>CM051240.1:8512285-9262285 GCA_027917425.1 Gastrophryne carolinensis | reverse complement strand
CGGTTGGGGGGTATGGGTTTGGGGACCCCTGGTTTAGAGCATTGCTTGTGTTCTTGTCTGAATAGGTGGCTTTGAAGGGCACTTTAAAAAGCTTGGAGAGTGGCAGATTGAGTGGGGGAGGGGATTCCAGAAAACTGGAGTCCAGGAGGCAAACATGAGAGGAGGCGACCAGGGTGGAGAATAGGAGAAGGTCGGTTCCAGCGCTGTCTTGTACCGCACCACGCTGCATCCCTGGGGCAATAGACCCCACTTCCCTAGCTTCACCCAGCTCTTGATGTTGCCGTTTGCAGTGCCGCAGCCTGGGGGTTGGGGACCCCTGGTTTAGAAGATTGCTTACGCCATATTGTATGCTTGTCTGATTAGTTGGGTTTTGAGGGCACTTTTGAAAGCTTAGAGAGCGTCAGATTGAGCGGGGGAGGGGATTCCAGAAAACTGGAGTCCAGGAGCCAAACTTGAGAGGAGGTGACCAGGGTGGAGGACAGGAGAAGGTCGGCCGCAGAGCGAAGGCCGCGTCTTGGTTGATATTGTTGGATTAGAGATGAGATGTAGAGAGGGGCCTGGCTGGAGAGAGCTTTGGAAATTAGAGTAAGAGTCTTAACCAGGATTTGCCTGGTGCCCCGGGGAAAAGACCAAAACCCAGGATAGTCAAAATCCTGTGTTTTGGTCCACTTTAAAGATGAACAACCTCTTCCTCTTTAAATTTGGAAGTCCAGTCTCTAGGCAACCTCGGGTCCTGGGTGCAGCCATTTTGGAGATGTGGAAAGTTTATGACCCAATCCAGGGCAGCAGTGTAACTATACTGGTCATTCACTTAAGCCCAACTGTCACTCAGGTCTATGGCTGCCATTCAAAGTCCCTCCCCCCACTGGAACCAGGGGAGGAGTATGGTGATCAGGTGAGGAGTTCTATTATTTTAACGCACAAATTGGGCTTAGCACAGGGTGAGGGTGGGGTGGCTGCAGGGTTACCTTCCCTTTTTGAATTCTTCTCTCCTTGTGCTTCAGTTACAGGGCGCTGTTTTTGTCCTGGCAAGCGAGTGAGGAAGCTTTCGAGATGATTCAACACTTATCGGGCACCAAGATCAGCGACGGCTCCTATATCGAACTTTCCAGCCCCGAGAGCAGCGAGGAATGGATAACTAAAGTGGACGAGTCCTCCATCGTCATCTTCTACTCCTCCCCCTCCGCACCGGGGCCCCTGTACCAGCTGGACCGCTACCTGGAATACAGCGTCAGCAAAAAAGGTAAAAGCAAAACTGCCGCCCCAGCCGCCAATTGTGTCCATCTGGAGAGATGTGATATGTGATATACTAAGGCCCTGGTTTACCAATATACAGAGGCCGCATTCAGGGACATATTATAAAGGGGCACAAGGGGTGCATGCCCTAGGGCCTCCACCACTTGCCCTGCAAAGGGGGCCTCAACCAACCTCTGGGTTATGGTCAGGTCCAGGAGGCTTTTCAGTCTTTGTCCTGACGGGCCGCGGGGCCGATTCTGGATGCCCCAAGGGGAGCGAGTATGTCTGCCCTGAAGTCTCATAGAATCCAGGGTGGGTTTTGGTCTACTTCAATATCAGTCCTGAAATCCATGAAGACTCCAGTGCAGCTTCAGTCCCATTTTTGTGAAAAACCCCGATGGCCCGAAAAACCACTCACCTTTCCGGGGCTCGTATACTGCACAGGCCGGCTGTGGCTGCATCCCCGGATTCCCTGTATCTGTAGCCTACTTATGTGCCCGGTCATTCAGATAGGCTGAGGGCAGGAGCATGTGTAACGGGTAGGTACAGCTTGAAACAGTACAGTCAAAAAGGATTAGAACCCTGTCAGTGGAGCAGACCCTGATAGTGTTAGTAAGTAATAGATAGAAAGCAGGACTTAGGTGTCATTGCATCATGAATCCACATGATGGCGCTGTTGCCCAAGGAATGAGACAAGTTAATATTCAGTAGACTAGTGCACCCCTTTAGTTAGGAAAATAGGGACTAAGCCAGATGACATTGGCAACTTCACCTGTTCTGCCATTGGTGGGAGTTAGATACATACTTAGGAGTAGCAACGCTTAGAAGGTTATATAGGCAGGCACCCAACCCTTCCAGAAGGTTCTGGATGTGAAGAGGGGGAAGATCTTTTAATGTAGCTGAGAAGGAAGAGCAGCGGTGAAGGGAAAGTCCAGCTTATGGCAGCCAGAGGGTGGCAGCCCAAAGGCCCAACATCCTAACCAGACTTGTGCACCTTATTTATGGGATTAAGACCCAACCTGACCAGAGTCTAAAGTGGAACTAGAGTGCTGAGGGAAGCTGTGGAATATCTCTGTTGAAGTGTATCATCTGTGATGGAATGTGCTGCTATGCTGAATGGAAGACCTGAATAAAGAGACTGTAAGCACGTTCCAGAGGAATACAATGTTTATGATCTCAATTATTAAGGAATTATTATTAAATCACTAATATTATTGATGTATATAGGTAACTTGGATGAACTTGGATGAATGTGGAATCTGTGGATGTTTACCTGCCATTTATTATGATTCTGATCTGGGGCTGGCTGATTCAAGGGAAATCATTCACATATAAATATAACATAAGGTTTACTTCGGTGAACTGTATCAATATTCATTATATACATATGCAGACTCAAATAATGTTTGGGTATGTCTGAGTTCTATCTCAGTAATTACTTGATATATGGACTATTTAACTGAAACCATATGTTTTGTGTTTAGGCTGAAGGATTGTATTACATGACTGCTTAATTGTAACAGTAAGACTTGGGGGGATGGGAAAAAAGGTTTGATCAGAAGGATACAGTATTTTTGGAAACGTTGTTGGGGGCGGCGCAAGTTATGTTGTACAAGCTGCAACCTGATCAGTTGGCTTAGCTGAAAGTGGTAATTCTGGGGTTTGTGTAGAGAGCACAGTGATCAGACAGCAAGGGGTTAAAAGCTTGTTGCGCTGATATCCGTCTCTCACAGGTGCGCTAAATGTTTGGATAACTAGGGTTTTTAATCTCCAATTTATATAGAAATTAATCCCCTGATTTCCACTTCATCTGAGTTACTATCTAATAAAAGAGCATTGGTTTGTAGCTGTCTTTCTTTTTTCAATATCTATACCAAGAGGATAATCTTATATAGAAAAAACAAGGGAAAGTATGCAAGTAGGGTAACCCTACGGCCAGCCGCAAAACCAAAGAGACAGGAGCGGCGTAGCTCCACCATTGAAGAACAGACACCGGACTATTTATGTGAGATTTTAAAAGACTTAAAGTGGACCAACACCCAGGGGGGATCGGCCCGGGATTCTATAAGATTCCTGGGCCGATCAGATCCCTCCCCGCGGGGCATCCGAAATCGGAATGTCCCACTGTGTGAAACCCCCCAGGAAGCCCACAATCCTACCTTTTCCACGTTCCAGCGGCGCATGCGCGTCCGCCGCCTCCCGCGCGTCCCTCTAGCAGGGCGCGCCCCCACACCGGCTGTTTGTGAATTGTCCGTCGGCGGGGATTGGCTGCAGCGGTCACGTGGGAGCGGGGTGAGGTGAGTTTTTGGGGCTTTCTGGGGGGTTTCACACACCGATCGGGGTGCCCCACCGAAGTGGACCAAAACCCAGGATAGTCAAAATCCTGGGTGTTGGTCCACTTTAAGGACACAGACTTTTTATCCTCATCTGCAATTCTGCAGTATTATCCCAACCACCGGAGAGGACAAGATAGACCCTTTTTTTTTTTTTCATTTTTATTTTTATTACATGTAATAACAACTTCTTTGTTTACAATAAAAAGTTTGGAGGCACATACAGAGGATTAAAGAGCCTTTATTCAGAGATCACGCAACCTGGGATACTTCCAGATCTACCACAAACTTTAAAGGACAACACAGCACAACTCCTCAGGGAAGGTTACGTACCTCCGGGCCTGGCGGGTAAGTTTACCATACTTTCCCTTGTTTTTTCTATATAAGATTATCCTCTTGGTATAGATATTGATCAGAGGGATAACATTTAAGGAGAAAAGACGGGCTGCTTTGCACTCTTTGCTCTTGACTTTTCCGCTTCCAGGATGGAGGAGACATGAACTGCCACACAGGCAGTATGGGGGTGGCTGGGAAAAGGCAAAGGGCCCTAGTTGAATTAGCCTGAGAGAGAGAATTGTTGCATTTTGTATGGACACTGCCAGAGCCGTAGCAGCCATGAGGCGAATGAGGCACTGGCCTTGGGCGCAGCTACAGCTCTGCTGCAAAGGGGTGCGTCCAAGCAGATCCGATCTACACCACCATCTCCAGCCCGGCCGCACACACCATCTCCAGCCCAGCCCCACGCCCCCCCCCCCCCATCTGTCAGTAGTCAGTTTAATTTTTAATTTAGCTAACAGGTGCGCATGCGCGTGCCCGCGGTGCTCCCGCGCGCGTGCCCGTGGGGTCGCTGCCAGTGCGACCAAGATGTGCCCCCGCCGGCCGCCGGGCCCGCCCCAACCGCCCACCAGTCAGCTGTCAGCTGCTTCGCCGCCCGCCTCCAGGAAGCAATGCCGGCGCGGGACATGCGAGACTCGAGAGAGGCTGTTAGGCTCCACCCACCTGATGAGACTCGTGACTGCAGCAGAGACCAGAAGACCGCGGAGGAGAAGGTAAGGAGAAAATATAAATTGTTGTTTAATATTAAAAAAAAAGATGATTTTTTTAGAGGGAGGGAGTGTGTGTGTGTGTATATATATATATATATATATATATATATATATATGTGTGTGTATATATGTGTGTGCGTGTGTATATATATATAAATATATATAGATATATATATATATATATATATATATATATATATATATATATATGTGTGTGTATATATATATGTGTATATATATATATATATATATATATATATATGTGTGTGTGCGTGTGTGTGTATATATATATATATATATATATATGTGTGTGTGTGTGTGTGTGTGTGTGTGTGTGTGTGTATGTGTGTGCGTATATATATATATATATATATATATATATATATAAATATATAGATTTATATATATATATATGTGTGTGTATATATGTGTGTATATATATATATATATATATGTGTGTGCGTGTGTATATATATATATATATATATATATAAATATATAGATTTATATATATATATATATATATGTGTGTGTGTGTATATATGTGTGTGTATATATATATATATATGTGTGTGCGTGTATATATATATATATATATATATATATATATATATATGTGTGTGTGTATATATGTGTGTGTGTGTATATATATATATATATGTGTGTGTGTATATATATATATATATATATATATATATATATATTTATAATAATATATATATATATATATATATATATATTTAACATTTTCTTTTTTTTTTGCGGGGGGGGGGGGCGCGATTTTCTGGGCTTGCCTCGGGCGCAAAAAAAGCTAGCTACAGCTCTGGACACTGCTTACATTTCTGGACATTGCAACTTACATCATATTTATGCCGCTCATATTATTATTTTACTGTAATTTATCTTTCTTAATTAAATCCACTTATCAATTTTTGGGTTCGGCCAGTACTTGAATCACCATACCTCAGATTATATTTGGATGGCCCAATACTCCTTGTTAAAAGTTAAAAACAAGGAAACAAACTTATTACAGAGACTGTTGTGGTGTCATGGTTGAAGACCAGCGACAACTAATGAGTAAGTGCACCTCACCCCACATGCCCCACCAACCTGAATCACCCTACCCTAGGTCCAAGAACCCCCCCCAGGTCCTCACAGCCTCTGCCACTGGCCAGGCAGAGGCCCGCTACAAATGCCTCACTCTACAGGGGGGGATGTGGCCACTCTGGCTCCCAACAGCACTTTGGGTGGTGCATTAATATGTGCGGCCCATAGCCCTGATTGGACGAGAGCCTGCACATGCACCATGGTAACCTTGGGCATTATGTTATTAGGGGCAACCTGGGGGGATTCGCACAGCAGGGCATCCAACATTGAGATGCCCTAGACCAGTGGTCCCCAACCCTGTCCTCAAGGCCCACCAACAGGCCAGGTTTTCCAGATCTCCACAAAGATGCACAGGTGGAGTAATTAGTGCAGCTGCAGAGCAATAGAGCTGGCTATTTGGAGATCCAAAAAACATGACATGTTGGTGGGCCTTGAGGACAGGGTTGAGGACCACTGCCCTAGACCATTGAATGTTAGTAGCCCGCACCTTCTCATGAAGTTTGATGTTCTTCTATTTTTAATCAGGACCGAAAAAGGTGATTGTGGTGGTCGGTGATGCTGACAGTATGGGGCCCGAATGGAAAGCGAAGATTGAGCAGAATCCATTTTCCAGGAGTCTTGACCCATTCTATGTGTCGCGACAGGAGCTTGACTGGCTCCCGAAAGCAAAGCTGCTGCAGGAGAGCTTGGAAAAAATCACCCGACTTCATTATGCCTTAACTGGTCATGCAGGTAAATGTATAGGCTTAAAGCAGACCTTCACCCTGAATAAGAGCCTTATATGCCCCCCCCCCTGTACATACAGATTGCCCACATTAATCCAGACCCTCACCCTGAATAAGAATCTATCTTGTATGTTTCCCCCCTGTACATACAGACTGCCCACATTAATCCGGACCCTCACCCTGAATAAGAGTCTGCCTTGTATGTTCCCCCCCCCCCCTGTATATACAGATTGCCCACATCAATCTGGACCCTCACCCTGAATAAGAGTCTATCTTGTATGCTTCCCCCCCCTGTACATACAGATTGCCCACATTAATCCAGACCCTCACCCTGAATAAGAGTCTATCCTGTATGTTTCCCCCCTGTACATACAGATTGCTCACATAAATCCGGACCCTCACCCTAAATAAGACCCTTGATCTTGTTTGTCCCCCCTGTACATACAGATTGCCCACATTAATCTGGACCTTCACCCAGTGCAGTTACCCTTTTAGGTTGCTGTGAGTGGGTTTTTTTATTTAAATTTTTTATGTAAAAAACATATTTAAAAAAACTCATGCTGTGCTCCTTTCAAGGCACTAACCTGTTCGGCACACCAAGCATAAGGGTTGGTAAGCCCAGAGCAAAAGGGCCTAGCGGCTGGCCCCTGGTCCTGGTGCATCACCAGCCCCTAAGCCTTTCAACAGGGCCCAGTGCTCTTCCTGCATGCTGATGGGCGCCAGGCTCTTCCTGCATGCTGATGGGCGCCAGGCTCTTCCTGCATGCTGATGGGCGCCAGGCTCTTTCTGCATGCTGATGGACGCCAGGCTCTTCCTGCATGCTGATGGGCGCCAGGCTCTTCCTGCATGCTGATGGGCGCCAGGCTCTTCCCGCATGCTGATGGGCGCCAGGCTCTTTCTGCATGCTGATGGACGCCAGGCTCTTCCTGCATGCTGATGGGCGCCAGGCTCTTCCTGCATGCTGATGGGCGCCAGGCTCTTCCTGCATGCTGATGGGCGCCAGGCTCTTCCTGCATGCTGATGGGCGCCAGGCTCTTTCTGCATGCTGATGGACGCCAGGCTCTTCCTGCATGCTGATGGGCGCCAGGCTCTTCCTGCATGCTGATGGGCGCCAGGCTCTTCCTGCATGCTGATGGGCGCCAGGCTCTTCCTGCATGCTGATGGGTGCCAGGCTCTAACTGCATGCTGATGGGCGCCAGGCTCTTCCTGCATGCTGATGGGCGCCAGGCTCTTCCTGCATGCTGATGGGCGCCAGGCTCTTCCTGCATGCTGATGGGCGCCAGGCTCTTTCTGCATGCTGATGGACGCCAGGCTCTTCCTGCATGCTGATGGGCGCCAGGCTCTTCCTGCATGCTGATGGGCGCCAGGCTCTTCCTGCATGCTGATGGGTGCCAGGCTCTTCCTGCATGCTGATGGGCGCCAGGCTCTTCCTGCATGCTGATGGGCGCCAGGCTCTTCCTGCATGCTGATGGGTGCCAGGCTCTTCCTGCATGCTGATGGGCGCCAGGCTCTTCCTGTATGCTGATGGGCGCCAGGCTCTTCCTGCATGCTGATGGGTGCCAGGCTCTTCCTGCATGCTGATGGGTGCCAGGCTCTTCCTGCATGCTGATGGACGCCAGGCTCTTCCTGCATGCTGATGGGCGCCAGGCTCTTCCTGCATGCTGATGGGTGCCAGGCTCTTTCTGCATGCTGATGGGTGCCAGGCTCTTCCTGCATGCTGATGGGCGCCAGGCTCTTTCTGCATGCTGATGGGTGCCAGGCTCTTCCTGCATGCTGATGGGTGCCAGGCTCTTCCTGCATGCTGATGGGTGCCAGGCTCTTCCTGCATGCTGATGGACGCCAGGCTCTTCCTGCATGCTGATGGGTGCCAGGCTCTTCCTGCATGCTGATGGGCGCCAGGCTCTTCCTGCATGCTGATGGGCGCCAGGCTCTTCCTGCATGCTGATGGGGGTCAGGCTCTTCCTGCATGCTGATGGGCGCCAGGCTCTTCCTGCATGCTGATGGGCGCCAGGCTCTTCCTGCATGCTGATGGGTGCCAGGCTCTTCCTGCATGCTGATGGGCGCCAGGCTCTTCCTGCATGCTGATGGGCGCCAGGCTCTTCCTGCATGCTGATGGGCGCCAGCCTCTTCCTGCATGCTGATGGGCGCCAGGCTCTTCCTGCATGCTGATGGGCGCCAGGCTCTTCCTGCATGCTGATGGGCGCCAGGCTCTTCCTGCATGCTGATGGGCGCCAGGCTCTTCCTGCATGCTGATGGGTGCCAGGCTCTTCCTGCATGCTGATGGGCGCCAGGCTCTTCCTGCATGCTGATGGGCGCCAGGCTCTTCCTGCATGCTGATGGGCGCCAGCCTCTTCCTGCATGCTGATGGGCGCCAGGCTCTTCCTGCATGCTGATGGGCGCCAGGCTCTTCCTGCATGCTGATGGGCGCCAGGCTCTTCCTGCATGCTGATGGGCGCCAGGCTCTTCCTGCATGCTGATGGGCGCCAGGCTCTTCCTGCATGCTGATGGGCGCCAGGCTCTTCCTGCATGCTGATGGGCGCCAGGCTCTTCCTGCATGCTGATGGGCGCCAGGCTCTTCCTGCATGCTGATGGGCACCAGGCTCTTCCTGCATGCTGATGGGCGCCAGGCTCTTCCTGCATTCTGATGGGCGCCAGGCTCTTCCTGCATGCTGATGGGCGTCAGGCTCTTCCTGCATGCTGATGGGCGCCAGGCTCTTCCTGCATGCTGATGGGCGCCAGGCTCTTCTGAACCCCCCTGGCCATGAGGGGTGTGGGTAAGAGACCAGGGGTACCTGCAAGCCAGCCGCCAACATGTCAGACAGGTGGCTTGCAGCTCTTTATCTCTAGACAGTATCTGGGGCCTCCACCAGATTTTGTGCCCAGGGGCCTCCACCACACTTAATCCAGCCCTGCCTTGTTTGGTTATTGTTTCAAAAAAATTGTGCTTTGGATCTTTGAAATACAACAGGTATTGAGATACATAATAACCCCCTCACACTGCTGTTCTATCACTTGCAGGATTTAAAGGAAACCTGTCTGGAAACGGGGTAAGTCTTTCATCTCTTAATGTTTCGGGGTAGAACTATGTTTTTATGTGTTAATGACTTGAGGTTCCTGTGATAAAAATGCTGAACTTGTCCACCAGTACCACACCCCCAGTACAGTAATAGGGGAGCACACCGGCCTAGAGTCTATAAGTCACTGAGGCCAGGGGAATTCAGGATCAAGGTAAGTATACAGAGAAACCGGGGGGGGGGGGGGGTTCACCCTGTGGGCCATCCCAATCACGATGTCTCTAATGGATTTGACCTGGACTCAAGTCTTTTAGGCTCTAGTCTGAGTTTTAGTTTTAACCCAGGATGGAACAATGACCTACTGTGTGTATCCCCACTGATTGGCACAATATCTCATCTTTCTTGCTTTGCCATGGCGCGGCTCAGCCAATCAGCAGCTCTATTCAGCTCTGCTAGCGGCAGTGACATCACAACAGCCAGCGAGCTGAATGGATCGGAGCACACCGCTGGCCTAGCTGCGGGATGTACCAGTGGCAGTCAATCACAAATGTCTGGCGTGGGTACACACCTAGGTAAACATATAGCGGGGCTGCGCCATGGCCCACACATACACCACTGGATCATGGTTAGGCCAATGTTCCTTTTTAAAGTGATCTGATGGCCCTGGAGTCTATAAAATTCCAGGGCCGCTTCATTCCCTCTCCCCAGGGCATCCAGAATCGGGATTCTCCGCTGTGTGAAACCCCTCAGGTTGCCCAGAAACTCACCTTTCCCAGTCCAACGGCACATGTCTGGTGCTGGCACGCTCCCTGTTAGAGGGCAGTGGGGGATGCGGCCACTGTGCTTGAATCCGCTCACCTTAGACGAAGGCTTAGACGAAAGAGGTTGGAGCGGATCCGAGCACACTGATTGGACCAGAGGCCGTGCATATGCACTTTAGGACCAGGAAGAGGTGAGTTTGTTTAGGCGACCTGAGGGGCTTCACATGGTGGGGCACCCCCGATCAGGATACCCCAGGGGCAAGGACCAAAACCCAGGATACAAAAAAAATATGTAGTACACAGAGCTCCAAGTCGACAACCAGGTAAAAGTATTTTTAAGATATTCCCGCGGTGCAGAAGAATATTCCCACTGTGCATAATCCACCACCGGTTATGCAAAATCTTACCAAAGCCTATGGTCAGAAGAGCTTATACATTATCAAGATGTTTTCCAGAATGATGTTAATCCCAAAGAAGCATAAGCGTTCAAAATGCATCCAAATTGGTCTCCACGCAATAGTATTTCAACATAGAGGAGTTTCCATAGGTGGTAGCATGCAAACAAAATAAAAAAAAAATATCTAGTGCAAAACCTTCTAAAGTTTACAGAAAATTTAATGGGTATAATACACACTTACAAAATATAAAATTTGATGAGCTTAAAAACAAGGTAAAGTTGATTCAGCAAGTCACATCACCTTTCACTTTAAATCCTCCACCTGAGTGTCATAGAGCGATATCCGCATAGATGAGATCTCTAGAGTGGCCGAAATCCTACGCGTTACATCCCTGGAGGGGACTTGAACTCGGATCTGATGCTTCTTTGGGTTTAATATCATTCTGGAAAACATCTTGATAATGTATAAGCCCTTCTGACCATTGGCTTTGGTAAGAATTTTGCATAACCGGTGGCGGATTATGCACAGAGGGAATATTCTTCTGCACCGCGGGAATATCTTAAACGGAGTAAAAAGACTTTTTCCTGGTTGTCGACTTGGAGTTCTGTGTGCTACATATTTTTTTTGCATCTAGATTTCTGAGAAGAAGGACTCTATAACATGTCGAGCTCTGAATTTTCTATCTATAGATGCGCGGGGTTATCTCTTGGATTTTGGTCCACTTTAACGCAGTAACTGAGTATGTTTGACTAGACTTCCTCTTTAATTTTCCTTAACCTACTTACCTAACAAGTCCAGCCCCAGTCATACAGTTTTTTAGTATGTATATTATAATTTCTATTGTTATTGGGGGGGAATTTCTTTTGGGGGGAATAGGACACCTTCGTCCTTGCAATTGGTTCCTATCCTCTGGTGGTGGGCTGGTATAAAGTGACCTTGTAGGGCACTTTTGGACAGGGAATACGGGGTGAGAGTTCCACTATTTCCTCCCAGGTTACTTTACTGGGGTGGGAGCGGACTCTTTGTTACCTCAACGGTGTGTGGAGCAAGGTAACAAAGAGTCCACTCTCACCCCCAGGAAAGTAACCTGGGAGGAAATAGTGGAACTCTCACCCCGTATTCCCTTAATTATTATTGTGTTTATTAGTGATATTATTAGCCAGGGTACATTATATTAATCGAGGGATTCTGGTCTTTCTCCATTTATCAGGCATTGAAGCCTAAACCTCACATAGAAGAGAAAAAAGAAGGCAGACCAAAAGCCAAGGAAAAATTAAAGCATCTAGCAGAAAAGTCCAAACGGAATACAGAAAAAATTCATCCAGGAATCAGACACACTGTTGGATTTGTCACATGGTCAGCGGAGAAACCGGGGGAATGGCTGCGTAGCCACCTGACATCTCAATACTTTCTGGATATTAAATACATTGATGTAAGAAACACCAGTGTTGAGGACGTCACCGATCGGATCTCCGGCATGCCGTCACTGATAATTTACTTCACAAAGGAAAGCTTAGCCACACTTTCTGATGTGCAGTTCCTGTCTCAATCTGGTAATAGAGATGTTTTATATGTATACTTTAGGGGAAATTCCAGGCAAAGGGTTAAATCAGCGCTTTACATTCCATTATAAACCTTATAAAACCTGCTCCTTTCTGCTGACTCAATTTTCAGGGTCCTCTAATAGAACTCACAGTCCCCTATAGAGATACATTCAGACAGCGGTAGAACGTCTGACTTATCCAAGCATTAGAGACCCAGCAGAGGGAAGAGAGCACAATTGGCTGAATGAAAAATGCAGCTCCTAACAGCCAGTGCGGGGATTTAAAAAAAAAAGCAGCACCATTTAACCTTTTGCTTGGACATAAGTCTAAACACAATCTCCTTTTGTTTCTTCCATTTTTCATGATCTCAAAGATCTAAGACTTTTTCAATGTACATAAAGGGCTTTTTTTTATCTCAAACATTTTTCAAAGATTTGTCTAAAGATTTGTTACTGAGCACCTTTCTTTTTCCAAGATAATCCAGCCACCTCACATGTATCTACCGGTATATGCTTTTTAGACAGCATGATTATTGCACAGGTGTGCTTTAGGTTGACCACAATAAAAGGCCACTCTAAATGTTCCATTTACACTTCCTTGGTGTCTCGGGTGATGGTCATGACAGAAACCTATTCACCTTGTCATAGATTTTCTTTTTTGAATATACCGTATATACTCGGGTATAAGCCGAGTTTTTCAGCCGCCTCAGCTTATACTCGAGTCCAGGGGCGGACTGCCAGGGAAGGCCGCAACCCTGAACCCAACAGATGCTGGAGGGTGAGGGGCGGCCGCTGCGGGTCCCTGATGTACCCGCTGCTGCCGCCGCCGCCGCTCTCATACACACAAACACGCACACACATTCACACACTGATCGGCACTTCCAGGCTGCTGCGCGCTGGTCGTCAATGGGCGGCGTCCAATGTTTTCATGACGAGCGCGCAACAGCCAGGAAGTGCTGGTGTGTGTGTGAGAACGGCGGCGGCTGGCGGCTGCGGAGGAGGGGAGGGGGACCCCGCTGCCCCTCTGCAGGGTAACCTCGGCCAAACCCTGACCCCCGACACCTGCGCGTCTGAGAGCGGCGGCGGCAGCAGCAGCAGCTGCAGGTACCCACAGTGTGTGTGTGTGTGTGTGTGTGTGTGTGTGTGTCTCTTTCTGTGTGTGTGTGTCTGTGTCTTTTTCTGTGTGTGTGTCTCTTTCTGTGTGTGTGTCCCTTTCTGTGTGTGTGTGTCTCTCTTTCTGTGTGTCAACTCCAATTCCAACTGAAAAAAGCCGCCTCGGCTTATACTCGAGTCAATAACTTGTTCCATTTTTTTGTGGTAAAATTGGGTGCCTCGGCTTATATTCGGGTCGGCCTATACTCGAGTATATACGGTATATATCTTGATAAATATGTTTTATTAGGTATAATCATTGGTGTAGAAGTTGAAAAAGTGTTAGGAAAGCAATGTTAATAACATAAATATTATCATAGAAAGACTAAATAGTTTAAATGTGAACAAGACTCCAGGGCCGGATGGACTTCAACAGGAGTTCCTAAAGAACTCTTATCAGTTATTTCTTCACTGTTCTTGATTTTCATAAAGAGTATAGAGTTAGGATAATTATACGGATATATATGTACATTTTGCATGTAAAGATTTTATTGAATTATAAAATATAGCATATAAATAATAGCGGGTTTATAGCCTTCCCTAGGCTAATGTAAGCACTTTAGTCCTTAGTAGGCATCCATGTACACCACTTAGGATTTTCAGAAATACAGCACAAAGTAAAAGATAGTTTTCTCAGGTACGGGGACTCAGTTTGTACTTTTTGTTTATTTAACTGGGAACATTAGAAGCTTTAACGCAATCTGATTACCTTACTTACCTGTCTGAGATAATACTTTAACATCCATTCAGCCAGACAGAAGTCGTCCGAACCCGGAAAAGCTAGTTAATGTGTTGCATGAGCAGCCAAGCTGAAAAGTAGTGTTAGGAAAGCAATGTTAATAACATAAATATTATCATAGAAAGACTAAATAGTTTAAATGTGAAAAAGACTCCAGGGCCGGATGGACTTCACCAAGAGTTTCTAAAGAACTCTTATCAGTTATTTATTCACTCCTGTTCTTGAATTTCCTAAAGAGTATTGAGTTAGGATTATTATGTGGATATATATGTACATTTTGCATGTAAAGATTTTATTGAATTATAAAAAATAGCATATGAATAATGGCAGGTTTATAGCCTTCCCTAAGCTAATGTAAGCACTATAGTCCTTAGTAAGCATCGATGTACACAACCTAGGATTTACAGACATACAGCACAATGTAAAGGATAGTTTTCTCAGCTATGGAGGCTCCGTTTGAACTTTTTATTTTTTTTTAACTGGGAACATTAGGAGCTTTAAGGCAATCTGATTAGCTTACTCACCTGTCTGAGATATTACTTTAACATCCATCTATACTTTAACAAACAGAAGTCAGCCGAGCCTGGAAAAGCTAGTCAAAGGGTTGCATGAGCAGCCAATCAACTAGCTTTCAGTCCCTAAAAACCACAGCCATGCCCATACTGTGATTGGCCAGGCGTCCCGCGTGACCCCGCTGTATAATAAGCCGGGTCATATGTCCTAGCACCATTTCTGCGCTGTGGGTGGATAGGGATAGGCTGGAGCTGGAGTGAGAGACAAATAGGGAGCTAGAACTAATAATTAAATTGTCCTTGATCTCACCATCATGGCATCTTTTCAAGCAGTACACAGATAACAAGTATCGGGTCATTTGCACGCTGTGCCACTAATCTCTGAGGCTAGGGAAAATTGTGAATAATCTCAGTGTGCATGATCATGTACCTGAAAACCAAACACGATCTGCAGTGGCAGAGACACCTACAAAACGTGCTCCAACAACTAAGGCTCCCTCTGGTGATTCAGTTCTTTTAGCTTCTACCAACAACGCAACCTCTCTCCCCCAAAGGGAGGATATGAGACCACCACCACCAACCCTAACAGCAGCAGCAACACTATCACCAAGCCTGTCTAGACCATGCCAGGGAACCATTCAGCTTTCTCTCTCCCAAACAATGGAAAGAAAGCGGAAGTTTGGCCCATCTCACCCACAAGCCCTGGTTCTGAATGCAAACATTTCAAAATTGCTGGTCTTTGAAATTCTCCCATTCTACCTGGTGGAGACAGGGAGCTTTAAATATCTTATGGCGGTGGCTGTCTCACAATGCGCCAATCCCAGCCACCACTACTTTTCTCGGCAGGCCATCCATGCCCTGCACCAACAGGTTGTGGAGAAAATAAGGTGTGCACTGCGTAATGCTATTAGTTCCAAGGTCCATATCCCAACTGACACATGGAATATTCTCTCTAACTGCCCACTGGGTTAATGTAGGCGGAAGCACTTTGGCGCATATAATTTCACCGGCCGGACATCACTTGTGCCTCCTGTTGCCTTCTATTCCTACTCTACTTGTTCCTATCCTTCCTTCCTCCTCATCCATTCAGCAAAACACCTGCACCACCATTTTGAGCACAACCATGGGGAAACAGCAGCAGGCCGTGCTGAAACTGTGCTGAATCTGTCTTGGCGAAAGGCCACACACTGCCCTGGAGCTGTGGACTGGCATCCAGGAGCAGACAGATGAGTGGTTGCTGCCACTGAACCTGAAGCCCGGTAAGCTTAGCATTCATTTTGGGGAAATTGCTTGAGGGCCTCCTAAGAGATTACATACAGGATTATGTAACTATGCATAATATTCTATGTGACAGCTAAGGACAGAAGTTGCCAGACTAACCTGATTGGATTCTATGAGAAGGTGAGTAGAAGCCTGGAGAGAGGGGCGGCTGTAGATCTAGTTTTTCTGGATTTTGCAAAAGCATTGTCCCCCATAGACGTTTATTGGACAGTTTGTAACTGGATTAAAAACTAGTTGAAGGATCGTGTGCAGAGAGTTGTGGTTAATGATACTTTCTCTGAATGGTCCCCAGTACGCAAGCGGTGTACCCAAAGGTTCTCTAATTATTTTTATGTTATAAAAAAAAATAAAAATAACTTTCCCCAACCCTGTGCCATGGTTGAACCTGATGGACAAATGGATTGTTTTCCTGGGGGCACTGGACCTGTACCAAAGTGCATAGGGGCTTGTTAAAGTAGACCAACACCCAGGGGGGGATCGGTCCGGGAATCTATAAGAGGTGAAACCCCCCAGGACGCCCAGATACCTTACCTTAACCCCGTTCCAACGGCGCATGCGCGGGCCGCGGCCGCGTCTCGCCCTTCCCTCTAGCAGGGCGCGCACCCGCGCCGGTCGTTTGCAAATGGCCGGCGCAGGCGCGCTCCCAGTTAGAAGGAAGCGCGAGACGCGGCCTCCAGCACTCAGAGCCGCTGTGGTTGGACGCCGCTTGTACGTGCATACCACAGCGGCTCTGAGCGCTCTGATTGGACGAGCGCCCGCGTAGGAGTGTGGGGAGGTGAGTGTTTACGGGCGTTCTGGGGGGGTTTCACACAGCAGGGCACCCCCCGATTAGGGTGCCCCACCGAAGTGGACCAAAACCCAGGATAGTCAAAATTCTGGGTGTTGGTCCACTTTAAGCTACAGGGCCAAGGCAAGCCGCTTGGCTTCCGAGCCCTGGGTTACTAGGGCCTATGCCTGGTGCTGGGCTAGTTGGCTCGGGAGGGACCACGTTTTTTTTTAATAAAAGAAAATGCTGTTGCAAAATGAAGTACTGCACAGGTGGGAAGTGGCATTGCACGGTAGACACAAACTTTGTTTCTCTGTTTCTTTGCCTCATCCATTCCTGCCCCCTCAGCCCTGCCCCATCCAGTCTCTCTGCTTCATCCATACCTGTCCCCTCAGCCCTGACCCATCCAGTCTCTCTGCTTCATTCATTCCTGTACCCTCAGCCCTAGGATTCTTGGGGTGCCCCTCCCCACCCAGTGCGCTGATTTTTAACTATCGATTCCCCAATTGACATTCCTCCACGCGGACCTTCACCTCTCACCAGATGTCTGTAAATGGACCTTTACAAGAAGCGGTTGAGTACATTTGGTGTAGGTCTGAAGCTGGGGTCTAAAGCATTGCAGGCGAGCTGTTTAAAGTTTACCAAAACCCAGGATTTTGACTATCCTGGGCTCTGGTCCTTGCCCCCGGGGCACCCCGATCGGGGATGCCCCGCTGTGTGAAACCTCCCCAGGTCGCCGAAACCAATTCCCCTCTACCCGGTCCTACGGCGCATGCATGGCCGCTCGTCCAATCAGCACACATGATGTCACGCCGTCTAAGGCGAGCGGCTCCGATCGCGCTGGCGGCTGCATCACCCACTTCCCTCTAACAGGGAGCGTGCCTGCTAGAGTGGCTTGTACATGCATCATTGGACCAGCAAAGAAGGTAAGTGTATGGGGCGACTGGGGGGGGGGGGGGTTCACAAAGCGGGGCATCCTGATTTCGGATGTCCCGGGAAGAGAGAATCGATTGATCAATCGAATTGATTATAGAATCTTGGGCCAATTGCCATGGGTTTTGGTCGACTTTAAATAGAATGTGTCGGGTGGCCAAGCTACATGAGTGGAGCATCTTGGGATGACTGCACTGCTGGCAGAAGAGCTTGGATTGCTGGGCCAGTATACAACCTCCATCCGCCCGTCTGTATATGGCGCTGTGGGGGGGGGGGGGGGAGGTACTTGAGATAATTGCAAAATGGAAATTAGTTCTCCATGTAAAAATGTTAGAAAACCCTTCCCGGATCAATGTCACCGGGCAAGAAAAGGATTCCCGACTGAAGGGAGGAGGCCATGGCATTGTATGTGTAGTGTTAAGCTTTACTATAGACTTTTATTCTGGTAGATTCATCATTATTTCTTTTTATTGAAATTTCTTACAGACAACAAAAAACTGATTGCGGTGATTGGTGACCTGGATGAAACAGATTGGGAAGAAGCCAAAGAGCTTTATAAAAAATCCCCCATAAAGGAGCTGGTCAGAGACTATTTCATGTTCAGGAAGGAGGACGCAGAGACATTCCGCACATGGGACCAGCAAGTCCACGAAAGGATCAATAAAAAATGGCAGCAGTTGATGTCTATGGTCGATGAGAGAAGTACGTCCCTAGTTCATGTTTTTCAATATGTAATGGTAGAGGCATTCTCACCACTAGTAATGTGGCCAATAGCTAGCGGTGGCGCCGCTGATAATGAAAGTCGCAGGGAAGCCATAGTTTCTGCTCTGTTTTGCTTTGTTGTTTCCTGATGAAGGGGCGCTGTGGCCCCGAAACGTTGGACTTATGGACAATTACCAACGCAGTTTTGTTCATGGAATTTGTTTATCGAACTTACATTTGCATAATATAAGCAATTTGAAAAATTTGTGCTGGCTTCCCTGCTACTTTTATTTCATTTTTTTGTTCCTGTAACTAATTAAACTGGCACAGGGACGTCGTCTGGATATTTAGGGCCCCATACAGCAGGAAATGTCTGGGCCCCTATCATAACCAATGTGTGATGGCTTGGACCCTAGTTTAAATCGAGCTTTTGGCCCAAGGCAACCAGGCTTAACTCAAAATCCATACAATATAGAAAACAACTCTAGGGATCCAGCCATCCTATTATATCTCCTGGGCCCCCCTAAAACCTATATGTGATGGTTTGGATTTTTGTTTGAACTGGACCTCTGTCCTCAAGGCAGCCGGACTTACTTTTTTATTCAGGCCGAAAAAAACCCTGAAAATCTGACTAGGGGCCAAGCCGTCACATTATAGTTTATGAGGGGCCCGAACACAATGTTAGCTGTTCAGTCTGGCCCCTTCTGTAACCTATATGTGACGGCTGTGCCCTTGGTTTGAAATGGGCAGAGGAAGAGCTAGGCTTTCTGGCATCCAGGGCAAAGATTCACCGCCCCCCATCTGTTCTCAGGCCTCCCTTTGGTGCCCCCCTGATCTGCTGCACCCGGGGCAAGTGCTGCTCCCCCATAGCTTCGCCCCTGGCCCCCAGTATCCATAACATATAGGAAACTGCTGTTCAAACCTGGGGCACAGCCATCACAGTATACATTATGGGGAGCCCAGATATAATGTTCACTGTATAAAATCTGCCCCATAACCTATAGGGGTGGCTAGGTCCCTAGTTTAAATTGGGCCCTAAGGAAAATCAACCTGAGATGGGCAGACACCCACATTTAACATCAACACCAGCAGCTATAGGGTGGCAGACAGCGGGCCTCAGCTCAGGGTGGCAGTTAGGGTCACCTGGCCAGGTGTCCGCTCATCGCAGCTGGGCCCATTTGGCCTCATACTGGAGTCTTGGTTCTCCTGCTCTAAACTTACACCTTGTACATGTGTTTAACTGCTTTAAGTTTAGACTGAATAAATAGTAACCACCCCCGTGACATCCAGCTGGGACTGGATGGAAATAATCTAATCACGTGACAGCAGCTCTCACTGTTATGAAACTTGTGCTGGAAGTTTTCAAACTTGTGCTGTTGTCTCTCTCCCTCCTTCTTTACAATGTTACAAGCAGGGATAAGCCATGGTGTCAGGCCCCTCCACCGGAGGGTATGAGGAGCCAGGGGGGCTCTTTGGACCTAGGGTGCGTGTCACTTTAGTAGTGGCTCTGCAGAGACAACTTCCATGTAGTTAAAGTAAGATAAAGTTCATTGTTGCACACATGATAACTTGTACATCAGCAGTCCAGCAAGACTCTTGCATCTTACTCCATCTTTCTAGACTCGTAGGATTCCCATCCTGAGGTCTGTAGGGCGGCCATGTACCTTCCACTTAGCTTCTTCCTGTCTGCTGCTTTCTATCTGCTGGTCTCCACACTCCTATCTAACATTAACCAGTCCCCACCAATGGATCTACTTGCAAGAACAGAACTGAGAAGCAGAGTTTCCCTTAAAGAGGAACATCGGTACAAATATAAAAGAGAGACGATTTCTCCCCATCGGCCCGTGCTTACCTTTTGGATGTTGCCGCTGCCTGCTGCGACGACATCCGGCTGCTTCGGGGCCCGAACCTCACCCCTGCCGCTGCGTTAAACCTTCTGTTAATGACAGCACGGCTTAGCCATGCTCTTCTAAGTCCCGCACCCTTAAGTGAAGGGGAATCGAGATCGGGGCCACCCGTAGTTGCAAGATGGCACCTCCCGTCGGAAGGTCACCCAGAATCCGAGGGACGCAGAAGATGGATGGTGAGTACATAGTGCCCAAAGGGTAAACTGGAGGGGGGGTTGAATTGTGTAGACCCAGCACACATTTAAAAGTACTTAGGTAGGTAAGTGATATTGGGTGCAATATACTCAGACCTGTAACTCACCGGTCTAGAACAAATACATTTCTGCCAGAGTAGAGTAATGCACACCACACAAAAATAATCGGTTCAATTGGTGTATATTATATGGTTCTTCATATACATCAAGTAATAGTGCGTATTCAGTATATTGTTAACAATAGAAAAATAATCGGTTCAATTGGTGTAAATTATATGGTTCTTCATATACATCAAGTAATAGTGCGTATTCAGTATATTGTTAACAATAGAAAAATAATCGGTTCAATTGGTGTATATTATATGGTTCTTCATATACATCAAGTAATAGTGCGTATTCAGTATATTGTTAACAATAGAAAAATAATTGGTTCAATTGGTGTTTATTATATGGTTCTTCATATACATCAAGTAATAGTGAGTATTCAGTATATTGTTAACAATAGAAAAATAATTGGTTCAATTGGTGTTTATTATATTGTTCTTCATATACATCAAGTAATAGTGCGTATTCAGTATATTGTTAACAACAGAAAAATAATCAGTTCAACTGGTGTATATTATATGGTTCTTCATATACATCAAGTAATAGTGCGTATTCAGTATATTGTTAACAACAGAAAAATAATCGGTTCAATTGGTGTATATTATATGGTTCTTCATATATATCAAGTAATAGTGCGTATTCAGCATATTGTTAACAACAGAAAAATAATCGGTTAAATTGGTGTATATTATATGGTTCTTCATATATATCAAGTAATAGTGCGTATTCAGTATATTGTTAACAATAGAAAAATAATCGGTTCAATTGGTGTTTATTATATTGTTCTTCATATACATCAAGTAATAGTGCGTATTCAGTATATTGTTAACAATAGAAAAATAATTGGTTCAATTGGTGTATATTATATGGTTCTTCATATACATCAAGTAATAGTGCGTATTCAGTATATTGTTAACAATAGAAAAATAATCGGTTCAATTGGGGTTTATTATATTGTTCTTCATATACATCAAGTAATAGTGCGTATTCAGTATATTGTTAACAATAGAAAAATAATCGGTTCCATTCGTGTATATTATATGGTTCTTCATATACATCAAGTAATAGTGCGTATTCAGTATATTGTTAACAATAGAAAAATAATCGGTTCAATTGGTGTATATTATATGGTTCTTCATATACATCAAGTAATAGTGCGTATTCAGTATATTGTTAACAATAGAAAAATAATCGGTTCAATTGGTGTATATTATATGGTTCTTCATATACATCAAGTAATAGTGTGTATTCAGTATATTGTTAACAATAGACTGAATAAGCGCTATACTTGGCAGTGACATTTTCCAGCTACCACAAGAGCATATACCCATGTTGATTTTTCCCACATCGGCCATATTTGTATACGGATGTCCCGAGCCAGTATATGATACCTATTCTGTCTTTTTACAATTAAATTGAAACTATATGTTCTGTAAAGTTGATGTTTAATGATCTGTAAATAGCTGTATTACTTGATGTATATGACGAACCATATAATATACACTAATTGAACTGATTATTTTTGTGTGGCTAAACTGGCGGGGGAGGGGGGGGCAGCAGATCGGTGATATTTGGGGAGGTTTTAATCTCCCCCAATGTTCTTCTTTTCTTCTAATTCCACTGGACAACCCCCGGTCCCACGCAGACATGTGCGGCACAGGGCTCCATACACCTGACCGCTGGTAGCAGTGTTATCAGTTTGGTTCTGATTGGTCACAGAGAGACCTAACTGTGACCCTAATCCTATCACCCGTCGGCCTGTAAAACTAATAGAAATGAACTGTCCTCTGACATGAAGTGTCTCTGTAATTACACCTGAATCTCCATTGTGTTTCATTCCTAAATAAAACTGTCAACTCACACCTACGACCTCTGCTGCCTGTAGTTCCTTATCTCATTTAACCCGGTTACAATGGTCTTAGGCTACTTTCACACTAGCGTTATATGCTTGCGCTACTGATGTCCTATGAAAATCACTAGCGTAAATGCAATAGGAGTTTTCGTGTGATCTCTAACTTATAAACAACAGTATGCAAACACTAGAGATCACAAGCAATTATGTTAAAACCATACAGAGGCGACAGATCTCAACACACTATATATAAATTATCTCTTTCTTCTGTAGTGACAATACCAAACAAGATGAGTCATTCTGAAAAGCCTGCCAGCTCCCTGCTGCAAATTACATTGTGGAATTTTGTTACAGCCATGGAGCAGCTGATGTATCATAATTGGGTTTATTCTGTTCCAACTTAGGTGTGGACCTAGGTGGAGAAGAGATTAGTGTAGGTGCGCTGTGGATAAAAAGGCAGGTTAAAAGGGAGAGTAAATAAAGGGTTAATGTTCTCCACAATCCTGTGAGGAAAGATAGGTTAGTATATATACATAAAAGTATGAATAAACAAATGCCATAGTATCACCAGTGAAGTTTTGTTTGAGGGGGTGTTTCCACCTTTTAATTAAATCAGAAACAACTAGGTATCATTGCCTCTGACTAATTAGGCCTCAAAAATAGTGGGAATTTTTAATCTTCCTTTCTGAGGGATTTCTCCTCTCAGGCAGCGTTATACAGGTTGGTCAGTGTTAGTTACACTATTGGCCCTGTATTCTGAGTTCTTTGAGCTGGTTTGTGGTGGATGATTCCTTGTTCAGGATAAGTTGAATAGCGGGTTGGAGCAATGTGGTTGGTGAATCCTAGATGGTTTAGAGGTTGTGGGTCGGCGTTGAAATGAAATAAGCGGTGTTCCTGAGGTCCAGGTAGGCGGTGTTCCTGAGGTCCAGGTAGGCGGTGTTCCTGAGGTCCAGGTAGGCGGTGTTCCTGAGGTCCAGGTAGGCGGTGTTTCCGAGGTCCAGGTAGGCGGTGTTCCTGAGGTCCAGGTAGGCGGTGTTCCTGAGGTCCAGGTAGGCGGTGTTCCTGAGCTCCAGGTAGGCGGTGTTCCTGAGGTCCAGGTAGGCGGTGTTTCCGAGGTCCAGGTAGGCGGTGTTCCTGAGGTCCAGGTAGGCAGTGTTCCTGAGGTCCAGGTAGGCGGTGTTCCTGAGGTCTAGGTAGGCGGTGTTCCTGAGGTCCAGGTAGACGGTGTTCCTGAGGGTAGGCGGGGTTCCTGAGGTCCAGGTAGGCTGTGTTCCTGAGGGTAGGCGGTGTTCCTGAGGTCCAGGTAGACGGTGTTCCTGAAGTCCAGGTAGGCAGTGTTCCTGAGGTCCAGGTAGGCAGTGTTCCTGAGGTCCAGGTAGGCGGTGTTCCTGAGGTCCAGGTAGGCGGTGTTCCTGAGGTCCAGGTAGGTGGTGTTCCCAAGGTCCAGGTAGGTGGTGTTCCTGAGGTCTAGGTAGGCGGTGTTCCTGAGGTCCCGGTAGACGGTGTTCCTGAGGGTAGGCGGTGTTCCTGAGGTCCAGGTAGGCTGTGTTCCTGAGGGTAGGCAGTGTTCCTGAGGTCCAAGTAGGCGGTGTTCCTGAGGTCCAGGTAGGCAGTGTTCCTGAGGTCCAGGTAGGCAGTGTTCCTGAAGTCCAGGTAGGCGGTGTTCCTGAGGTCCAGGTAGGCGGTGTTCCTGAGGTCCAGGTAGGCAGTGTTCCTGAGGTCCAGGTAAGCGGTGTTCCTGAGGTCCAGGTAGGTGGTGTGAGTTGAGGTCCAGGTAGGCGGTGTGAGTTGAGATCCAGGTAGGCGGTGTGAGTTGAGGTCCAGGTAGGCGGTGTTCCTGAGGTCCAGGTAGGTGGTGTGAGTTGAGGTCCAGGTAGGCGGTGTGAGTTGAGATCCAGGTAGGCGGTGTGAGTTGAGGTCCAGGTAGGCGGTGTGAGTTGAGGTAGATGATTGTTTTGGATGGATGGAGATGATTATGTCATCAGAAAGGGTTCTGGTGGTTAGTGCAGAGTAATTGGTTGAGGTCTGCTTTAATGTTCTGATTTTAGGTGTGTTGTGAGGCTTGTAAACGTTGTGGGGGAAATGTGAAAACTTGTAATTAAAGGTAAAACGAATATAAGGAGATTGTATGACTTACAGTTTCGGTAAGTCTGTATTGGCTGTGGTTTTACTTGTATCCTTTTAATTAATGGTAAACTAATTCAAGGAAATTGTATGAATTGCAGTTTCAGTAAGTTGATCAAAGTTGCTAGGAAAATTAGTACAGTTGATGCTCGGTGCTAGTTACTCACCACCACAGCCTGGATGGGCCGTGGTATTAGTTGTAGTGCAGAGGGTGCAGCTGAAAAAACGGAAAAGCCGGTAATTGCAGAGGGCGCAGGCAGGAGCAGCGCTGAGGTTTCCTCTGGGCTGGAGAAGTGTAGGACGTTGGTCTGGCTGCCTTGGGTAGTCAGATCTGAGCTGGCGACCGTAGGTAAGGCGGCGGGCAGGCAGGAGGAGAGTCGGTTCGCGGCTGGGTTTAAAATTGAAGCCGCAAAGGCGGCTGGAAAGTAGCAAAGTTCTTGTCTGATTTAAGTCTTTGAAAAGCTTTTGTAAAATCAATACCTACGGTCGCCAGCTTCGATCTGACGACCCAAGGAAGCCAGACCAACGTCCCCTACACTTCTCCAGCCCAGAGGAAACCTCAGCGCTGCTCCTGCCTGCGCCCTCTGCAATAACCGGCTTTTCCGTTTTTTCACCTCTACCCTCTGCACTACAACTAATACCACGGCCCATCCAGCCTGTGGTGGTGAGTAACTATCACCGAGCATCAACTGTACTATTTTTCCTAGCAATTTTGATCAACTTACTGAAACTGTAATTCATACAATTTCCTTGAATTCGTTTACCATTAATTAAAAGGATACAAGTAAAACCACAGACAATCCAGGCTGTGGCGGGGAATAAAAAGCACCGAGCATATACTGTACTAATTGTTGCATCAATTTTAATCAACTTACCGAAACTGTAAGTCATACAATCTCCTTATATTCGTTTTACCTTTAATTACAAGTTTTCACATTTCCCCCACAATGGTTACAAGCCTCACAACACATCTAAAATCAGAACATTAAAGCAGACCTCAACAAATTAAACTACACTAACCACTAGAACCCTTTCTGATGACATAATCATCTCCATCCATCCAAAACAATCATCTACCTCAACTCACACCACCTACCTGGACCTCAGGAACACCACCTACCTGGACCTCAACTCACACCACCTACCTGGACCTCAGGAACACCGCCTACCTGGACCTCAACTCACACCACCTACCTGGACCTCAGGAACACCGCTTATTTCATTTCAACGCCGACCTACAACCTCTAAACCATCTAGGATCCACCAACCACATTGCTCCAACCCGCTAGAAACTCAACTCAACCTGAACAAGGAATCATCCACCACAAACCAGCTCAAAGAACTCAGAATTGGTTCTGATTTAATTAAAAGGTGGAAACACCCCCTCAAACAAAACTTCACTTTGGTAATACTATTGCATTTGTTTATTCATACTTTTATGTATATACACTAACCTATCTTTCCTCACAGGATCGCGGAGAACATTAACCCTTTATTTACTCTCCCTTTTAACCTGCCTTTTTATCCACAGCGCACCTACACTAATCTCTTCTCCACCTAGGTCCACACCTAAGTTGCAACAGATTTACCCATCTACATTTCTCCCAGGGAATACAGGATTTCCCTCAAGTAGAAGCTGCTCAAATTATCTAATTGCGCTTTCCTCAATCCAACTCCCGATGTATCATAATTGTTTCTTTGTAATCCGCTGTTACATTGTAAAACAGTCATGAGTTTGCTTTTGGAATGTAAATCACTCACAGAAGCATAGCAAAATAAAGGCACCAAGAAAAGGACTCTAAAGCAGTTGAGTTGCTTCCTGACACTAGTGAGTTTGGGGGAAGGGGTAACACAGTAGAGCCGATTCAGCACCATTAGAATATTTATTGTCACTGTTTTGGGATAAATAAAATGTTATAATATTTTTTTGCTGTAGAGCATAGAAAGTCCAGTAATTTCATCTCAATTCTTTTTCTGTTTTCACAGTTGTGCTCCCCGACTCTCCACGGGTAAGACATCTCGCAATCATTGTATCGGATAGCTAATAAATTTGTTTGTTTAAGCACAATTAAAGAGGACCCAAACCTGAACCTAAAACGTCCCACAGTATGAAATTCCCTGGTCTTGCCATAAACTTCCCCTGATCCTCAATCCCATAGAGCAGGCATGGGCCTCTGGCGAGACCTGCTCTGCTTCCTCACTGTCCCTGGCAGAGACGAATGTTTGCTGGTGGGATCGTGCAAAGAGGATGGAGCAGGGATTTCGCAGGATGAGTATAATTATCGCAGAGGGAGTATTACTTTCCCAGGGTTTTGTTCTGTGCCCCTGGGGCCCCGCTGTGTGACGTCCCCCCCCCCCCCCCCAGTTCGCCCATAAAAACTCATCTTACCACTCTCCATTGGCACATCCAATAATAGCCACCTGCTATGACTACATCATTCGGCAGGCGGCTCTCATTGAATTGAATGGGGAGCACATGCTACCGCATCCCCTGCATCCCCGGTTGTGTGTGCCCTCCTGCTCCAGCCTATCTGAATGACTGGGGTGGGCGCACATGCACAACGAAATCAATAAGATGCCGAATGATGTAGTCACATCAGGCGGCTCTCATTGGATGAGAGCCTGTACATGCACCATTGAAGGGTGAATATTTTTACGGACAAACTATTGGGCTTCAAGCATTGGGATGTCCCGGGGGCATCGAACACAACCTGGGAAAGTCACATTTCCAGGTTTTGTTCCTCTATAAAATAAAATGGATGGAGAAAAGCCAGTGGCCGGCCCTCAAATCTTTTTGATTCCAGGCTGTCTGATGGTGGGTTTTGTTCCGCTTTAGAACAATAGAAATGTTGCTCTTGTATAGATACAATATATTAACTGGAAAACAATAGGTATTCCTAACAAGAATACTAAGAGGCTGATTCATTAATAGCGGCAGGTAGCGACAGATGAGCGACAGTAGCGTTATTTTCACAGCGCCCGCTAGTAGTCGCTGTGCTTGGCCGTTGTTCGGCTGTTGACAGCGACTCAGTCGGTGTGCGGTAATGTTGAATACGGGGTTAGGAGTCGCTGTTTGACAGGTTCCGCGCTGTATGGGAGCGCATGACAGCGAACGGCCATAGCGAACGGCTCCCAGCATATTCATTAACAAATCACGCTCAAAAAATTCTCGCGCTGTGAAATGCTTGTTTAAACCCCAGAGCGCTGGCGGCGATGGGTTAAAAGTAGTATTTTAACCCCCAAACAACCATATTTTTTGAAAAAAAAAAAACATGTTTTTCAAAACATTTTGTAATATGAATACATTAATATCAGACCTGTAATATCAATTCTGCACAATTTTTTTTTTTTTTTTTTTAACCTTAAAAAAAATATCTAACATTGCAGAAGTGGCCACAGAATTTTTGACATTTAAAAAAAAAAAAAAAAAAAAAACATTAATAGCAATGCTCCATTGAAATGCATTGGAGAGCGCCAGGTAGCGAGAGGTCATACCTGTCGCTGTTCAAGGTCGCTCGCTGGCGCTGTGGGCTGAGGCTGGAATAATGATGAATGATTCGCTATCTGGCGCTCTGTCAGTCGCTAAGCAGGATCGGCTTGATAAATGTGTGATTGTGGTGGGGAGCCGGCGTTCTCGTGGTGGTGACCGTCATTACCGTTCACTCACCATTCGCTACCTGGCGCTATCCCTTGTTAAATAAGGGCCAAAGTATCCTAATAAGAAAATAACAGGTATTTGACCTGATCTGACCTGACCTCACAAGGGCAACCTGAAACAAGCGCTGGTCCTTTTTTACTCCTGTATTGAAGGTATGTAAAGTATAAGATGGCACTTATTATTTCTTAAAAATTTCCGACTCTAAAACAAGTGTTTCTCCACTACCAGAAGATTTAAATGTGCACTGAAGAAGCTATCCCAAGCGAAACGTTTGCACCTAATCTTTACTTGCTACACCTGAGAGGAACAAACCCAAGTGCTTGCTACTTACTTTACTACAGCGGGGAGGCTGATTTATTAATAGCGACATCTAGCGACAGTTGAGCAACTGTAGCGGTATTTTCACAGCGCCCGCTAGTAGTCGCTGCTGTGCTTGGCCATTGTTCGGTTGTTGACAGCGACTCAGTCGGTGTGGCGTAATGTTGAAAACAAGGTTACGAGTCGCTATTTTACAGGTTCCGTGATGTATGGGTGCGCATGATAGCGACTGGTCAGAGCGACCGGCTTCCACCATATTCATCAAAAAATCACGCTCAAAAAATTCAAGCGCTGTGAAAGCGCTGGAGGCGATGTGTTAAAAGTAGTTTTTTAACCCCCAAACCACCATATTTTTGGAAACCAAAAAAAAAAAAAAAGTATTTTAAATAATTTAGTAATATGAATACATTAATATCAGACCTGTAATATCAATTCCCTTAAAATTATCTAAAATGGCAGAAGTGGTCACAGAATTTTTCACATTTAAAAAAAATTAAAAACAATTAATTATTAATATTTAAAGATTGTTCCATTGAAATGCATTGGAGAGCGCCAGGTAGCGAGAGGTCATACCTGTCGCTGTTCAAGGTCGGACGCTGGCGCTGTGGGCTGAGGCTGGAATAATGATGAATGAGTCGCTATATGGCGCTATCTCAGTCGCTAAGGAGGATTGGCTTGATAAATGTGTGATTGTGGTGGGGAGCCGGCGTTCTCGTGGCGGGGCCCGTCATTACCGGCCGCTCACCAGTCGCTACCTGTCGCTATTCCTTCATAAATAAGGGCCTTGGTGTGCCTCAAATGAATGAGGCACCAAACAGCTATTCAAAACAGAGAATTATTGTACACTATTCTCCTTTTTCTATGTGTAAAATATGGAGAAAAGATGAGATATGTGTAAAATATGGAAAGAAATGATAGTAATAAATGTATGATTTTTTATGTTATTGTGACCACTTTGTACCATACCAGCCCCCCAAGCAAAGCTCATCAATAACAGGTACAACTGTGCTGTATCTACCCCCTAAACATTTATGAATATAGGAGAGTAGGGACACAACCAGTAATTCAGATCTGGCAAGGGTATTGATCACTCAGACCATACCTTTACCCCCAAAATCCTAAAAAGAACCTAATATATAGGCAACTGGTGTGTATTAGATGGTTGCAACCCTATAGCTCCCTATGCAATTTGCTACCTACCATGACACTTCTCATGGGGTAGGTGCAATTTAAAGAAGCACCTATTACATATTGTGTCACCTCCATCCTCTTCTTAGATTGTGGGTTTGTGAACAGGGCTCTGCCTCCTTATTAGATGGTGGCAACCCCTTAGCTCCATATGCCCTTTGCTGCCCACCATGCCAATTCTCGAGAAGTAAATGCAATTGAAATAAGCCCTCAATGGGTAAATGCAATTTAAATAAGGACTTAAGGGGTAAATGCAATTTAAATCAGCACTTAAGGGGTAAATGCAATTTAAATAAGCAGCTATTACATTTTGTGTCATCCTCATTCACCTCTTAGATTGTGAACTTTCGAGCATGGCCTTCCCTCCTTACTGGATGTTTCAACTCTATAGCTCCCTATGCACTTCGTGGCCCACCATGCCACTTCTCGACAGAAAAATGCAATAAAAATAATAATAAATATTAATAAAAATAAAATGTATTTAATTAGCTTTTGTGTCATTCCCATCCTCCTCTTAGATTGTGAGATTGTGAGCAGGGCCCTCCTCTATTATTAGATGGTTGCAATTCCTTAGCTCCCTGTGCCCTTTGCGGCCCACCATGCGGCTTCTCAAGAGATAAATGTGCGTATTGCATTTTACGTCACGTTAATTTTCTCTTATATTGTGAGCTTGTGAGCAGGGCTCTCCTTCCTTATTACATGGTTACAACCCCATAGCTTCCTGTGCACCTCGCGGCCCACCATGCCGCTTCTCAAGGGATACATTCAATTAAAAAAAAAAGCACGTATTACGTTTTGCGTCACCTTCATTCTTCTTTTACCTTGTGAGCAGGGCTCTCTTTCCTTATTAGATGGTTGCAACCCTATAGCTTCCTGTGCACCTTGCGGCCCACCATGCCACTTCTCAATGGCTAAACTTAATTAAGCACTTATAACCTTTTGTATCACTCCCATTCTCCTCTTAGGAATATGTTGGTGCTATCTAGGTAAATATTATTTAAAAGCCCTAACCTAGGATTCCCTTGTGACCCTTCTGATCTTTCGCAGAAACTCGGCATCATCACTATCTTCTCCAGATCAGCAGAATCCGATTACGCTTGGTTGGGCAGATTGCTAAAATCCTCAAAGCTTCAGGTTTCCGGAGGTGACATCAGGTCGCTCTACATATCCAACAGGGGATATCAGGAGTTCTTTGAGGCCGTCAATCGCTGCGACTTTGGGATTCTCTATCACACCAAGAACAGAGGGAGGATCAACATTACCGACGTCACCGACTCGTTGTATGATTTTGAACTAGAATATCTGTCAACTGCTCTTGGTAAGTCATTAGTCTTTGTCATTCAGTAAGTCATTAGTAGTAGTCTTTAGTCTTCGTGAGTAGGGTCATGTTGCTTTGTGAATAACAATGAGACATAGATTTTTTCTTCTCATCTATTAGAATAATTGTCTCTCTGTTCGTAATAGGACGGAGCAATGTTTTGGTGATAATAGATGACCTCCAGGATAACAGCCGCGAGGAAAGGAGACGTATTGTTGGTTCCCAGCCCAAAATTCTGAAGTACTCCCGAAATGTGTGGCTGGTCACGGGAGAGGAAAAGAAGGATGAAGAGAAACTTCTGAAGACCCTGGAACATGAGCTGTTTTGCCCCATGATGGAAGAGACAGGTATGTACTTTATTGTAAAATAGGGTGTAATAATCTGTCCTTGGGGGAGTAAAGCTGTGAGAGTCACTTGCTGAGAAGGATCTGGAGGCACTGGTAGACCATAGGCTAAATAACAGCATGCAACACCAAGCAGCTGCTTCCAAGGCCGCCAAGATATTATCATGCATTAATAGATGCATGGAATCACGAGATAGGTGAGTAATATCATCTCTTTACAAGGCGCTGGAGCGCCCCCGGGGACTAGTTCATAGAAAGGACGCTCTGACTATGGAAAGGGTGCAGAGGAGCCACCAAACTGATAAGAGAAATGAAGGAAAGATTATGGGAATTCAATATATTTAGTTTAGATGCCTAAAAGGGGGGGGGGGGGGGGGGGGGGAATAACATATATATAAATGGTCAATAGTTATGAGTCTTAGTTATGAGGAAAGATTACGAGAATTAAATCTGTTTAGTCCTGAGAGGAGATGACTGAGGGGGGACATGATCAACTTGTAACTATGTATCTATAAATGATCAATACAAAAATACGGAGAAACACAATTTCAGGTATAATGCTCTCTAAAGACAAGGGTGCACTCCCTCCCTTCGACCGGATAAAAAGAAATTTAGATTCCGGAGGCGACAGTCATTTTTTACCATTGGAACTATAAATCTATGGAATAGCCCCCCCCAGAAGCTTGTTACAGCATCAACCGCTGACCGCTTCCAAAAAGGATTAGATGCCTATTCAGAAGAAAATAACATTAACAGTTACTATTAGCGGTTATCAGTAAAAAAAAAGAAAAATAAAATAAAAAATAACTTCCCCTAACCCAACACCCTTGGTTGAACTTGATGGACATATGTCTTTTTTCAACCTTATTAACTATGTAAAAATACAAAAGAAAAGCTATTTCATGTAAAATCCTCTCTAAAGATAAGAGGGTACTCCCTCCGTCTGAAAAAATAAAAGATTCAATCTCTGTGACAATCCTCTTTTTACCATAAGAACTATAAATATGGGGCTTTGTACTCCATTAACAGCTGGCAACTTAAAAAAAAAGAAAATAACATTAACTGTTACTATTAGCGGCTATCTGTAAATAATAATAAATAATCATCCTCAGTCCTGTCCCTTGGTTGGACTTGATGGACATTCATGTCTTATTTCATACATATTAACTATGTGTTGTTCCTCTAAACGAAGCCACGCCCCCTCATTGAGGGATATATGAAGCCACGCCCACTCAATGAGGGATGGATAGGAGATAGGATGTAACAGTTACAACAATAGAAACACTTTGAATAGGCAAATTTATTGCTGCAGATCTGCATGTTACACCTCAAAGAGGGGCAATATGTAAATGAAGCCACGCCCCTCATTCAGGGGTGGATAAAGCCACGCCCCCTCATTGATTGATGGATAGGAAATAGAATGTAAAAGTTAAAACAATATGAACACTTTAAATAGACAAATAAATCACTTATAGATGCAGATCTGCAGGTTATACCTCAAAGGACAGAGAGGAACAAAGAGGGGCAGGAGAACATGGGCTCAAAAGTCCCTCCAAATCAGGGACAATAGGGAAGTATGTTGTATGTTCTACCCAGTCTATAATTAATACTTTGTACAGCGGAGGATCATGGGAAATGATGGCGCTTTATAAATAATGATGATAATAATAATAATATATATATATATATATATATATATATATATATATCTATATCTATATCTATTAAAATAAATCTCTCTCTCTCTCTCTCTCTCTCTCTCTCTATATATATATATATATATATATATATATATATATATATATTAATATATTAATTAAAAAAAAAAAATATATATATATATATATATATATATTAATTAAAAAAAAAAAAATATATATATATATATATATATATATATATATATTATATATATTATAATAATAATATATAGTATATAGTTGCAGAGAAAGGCTTACTGTTACTTTTTTTCTTTATTGAAAAAACATGAAGATGAAGAGAAAAAGAATCCGGACTCGCCACCTCCAAACAATGACAAGAGCCTAAAGCAACCGGTTGGTGCTACGAGCTGCAAGCCGCCATCTAGCAATGATACTCATCAATCCCCGATTTGTGTCCTGCAAAGCATTGCCCCAGGCACTCAGGTACCGCCTGCTAAGGACTATACATCATCCATTATTGATAGTCCGCCAACCTCTGGAAAGCCGGGTCTCGGGACCACTAGCCCACTTTCCAGGAAAGAAGATCCAAACCCAATGACCACAGGGCAAAGTGCTGGAAACCCTGTGATCAGCAGAGTTGTGACAACTGCTGGATCAGCACCACTAACTAACTGTACTACTCTCAGTAATATTAGTCCCGAGTCCCCAACCGCCGCAAAGAACTCTGCGACAAAGTCTGGCCCTGACGCTGCCAGCAATGGAGATCCAAATCCCCCAAAACACACAGCTGGTAAGAAATCAGACTCAGAGAAACGTATTCATGACACCAGGTTCTAACACTGGATCCATTCTCACACACAGACCCACAGCCCCCCTTTATAAACAAATTCATATAACCAATGGTTATAAAGCGGCGCTCGCATCATAAATCGCCAAAAATGTACGCGGCTCCGCACAAAAAGCCGCGTACAGCAAAACACAAGAATCAAAGAAAATATAGAAAAGAAAGAAAACCTGCAGGTGTATTGGACAATACACAAAGTCGCCCTCTAATTATATAGCTGGCGGGGCTTCTGAATTGCACTACGGAAATAAATGTATATAAATAAAATGTTTCTCATGTGTATATATATATATATATATATAGAAAAATTCTCAGAGTGCTGAATCAGCCCTAGGGGTTTATTCATCAAGGGATAGCGCCAGGTAGCGCCTCGTAGCGGCAGGCAGTGTGTAGTGAACGCCGGGTGCTGTACGCAATACCACATTTATGAAAGCGAATCTGGTGAGCGATTCTAACAGCGCCATGTAGCGTCACATGTATTATTACAGGCAGCTCAGTGTAGAGAGCATCTAACAGCGTCATGTAGCGTCACATGTATTATTACAGGCGGCTCAGTGTATAGCGCCTCTAACAGCGCCATGTAGCGTAACATGTATTCTTACAGGCAGGTCAGTGTATAGCGCCTCTAACAGCGTTATGTAGCGTCACATGTATTATTACAGGCAGGTCAGTGTATAGCGCCTCTAACAGCGCCATGTAGCGTCACATGTATTATTACAGGCGGCTCAGTGTATAGCGCCTCTAACAGCGCCATGTAGAGTCACATGTATTATTACAGGCAGGTCAGTGTATAGCGTCTCTAACAGCGTCATGTAGCGTCACATGTATTATTACAGGAAGGTCAGTGTATAGCGCCTCTAACAGCGTCATGTAGCGTCACATGTATTATTACAGGCAGGTCAGTGTATAGCACCTCTAACGGCGCCATGTAGCGTCACATGTATTATTACAGGCAGGTCAGTGTATAGCACCTCTAACAGCACCATGTAGCGTCACATGTAATATTACAGGCAGGTCAGTTTATAGCGCCTCTAACAGCGTCATGTAGAGTCACATATATTATTACAGGCAGGTCAGTGTATAGCGTCTCTAACAGCGTCATGTAGCGTCACATGTATTATTACAGGCAGGTCAGTGTATAGCGTCTCTAACAGCGTCATGTAGCGTCACATGTATTATTACAGGTGGCTCAGTGTATAGCGCCGGCGCTCTAGCTTCCAGAGCCTGGTATTACCTGTCGCTACCTGGCGCTCTCCCATACATTTCAATGGAAGTTACTTTTCTTCTGTTTAAACAGGGTTTTTTGGGTTTTTTTTTTCTCTCTCAAATCATTGTGTGACGTCTCCTGGCCTAGAAAGAGTCATTTAAAAAAAAAAAAAAAAAATTTATATTTTTCTGCAGAATTGTCATTACAGGTCTGGCACTAAAGTGTCAATGTCACAGTATTATAACAATGTCATTCCATGTAACTTTAATCACACAGCGTCTGGCGCTCTATGTTACAGCGGCCAGATCCAAAGCGCCGACTCTGTGTGTGTCTGTTTTTTTGTTGAATATGGTGCGAGTCGCTGAGAGTCGGTCGCAATGAGCTGGCGCTACCTTTCGCTCCCTGCAGCGCTGTACTGGTGTTAGAACGCCCAACATACATCTCATTCATCAATGCCGGCCAGGTTACTACAGCAACTGAGGCGCTCTCTTAGCGCCTCTGTACAGAGGCTCATCTGCCGATAGCTGGCGCTAGTAATAAATCAGCCCTAGTGTCTGTAAGTCGTGGGTTAAATTGGACTCGCATTCACTAATTGTGGCTTAAATAATTAGAAATAAAAAGTGGTTGTGAATCAGCCGACTGATTGTGTTCTGTTTGCTGTAGAGCAGGGAAAGTCCAGTCAATTCATCTCAATTCTTTTTTTTTGTTTTTACAGTTGTGCTTCCCGACTCTCCACGGGTAAGATATCTCACAATTATTGTATATTATTATCGGATAGCTAATCAATTTGTTTGTTTGAGCACAACTTAAAGAGGACCAAAACCTGAGTCTAAAATATCCCAAAGCGTAAAATCCCCTGGTCTATATACTTCCACTGATCCACAATCCCATAGAGCAGGGGTCCTCAAACTTCCACCTTGAGGGCTGAGACGGGTCAAGTTTTGCAGCTCTCCACGCTACTCCACAGGTGAATTCACTGGTGCTCAGACAGAGCTATAGCCCTAATTATTACATCTGTGCATCAGCATAGAGAGCTGCAAAACCTGGCCTCTCTCGGCCCTTGAGGAGGAAGTTCGAGGACTACTGCCATAGAGCATATGTGGGCCTCTGGCGAGACCTGCTCTGCTTCCTTGCTGTCCCTGGCAGACCTGAATGTATTCCTGGTGGGATCGTACAGAGAGGGGGGACCCGGGAGAGTATAATAATAATTAAAACAAAACAAAACTTGGAAATGTTACTTTTCTGGGGTTTTGCTCTCGAATCGGGATCACACGCTGTGTGCTACTCCCCAGTAAAACTCACCTTAAAGTACACTTGAAAGGATGCACACTACTCTCAGAGTTTTAAATTTGCAAATAAAAATAGTTTAGAGACTATAATGTCCAAATATATACATAATTGTCAAATTTCAATATAAGAAAAAAAAGATACAATGAGACCAGGTTCGATGGGATAACAGCTCAGGATTTACAGTGCACCTCATAATCCATCACGTTGTGCGTTAGGTATAAACGTTTACCATATGAATACTATAGTAGGTGTCCTCCTGAGGGTTATGTTGGCGCTCTGGCTATGGGGCTTTAGTAAAGGAATGTACAAATGTTTTCAAAAGACAAATTAGCAGTGAGATTCCAAAAGCTAATTCAGAACAATGAATCAAACCAACAATTTTGCCATAGTGTTATCCAATACATTCATCAGAGAAATATGCAATAAAAAAACGATTAAATAGCTTTTGTGTCACTGCCATTCTCCTCTTAGATTGTGAGATTGTGAGCAGGGCACCCCTCCATTATTATATGGTGGCAACCACTTAGCGCCCTATGTACTTCGCGGCCCACCATGCCACTTCTAAAGGGATAAATGCAATTAAAAAAGCATTTATTGCATTTTACTTCACCTTAATTTTATCTTACATTGTGAGCTTGTGAGCAGGGCTTTCTTTCCTTATTTTATGGTTGCAAGCCTATAGCTTCCTGTGCACTGTACTACCCACCATGACAATTCTCATGGAGTAAGTGCAATTTAAATAAGCACTCAAGGGGTAAATGCAATTTAAATAAACACCTGTTACATATTGTGTCACCCACATCCTCTTCTTAGATTGTAAGTTTGTGAACAGGGCTCTGCCTCCTTATTAGATGGTGGCAATCCTTTAGCACCGTAGGCACCTCGTGGGCCATCATGCCACTTCTCAAGGGGTAAATGCAATTTAAATAAGCACCTATTACATTTTGTGTTACCCCCATTCTCCTCTTAGATTTTGAACTTGTGAGCAGGGCTTTCCCTCCTTACTAGATGTTTCAACCCTATAGCTCCCTATAGTTTTTGTGTCTCTCCCATCTTCCTTTTAAATATGTGAGATTGCTAGCATGGCCCTCCTCCATTATTAGATGGTTACAACCCTTTAGCTCCATATGCACTTCGCGGCACACCATGCCACTTCTCAAGGGATTAATGCAATTTAAAAAAAAAAGCATGTATTACGTTTTGCCTCACCTCCAGTTTCCTCTTAGCTTGTGAGCAGGGCTCACAACCCTATAGCTTCCTGTGCACCTCGCGTCCCACCACGCCACTTCTCATGGGGTAAATGCAAGATAAATAGGCACTTAATACCTATTGTGTCACCCCCATCCCCCTCTTGGATTTAAACTTGGGAGCAGGGCCTTCCCTCCTTACTGGATGTTTCAACCCTATAGCTCTTTATGCACCTCGTGGCCCACCATGCCAATTCTCATGGGGTAAATGCAATTAAAAAAAAGTTTGTGAGCTTGTCAGCAGGGCTCGCTTTACTTATTTGATGGTTGCAACCCTATAGCTTCCTGTGCAACCTTGCGACCCACCCTGACAATTCTCAAGGGGAAAATTTAAGTAAGCACTTATTATCTTTTGTATCACTCCCATTCTCCTCTGAGGAATATGTTGGTGCTATCTAAGTAAAGATTATTATTATTTAAAAGCCCTAGCCTCGGACTCCCACATTTTCTTATTTAGAACAGAAAAGATACAATAAAATATAACAAGTCCATTGTGATCTTTCTGATCTCTTGCAGAAACTCGGCGTCATCACTATCTTCTCCAGATCAGCAGAATCTGATTACGCTTGGCTGGGCCGATTGCTGAAATCCTCAAAGCTTCAGGGTTCTGGAGGTGACATCAGGCCGTTCTACATATCCAACAGGGGATATCAGGAGTTCTATGAGGCCGTCAATCGCTGCGACTTTGGGATTCTCTATCACACCAAGAACAGAGGGAGGATCAACATTACCGACGTCACCGACTCGCTGTATGATTTTGAAATAGAATATCTATCAACTGCACTTGGTAAGTAAACTCCAAAAATAGGAAAAAAAAAACCTAAAAGGACCGCACCACTTTGATATAAAATACACACGTAGACAAATACACAGTCAAAATCCAAAACAGGAGTGAGGCCGCCCTCTGCTGACAAATAAATAATACTATTTAATGCACTGGTCCCAAGTTAATAAATGAAAAATGGGAGCTGTTCATCACTGCATTTGGCACTTTGCATTTTTTTGAGTATTGAAAAATGTATTTATTGCACTGGCGGTTTGTAAAGGTTTGCACAGTATATTTATAAATATATAAATTTTTATTTTTTATTTATTGTTGTGATCAAATCCCTTTTTTTTCATTTACTAACTTGGGACCAGTGCATCAAATGATATATATATATATATATATATATTTTGTCAGAGTGGTGCGGTCCTTTTAGGTTTTTTCCCCTTTTTTTGGGGGGGGGGGGGTGTAGCATATGGTGACCCAGCACACCTGGTGCTTTCTTTTAGTATTTGTGGTGGTGCAGCTCCCCTGCTGTGTTTAGAGTTGCTCTTGGTAAGTATTCTTTAGTTTTCGTGAACAGGGTTGTGTTACTTTGTGATTTGTTACCTGTGAATAACAAGAAGACATAGATTTATTTATCTTCTCAACATCTCATCTCATCATTAAAATAAATGTCTTTCTGTTCGTAAAAGGTCGGAGCAACGTTTTGGTGATAATAGATGACCTCCAGGATAACAGCCGCAAGGAAAAGAGTCGTATTGTTGGTTCCCAGCCCAAAATTCTGAAGTACTCCCGAAATGTGTGGCTGGTCACGGGAGAGGAGAAGAAGGATGAAGAGAAACTCCTGAAGACGATGAAACATGAGCTGTTTTGCCCCATGATGGAAGAGACAGGTATGCACTTTATTGTAAAATAGGGTGTAATAATCTGTCCTTGGGGGAGTAAAGCTGCGAGAGTCACTTGTTAAGAAGGATCTGGAGGCACTGGTAGACCATAGGCTAAATAACAGCATGCAATGCCAAGCAGCTGCTTCCAAGGCCACCAATTTATTATCATGCAGTAAAAGCGGCATGGAATCACAGGATAGGTGAGTAATATTACCTGATTCAACCCCAGGGACGAGTTCATAAAAAGGATGCAATTATTTTGGAAAGGGCGAGGAAGAGAGCCACCAAACTGATAAGATGGATGAAGGATCTTATGTTGGAGAAATTATTGGAATTTAATTTTTTTGGTTTAGATGCCTAAAATCGGGGGGAGGAGATTACATATATATAAATCGTCAATACTTATGAGTCTGAGTTATATGGAAAGATTACGAGAATTAAATCTGTTTAGTCTTGAGAGGAGACGACTGAGGGAGGACATGATTAACTTGTATAAATATAGAAATGGCCCATACATAAAATATACGGAAACACTATTTCAGGTAAAATCCTCTCTAAAAACAACTAGTCCCTTCGACTAGAAAAAAGAAATTCAGTCTCCGGAGGCGATCAATTATCATTCTTTACCATAAGATCTATAAATCTGTGGAATAGCCTCCCACAGAAGCTTGTTACAGCATCAACCGCTGACAGCTTCAAAAAAAAGAATTAGATGTTTATTTAGAAGAAAATTACATTAACAGTTACTATTAGCTGTTATCAGTAAAAAACAAAAGCAAAAATAAAATAATCATCGTCAGTCCTGTCCCTTGGTTGAACTTGATCAACGTATGTGTTATATAATGCAAATTAACTATGAAGGTGTGTCCAGATGACAGGCTGAAAGGCCCCGCCAATCGGCACTAAGGTGAGAACTAGTGAATGGAGTCCGAAGGCATTAGTATCTTACAGCCAGGGCTGGCGTTGGTGGAAGGGGGAAAATTGGGCAATTGGTCCTCATCACCAACGGGACCCCCTGCAATTGTTGGGCCAAGAAGATATGATTGTGGCTGCTCTTGGTGTAGAATTCCTGCAGACACCCAACTGTGTGGCCAGAGGAGTAGCTAGGATTTCTGGCACCTGGGGCAAAGATAGGAAATGACACCCCCCACCTGTCCTTGCCCCCCCTTTGGTGTCCCCCTTGACGTGCTGCACCTGGGGCCCCTGCTCCCCCCAACATAGAAACATAGAAGGTTGGCATCAGGAAGGAGATAATACGTTCCATTTACTCTCTGCGCTTATGTATATACTGTATGTTCTCTGTATCTTATGTGTATACTGTATGTTCTCTGTATCTTATGTATATACTGTATGTTCTCTTTATCTTATGTATATACTGTATGTTCTCTTTATCTTATGTATATACTGAATGTTCTCTGTATCTTATGTGTATACTGTGTGTTCTCTGTATCTTATGTGTATACTGTATGTTCTCTGTATCTTATGTATATACTGTATGTTCTCTGTATCTTATGTGTATACTGTATGTTCTCTGTATCTTATGTATATACTGTATGTTCTCTGTATCTTATGTGTATACTGTATGTTCTCTGTATTTTATGTGTATACTGTATGTTCTCTGTATCTTATGTGTATACTGTATGTTCTCTGTATCTTATGTGTATACTGTATGTTCTCTTTATCTTATGTATATACTGTATGTTCTCTTTATCTTATGTATATACTGTATGTTCTCTTTATCTTATGTGTTTACTGTATGTTCTCTGTATCTTATGTGTATATACTGTATGTTCTCTGTATCTTATGTATATACTGTATGTTCTCTGTATCTTATGTGTATACTGTATGTTCTCTTTACCTTATGTGTATACTGTATGTTCTCTGTATCCTATGTGTATACTGTATGTTCTCTGTATCTTATGTATATACTGTATGTTCTCTTTATCTTATGTATATACTGTACCTTCTCTGTATCTTATGTATATACTGTATGTTCTCTTTACCTTATGTGTATACTGTATGTTCTCTGTATCTAATGTGTATACTGTATGTTCTCTGTATCTTATGTGTATACTGTATGTTCTCTGTATCTTATGTGTATACTGTATGTTCTCTGTATCTTATGTGTATACTGTATGGTCTCTGTATCATATGTATATACTGTATGTTCTCTTTATGGGCCAAACCAAATTGACAAGGGTCATAAGAAAAATACCATAAAATAATAATATTTTATTAAATGTTACACTATAGCAAAAATAAAAACACACATGCAACACAAAGACATTGTTAAAATCAATTCATCCACTATTCCTGTGATGCTATAATACTTAGCAATCCATATTATAGAATACCACAAGGTATCAAAAAATACAAATAGAAGTCAGTATTTAATAGCTCCACAAATTGCCAAGAAAAAAAAAAAAATATGTATATATATTTTTTTTTATATTTCTAATTACTCAAGTGAGTGTTCAATTACTCCACTACACTCCACTACAAATAATTCATCAAGACCATAAACCTGTGCAGTCAATCAAATCTAAAATGCAAATGCTAGCTAAGGAGGCGATATTCACTAAGTAAAGCGGGGGGTGAGACCCCCAATGTAAACCCAATACACAAAAGTGCTGTTAGTGCCGGGCTGTATAAGGGAGCTGAGGTAGTAAGCAATCACTGGAAAGAAAAAGTAAAGATCATACTGTCCTTGTACAGTGGCTTATTTACACTATATAATATACTTACTTGTGCCTTATGTGCACTACTCAGCACACTGCACTTTAATTCAATACTGGGCACCAATATCTTCTGCGTCCTGCCGCTCGTGTTGCATCTTGGCACCATAGGATATCCAATAATTTATTTGCAATAATTTGATTGGCCCCAATTTTTCTCCTCCCCCACTTAGCTCATTGTTATGTTTTTTTTAATAATTGCTGTCTAAGTAGGTCTTGTCTTTTAATGTAATGTATTGGATTACATGCATTGGATATTCCAACTTAATTAATAAATTCCTGTTTTAATTCAGCCCATTGTGTGCGGCCATATATCTGGGACATACTATGGGACAGCCCCATTTGTTCAGTGCAGCGGTTAGTAATGTCATCCCAGGGCCTGCACGTCTTTTACCTTAGGCAGTGCGTATCTGTTTTCCATTGTATATAGCACCCATGAATAAGGGTGCTCCTAGTCCCTACAGTCTTTTCTGTAACACCCGATATCTATGTATGCATACCTTCCAACTTCTCAAGGTGGGAAAGAGAGGCAAGAGTTCCACTCCTTTGGGCACCCTGAATTGGGATGCCCCGCTAAGTAAACCCCACCGAAGCCCCATTTCACTAACCTTGTCCTGGAGCCCTCACCGTGGCGCACTCTGAGCTATTCATCGCCACACGACTAATTAGCCGCCCATGCTGCTTAGCCTTCAGCGGAGCCGTGTGAAAGCGAGCGCGCTGACTGGTCAAATGGGCCGCTCAGCCCAAGTCTGCGCCGTGGGACCCCCGCGAAGGTGAGTGACCTAGGCGCATACGCACAGCAGGTCAATTCGGGATGTCCCCACTGAGAGGATCAACAACACCCCGAAAACCGGGTGTGTTGTTCCTCTTTAAATGAAGCCACGACCCCCCCCATTGATTGATGGGTAGCAGATAGGATATAACAGTTATAACAATAGAAACACTTTGAATAGGAGAATAAATCATTTATTGCTGCAGATCTGCATGTTACACCTCAAAGAGGGACAAATAAGAACAACGGGAGACAGGGGGGACATGGAGTCAAAGGAGGGACAGTCCCTCCAAATCAGGGACAATTGAAAGTAAAGATGATCCAACTGTACCAGTAGAACCCTGTCAGGTCCCCCAAATTAGTGACAGTTCGGAGGTATGCTGTATGTTCTACCCAGTCTATAATCAATACTTTGTACAGCGCAGGATCATGGGAGATGATGATGATTTATGAATAATAATAATAATATGATATAATAATAGTCAGGATCTGGGGCCAACGACAATGACCCTGAAGACAGTTCTTAGTCAAATAATAAGCAATTTGTTGAAAACAAAGTCCAGCATGCAAAATCTCTTAACTTCAGAGTATGATGCAGGATACAATGCAGTACAGCAAGCGGTTACCTCACCAACTTTAGCAATGTCCAGTGTATTGCAAGTCCTGGATATCACAGGTCCTCTTTCGGGGGATACAAGTCCAGGCTATTAATCCAGATAACACATAAAGTCCTTTGGATGCAATTCAGCACTGTCAGTATTGGGTGCAGCAAGGCACAGGCTCCTCATCCCAGTCTCTCCATCTCCACATTGGAAGACAATTATCCTCATCACCTGGGAAGACCTGTAGGAAGGGGAAAAACCCCTAGAGAACCCGGGATGTGGATAGGATCTCTGATATCCCGGAATGGATCGTGCCTCCCTGAAAAACTCATGAGAAATATAGACCCCATCCAACACTTTTTGCATACACTTTACCACTATATATATATATATATATATATTTTTTTTTTTTTTTTTTTTTGATAGTCGCCCTGAGGAAGCAGCAAGTGGACGCTGCGACACGCGTTGGCGGTATATATAGCAGGGGTAGGTCCAGTTGTCTTGTATACCTTTATTGATGGTTCCATGTTTCTTCTATCTACCTCGGCTGGTCCTGATTGTTGTTTTTGAGAGTAGTTTACTGTTTTGCACAGGCACTTTATTATTGTTGTGCTTCTTTATGACCATTTGATTTTTTGCACATTATGTAGGCTTGCACCTATTGTATATAATTAATTTAATTGTATATAATATTTCCAGCCTTGAATTTATCCTATATGGAACTTTGATATTATGAATTCCTAGATGGCACTCTGGCGCCCCCTGGTGTGTCTTGTATATGTGTGATGTGTGTTTTTTTAATATGTATTGTCTTATGTCTTTTTATACCTATATGTAACTTTAAATAAAATTATTTTTGTATCATATAGCTAGACGGTAGTGCCCTATTTTTTCCATCTAGTCTTGGGTGTGTGGGGACCCTATATATATTTCCTATATTTTTTTTTATATATTATATGATAATAATAATAAAACTATAATAATAATAATATTAATAATATAGTATATAGCTGCAGAGAAAGGCTTACTGTTACTTTTTTTTTTTTTTTTCTAAAAAAGATGAAGATGAAGAGAAAAAGGATAATCCAGCCTCGCCGCCCCCGAACAGCGACAAGAGCCTAAAGCAGCCGGTTGATGCTACAAAGGACAAGCCACCATCTACGGAAGATATTAATAAATCAAGCACTAAGGTCCTGCCTGCTAAGGACAATACATCATCCAGTATTAATAGTACCCCAAAGCCGAGTCTCGGGGTCACTAGCCCACATTCCAGGAAAGGAGAACTAAACCCTGAGACCACAGGGCAAAGCGCTGGGAACCCAGTAATCAGGAGTGTTGCGCCCACTGCTGGATCAGCACCACTAACTGACGAGACCCGTACAGCCATCAGTAATATTAGTTCTGTGTCCCCAACTGGCACAAAGAACTCTAAGACAAAGTCAGGCTCCGACGCTGCCAATAATGGAGATCCAGATCCACCGGAAAACGCTGCTGCTAAGAAATCAGACACAGAGGAACTTGTTTATGACACCAGGCTTTAACACTGGATCCATTTTCACGCTCAGACCCGCAAACTTTATCCCCCCTTTATAAACTAATTTATTTAAACCAACGATAAAGCGGCGCTCGCATCACTAATGGCCAGCGATGTAAGCGGCCACACAGAGCAGAGCGGCCACGCAGCAAAGCACAAGATTTAAAGAAGATTTAGGCCCTTATTTATGAAGGCATAGCGCCAGGTAGCGACTGGTGAGCGGCCGGTAATGACGAGCCCCGCCACGAGAACGCCGGCTCCCCACCACAATCACACATTTATCAAGCCGATCCTGAGATAGCGCCATATAGCGACTCATTCATCATTATTCCAGCCTCAGCCCACAGCGCCAGCGTCCGACCTTGAACAGCGACAGGTATGACCTCTCGCTACCTGGCGCTCTCCAATGCATTTCAATGGAACAATCTTTAAATATTAATAATTAATTGTTATTCATTTTTTTTTTTTTTTTTAAATGCGAAAAATTCTGTGACCACTTCTGCCATGTTAGATAATTTTTTTAAGGGAATAAAAAATAAAAAAATTTGTGCAGAATTGATATTACAGGTCTGATATTAATGTATTCATATTACTATATTATTTTAAAAACTTTTTTTTTTGGTTTGGGGGTTAAAAAACTACTTTTAACACATCGCCGCCAGCGCTCTGGGGTTTAAACAAGCATTTCACAGCGCTTGAATTTTTTGAGCGTGATTTTTTGCTGAATATGGTGGGAGACGGTCGCTCTGACCCGTCGCTGTCATGCGCTCCCATACATCGCGGAACCTGTCAAATAGGGACTCGTCACCTGGTATTCAACATTACTGCACACGACTGAGTCGCTATCAACAACCGAACAACGGCCAAGCACAGCGACTACTAGCGGGCGCTGTGAAAATACCGCTACAGTCCCTCAACTGTCGCTACATGTCGCTATTAATGAATCAGCCTCATAGAAAAAGAAGTAAACAAATACAAAAATAAGTACATACAAATATATTTGTATACATTTGAATGCTTGTGTTTGCATTCAGACTTATATATTCAGACCATATAGGAAACTTAAATTCGAAAACACAGAGTCTATAACATTGTAGGTTTTTCGGCTGCCAAGGCACAATATAAGCTGTATAGTCCCCGCCCCCATAACCTTTATGTGATGGCTTGGCTCTGTATTCCAACTATATCAACAGAAAGGAGATAAACCGATCAATAGCAGGCTCATGACATGTTTTACAATGTGAAGATGTAGCAATCGTTAATCGACATATCGCAGCTCAGCCCATTGTGATATCTCACAAAGAAGCCATAGAAAAGCATTTAAGATATTAAGCGCAGTAAGTGGAGTTTTACAGAAAGGTGCATCTGTATCGCAGATGATTACAATTGAAACAATTATGATACATCAGCTGCGCCTTGGGTATAACAATGTAACACAATGTAACTCTCAGCAGGGAGCTGGCAGGCTTTTCAGGATTACTTGTCTTGTTTGTTATAGTCACAGCAGGAAGGAGAGCTAAAGCAACCTGATTCTTGTTCTTTTTTCACTGGGAACAACAAAGACCAAAATGAAAATCTAATAAAGGAACAACCTAATGAACTTGTGTAGATATTATAAAGTTTTAATATAGTCAGAGTTTATACACATTTTGTAATATTCAGTATGTACATGTTACATCACGTTTGTAGCAATATCTATTAATAGAACGCAAATAAATAAAATATTCAAACCAGTTGTACATTTGTGTTTGTTTCTGTAAGGGAAAGGGCACTTCCGTGGACCTTCCCATTAGACCCCAGATCAGATGTGTCAGAGTTGATGTGACTCCCCACTTTTGTGTACACAGACAGGTGTTGAGACCAATGGGAGCTCTCCGAGCACCGCACTGGCTTCTCATAACAGTGCTACGGCTGGGAGATGTGCGGTGTGGTAGCGGGTGGAAGCTTGGTGTGTCGCCTTGTGCTCGCTCGGAGATTAGCTACAGTATCTCAAAAAAGTGAGTTAATCTGTTATTCTATATTTTCATGGGACAACACTGAAGATCAGACACTTTGATACAATGTAAAGTAGTCAGTGTACAGTTTGTATAACAGTGTAAATTTGGGAAGCCCTCAAAAAACTCAACACAAAGGCATTAATGTCTAATCCCCCCCTAACTGCCTCCGGTTGCCATTGCTAGGGAAGCCCACCGCTCCAGGCACTTACTGCTTGTGTTTGTCTCACTGCACAGATGTGTTAAAATAAAAATTCAATATAATTAATAATGTATGCATAAAATTATCATATGTCCAAAAATCCAACCAGTATAGGTTATAGGGACCCAAAAGCAATATATGCTCTATAGGTCCACCCTTCCATACCCTATATGTGATGCTCTGCATAGATAGATAGATAGATAGATAGATAGATAGATAGATAGATAGATAGATATGAGATAGATAGATAGATAGATAGATAGATAGATATGAGATAGATAGATAGATAGATAGATAGATAGATAGATAGATATGAGATAGATAGATAGATAGATAGATAGATAGATAGATAGATAGATAGATATGAGATAGATAGATATGAGATAGATAGATATGAGATAGATAGATATGAGATAGATAGATAGATAGATAGATAGATAGATAGATAGATAGATAGATATGAGATAGATAGATAGATAGATAGATAGATAGATAGATATGAGATAGATAGATAGATAGATAGATAGATAGATAGATAGATAGATAGATCAATAGATATGAGATAGATAGATAGATAGATAGATAGATAGATAGATATGAGATAGATAGATAGATAGATAGATAGATAGATAGATAGATGATAGATAGATAGATAGATAGATAGATAGATAGATAGATAGATATGAGATAGATAGATAGATAGATAGATAGATAGATAGATAGATAGATAGATATGAGATAGATAGATAGATAGATAGAGAGATAGATAGATAGATAGATAGATAGATAGATAGATATGAGATAGATAGATAGATAGATAGATAGATAGACAGATAGATAGATATGAGATAGATAGATAGATAGATAGATATGAGATAGATAGATAGATAGATAGATAGATAGATAGATATGAGATAGATAGATAGATAGATAGATAGATAGATAGATAGATATGAGATAGATAGATAGATAGATAGATAGATAGATAGATAGATATGAGATAGATAGATAGATAGATAGATAGATAGATATGAGATAGATAGATAGATAGATAGATAGATAGATATGATATAGATAGATAGATAGATAGATAGATAGATAGATAGATAGATAGATATGAGATAGATAGATAGATAGATATGAGATAGATAGATAGATAGATAGATAGATATATAGATAGATAGATAGATAGATAGATAGATAGATAGATAGATATTAGATAGATAGATAGATAGATAGATAGATAGATAGATAGATATGGGATAGATAGATAGATAGATAGATAGATAGATATGAGATAGATAGATAGATAGATAGATAGATAGATAGATAGATAGATATGAGATAGATAGATAGATAGATATGGGATAGATAGATAGATAGATAGATAGATAGATAGATAGATAGATATGAGATAGATAGATAGATAGATAGATAGATAGATAGATATGGGATAGATAGATAGATAGATAGATAGATAGATAGATAGATAGATATGAGATAGATAGATAGATAGATAGATAGATAGATAGATATGGGATAGATAGATAGATAGATAGATAGATAGATAGATAGATAGATAGATAGATAGATAGGAGATAGATAGATAGATAGATAGATAGATAGATAGATAGATAGACCAAATTTTCAGGGTGGGAAAGAGGGACGCTCCCTTACTGAAGGATGAATGAAACCACGCCCCCTCATTGAGGGATGGATGAAGCCACGCCCCCTCATTGAGGGATGGATAGGAGATAGGATGTAACAGTTACAACAATAGAAACACTTTGAATAGGAAATGAATCATTTATTGCTGCAGATCTGCATGTTACACCTCAAAGAGGGACAAAGGAGAACAACGAGGGACAGGGGGACATGGACTCTAAGAGGGACAGTCCCTCCAAATCAGGGACACTTGGGAGGTGTGGCTAAAGACTTGTTAGAATGTGATGAGCCTGCCATAGAACGAGTTGTTAATCGTGTTGGATGAATTGCAGAACTTTTGTTTGTTCTAACGAATAAACATTTTACTGTAGCAGCTGAATCTGATTGCACAGCATTGTGTGTCATCTCATGTCTTTATAGCCTGACTTGTGGACACTCCTGGAGGTGTCTGCAACATGGGAAATGATTTATCTTTACTGGATAAATGGTCAAAACCGCGGAAACTGGATTTTAATGTCTCTCAATGTAAAATCATGCACTTGGGTAAAAGGAATCCCGGCTCTGAGCACCGTATGGGCAGTGCTGTGTTATCCAGGACCTCGGAGGAGAGAGATTGAGGGATACTGATTACTGAAAGCTGCAAGATGATTGGACGGTGTAGCCAGGCAGTGGGAAAAGCAAGCAGGATGCTCGGCTGCATAGCTCGAGGCATCACCAGTAGGAAGGGGGAGGTTGTGATGCCGCTGTATAGAGCCCTGGTGAGGACACAGCTAGAATACTGTGTGCAGTTCTGGAGACCTTACCTGCAAAAAGACATTATTCATATAGAATGGGTTCAAAGGCCTGAAAACAAAAATAGTAGAGACTTAAAGAACTTTACTGTGTACAGTCTGGAGGAAAGAAGGGAGAGGGGGGACATGATGGAGACCTTTATATATGTGACAGTAGGGAATACGATTCAGGAGGGAAGTGTTTTTAAGATGAAACTTAATCATAGAACAAGGGCCCAACCTGAAGCTGGTCGGAGGGAAGATCAGGAGCAATGTTAGAAAATATTATGTTACAGAAAGAGTAGTAGATGCCGGGAACAAAGGAAGTGGCAAAATCAACAGTAAGTGAGAACATGCCTGGGATAAGCCTCCATCTATCCTCAGATAAAATGAACATTCAATTCAATTCAATTCAAAAGAGCTTTATTGGCAGGTCCAAAAAATAAACATTTAGCATTGCCAAAGCAAAAGGGAATAACAAATGGGGGATGGGGGGGGGGGGTGTTGGGTTATAGGGGCAGGATTGGGTGCACAATGGTCCAGTGATGGTGGGAGTTGGAGAGGTATAGAGGCAGTAGGGGGCTGGGCTGGATTAAGGGACAGTATATGGGTTTGAAATCCATAGATTAATTGTCCTTTTAGTTGGGGCAGTATAGAGGTGGGGTATAGGGGCAGTATAGGGGTATATCAGTCCATTGTGTCTCATGCTCCTCTCAGTTGATGGCAGGTAGAGACATATATGGGCAGTATAGAGGTGGGATATAAGGGCAGTATAGGGGTATATCAGTCCATTGTGTCTCATGCTCCTCTCAGTTGATGGCAGGTAGAGACATATATGGGCAGTATAGAGGTGGGGTATAGGGGCAGTATAGAGGTGGGGTATAGGGGCAGTATAGGGGTATATCAGTCCATTGTGTCTCATGCTCCTCTCAGTTGATGGCAGGTGGAGACATAAGGGCAGTATAGAGGTGGGGTATAGGGGCAGTATAGGGGTATATCAGTCCATTGTGTCTCAAGCTCCTCTCAGTTGATGGCAGGTGGAGACATAAGGGCAGTATAGAGGTGGGGTATAGGGGCAGTATAGGGGTATATCAGTCCATTGTGTCTCATGCTCCTCTCAGTTGATGGCAGGTGGAGACATATATGGGCAGTACAGTGGTGGGGTATAGGGGCAGTATAGGGGTATATCAGTCCATTGTGTCTCATGCTCCTCTCAGTTGATGGCAGGTGGAGACGACATATAGGGGCAGTATAGAGGTGGGGTATAGGGGAGCAATATAGGGGTACATCAGTCCATGGTCTCTTATGTTCCTCTCAGTAGGTGGCAGGTGGCAACATACAGTATATACATAAGGGCAGAGACTAGATGGAGCGTATGGTCTCCTTCTGCCGTCACCCACCTATGTTTCTATGTTTCTACATCATGGCCAGCATCGGAACCATGCAAACCCGGCCAAGCAACAGGGCCCATCGTGCTTTGAAGACGCCAGAATTCGCTGTTATTGTGTACGCTGGCTTGGGACAAGACCGCCCGCACCAGGACATTTTGGAATGCCAAAGGGGCACATAGCGGTGCTATTCTCAACAAAGTTTTACCTAGAACGAAGATTCCCGGTCATTGTTCGGCTTGACGTGTAAAAAAAGTCTAGAAGGTATAAATACAAGTGCAGTAAAACACAGAGCTCCTTCAATACTTTTTGAGTCCAGAAATGATCATTAAAAATATGGCATCCCGCAGTGCATGTCTCATGGGAAGTGTCATCAGACCCGTCACCGGATAGGTTAAACCATAATAGATCGATAGATCAAATATTCATCATTACAGAGTTAATTACTCGTACAGACAATAGACATGTGCCTTATATGTCACTGTTCCTTTACATGCTCCAATGGTAATCTCATTAAGAACTCATTGAAAACATGTCCCAACAGGCATGCACAAAAATACATACAAGGCCACTAGTGCAATACCATTAAAACCAATTTTAATAAAAATTAAAAATAAATTAACTCTCAAACAATGTAGTAAACAGCGCTTCAATAAAAAGTTGCTCTCACCACACCAACAATACAAGGCAGCCTCCGCAGCATGTTAATGCAACGTCTTGCATATATCGAATGATGGGGGTCAGAAGTGTCCCAACGCGTTCCTCCGGTTTTTAAATCCGATGCCAGACACCCTTACATGCACTGCGGGATGCCATACTTTTAATGATCATTTCTGGACTCAAAAAGTTTTGAAGAAGCTCTGTGTTTTACTGCACTTGAATCAGTGACATAAGCCATTTGAGAAGGCTTAACACCATCCAGATGTTATGGAATAACAGATTATGTGCTCCTAAAATGCATGAGGATGGCCATATTGACACACGTTTTAGACATATTAGAGCTCTGCTTCTGAAAAAACATCCACTGTAAAAACTTGTTATTGCTCTGTTGATAGCTTAGATCATCTAGATACATTGTTTCCACTATCTGAATGCTCTGGGGTTGCCAAACCTACAGAGATACATTGTAACAGCTTCTCTCTCTCACGCGCAGAATTCTTCCAGCACCTGTTTACTCAGTGTGTGTGTGTATGTGTGTGTGTGTGTGTGTGCAGAATGACAGAGATGCTGCCCTGTGTTTCTGAGGCATATCTCTCCCTCTCAGTTCAGCGTAAATTGCTGTTGGCACAGCTCCCACCTCATGCTCATGACTGTCCTTTTCAAGTTGTCTTCTCCCATGAAGTTCAGGAGTGCAGATTCTTAATGCACAATATCTTTGAATTGAGTTAAGTCCTCTCAAGTAGTTTAAACCGGACAAAAGCCCGTTTATTCTTTAACGGGTGTCGGTCTCGCAGACAGAGAAGAACAAGCTCAGGGAGGAATCTAGAATGCTGACCCCACAGAACATAATCCCCCAGAATGCCAAAAAACGAGTCCCACGATTGGCCACCAGGCAGTCACATGGGCCATGGTTGCACCCCCGGTGCCATGCACAGGAATGCCCCGCCCATGTGCGTGCCACCGGCCAGTTGTGGGACTCCTTTCCCGAAGTTAAAGTAAAGATATCGGGCATTTTTGGGGGTTATTTTCGGTGGGCTCCAGCATTCTGGATGCCTCCCAAGCTTGTTCTTGTTCTCTGTGTGAGGGACACTGATAAACAGAGGAGGGGGTTTGCTAAACTTTCTTTTATTGACTGGAGGTGGATAATGCTCAGGCCCACCAATATTCGGGTTGTGCTGTGACCCAAAACTTACGTTGCAGGGCTTGCAGCCGATTTCACTAATGTGGAATACGTTTTGATTGCTTTGTGTGTTGTGCCAACAGGGGCCACTGGGGCCCCGCTTCTCTCCCCTGCCGCCGGCCCTAAATGACTGCACGTCCTGAGCTCTTTAACGCACAGCGCCAATCCAGCCTCTTGGCGAAGTCCCAGGGCTTTTCGAGCGGCTCCCCTTGCATCCCATTCATAGGCACTGTGCAGGCGTAAGACCCGGGGGCACGCAGTGCCTTATGGGATCCAAGATGGTGGGAGGTCACCTGGAATCTATAGGACCCAGGAGATGGATGCCCCGGTGAGGTGAGTAAACATTGCCCAAATGTAAAACGGGGGGAGCTGGGGGCAGGGGCGAAATGTTTATAGGGAGACACAGGACAATGCCCAGTGGACCGCACTGCTTTGGGGCCAGTTTGGCTGCTGCTTTTAACACCTACATTCAGTCCCTGCCCCCTTAGTCTCCCTCTCAGCCCCCTGAACCCAGCCCCACTGTACCCACAAGCCAAGGAACCCCAGCCCCCAATGCTATAGCCCCAGCACCCACATTCAATCCCTGCCCCCTTAGTCACCCTCTCAGCCCCACTGTACCCAGCCCCATTGTACCCACAAGCCAAGGAACCCCAGCCCCCAATGCTATAGCCCCAGCACCCACATCCAATCCCTGCCCCCTTAGTCTCCCTCTCAGCCCCCTGTACCCAGCCCCACTGTACCCACAAGCCAAGGAACCCCAGCCCCCAATGCTATATGCCCAGCACCCACATTCAGTCCCTGCCCCCTTAGTCTCCCTCTCAGCCCCCTGTACCCAGCCCCACTGTACCCACATGTCAAGGAACCCCAGCCCCCAATGCTATAGCCCCAGGGTCATGGTTGAGGGCCTCAGAAAAGATGTCTCGGGCCGGTCAGGGACTGGTAAATTCCAGGGCTGATTTTTGGCCCCAGTCCGCCACTGTTTGGGGGCAGCAGTCCTGTGAGGTTGGAAGCCCTTATCTTATATAATCTCATATCCCCTTCCAGATGGCGATCTCTTTTCCTTATCCTCCCTTAAAGAGCAGATGCTGCAACTTGAATTGTGAAAAGTCTCTTTCTTTTATTTCAGGATTTCCCTCATTCTGGAGAGTTTGTGGTGCAGTGTCGGCATATTCTCCGGTTTGTAGCCATTTACATATATTTTCTCCATCTTGCTGAAGAGAAAAACCTCCGCGCTGAACTTTCTGAAGCTTGGCTGCGCCATCAGAATGTTCGACTTAACCTCATCAATGCTGGAGCTCATTTCATCAATAACCACAATCACCCTCTGCTTCCCTGCAACACAAACACAACAACGTTTATGGGCAAGAAATATTGTGCGGCCACCTACGACATCAAATGTTGGATTATAAACTCATACCCGATACACCACGATCAAGGCAGGATTAAGAGTGGTGGAGACTTCTGGGCACAAAATCTGGTAGAGGCCCACAGTAGAGTATGTTTTTCTCCTTTAAAGTGGACCAAAACCTAGGATTTTGACTATCCTGGCTTTTGATCCTTTCCCCCGGGGCACCTCTTCCCCTTCCTATGGCTCATGCACGGTCGCTCGTCCAATTAGTGCGCCCAGGAAGCCTTCAGGATAAATGTGCTCCCCTGTGATGCTGGAACAGCCGCTCCATTCACTGCAAGGTGGTGCCAGGTCTTGACACGCACATCCATGTGCAGTGAACACGTGGCATAGCTCCTGTGACGGATGGCATCAATACTATATATATATATATATATATATATATATATATATATTGTGGTAAAGTGTATGAGAAAGTGCTGGATGGTGTCTATTTCTCCTTTGCTTTTCTCAATCAGGCACGATCCATCATGCCGGGTTTACCGGACCCCAGTCCACATTGCCAGTCCTCTAGTTGGACAGGTCGGGATGAGGAGCCCGTGCCTTGCTGCTCCCAATACTGACAGTGCTGAATTGCATCCGAAGGACTTTATGTGTTATCTGTTCTTGGAACTTGTGGATTAGCAGCCTGGACTTGTATGAGGACCTGTGATATCAAGGACTTGCAATACGCTGTATTATCCTACACTGGACATGCTAAAGTTGGTGAGGTAACCGCTTGCTGTACTGCATTGTTCCTGCATCATACTCTGAAGTTAAGAGATTTTGCCTGTTGGACTTTATTTTCAATAAATTGCTTATGATTTGACCAAGAACTGTCTTCAGAGTCATTGCCCTTGACCCCAGATCCTGACACTATATATTTACATAGTTATTACGGTTGAAAACAGACATATATCCATTAAGTTTAACCAAAGGTCGGGGTTGGGGGTAAGTTATTTTTTATTTACTTTACTGATAACCGCTAATAGTAATTGTTATTTTCTTCTAAATATGCATCTAATCCTTTTTTGAAGCTGTCAGCGGTTGATGCTGTAACAAGCTTCTGTGGGAGGCCATTCCACAGATTTATAGTTCTTACGGTAAAAAATGATTGTTGCCTCCGGAGACTGAATTTCTTTTTTTCCAGTCGGAGGGAGCGCGCCCTTGTCTTTAGAGAGGATTTTACCTGAAATAGTGTTCCCCCATATTCTTTGTATGGCCCATTTATATATTTATACAAGTTAATCATGTTCCCCCTCAGTCGTCTCCTCTCAAGACTAAACAGATTTAATTCCCGTAATCTTTCCTCATATCTTAGATCCTTCATTCCTCTTATTAGTCTGGTGGCTCCTCTGCTCCATTTCCATAGTCAGAGCGTCCTTTCTATGAATGGGTGCCCAGGACTGGACGGCATATTCCAGGTGAGGGCCCACCAGAGCCTTGTAAAGAGGCAAAATTACTCACCTATCCTGTGATTCCAGACCTCTATTAATGCATGATAATATCTTGGTGGCCTTGGAAGCAGCTGCTTGGCATTGCATGCTGTTATTTAGCCTGTGATCTACCAGTACCTCCAGATCCTTCTCAACTAGTGTTGAGAAGAGAGAGGCCCTGGATGTCAGGGCCCTTGTATATGCTGGGGGTGCCTTTATCCCATCCACCCTGTTATCTGCAGATGGTTGAGGGCCACTGTAAGTGGTGCCGGGCATACTCCAGCCCCCTCATCACCCTATACCAGGCTTAGTCATGGCGAGGGTGTACCATCTGCTGCTATGGTGGAGGCACAGCATGGCACATCCCAGTATGAGACAGCAGCAACACCATAGGGTGGGTGAGGAGGAAGGAGCATCTTCATCTGGAAACAATATAAAAAACCCTTACCTTATCCATGCACCAGGGCCGCTGGAAAAGACACAAAGGACCATCCCCTGGCTCCGTGCCTGCTCATGTACGCCCATTCAAGTCCATGTTGTTAGAATCCTTGGGCACCATTGCTAGGGTAGCCCACCTACCGGGCACATGTGCCCTTACTGCTTGTATTTGTCTCACTGCACGGATGTGGTAAATGGTTTTTAAAAAATCCATACGGCTCCCTGCTCTGTTACAGTGTGCACATCTGGACATGTGGCTGTGGTTACAATGTAATGATGGCTTCTCCCTGCTGTGTGCTATGCTACAATGTAAACAGTTTCACAGCTGACTTGTGATGTGTGAGTGATCTCTCTATTGCATTGCCCTGTTCTTTTACCTTCAAACTTATTGCCCAGCTCTGTGCCGTGTTACATTGTAAACAACTGGGTGAGTGGCTATGGGAATAATGTCAACTCCCTGCTGTGTGTTCTGTTACAATGTAAACAGCTTCACAGCTGGCCGACTGAATAAATTACGCAAAGTACAGTATCTGGGAGCAGTGGCGGACTGGAGCCAAAAATCATCCCTGGATTTTACCAGACTCTGGTCGTCCTGAGAGGCTGAGGCCCCCTGCAAACCATGATTCTGGGGCTATAGCATTAGGGGCTGGGGTATCTTGGTTTGTGGGTACAGTGGGGCTGGGTACAGGGGGCTGAGAGGGAGACTAAGGGGGCAGGGATTTAATGTGGGTGCTGGGGCTATAGCATTGGGGGCTGGGGTATCTTGGCTTGTGGGTACAGTGGGGCTGGGTACAGGGGCTGAGAAGGAGACTAAGGGGGCAGGGATTGAATGTGGGAGCTGGGGCTATAGCATTGGGGGCTGGGGTTCCTTGGCATGTGGGTACAGTGGGGCTGGGTACAGGGGCTGAGAGGGAGACTAAGGGGGCAGGGATTGAATGTGGGTGCTGGGGCTATAGCATTGGGGGCTGGGGTATCTTGGCTTGTGGGTACAGTGGGGCTGGGTACAGGGGAGTTAGAGGGAGACTAAGGGGGCAGGGATTGGATGTGGGTGCTGGGGCTATAGCATTGGGGGCTGGGGTATCTTGGCTTGTGGGTACAGTGGGGCTGGGTACAGGGGAGTTAGAGGGAGACTAAGGGGGCAGGGATTGGATGTGGGTGCTGGGGCTATAGCATTGGGGGCTGGGGTATCTTGGCTTGTGGGTACAGTGGGGCTGGGTACAGGAGGCTGAGAGGGGGACTAAGGGGGCAGGGATTGGATGTGGGTGCTGGGGCTATAGCATTGGGGGCTGGGGTTCCTTGGCTTGTGGGTACAGTGGGGCTGGGTACAGGGGGCTGAGAGGGAGACTAAGGGGGCAGGGACTGAATGTGGGTGCTGGGGCTATAGCATTGGGGGTTGGGGTATCTTGGCTTGTGGGTACAGTGGGGCTGGGTTTAGGGGGCTGAGAGGGAGTCTCGCCCCTGTCTGTGAGTGATCTCTCCACCGTTTGGGAAGACTCATACCTAGTTTAGCTGACAACTGTTCCAGCACTTCATGATAATAATATTCCCGGTGAATGTTGACAGGGATGCCCCCGTTCATCTCGGAGTGATACAAGATTGCGAATCTACACTGACGTGCAGCTGTTTCCAGCTGCTCCTGATCGCACCACAAATGGTGTCCGGTGACCTTCTTATTTCCAAACTTCTCAGACATCAGCAGCTTGACCAACCAACTGTAGTCGTCCCTTCCTGATCCAACAAAGATGCCGATGCCGGATCTCGCCCGATTATACGTCTCCTGCATTCAAATTGGAGAGAAACGAGAATAAATTCCATCAGAACCATGCAATTATACACACAAGCAGGGGTGCAGACTGGCCATAGAGACCTTGGAGAATTCCCGGTGGGCCACAATGCTTTGAGACTGGTCATGCTGCTGCTTCTTACACGCCCATCCAATTCCTGCCTTACTATACACACTCCAAGCCCTCTTTTTACCTGGCCTAACTGTAACCCTCTATCTGAGGTTCTGACCCCAATGCTATACAGCCTCAGCATCAGGGCCGGCCTTTGGGGTGTGCGAGATGTGCCATCGCACAGGGCACCATGGTTAGGGTGGCTCTGAACAGCTGCGCCCGTCTGCAATGCTGTATATATTAATGCATGGAATAGAACTCTTTTTGCCCAAACAGAGTGGGGATCAGCTGGCATCATGGGATGTGAGGTAAGTATACCAGCCATCTCGGGTGGTTTCACACAGTGGGGCATCCCACATTCTGATGCTCCGTACATCAGATGGCTCCAGAATTTTTAGAATTTCAGGGCCAGGGCTGGATTATGAGGGAAGCCCCTGGGCCTCCAAAACTTGCTCTGCAAAGGGGGCCTCCACCAACCTTTGGGTTATGGTCTGGTCCAGGAGGCTTTGGCCTGTAACAAAGCTATCGGCGGCAGTTGAGGCGCGCCTGGGCAAGCCTTTTTTTTGTTTCTGCATCCTGCAGCCAAAGCCGCCACAGGGCAAGACAGAGAGTCTAGAGCAGCAAAGCCGCCACCAGCAACGCTACAGTGATGGGTGCAGAGCTGTCACTGCACATAAGCCACCAAGCACAGCCGCTGGCAGCTCAATGCAGGAAACTGTTTTCTGCTGGACCAGCCGGGCGACTACACCACCCCCCACCCAGAATGGCAAAGCAGGAGTTCCTGAGCAGCACGCACCTGCACAAGGGGGGCACAAGGGACTCGATCTGATGTTCCTGTAAGTGGGCGGGTACCAGACAACCACCGATCAGTTACTTGGCTAGACTATTATTTTATACTGTATCTGGGGCCTCCACCAGATTAAGTGTGCACTACACTTAATCCTGTTCACAAGTCACCTGCAAGTTAACCCGCCGGCCCCATTACCTTCCTCCCAAAAGGCCGGGGTGGGAGCTGGACAGAAGAACCCGTGGTCTGCAAGGGCTATTTGGGCTTGTAGCATTCAGGGTCAGGGGCCTTCCAGATGGCCCCTGCGCCCTTGTCTACAAGCCTCCACCCGGGCTTCTTATGCTTGGATAGGGGGACCCCATGCCATTTATGAAAAAATGTAAGGGTTTTAACGCAATAAAAAGTGTGCCCCCCCCCCCAGAAGGTGGGACCATATGTCATTTTTTTTGTCCTGTCACTCAGCTGGTATAAAAGTCTTCTTCCAGCAGTAGGAGAGCAGAAGCAGAGTGATCGCCGTGGGACACAGTGATAGGCGATGGATCGGAGTATAAAAACCCTTTGTGAACTGGTAACAGGTCCATGTGACCCCTATACCAGTTCACAGGGCAGGAGGGGGGGATAGCAAGTCACCCCTAGCCCCATTACCTGCCTCCCCAATGCTCGGGGGGGAGGCAGAAGAGCCAGTGGCCCGTGAGGGCAATGGGGGCTTGTAGCCTTCAGGGCCTACAAAATGCTCTCCAAAATGTAAAAACCCCAAAATATTGAGAAAGCACTGAAATGATAAAAAACAAAACATTTCAAGTTAAAGCCCAAACTTTGCTGAAAGTAATTTTCCTGGGAAATCTCTGGACAGTCCTTAAAAGATCTCAGTTAAACATGTATAGCGCAAAATAGTGAAAAATTGTCTGGCAACGGAAGGTGACAAAATATCTAAGTAGGTCGACACTTAAAGAGGAATGTTACAGGTATTGGGGAGTTGATAAAAACTCCCCAAACCTGGCTTGCTCGGCCCCTCTGGATTAACACTTGGCTATTGAAAACACACCTGTCCTGTAGCATCACGCTACTGCATCCCTCGGTCCCAGGCCGTCTTCCATAGGGCAGCGACATCTTGCCATCCCGTCATGCTCTGTGCCGCCCCTCAGATCTTGCGCATGTGCAGTGGCAGCGCAAAGCCCGCAAGATTTGAAGAGCGGCCGGTGAAGGGTGAGTATGGCTAAAGCTGCTGCCTTCTCTCTGAGACAGCTAAGGACTAGGGGTGGAAATGGGCCAGGAATGCTGCCGGATGTCTGCGTTTTAGGCCAGTGCGGGAGGGGGGAGGGATGTTTAGAGAGGAACATCAAAAAAGGTCAGAAGTTCCTCTTTTAAGGATTAAACAGTATAAACATCAAGATGCCAGCCTCCTGAACTAGCATCAATGTTCCCCAGATGTTTGGGAGTCTTCCCATCATGCAGTAGTGGGGATTTTGGCTGCTTTAGTTGCTTTACAAAGATCAGAAGACACAACCTGAATCCCCCCCCCCTCCCATAGTCTTGATAGGGATTTGATTATTCTTCAACCAAAATAGGGCAACCCAATTGGGCTGTAGTACTTTCGGCCCCCCCCCCCCCCCATAGTCTTGATCGGGATTTGATTGTTCTTCAACCAAAATAGGGCAACCCAATTGGGCTGTAGTACTTTCGGGCCCACTTCTAATACCCCTGTATATTCCCTGTCTTCCTAGTTTCCCCTTGCCCCCCCTGTACCTGACCCCATTGTATCTTTCAACCAAGAATCCTCAACCCATGTTCTTCCCTTGCAATTCTATAGCCTCAGCATCATGGCTATTGGGACATAGTATCTTCCCCATAGAATTATAAAGCTTCATCACCTCAGTAAGTGGCCACATCCACCATGAACTGTCCCTGCAATGCTATAGCCTCAGTCATGGTCAGTAAGCTTAATAGGGAGGGGCTAAGCACATATCATGCGCTGGATATAGGCTGGCTGGTGGCGGGTAAAAACCGGGGAAGATTTTTTGGCCCCAGTCCATCACTGTCTATAACTATAGGATTAATTCAGAGCCTGGTGAGAAAACTCACTTCCTTTTTTTTTAGGAGAGAAAACTGCCATTCACTTTCATTGCCTACTTTGGGGCTGTTTTTGTGCCAGGTGAAAATTTACACCCAGCAGACAATGAATGTTAATGGTAGTTTTTTTTCTCCTAAAAAAGAAGTACGTTCTCACCAGGGTCTGAATCGCCAAACTGAACAAAGGCAAATTCCCCGAACACTAGTCGTCACCATTATGATATCCGTGTCTATCGTTACTTACAGAACATGTTTGGGATCTCGATCTGATAGAGTTTTGTTGCTGATGATCTCCTGTGAAATGAATTAAAAACATGAGTACCTCTCCTCTGTTATACACCCCGTAAGACAGTGTTGGTTCTTCTGGATAGGAGTGCTCAGCTTCCCCAGGCTGGGAGGTGCTATTACTCCAGTATGGAAAGAAGCAAGCAAGCCTTTCTCCCCGGCAATGTGAACAGATCATAGAGGCTCCTATCAAGCAGTTTCAGCCCAAAGCCCATAATCCCATTGCTATATGCCAGGGGTACTCAACTACTTTCAGTGGAGGTCCACTTACCAGGGTCTGCCGTGGGATGAAGGTCCGACCTGCACACCGACAGTAAAGAACCCTGGTCCCCTAGCAATAAGGCCAATTTGGTGTGAGGGAGTCGGGGGGGGGGGGGGGGGTAAGTAAGAGTGCATGTTACGGGCTGGGAGAAGGGTTAGGGGAGGGTGCAGATCAGCTGCTGGGGGGGGGTAGGTGAGGGTCAGTGGATGTGTAGAAGGGTTAGGTGAGGGGTGCAAGTCAGCAGCTGGGGAGAAAGTTAGGTGAAGGGTACAGGTCAAGGAGCTGGGGTGAGGGTTAGGTGAAGGGTACAGGTCCGGGAGCTGGGGTGAGGGTACAGGTCCAGCAGTTGGGGTGAGGGTTAGGTGTCTGGCAATAATGAATTGCAATCAACAGGTCAACACACTGGCTGCTTTCATGCTCCATCAGGACTAGAGTGAGTTGCTTAGGCGGTGTTCCCCTTTAACGGGCATGGCTTATCTGCAAATAAATTTCTGGCCCTTTTATATTTTGGAAGGTATGGTTATGGGGGAGGAGGGGCCAATGTGGTGGAAACTGAGGCCCCCATTTCTTATATAGGATAGATGGGCCCTGGGTTTGGGTTGCCTTGGGTCCCAGATGACACTCGGAGCCGGGTATATAGGTGACAGGGACAGACACCATTATTCATCATCACCACAAGCATTATGGAGGCAGCAGCAGTCATCTGACCACGAAGCACACATACTGGATACTGGAGTCTTGGCTCTCAATGCACTGATGGAGGCCCTGGGGTGTTACCATGGAAAAATCTGAGCAGTCGCCTGCTTCCTATTGGCCACTGAGGCTCCTCATTACCGCTATTAAACCCTTATCTCCCAGGAGCCCCCTGCTGTAACCTGGAGGGGTAAAAGCCACCAAGGCGCAGAGACAGAAGGAAGCCAATGCCCCCAGCTCTGACAGCCCTGGCCGGCAATTGTCACCGGCACCGCCGGATCCCGGGATGGGCAGCGGTCCGGACAAATGGCGTCTGCGGTCCGGATTCGGACCGCGGTCTGCCATTTGAGTACCCCTGCTATATGCTATAAGCACTCGAATTATGGGATTTGGGCTGAAACGGCCTAATAGGAGCCTCTATGATCTGTTCACATTGCCGGGGAGAAAGGCTTGCTTGCTTCTTTCCATAGTCTAGTGCCCATTGGCAGACAGCGCCCTCTTAGTATGGGCTGATCAGCCTCAACTTTATTGTGGGCCAATAAGCCTGGAGATTGCCAGCCTGTCACAGTCCCTCGCCCCAATGATGTCCAATCACTCTATTACCGCCTTGCCCGTTATAGCCGTTTCTTGGGTGATTTCTACTCTGTGATATTGCTTTCTATCTACCCTTGTATGACCCAGACAGTGTGGTTGTATGGGGCCCCAAAATTCCTAGCACTGGTTCTGTTTTGGACTGATTTCTTTTGTTACAAGCCCACTCTGCCTGCACCAACCATCGGCCTGTGTGAGGAGCAGCGTATCAAATGGACCTAACTGACGCCAAGGCCTCCGGAATCACGTAATACGTTTTCCTAAATCCTGGTCTGTAAACCAGCCCAGTAGCATCTAACTGAGCCAAAAGGCATAGACGTGCACGTTTCAAACAAAGAACCAAGTCAAGTAAAATGATATGTTTTAAACCGGACCAACGCCTGTTTTTCTTTAACGAAGGTCCCGCAGTCAGCTAATCAAAACAAGCTTGGGGGAGGCATCCAGAATGCTGGAGTCCCCCCCCCCCCGCGCACATAACCCCCCCAGAACACCCGTAATCCTCACCTTCACTACGAGCCAGCGTCGGGAACGGAGTCCCAAGGTTGGCCAGTGGGTGGTCACGCAGTTAGTTCATTCTGATAGCCGATGCAGAGGACCGACAATGGCCCACTTGACCACTCAGCGGCCAATCACGGGACTCAATTCCCGGTGCTGGCTCGTAGTGAAGCTGAGGATTATGGGCATTCGGGAGGCTTCAGCATTCTGGATGCCCCCCGAGCTTGTTTTGATTAGCTGACTGCGGGACCAACACCTATTAGAGAAAAAACGGGTGTTGGTCTGGTTTAATGTAAAAAGCGCACACTAGCAACAATACAAGTATGAAATATTATGACATATTATACATACAGGTCTGAGAAGCAAGATATTGGTTATAGGTTAAGTAATTGCAACAAGAAGTGTAACAGAAAGTCAGGTTTACCTTAGATAGTCGGTTAGTGTTTAGTGATGCAGGGCACCCAAGGGAGTGTGGGCACAGCCTGCGGTTTTCCTGCTACCTCCAACACAGACACGTGACTCCCCCGGACAGTAACAACAGACCCAGCCTCAGGACTGTTTTTATGCTGGTGCCTGTCACTTCCTGCCCTCCCCCCGGGTGAAGGGATTTCCACCTTCCTCCTAGCTGGAAACTTCCAGAACACTTTTTGGGTCATAATGTTCCCTGGGAGGGTTTCAGGACCCTGGTTCTGGTGTTAAACTACTGGGCCTGATGGAGCACATCTGGTAAATATAAGAACAGGGTTTTAGAATAGAACAGAACCAAGAATCTCCAGCTCTGAACCCGTTACAGTAATGAAAAGTCTATGTGGGGATGCGTCTTTGTCACCTGGTTCTGATTCTGTATCTGGCTTGGGGCTCGGGTGAATGGTGGCCCAGTTATTCTCAGTTGTGTGTTTAAGTGTGTCTATCAGCTGGCTTTCATGTGTGTGTGTGAAAGGAAGGAGATCCCTGCATTTGTTTCAGGCCAGGGGTGTGAGGGAACCAGCATGGGGTCTTTCAGCTGAGGACCATCTCTGGGAGTTTGTTGAGTCAGGTCCTCGTTCCTCTTCCTGCCAGGCTTTTGTTACAATGACATTTGTTAAAAGGCATATGTTTCAAATTAAAGGGGCCTGGGTGTCAGGAATCAAAAATATGATTTTCCCCACGCTGCCTGTACCTGTGCCTATGACGTTCCAATCCTGACATGTCTACGGATTACACCAGTAATACTCACCTGCGTGCCAGCATTTTATTCCCTGGTTTCCCAACTTGGACCTGCCCTGCAGCCTAGCTTATCCTAAGTTTGGTCTTAGACTCTGGGTTCCCAGGTCCCAGCGGGTTTCACCGTGTTATCTGGCTTAAAGCTTTACGGCTTCCTCTACTCCGTGCTGCCAGAACCTCTGCCTGAGGACTTACTTATTTGCAGTACTATTCAGCTGGCCACCATGGATAGTGCCATGGATCTCTGGGTGCAGTTCCCACTAGTCACCTGCTGGCGGCACTTTTCCAGCCTAATCCCAGCACTGCGGGTTGTTAGTGCCCACTAGCAGGTTAGTCACTCGCCTACCTGCACCTAATCATCAGTCAATAAATGAGGTGCACAGGCAAGGGGCCAGTATTTTGTTGCCTTCAGTTGCTGTTGGCCTTTATATCTTTCCTTTTGTACGTGTATCTACATTCTCAGCACCTCCCCTTGCAATTTTGACCTCCTGTTCTTAACCTTGATCTCCATCCCTGATTCCCAGCTCCTTGTCATCCTGGTCGTCTGGTCCTCCAAGGCTGCTTCTAACATCAGCCTCGAATCCTGGTTTGCCGGCCCCCATAAAGAAAAAGAATACTCTGGCATCTAACCAAGTTCTCACGTGCAGCGTTTTCCCCACAAAACAATCACTGTGCAGCCAATAGATGGGCATGTATCGTACTTTGCCTGCCCTTGTGTCATGGGCAAGAAGATACTCACAGTTGTCTCCTGCTTTTCCGCTGCTGCTGCTATGCCGGGCCCACCACTCCTTTGCCAGGTCCACCGCTACCTCCGCCCAGAGCCAGATTAAGGGTGTTCATGGTCTGGAGCAGATCTTTTATGAGGACTCCACCACTCCTCTGCCAGGTCCACCGCTACCTCCGCCCAGAGCCAGATTAAGGGTGTCCATAGTACAGAGCAGATAATTTATGAGGACTCCACCACTCCTCTACCAGGTCCACTGCTACTTCCGGCCAGAGCCAGATTAAGTGTGTCCATGGTATGGAGCAGATCTTTTATGAGGACTCCACCACTTCTCTACCAGGTCCACCGCTACCTCTGCTCAAAGCAAGATTAAGAGTGTCTATGGTACAGAGTAAATCTTTTATGAGGACTCCAGCACTCCTCTGGGCAGGTCCACTGCTACCTCTGCCCAAAACAAGATTAAGAGTGTCCATGGTATGGAGCAGATATTTTATGAGGACTCCACCACTCCTCTGCCAGGTCCACTGCTACCTCCGTCCTGAGCCAGATTAAGGGTATGGTACAGAGCAGATCTTTTATGAGGACTCCACCACTCCTCTGCCAGGTCCACCGCTACCTCCGCCCAGAGCCAGAGGTGTCCATGGTACAGAGCAGATCTTTTATGAGGACTCCACCACTCCTCTGCCAGGTCCACCGCTACCTCCGCCCAGAGCCAGAGGTGTCCATGGTACAGAGCAGATCTTTTATGAGGACTCCACCACTCCTCTACCAGGTCCACTGCTACCTCCGCCCAGAGCCAGATTAAGGGTGTCCATGGTACGGAGAAGATCTTTTATGAGGACTCCACCACTCCTCTACCAGGTCCACCGCTACCTCCGCCCAGAGCCAGATTAAGGGTGTCCATGGTACGGAGCAGATATTTTATGAGGACTCCACCACTCCTCTGCCAGGTCCACCACTACTTCAGCCCAGAGCCAGATTAAGGGTATCCATGGTGCGGAGCAGACCTTTTATCAGGGGCACCCTCAAACATCACTTCCTCCACCACCCAATCTGTGGCAGTCTAAAACAGGTGGGCCCCTCATCCCTTTGGGCCCAGTTACAGTTACACTACCTAAGACAACGATCATTACACCAATGCCAGCAACACTCATTCCCAGCCACCTCAACACTACTCATGCTCAGGGGTGCCGGTGATGCCACCATGGCCTGCACATGCTCTGTGGGATTGTTGGAAATGTTTTGCAACAAACCATTTTGGGATTCCTGACAAGTAGGATGCTCTTCTTTCAAGAATAATAAACAGGACATTGTCCACGCAGTGTGGGACCTCAATCTCAGCCATTCTGACACTGATTATATGTCCTGGGTTTAATACAGTTGGAGCCCAGAGCACTGCTGCACTGCACCAATTACAATGTGGTCCTGCCTCCGCCATATCCACCACCACCTCCTCCACTCAGTCTCCACCACTCCTCCCAGGGGTCCTCCTCCTCCTCCTCCTCCAAGGGGTTGCCATTCCTCAGCTGGGTCTGCGGCCAAGTCACTGCTCCTCTGCCGGGTCCACCACTTCTACCGTCTGGTCCGCCACTTCTCTGCCAGGTACAACGCTTCCCCCGTCTGGTCTGCCACTCCTCTGCCAGGTCCACCGCTTCCCCCGTCTGGTCCACCGCTCCTTGACCAGGTCCACCATTTCCCCCGTCTGGTCCGCCACTCCTCTACCAGGTCCAACGCTTCCCCCGTCTGGTCGGCCGCTCCTCTGCTAGGTCCACCACTTCCCCCGTCTGGTCCACCGCTCCTCTGCCAGGTCCATCACTTCCTCCGTCTGGTCCGCCGCTCCTCTGCCAGGTCCACCACTTCCTCCATCTGGTCCGCCGCTTCTCTTCTGAGGCCGTCACTGCCACCGGTTTGCTGCCACCTTGGATGGGGGACAGGAGTCACATTGTACTACACAAAAGGCCTATGCATTTTGGTCAGAACCCGGGATCATTGCTAGACAGGTACAGATTAGAAGACTTACCCGAATGCTGGAGTAACTGGTTTATGTTCTTGTTTATGTAAAAACCATGTAGAAGCCATGCTTCATCTTCGCTCAGCTTGTGGGAAATCGGCAGAATGTCTCTGGCGCACCTTCGAAGTTGGTATTTTTCCAGGATCCTCTTCTTCTCCTCATCACTGCTGTTCTCCAGATCATCAACCACCAGCATCACATTGTCCCTTCCTGCACACACAGAAGAGGAGTGTGAGTGTTGGAGCATGGGGCAGTCAGAAATAACAATGCAATGTGTCAGTTGCTGCGGAGAATCTAATCAGGGCTTAAAGGGACTGTCCAAGCAAGTGGCTAATAAAATCTAAAGCCTCCTCGCCTCTTAAGTGAATGTTGTTTAGCTGTCTTTGATCCTTCTGAGCAGCTTGGAGCAAAATGTACAGAGTCTGATCTCTCCCCCCCCCCCCCCCCGGCTCTGCTTTGATAGTCAACTTTTTTGCCTTCTGTGACCAAGGGGAGGCTCCCAGCTCCCTCTCAGCTTGTGCACGAGCCCGGCACTACATTCCCCCTGCTCAGCTTGTGAGAAAGAAAACCAGAAGGTAAAAGTTATAAACTGTATAGCCACTATGCTCTTTGGCACAGGTCTGGTCCCGGGAGAAACCCTTGGCAACAAAAGCTTCTTTATAAAAAATTAAAAAAAGAGGTTTCCCCGATCCCACAGTGCACGTGCAATCACCGACTTGGGCATCGATCACTCTATACTATGCCATTCAGAGCTCAGCGGAGCATGTGCCACAGGCTGCTCCTCCATGTACCCATGCCAAAAATTCAGAAATGCCTGGCGGGGGTTTGCACCCTCAGCTGGAGATGAGCGGGGGTGTAACTACGACCCTGTGTATCTGCTCAGGATAGTTGGCGAGGTTTACAGGTGAACGTGGGGGTCTCACACAGCGGCACAACCCAAATCAGGATGCCTGACAGTGAGGGAGACCACATAGGGAGATCAAAACCTATTGTCTTACAGACTAGTTGGCTTCTCTTTAGATCTCTAAGTTGACCTTGTTTATTAAAAGGACAGTCCAAGCAAAAAATACAAAAAAAACACCAGGGAAGAAGATCTTAGGTTCTGATAAGTTGAATTCAACTGGAGTAGGGAGAAAAAGCTGCAGGAGATTAGGTGATTATTTTAAGTCTTTAGGAGGATAATATTTGGTTGGGTGGCCCACCTCCCCCATAGCATACCTCCCAAGTGTCCCTGATTTGGAGGGACTGTCGCACTTTGGAGTCCATGTCTCCCGTGTCCCTCATTGTTCCCATTTGTCCCTCTTTGAGGTGTAACATGCAGATATGCATCAATAAATGATTAATTTGCCCATTTAAAGTGTTTCTATTGTTTTAACCTATCTCCTATCCATCCCTCAATGAGGGGGCGTGGCCTAATTGAGCAAATGTCTCTCTTTCCCACCCTGAAAAGTTGGTAGCTATGCCATAGAATAGTAACCCAGCCCACCAAGCATAGGGCTTGGCAGAGGCCAAGTGACCACCCCCTCAGCCCTGGAAATTCACCAGCCCGTATGCCTTTAGGTCCTGGGCTCTTGCCGGGATCGCCAAGGGCTCAAGCCAAGTGTTAGATGGAATAAAGTGTTAGATCACTAAATAATTAGCATGATTATTGGGTGAGTTTGCTTTAAGTGGGGGTCTTACCTATTCTTTTTGATAGCTGTGTAATCACATTGTGATACAGAAATTGACCCTTATGTGTGTCCAGCGGCTCGCTGCTCCTCATACTGTGATACACAATGGCCACATTACAGTGAATATCTCCAAGCCACCGATCATCACTCAGCGACATCTGATGGAACGAGACCCATCTGTGTTCAGATGACAGAACTGTCCTCAGCCGCTCGGCATTCTGGGCTTTTTTTCGAATCGATAAGATTGTAATGTCTGGTCTTGGGACGACCTGAAAACAAGGTGGTTAAAGATCAAATGAGGCAACAACAATGTGAGACATATATTCCAGCGAGGAGTAACTGTGTATATACTCCCCGCAAATAGGGATCAGCGAACCCAAACTGCATACCCCCCCCAAGTGTCCCGATTTGCCCTGAACATTCACGGGATGCCCCCACATGTCCCGCGATGCCCGTGGTGTGCCTGGCCCGCCACGGCCGGGGTAGTAACCTGCTGTGTGGCATCATTGTTTCGGTCAGGAGACGAGGGGGTGGTTTGTGGGAGGAGACGAGGGAGGCCCAACCATGACTGGACCAATGATGGAGAAGACGTTCTTCTGGAGGGGGGGGGGGTGTCACAACTGCTGGCAAGTCCCAGGGTGGGGTGGGGGGGGTTATTTAGTTGTGGCCAGTGCCCCTGTCTGCTGCCCCATCTAGTGACCCAATTCTATGTGTTTCCTTTCCATTCTCTCTTTCTCTTCTTCCCTTTCTCACTTTATCACTGTCTTCCTTTTTCTTACTCCCTTACTTCCCCATCTCTCTCTCTCTCTCTCTCTTACTTTCTCTCTTTCTTTCTCTCTCTTTCTCTCAAGCGTCCCGGGGCCTCCACCACTTGCCCTGCAAATGGAGGCCTCCACCAACATATGGGTTATGGTCTGGTCCAGGAGGCTTTTCAGTCTTCAGTCCAATCCGCAGCCAAGGCAACCACAGGGTAGAATGGAGAGTCTAGAGCAGCAATGCCGCCGCCAGCAACGCTACAGTGATGGGTGCAGAGCTGTCACTGCACATAAGCCACCAAGCACAGCCGCTGGCAGCTCAATGCAGGGAACCAGCCGGGCGACTACACTACCCCCCACCCAGAATGGCAAAGCAAGAGTTCCAGAGCAGCACGCACCCGCACAAGGGGGGCACAAGGGACTTGAATTGACGTTCCAATAAGTGGGCGGGTGCCAGACAACCACCAATCAGTTATTTGGCTGGACTATTATTTTATACTGTATCTAGGGCCGCCACCAGATTTTGTGTCCAGGGGCCTCCACCACACTTAATCTGGCCCTGCCTGTCGGTGCAGGTGCAGAAGGGCATAGGGGCTTTTAATGCACCAGGGCCAGGGGCTGGCCGTTAGGCCCCTTGGCTTACCAGCCCCTTTGCTTGTTGTTCCGGACCGGTTAGTGCCTTGAGACCCTTACACGTTTTTTGAAGAGGAAATCATTTTAGAGCCCAGCAGAGGAAATAATTTTTTGGAGCCACCAGAGTGAATCATTCTTGGGGGTCACTTTTCAGCTACAGTATGTCACAGAAGCCGGCCCTTGGTGCATATTTATATCTGTTTTCTGTGTGTTATCATGTTTCCCATCTCTACAGTAAGTTGAAATGACACCTGGATTAGTTTTTTGCCCCCACAAAGAAAGGGGTAATATTTATAATATAAGATATAAGATAGGGAATCCTCACCAATAAGCGTGAATCGTGATCAGGATAGTCTCGGGGTGGCCAGGGCTGGCTGTAGGAGGTTGAAAATGTCAGGGATTCCTGCTGTGGTCTGTATGAACTGGTCTGTAAGATAGATAAAACATGGTTAATAAATGGTTCTCTGCATGAGGTTAGTCTGACTATAGAGCAGTGTCCCTGCCCCTCTCCTCCAGAGCCACCAACTGGCCAGGATTTGCTCACAGATGTAAAGGAGAAGCTACGGAACCCCCTGTGTGGAGATTCACCAAGCCTGACCTGTTAGAGGCTCTCAAGTAGAGGGTTAGGGGCCCCGGATTTAGGCAAAAGTAGCCAATTCCCCCTGAGAGAGGAAAGCTTCTTCTCAACCTCTAAGGCAGTGTTCCCCAATCCTCTCCTTGAGATCAGCCAACAGGCCAGGCTTTCCGGATCTCCACCCAGACCTACAGATGAAGTAATTAGTGGAGCAGAGCTATAGAGCAGCTATATGGAGATCCACAAAACATGACCTGTTGGTGGTTCTCGAGATGAGGGTTGGGGAAAACAGCTATATGGAGATCCACAAAGCATGACCTGTTGGTGGCTCTTGAGATGAGGGTTGGGGAACACAGCTATATGGAGATCCACAAAGCATGACCTGTTGGCGGCTCTCGAGATGAAGGTTTGGGAACACAGCTATATGGAGATCCACAAAGCATGAGCTGTTGGTGGCTCTCTAGAAGAGGGTTGGGGAACACAGCTATATGGAGATCCACAAAGCATGAGCTGTTGGTGGCTCTCTAGAAGAGGGTTGGGGAACCCAGCTATATGGAGATCCACAAAGCATGACCTGTTGGTGGCTCTCTAGAAGAGGGTTGGGGAACACATCTATATGGAGATCCACAAAGCATGACCTGTTGGTGGCTCTCGAGATGAAGGTTGGGGAACCCAGCTATATGGAGATCCACAAAGCATGACCTGTTGGTGGCTTTCGAGACGAGGGTTGGGGAACCCAGCTTTATGGAGATCCACAAAGCATGACCTGTTGGTGGCTCTTGAGAAGAGGGTTGGGGAACCCAGCTATATGGAGATCCGCAAAGCATGACCTATTGGTGGCTTTCGAGACGAGGGTTGGGGAACCCAGCAGCTGTAGAGTAGAGTAAGACACAACCACAAGGCAGCCTTTTGATCGTACAGGAATCTTAGTCTTGTGCAAAGGATAAAAGTCAGCAAGTCAATATTAGGGCAGCCCTGAAGTTTACTGGGTACAAGGATAAAATGGAGGCATAGAAGGGATTGTGTGCGAAGAGCCTCTAAAAAGGAGTTCCCAATGGGATAGGGCACCTCATTGGCTTTCATGCTTTGGAGGTATGTCGCATGTGTTTGGCTGTGCATATGTAAAGCTAATCCTTGATAGTCTCTGCCCTGAGGAAGTGACAGGGAGCCGTAGATAGAAAAAAATGGTTAATAAATGGTACTCTGCGTGAGGTTAGTCTAACCGTAGAGCAGTGTTCCCCAACCTTCTCCTGGAGAGCCACCGACAGGCCAGGATTAGCTCACAGATGTACAGGTGAAGTATTTAGTTCTTAGGAAGAGCTATGGAACCCCCTGTGTGGAAATCCACCAAGCCTGACCTGTTAGAGTCTCTCAAGATGAGGGTTAGGGGCCCGGATTTAGGCAAAAGTAGCCAATTCCACCTAAAAGAGGAAAGCTTATTCTCAACCTCTAAGGCAGTGTTCCCCAAACCTCTCTTGGAGATCAACCAACAGCCAGACTTTCCGATCTCCACCCGGACATACAGATGAAGGAATTAGTGGAGCAGAGCTATAGAGCAGCTATATGGAGATCCACAAAACATGATCTGTTAGAGGCTCGCAAGTAGAGGGTTAGGGGCCCCGGCTTTAAACAAAAGTAGCCAATTCCACCTGAGAGAGGAAAGCTTCTTCTCACCAATAAGCATGTGTAACCCACACGCCACAACTAGGGCCGGATGACATAGGGGCGGGCTTACACGAGTTCTTGGAATTCTGAGGGAACTTGGGTCTGGGGCCTGGGAGTCACCACACACACTGGCAAAGTCTCTCTCCAAACGTTTATTATACAACTTCCAAAGCAGCAACAGTAGGCAAACAGTCTCCGAATCCTGGGGTCACTCTAGGGGCTGGGACTATACAACTGCGGTATCTTATATTCTGGTCTTCAGTGTACTCCTCACTGCTCCTCCTAGGCCCACATGGATTTCTCCCTCAGAGGCTCACTGTCTTGCTCTGCTGGCTTGCCCAAAATGTCCAACTCCTTTATTCCGTATGTGTTAAGGCTATCCAAGAACAGTTCCACGCTCTGTGTCTCATACAAGTTCCTTGTCTCGGGTGGGCTGTAGGTTCCTCTGGGACTAAATGTCTCCCACTGCTACCACCCGCACTGAACACTTCTACTGGAGACTGGAGACAACTAACTATCCCAGGAAGTGTCAGTAACCTATATCACCTCTGTTTGTGATGTTACTCTCTACACAGCTGCCTCTAGTGGTTAACCCCATAACTGCTGTTATCTCTTATTTTGTACAGGGATTTGTATAAGGTTTTGAGTACCCCTGTTTTTCACCTGGGCCACATGTGAATCATGATCAGGATAGTCTTGGGCTGGCCAGGGCTGGCTGTAGGAGGTGGAAAATGTCAGGGATTCCTGCTGTGGTCTGTATGAGCTGGCCTGTAAGACAGAAAGGAAAATGGTTAATAAATGGTTCTCTGCATGAGGTTAGTCTAACCTTAGAGCCCACCGCCCCTGTCGACAGGCACTGGGCTCTTCTGCACCTGACCAGTGAGGTTAGTCTAACCTCAGAGCCGTGTTCCTCAACCTTCTACTCAAGAGCCACCAACAGGTCAGGATTTGCTCACAGATGTACAGGTAAATTATTTAGTGCTCAGAAAGAGCTATGGAACCCCCTGTGTGGAAATCCACCAAGCTTGACCTGTTAGAGGCTCTCAAGGAGAGGGTTAGGGGCCCCGGCAAAAGTAGCCAATCCTGCCTGAGAGAGGAAAGCTTCTTCTCAACCTCTAAGGCAGTGTTCCCCAACCCTCTCCTTAAGATCTACCATCAGGCCAGGCTTTCCGGATCTCCACCCAGACCTACAGATGAAGGAATTAGCGGAGCAGAGCTATAGAGCAGCTTTATGGAGACCCACAAAACATGACTGGTTAGAGGCTCTCAAGGTGAGGGTTAGGGGCCCTGGCAAAAGTAGCCAATCCCGCCTCACAGAGGAAAGCTTCTTCTCAACCTCTAAGACAGTGTTTCCCAACCCTCTCATTGAGATCTAACATCTGGCCAGACTTTCCGGATCTCCACCCAGACCTACAGATGAAGGAATTAGTGGAGCAGAGATATAGAGCAGCTATATGGAGATCCACAAAACATGACCTGTTGGTGGCTCTCAAGAGTTAGGGGCTTTAGGCAAAAGTAGCCAATTCCACCTAAGAGAGGAAGGCTTCTTCTCAACCTCTAAGGCAGTGTTCCCCAACCCTCTCCTAAAGATCAACTATCAGGCCTGACTTTCCGGATCTCCACCCAGACCTAAAGATGAAGGAATTAGTGGAGCAGAGCTGTAGAGCAGCTATATGGAGACCCACAAAATATGACCTGTTGGTGGCTTTAGAGATGAGGGTTGGGAAGCAGTATTTTAGTCTTGTGCAAAAGATAAAAGTCAGCAGGTCAATATTAGGACAGCCTCTAATAAGGAGTTCTCAATGGAATAGGGCACCTCATTGGCTTTCATGCTTTGGATGTATGTTGGTTGTGTTTATTTGTGTAAATTTAAAGCTAATCCTTGGCATTTCTAAGGCCCTCGGACTGCTCAGAGACATTTTGCAAAGCTCAGTCTGCTGCAAGGATTGATGGGTAATCCTATTTTTCCTTGTGTTCAGTGTTGTGCAAATAATTTCCGTTTCAGGAAACCACCTCATTTCCTTGAGTAGAGGGTCTTTTGGTCTCCATAGCCCCCCTATATTAATCCTAACAAGGGTCTCTCCACATAGTGGCTTGTGCCTCTGTTGAGGTATGTAGCCTAAAAGTCTTCTAACATGTACATTAGAAGGAATATAGGAACTTCATATTGGGATGCCCCAGGGACAAGAACCAAAAAGTGAAATTATAGTTATAATTGCAGGGTACAGGTCAAATATTATGGGGAATATTATAAAAGCCAGGTTATGCACCAATTGAAAAATGGTTAGGCAGAATGTTGCTTTTACACCCGCCGCCATCCCACGCACACTGCCGCCGATACATCGGCTACAGGCAGCCTGACTACTGTCATCACAAGCTAGGGGTACCCGCTCCCCTAGGGAGGAACAATACCCTGGACTCAAGACCCAAGCATACCTACTACCCTCTTCAGCACGTGACCACTGGCTTTACAGACATTAGGGTCGATTCAAAGAAACATGTTACTGCTTTGATTTTGGTGCCGATCATCCTATTTTTCCCGAACGCTCGTGCGCTCGTATGAACTTGCGAGTGATTCTATAAGCTAATACGTTTCTATCCTAAAATGTCCGTCCGTTCGTATGGCAGTTCGGGAATCAGACCTATGTCAGTTTCCATCCTGAATTTTCCGTTTCATTTCTCAGGTTGCAACATTGGTTTTGCCCTTTTTCCTTTTTTGTCTGGACGTAAATCCTTCTGATCTTGCGGCTGCGCACTACAAACTTACCTCATTAAAGTGCATTCTAAATATTTGGTCTTATTTTTCTTTATTTCATTCATTTTGTAGTAACCAACCATTAATGAATGCATTTGCATAAGTAAATCTTACTTTGTTTAATTTTTAGTTAACTTGCATTTTTTACTTGTGGATGTAATTTTAATATTTATGCTTCAAATGGTACAACTTTAAATTTTTAGTGTGGTTACCCACACCCTCTCCATACAGATTGCTCTCAAAAATTAAAAAACACCCAGCAACTTCTGCATGTTATGAGCCTAGAAACAGCCAAGATGGCGGGTCAGGTATTATCGGGCAGCCTGCAAACAGAAAGGGCCTTGTGACTGTGTTGCTCTGCATTCTTTGATTTCTGACCTTTCCGTGCCCCCAGCTCTGCTGTGTCTGTGCAAAATACAGCAGTAACCCACATCCTGCACTTTATCCCGCTCTCCTCTCCTCAGTAAGTGTGATGCATCTGACCAAAGATGAGCTAAACTAATTAAACAAAGCAAAGATAAACAACTACACCAATAAATTTAAATTAAAAATATTATTCTAGTACATCAATTTAAAAATAAATAACAAAGGACATAAGTTTCTGTAAATAACGCAAATATATGGATGTGTTGCAAAATAAAGGTTTACATGCAAAGGACTAATTAAGGTCCACATTAAAATGCTTTTATAAGGCATACATGAATCAGGTATGCATTGCCATACAATTTATGGCCTCGGCCATGCTGATACATGCAGTTCATTGGAGCTCAAGACGCGCAGACTCCTCCACTTAGCCAAAAAAACTGTTCAAGAACAGCAATACGACTGCTAAAAGGTGTCGGCAGTGGCTTTCTTTTAAAACGTATTTAGAGGTTTGAAAACTGTTCTCTGAATCACACGGAAACACATCCGATTATCCTAAGTTTTAGGTTTTGATCCTAAGTTTTAGGTTTTGATCCTAAGTTTTAGGTTTTGATCCTAAGTTTTAGGTTTTGATCCTAAGTTTTAGGTTTTGATCCTAAGTTTTAGGTTTTGATCCTAAGTTTTAGGTTTTGATCCTAAGTTTTAGGTTTTGATCCTAAAATTTAGGAACGAACTTCCGATGATCCTAAGAACATATACGAAATCGTGCGTAGGCTCGTGCGAGTCGGAAATGGCCAAAAAAACAGGAAAAAATGACTAACACCCACCCAAACTTACGATTCTCGATCCGATTGTTCCATACTTGGACATCAAGCCACCAGATTGTGAACCCACCAATTACAGACCAGCAGAGCAGGACGCATCTTGAAGCCCTCTGATGATGCTCAGACTGGGCGAAATGCGTCAGGGCATCAGTAATTTAATCTACATTTAGTAGACTGCAGGTTGGGGGGGGGGGACCATTTCCAATCATTGCCCTGGGTGCCAGAAAGCCCAGCTATGCCTTTGGTATAAAGGGCTTAAAGTGGACCGAAACCCAGGATTTTGACTATCCTGGGTTTTGGCCCTTTCCCCCAAGGCGCTGCGTGAAACCCCCTTGGACGCCAAGACCAGCTCACCTCTTCCCAGTTCCAAAGCCCGTCTAAGAGCAGCGGCTTTGACCGTCTTAACGGCTGCATCCTTCACTTCCCCCTAACAGGGAGCATGCCCGCGTCGGCCATTCGCAAATGCCTGGTGCTGGCGCCCCCCGCCAGAGAGATGCAGCCGCTGCTCTTAGACGCGCCCTGGGACCAGGAAATGAGGTAGGTGTATTGGGCGACATAGGGGGTTCCACACAGCAGGGCATCCTGATTTTCGGAGAGGGAATAGTTCGGCCCAGGAATCTTATAGATCAAGCTGGGGTTTGGTCCACTTTAATGACACCAAAAGCTCTTTGTAAAGTGCTACCAAACTGTTCTCTGCTTCACACACTGCTGGTTATGGCAGCCGCTATAATAGGGCGGCGCGTCTATCACATATCATTATACGCATTCTCTACAGAATTACTCACAGTCGGCCGTCTTGGTGGAGTCGGGGAGAGGATTTCGTTGGAAGGATTTTCTAAGTAGAAATGTAAAATTGTCTGAGTGCTTCGCTGATTTGAGATCGAGATACACAGGCAGGGTGGGAAGAAGGGACGATTACTACATTTGGCCACGCCCCCTCATTGAGGGATGGATAGGAGATACATTGGCCCTTATTTAACAAGGGATAGCGCCAGGTAGCGAATGGTGAGCGAACGGTAATGACAGGCACCGCCACGAGAACGCCGGCATTCGCACATTTATCAAGCCGATCCTGCTTAGCGAATGACAGAGCGCCAGATAGCGAATCATTCATCATTATTCCAGCCTCACCACACAGCGCCAGCGAGCGAACTTGAACAGCGACAGGTATGACCTTTCGCTATCTGGCGCTCTCCAATGCATTTCAATAGAACAATCTTTCATTATTCATAATTAATTGTTAATAATTTTTTTTTTTTTTTTTAAATGTCAAAAATTCTGTGGCCACTTCTGCAATGTTAGAATTTTTTTTTTAAGGTAAAAAAAAAAAAAAAAAAAAATTTGTGCAGAATTATTATTACAGGTCTGATATTAATGTATTTATATAACAAAATATTTTGAAAAACAGTTTTTTTTTTTTTTACCAAAAATATGGTTGTTTGGGGGTTAAAAAAATATTTTTAACCCATCGCCGCCAGCGCTCTGGGGTTTAAACAAGCATTTCACAGCGCGAGAATTTTTTGAGCGTGATTTGTTAATGAATATGGTGGGAGCCGGTCGCTATGGCCATTCGCTGTCATGCGCTCCCATACAGCGCGGAACCTGTCAAACAGCGACTCCTAACCCCGTATTCAACATTAGCGCACATCGACTGAGTCGCTATCAACAACCGAACAACGGCCAAACACAGCGAATACTAGCGGGCGCAGTGAAAATAACGCTACAGTCGCTCATCTGTCGCTACCTGGCGCTATTACTGAATCGGCCTCATTGTAACAGTTACAACAATAGAAACACTTTGAATAGGCAAATGAATCATTTATTGCTGCAGATCTGCATGTTACACCTCAAAGAGGGACAAATGAGAACAACGAGGGACAGGGGGACATAGACTCAAAAGAGGGACGGTCCCTCCAAATCAGGGACACTTGGAAGGGATGGGTATACAGAACAATTACAAAAAGGTTTCAAGAGTGATCCAAATACCAAAACACACAGAAAGAATGTGAGCTGGCTAAACGCAACATATCTCAGCTATACACACGCAATGCCAAATTACAATAGGGGGGCGAAAGGGATGCGTGCCCCGGGGCCTCCACCACTTGCCCTGCCAAGGGGGGGCCTCCACCAATGTTTGGGTTATGGTCTGATCCAGGAAGCTTTTCAGTCATTGGTCTGATGGGCCGCGGGGTTGGCAACAAAGCTATCGGCGGCAGCTGAAGCCACCACAGGGCAGGACGGAGAGTCTAGAGCAGCAAAGTCGCCGCCAGCAACGCTACAGTGATGGGTGCGTGCAGAGTCACTCGTTCTTTTCTGTCCCTCTTTGAGGTGTAACATGCAGATCTGCAGAAATAAATGATTCATTTGCCTATTCAAAGTGTTTCTATTGTTGTAACTGTTACAATGTATCTCCTATCCATCCCTCAATGAGGGGGCGTGGCTTCATCCATCCCCCAATGAGAGGGCGTGGCTTCATTCATCCCCCAATGAGGGGGCGTGGCTTAATTTAACAATTGTCCCTCTTTCCCACCCTGAAAAGATGGAAGGTATTCTCTATGAGATATGAAAGTTACCTGAAGGGCGGCAGAACTGCTTCACGCTCTTCAGTTTCCTAACCAGATGCATGGTGTCCAATTTGTCCGCGTGGGCGATAAGTAAGAGATGTCCGGCCCACCTGCTGATACTGGGCTGACCCTCCAGGATCCTCCTCTTCTCTGCGTTACTGACGTCTTCCAGATCATCGATCACCACCATCACATTGTCCCTTTCTGCAAACACCAAAGTGAAGATTCCATATTACTACAATTTATTTACCCTGATATCTGCGATGTGTGCATTGCTTTTACGGTATTTTTATTACTAATAGACAGTGGGGGACTGGGGCCAAAAACAAGCCCTGGACTTTACCAGCCCCTGGCCAGCCCGAAACATCCCTGCTGAGCCCCCCCACCCAACCTTAATGCTGGGGTTATAGCACGGACTGGGGTTCCTTGGCCTGTGGGTACAGTGAGGCTGGGTACAGGGGGCTGAGAGGGAGACTAAGGGGGCAGGGACTGAATGTGGGTGCTGGGGCTATAGCATTGGGGGCTGGGGTTTCTTGGCTTGTGGGTACAGTGGGGCTGGGTACAGGGGGCTGAGAGGGAGACTAAGGGGGCAGGGATTAAATGTGGGTGATAAAAGCAGCAGCTCAACTGGTCCCAAAGCAGTGCGGCCCACTGGGTATTGTCCCAGGTCTCCCTATGGCCAGTCCGCCCCTGCCAATAGATTCAAAATATTAAAAAGCATGTATACATTAAAAAGTAGTGACTGAAAATTTGTCAGATTACAATTAGCGTTGGGCGAACACATAGAGGTTCTGGTTTTGGTAAGTTTGGATGAAATTTGAACAAATGTTTGGTTCGGGTAGCCCAACTTGACCCATAACTGGTCCCTATTGAAATCAATGGTGACCCAAAGTTTGGGGGGGGTGATTCTGCCTCTGGGGGCCCAGGTGGGTGTGGAGTGGGGGGAGGGCTGCACTCCAGGCGTGGGGGGCCCCCACTGACAGCTTTGTTTCCGGCCCCGCTGGCCCGTCAGACCAATGACTAAAAAGCCTCCTGGAGCAGACCATAACGCAAAGATTGGTGGGGGCCCTGGGCGCGCCCCCCCCCCCCCTCATAATCCGACCCTGAAATCCTAAAAACTCTGGAGCCATCTGATTCCTTATGCCCGGGCCCGGGGCATCAGAATGCGGAATGCCCCCACCCAGGATCGCTGATATGCTCACCTCACATTGCATGATCCCACATTCCATCCCATGCATGCACAATGTTTTTTCTATGGAATTTACTGCTGTGTTGTTATTTCCTGTATATCGAGCTGCAATCTCTATCACTGCTAGTTTCTTTTTCTGTCTGTGTTCTAGCCACCATGTAAGGTATTCTCGTATTGCATTCAGGCTCCAGTAAAGCAAGTTCCCGTCAAACCACTATTGTCTATCTGGATTATAACTCCGCTGCACACATCACCCAGCACCACCAACCCAGCAGACCTGAAGCCAGGAGGCTGGAGGAAGAAAACTCCAAAATTCAAGTCCATTTTTTCCCTTTTAATGTGTTTTTTTTTATTTTAACAGTTTGTGAACAGGCCCCAGATACCCATATAAGAGTTCACAGGGTAGTGGGAGCCGGAGAATTTATATTCGTCCAAGCACGAGAAACAGGGGGCTCTCTGGCTGGAGGGCATCCAAACTACATAGACCTGGCTCTGGCTCCTCACTAGTCATGACCTATGAGAGCCTTTCTATTATAACTGAGTCCACCTGTGGCCGCTGGAAAGTGGTCAACAACTGAGGTCTTTAGGCTGGTAGTTCATATCTGTCCTGTAGTTTCACAACATCACCACATGATGGCACTGTTGGATAAGGAATGAATTATAACTCTGGAGGTTTCGTGAACAGTTAACAGGAGAACCCAATAAATAGAGAATTAACAGATGTCATTAGCAACATTAAAGTGGACCAACACCCAGGGGGGATCAGCCCGGGAATCTATAGGATTCCGGGGGCGATCGGAACCCTTCCCGCTGGGCATCTGAAATCGGGATGCCCCGCTGTGTGAAACCCCCCAGGACACCCCATTCACCCTACCTTATCCCCGTTCCAACGGCGCATGCGCGGACCGCATCTCGCGTCTCTCTCTAGCAGGGCGGCCATTTGTGAATGACCGGTGCGGGCGCGCTCCCTGTTAGAAGGAAGCGCGATCTGGGGGGTTTCACGCAGCGGGGCACCCCTGATCGGGGGTGCACCGTGGAAGTGGACAAAAACCCAGGATAGTGAAAATCCTGGGTGTTGGTCCACATCACCCTGCACAGCTGCACAGCTGCCCTTAATGGCGCTGAGCACGGAGACAGTTTTGCCCTAGCTCTAGATGTCTTTCTCATTATATACAATGTGCCCTTAATGGCGTCCACTATGTAGGCTGCTCCATTCCAGTCCTATGACACGCTCATACTGCAACCAATGAGGTCTTGACACGTCATTCGTGCGAGCTGATTGGAGGAAGGCTCCCCTCTCGCAACACAACACGGAAGTGAATCTTCCGTGGTGTGCAGGGAGCTGAGATGTGCGAGTTATGGAGCTGGACACTCAGGAACGGAGCTCTCATACTCTAACTCTGACTACATACATACAGGTACGCCATTCCCTCATCTTTTTGCGGCCTTTCCCATCTCTTTTATGCCGGGTCTTTGTCTCAGGTGAAATGTTTTGTGTAATTAACAATGATTAACATGTGTATAAATGACTGTTTTTTAAGTTGCCCCATTGTCATGATTAAGAGCCGGTGCTCGAAACGCGTCGACGTGGGGCCTGCTCGTTGTATGCTTTTTACAATTTACCATGCTGTGATGGTGCTTCAAATAAAGGATCGATGATTTTAAGGCTCCCACTCCATGGCTGGCACTCTTTCATTCTGGACCACTTTAAGAGGTGCTGCCATTGGTTGAGGTGAGTAACATTGTATTGAAAAACAGAAGTTATATAGGGACCCCCTTCATTATATAACATATGGGAATCTATAAAGGGCACCGCATCTTCTCGCATCAGCATTCATCTTTGCACCAGCTCCGACGAAGGTTTTTGTTATTAAACCGAAACACGTGTCAGCAGAATGAGTGGCAGACTGGACCTGCAAACATCGTGCAACTAAGCCTCACTCCAGACTCTTTTAACCCTACGTGGACTTCCTTTGGACTCTGCACTAATCAGTGACTGAGCATACAGCTTAAGGTGCCTCCTGCACTATTTCTCAGGTACTTCATCATTCATTTGAGGTTACAAAACTCCAGCCTTACCTTATCTTTATCAAAAAGAATACTGTGCCTCCACCGGTACTTGAAAAGAGCCAAAAGCCTTCACAGTATTCAATGGGTTGTATATGGAACCTTACCATGTTGTAAATGTTGTAAATATTGTATATACTTTAGTGTGTCATAGATAAATGTGTGTGCCCCATATCTATCATATTATGAATTTGCGACTTGATTCAAATCATGGTGTGATTTATAGTGTATCACAATAAATTTGTTAATCCTTTTGCATCAAACCCCATTTGTGTTAAGGTGTGCATTTATAACCTACCGTAGTTCTTTATAACCTACCGTAGTTCTTTATAACCTACCGTAGTTCTTTATAACCTACCGTAGTTCTTTATAACCTACCGTAGTTCTTTATAACCTACCGTAGTTCTTTATAACCTACCGTAGTTCTTTATAACCTACCGTAGTTCTTTATAACCTACCGTAGTTCTTTATAACCTACCGTAGTTCTTTAAATTGGTTATTTGGGGCCCTGTCCGTAATATGTATGAATGCACCCATTTATGAGATCCCTTTGCCGTATTTGATCTACATAGAGTGTGCTTACCAATCAATATTAATCTATAAAGGGAGGCCATAGTTAGTAAGATTAATCTCAGTATTGTAGTAACAGGGAGTGAGGAAGGTACCAGCAGGGTCACTGGAGCAGGAGAGAGCAGAGGAGCATCATTCATACCTAACAAGCGACCACAGGAAAGGTGAACCATTCAGCCCGAGATGCTGATGGAGGAAGCTAAGGCCTCTGTCTCCTACTAATGGACCAGAATGTGTGACCACCACCTGTAAGAGTCCACCTGGGTGTAATGCTGGGCTATGGAAACTGCCAATGGAACAATTGGATTATGACCTGCTGTGAACATTCAAGTGCACCTGAAGTGATGCTAATAAAGTAAGTGCCTCTGATTGGAGTTATAGGATACACATCCACATTGGGAGGTTAACAAAGAACCCCCTGCCCACACAACCCCTCAGGTATACGTAGGATCGGCTCCAGGTTTATGTGGGCCCCTGGGCGATAGAGTCTCACTGGGCCACTTGCGGGTGTGGTATGACACTCCGTACATGATGGTTACATTGGACGTAGGGTGAATACTGCCAAAGAATAGAAAGAAAAAAAATAATAGAAGGTAAGACTAGCTAAAAGACAGAAGCAAAGAACAGATGGAGAGAATAAAGAAATATAATAAATTCTAGGAAAGAAAGAACACGAAAGAAGGAAAGAAAGAAAAAGAAAGAAAGAAAAAAAGAAAAAAAGAAAGAAAGAAAGAAAGAGAAAATAATTGAATAAATGAATGATAGAAAAAAGGAGTGACAGAAAAGGGATTTATAGAGATGAAATGGCAGAAAATAATGAGGAGGAAAGTGAAAAAGAAAAGAAGCAAAAGGAATAGCTGAACAGATGAAAGAAATAAACAAAGAATTTATGGAAAGAAAGTAGGAGATATAATAGAAGGAAATATAAACACTGATAAATAACAGAAGGAAAGAAGAAAGAAATGAAAAGGAATGGCAGAAAGAAAAGAAGGAAAGATTGGATGGAAAAAAGAAACAAAGAATAAAAGGACAGAAAGAAAGAAAGAAAGAAAGGAAAGAGAAAGAAAGAAAGAAAGAAAGAAAGAAAGAAAGGAAAGAGAAAAGAAAGAAAGGCTCTCCCAGTGGCTAATCTGCCCCTGGCTGACAGTCCTTAGAGGCCGATTCATTAATAGCGCCAGGTAGCGACAGATGAGCGACTGTAGCGTTATTTTCACTGCGCCCGCTAGTATTCGCTGTGCTTGGCCGTTGTTCGCTTGTTGATAGCGGCTCAGTCGATGTGCGGTAATGTTGAATACGGGGTTAGGAATCGCTGTTTGACAGGTTCCGCGCTGTATGGGAGCGCATGACAGCGAATGGCCAGAGCGAACGGCTCCCACCATATTCATTAACAAATCACGCTCCAAAAATTCTCGCGCTGTGAAATGCTTGTTTAAACCCCAGAGCGCTGGCGGCGATGGGTTAAAAGTAGTTTTTTAACCCCCAAACAACCATATTTTTGGATAAAAAAAAAAACCCAGTTTTTCAAAACATTTTGTAATATGAATACATTAATATCAGACCTGTAATATCAATTCTGCACAAATTTTTTTTTTTTTTCCCATAAAAAAATTATTTAAAATGGCAGAAGTGGTCACAGAATTTTTGACATTTAAAAAAAAAAAAAAAAATATTAACAATTAATTATGAATATTTAAAGATTGCTCCATTGAAATGCATTGGAGAGCGCCAGGTAGCGAAAGGTCAGACCTGTCGCTGTTCAAGGTCGGACGCTGGCGCTGTGGGGTGAGGCTGGAATAATGATGAATGATTCGCTATCTGGCGCTATCTCAGTCGCTAAGCAGGATCGGCTTGATAAATGTGTGATTGCGGAGGGGAGCCGGCGTTCTCGTGGCGGTGACCGTCATTACCGTTCGCTCACCATTCACTACCTGGCGCTATCCCTTGTTAAATAAGGGCCTTAGTCCTGATTACTGCATGGACCTGCGTCCTGCATAGGCGCTGCCCAGGGTAGAGGGAATGAGATGAGGCCCCCCTAAGGTAGAAGGGCCCCGGCACCTGCCCGGATACGCCCAGTGCTGACGCCTGCCCTGGGTATACGTGTGCTACACACCTATAAGGAGACATGTTGGTAACATTAACATAATCACACTTTTTATTTTGCTTCTTTACCGAGCACGTTTCCCAGATATTCCAGTTCATAGTCGTAGAGCGAATCGGTGACATCGGTGATATTGATTCTCCCCCGGTTCTTGGTGTGATACAGGATGGCGAATGTGCACTCCTCCGCAGCCTCCCTGAACTGCTGGAAGCCATTGTTGGAGATGTAACACGACTGAACGCTGTGGATATGGTCCCGAAAATATTCCGAGGCCAGGATTGTGCTCATCCAAAAATAATCCCGCTCATCAGATCTGGAGAAGATCCCGACCTTATACTTTCTTACTGGGCGTGGCTGACACATCTAAAGACCAATGAAAATGGAGTTCATTCAAACAGTTGGATGATCATCTGAAAAGACTTCAAGAAGAGAAATGAGCAAGTTCAGTTGCCCTGATTTATTACTGCGGGGACAGGCTCACCGTGACCCGAATTTAATGAGAACTTTCACAGACATACTCATTGGGTGACCCTGAATATTCCTTAAAGCGGACCAAAACCCAAATTTTTAACTAGCATCCCCTGAATTGCTCCGCCCCCATGAAGATCACCTTTTGTCAATTTTCACTGCTCCTATTTCATTCTAATCACAGACAATGGCGCCTGTTTTAGCTGTAAAGCTCCGCCTCCCCCATTCATTGGCACTGTTGTGAGTGGCAATGATGTCATGGCCACACTGATGCATACCTCCCAAGTGTCCCTGACTTGGAGGGACTGTCCCTCTTTTGAGTCCATGTCCCTCATTGTCCTCATTTGTCTCTTTGTGAGGTGTAACAGATCTGCAGCAATAAATGATTCATTTGTCTATTCAAAGTGTTTCTATTGTTGTAACTGTTACATCCTATCTATCCCCAATGAGGGGGCGTGGCTTTATCCATCCCTTAATGAGGGTGTGTGGCTTCATCCATCCCTCAACGAGGGGGCGTGGCTTCATATATTCCTCAATGCGGGGGCGTGGCTTCACCTACCCTTCAATGAGGGGGAGTGGCTTCATTTACATATTGTCTCTCTGTGATGTGTCACATGCAGATCTGCAGCAATAAATGATTCATTTGTCTATTCAAAGTGTTTCTATTGTTGTAACTGTTACATCCTATCTATCCCCCAATGAGGGGGTGTGGCTTCATCCATCCCTTAATGAGGGTGTGTGGCTTCATCCATCCCTCAACGAGGGGGTGTGGCTTCATATATCCCTCAATGAGGGGGCGTGGCTTCACCTATCCTTCAATGAGGGGGAGTGGCTTCATTTACATATTGTCTCTCTGTGATGTGTAACATGCAGATCTGCAGCAATAAATGATTCATTTGCCTATTCACAGTGTTTCTATTATTGTAACTGTTACAATGTATCTCCTATCCATCCCTTAATGAGGGGGCGTGGCCTAATTTAACAATTATCCCTCTTTCCCACCCTGAAAAGTTGGAAGGTATACTAATGTAATGACGGATTGCCTGCCATCTTACAGAGAGGGACAGCAAAAAAACAGTGTTTGAGGAGGATTTAAAAAGTGAAATAGTAAATATTTCCAGTTCTACACCCTAAGAGGGGATTTATTGGCAGGGGCTTTGGCCAAATGTATTTCGCATGTTTAGTGGGTTTTGGTCCACTTTAAAGCATAACAATACCCAACATGGCTGGCCCTGAGTTCGAAAGAAGGATTTCAGGGCCGGCCGCTGGCCTTCTCCTAGGTTATCCGAAACCAGGATGCCCCGCTGTGTAAAAACCCCCCAGGGTGCAGCAAAACTCACCTGCCTCCTGGCTTCCTTGTCAATGTAAACATCAGATGCCGCATCCCCAGCATTTTAGGGCTGAGTGCACGCTCCTGTCCCCAGCTATTCAGATAAGTTGGGGCATGGGAGTGCACCTGATGCTGGGGATGCAGCCGTTATAGCTCCCTTTTGCCAGAGCAGTGTGCCGAGCGTTACTTATTGAAAAATTGCTCTGATTGGACGAGAGCCAGGGGTGCACTGACCATAGGGAGACCCAGGACAATGCCCGGGGGGTCGCATTGCTTTGGGGCCAGTTGGGCTGCTGCTTTTAACACCCACATTCAGTCCCTGCCCCCTTAGTCTCCCTCTCAGCCCCACTGTACCCACAAGTCAAGGAACCCCAGCCCCCAATGCTATAGCCCCAGCACCCACATTCAATCCCTGCCCCCTTATTCCCCCTCTCAGCCCCCTGTACCCACAAGCCAAGGAACCCCAGCCCCAATGCTATAGCCCCAGCACCCACATTCATTCCCTGCCCCCTTAGTCTCCCTCTCAGCCCCCTGTACTCAGCCCCACTGTACCCACAAGCCAAGGAACCCCAGCCCCCAATGCTATAGCCACAGCACCCACATTCAGTCCCTGCCCCCTTAGTCTCCCTCTCAGCCCCACTGTACCCACAAGTCAAGGAACCCCAGCCCCCTATGCTATAGCCCCAGCACCCACATTCAATCCCTGCCCCCTTAGTCTCCCTCTCAGCCCCCTGTACTCAGCCCCACTGTACCCACAAGCCAAGGTACCCCAGCCCCAATGCTATAGGCCCAGCACCCACATTCAGTCCCTGCCCCCTTAGTCCCCCTCTCAGCCCCACTGTACCCACAAGCCAAGGTACCCCAGCCCCAATGCTATAGGCCCAGCACCCACATTCAGTCCCTGCCCCCTTAGTCTCCCTCTCAGCCCCACTGTACCCACAAGCCAAGGTACCCCAGCCCCAATGCTATAGGCCCAGCACCCACATTCAGTCCCTGCCCCCTTAGTCCCCCTCTCAGCCCCCTGTACCCAGCCCCACTGTACCCACAAGCCAAGGTACCCCAGCCCCAATGCTATAGCCCCAGTATTATGATTAGGGGATCCTCAGTACAGATGTTCTGGGGCCGGCCAGGGTAAAATCCAGGGCTGTATTTTGTCCCAAGTCCGCCAATGACAAGAGCCCACGAATGCACCATAACACAGGGGAAAGTTGAGCTTGTAGGCGTTCTAGGGGGCTTCACATAGCAGGGAAACCCAATCTGGGATGCCCATGGGGCACAGAACAAAGCCCAGGAAAGTCAAAATCCCAGGTTTTGTTCCGCTCTAAATAGGCAATTTTGGATGTCTCTATGTGTAAAATCTCCTAGATCATCATCTATACTCACATCCCCAGCTTCCCTCAGCTGATGCGCGTTCCCGCTCTAAGCATTCTCGGGATTCACAGATACGCATTGGAGTGATCAGCGGCTTGATAAGATCAAATAATTCTGCAGCCAGAACCATTGCCTGCACCCGGCCATTCCAGTCATTTGTGTGCATTCAAAGAGGCCGATTCAGTAATAGCGCCAGGTAGCGACAGATGAGCGACTGTAGTGTTATTTTCACTGCGCCCGCTAGTATTCGCTGTGCTTGGCCGTTGTTCGCTTGTTGACAGCGACTCAGTCGATGTGCGGTAATGTTGAATACGGGGTTAGGAGTCGCTGTTTGACAGGTTCCGCGCTGTATGGGAGCGCATGACAGCGAATGGCCATAGCGAACGGCTCCCACCATATTCATTAAAAATCACGCTCAAAAAATTCTCGCGCTGTGAAATGCTTGTTTAAACCCCAGAGCGCTGGCGGCGATGGGTTAAAAGTAGTTTTTTAACTCCCAAACAACCATATTTTTGGAAAAAAACCAGTTTTTCACAATATTTAGTAATATGAATACATTAATATCAGACCTGTAATATCAATTCTGCACAAATTTTTTTTTTTTACCTTAAAAAAAATATCTAACATTGCAGAAGTGGTCACAGAATTTTTGACATTTAAAAAAAAAAAAATAATAATATCAATTAATTATGAATAATTAAAGGTTGCTCCATTGAAATGCATTGGAGAGCGCCAGGTAGCGAAAGGTCAGACCTGTCGCTGTTCAAGTTCGCTCGCTGGCGCTGTGTGGTGAGGCTGGAATAATGATGAATGAGTCGCTATATGGCGCTCTGTCGTTCGCTAAGCAGGATCGGCTTGATAAATGTGTGATTGCGTAGGGGAGCCGGCATTCTCGTGGCGGTGCCCGTCATTACCATTCGCTCACCATTCGCTACCTGGCGCTATCCCTTGTTAAATAAGGGCCAAAGTATTGTATTAAGTAGGTCGAGCATGGCTGTGCCGCACTGTGCCTGCTAAGGGATATCGGGGGACATAGGGTTTCTGTGTTACACACTTACCTTCATGCTGACTCGAACCCCTGCAGAGAAAAAAAACAATATTAAAAGTGATCACGTTTCTTATTTTATTGCAAGGTAAGTAACATTACAAGGTAAGTACAAGGTAAGTAACATTACAAGGTAAGTACAAGGTAAGTAACATTACAAGGTAAGTACAAGGTAAGTAACATTACAAGGTAAGCACAAGGTAAGTAACATTACAAGGTAAGCACAAGGTAAGTAACATTACAAGGTAAGTACAAGGTAAGTAACATTACATTACAGTATTCGTTAAAGCGAAAAAATTACGGGATCTTCACTATCCTGAGTTTTGTTTATTGCACCGCTGGCATCACGATTTTCCCACCCTGGCAAACCCTCTAATTCTTACCTGTCACCTTGGCGCAATGTGGTCATGTTATTGGCGGGCGCGGTACATGTCCCATTCTCAGGATTCCACATTATCAGCGGAATCCTGAACTTCCTGCTGACCCAAGACCCTGTCCCACATTGAAAGGCCCAATGTTTTCCCCATGAACTCACCTCGGCCCTACACACCTTGGCTGCTGCTAAGCTCCGCAGCATCCAGGGTATAAAAGGTTGCAGTGGTTGCAGCCGCACCGGGGCCCATAAGGTCAAGGGGATTATTGTTGTTCTTCGATCTTTATTCATTAGATGTGAGCTCTCCCGCTGTAATGAGGTCATGTGAGGTGACCAGGGGGCAGCAATTCGAACCTTGTTTTTATATATTTATTTACTTTTAATATTTTATTTACTCTCATTAGCATACCTCTTAACTGTGTGGCCAAAAACCAGCCCTGGATTTTACCAACCCCTGACCAGACCTGAACATCCCGCTGAGGCCCCCCAACCATGATGCCGGGGCTATAGCATTGGGGACTGGGGTTCCTTGGCTTGTGGGTACAGTGGGGCTGGGTACAGGGGGCTGAGAGGGAGACTAAGGGGGCAGGGGGTGAATGTGGGTGCTGCGGCTATAGCATTGGGGGCTGGGGTTCCTTGGCTTGTGGGTACAGTGGTGCTGGGTACAGGGGGCTGAGAGGGAGACTAAGGGGGCAGGGGGTGAATGTGGGTGCTGCGGCTATAGCATTGGGGGCTGGGGTTCCTTGGCTTGTGGGTACAGTGGTGCTGGGTACAGGGGGCTGAGAGGGAGACTAAGGGGGCAGGGATAGAATGTGGGTGCTGGGGCTATAGCATTGGGGGGCTGGGGTTCCCTGGCGTCTGGGTACAGTGGTGGCTGGGGTTCCTTGGCTTCTGCGTACAGTGGGTGCTGGGGCTATAGCATTGGGGGCTGGGGTTCCTTGGCTTGTGGGTACAGTGGTGGCTGGGGTTCCTTGGCTTGTGGGTACAGTGGTGGCTGGGGTTCCTTGGTTTCTGCGTACAGTGGTGGCTGGGGTTCCTTGGTTTCTGCGTACAGTGGTGGCTGGGGTTCCTTGGTTTCTGCGTACAGTGGTGGCTGGGGTTCCTTGGCTTGTGGGTACAGTGGTGGCTGGGGTTCCTTGGTTTCTGCGTACAGTGGTGGCTGGGGTTCCTTGGCTTCTGCGTACAGTGGTGGCTGGGGTTCCTTGGTTTCTGCGTACAGTTGTGGCTGGGGTTCCTTGGCTTGTGGGTACAGTGGTGGCTGGGGTTCCTTGGCTTGTGGGTACAGTGGTGGCTGGGGTTCCTTGGCTTCTGGGTACAGTGGTTGCTGGGGTTCCTTGGCTTCTGGGTACAGTGGTGGCTGGGGTTCCTTGGCTTGTGGGTACAGTGGTGGCTGGGGTTCCTTGGTTTCTGCGTACAGTGGTGGCTGGGGTTCCTTGGCTTCTGCGTACAGTGGTGGCTGGGGTTCCTTGGTTTCTGCGTACAGTGGTGGCTGGGGTTCCTTGGCTTGTGGGTACAGTGGTGGCTGGGGTTCCTTGGCTTCTGGGTACAGTGGTTGCTGGGGTTCCTTGGCTTCTGGGTACAGTGGTTGCTGGGGTTCCTTGGCTTCTGGGTACAGTGGTGGCTGGGGTTCCTTGGCTTGTGGGTACAGTGGTGGCTGGGGTTCCTTGGCTTCTGGGTACAGTGGTTGCTGGGGTTCCTTGGCTTCTGGGTACAGTGGTTGCTGGGGTTCCTTGGCTTCTGGGTACAGTGGTTGCTGGGGTTCCTTGGCTTCTGGGTACAGTGGTGGCTGGGGTTCCTTGGCTTGTGGGTACAGTGGTGGCTGGGGTTCCTTGGCTTCTGGGTACAGTGGTTGCTGGGGTTCCTTGGCTTCTGGGTACAGTGGTGGCTGGGGTTCCTTGGCTTGAAGGTACAGTGGTGGCTGGGGTTCCTTGGCTTCTGCGTACAGTGGGTGCTGGAGCTATAGCATTGGGGGCTGGGGTTCCTTGGCCTGTGGGTACAGTGAGGCTGGGTACAGGGGGCTGAGAGGGAGACTAAGGGGGCAGGGACTGAATGTGGGTGTTAAAAGCAGCAGCCCAACTGGCCCAAAGAAGAGCCGACCACCGAGCATTGTCCCGGGTCTCTCTATGGCGAGTCCACCCCTGCTCCCGACTGTCCCTATTTTGGAGGGACTGTCCCTCTTTTGAGTCCATGTCCCCCTGTCCCTCGTTGTTCTCATTTGTCCCTCTTTGAGGTGTAACATGCAGATCTGCAGCAATAAATAATTCATTTGCCTATTCAAAGTGTTTCTATTGTTGCAACTGTCACATCCTCTCCATCAATCAATGAGAGGGCGGGGCTTCATCAATCCCTCAATGAGGAGGCGTGGCTTCATCAATCCCTCAATGAGGGGGCGTGGCTTAATTTAACAATTGTCCATCTTTCCCACCCTGAAAAGTTGGAAGGTATGCATTAGTGGTTCAGTGGAGATCGCAGAGCTGCTGCATGATGGGACATGTTTTTAAGTCTATTATTGTTGGCTCAGCATCTATGGCTCCGCCTCCAGTTACACAACCCCGCCCTCGCATTGCTCTGTTGAGCAGTGGAGGGGCATCTTTCTATAGTTTGCCTCAGGCAGCAGAGAGGCTAGGTTCACCCCCTCGTTCTCTCATTTCAAGGGTAGTGGTTGGCCCTCGGGGACTGGAAGCAGCCACATTGCGGTACACTCGGGAGTGGAGAGACACCAGCGGGATTAACCCGTTTTTTGTGTGAGAACCCAACTCTTATTATTTTGGGTCTTTTGATTGGGTTCTTTTGGCGGTGTCTCGGAGGAGGGTTTGTCTCCCCTGCTACATTCTATTGCCAACGGATTTTAATTTTCTAGGGTTACAGCTGCCGTCGGAAGTTTCGCTAATGGAAGCCTTTTAGACTGTTATCCGGCTTTTTGGTCCACTTTAAAATACAAACCTCTTGCAGGGAACTGAATCGCCTTATTCTCATTGGCTTCCTGAGAGTCGAAGCGATTCGGACCTGAGGCTTTGCTGGGCTTTCCTAAGGAACATTACAAGAGAAGAAAAGGTTAGTTGATCGTTTGCAGGTTCACCAACAAAAACAAAAAAAAATGATACTGTGACCATAACAGTTGGTGCTGAATTAATTTTTATTGCTGCTGGTTTAGGCTAAATAGCCGGTCATTACAATCTTGCCTTTAAAGTGGACCAAAATCATGTTTTTCGATCACCTGGGTTTTGGGTAAATTGACCATTTTTTGGAGTCCTCTATAAGGGGCAGTTTAAACTAGTTTGTGGGTGATGGGTATAGTAGGGGTGTGGTTTAGGGCAGTGGTACATACCATAGCAGTACCCACAGCATCTCATATGGGTCACTGCAATCAGCACCCACATCATCTTTTAGGGGTCACTGAAATGAGCACCCACAGCATCTTATATGGGTCACTGCAATCAGCACCCACAGCATCTTATAGGGGTCACTACAATCAGCACCCACAGCATCTTATAGGGGTCACTGCAATCAGCACCCACAGCATCTTATAGGGGTCACTGCAATCAGCACCCACAGCATCTTATAGGGGTCACTGCAATCAGCACCCACAGCATCTTTTAGGGGTCACTGAAATGAGCACCCACAGCATCTCATATGGGTCACTGCAATCAGCACCCACAGCATCTCATATGGGTCACTGCAATCAGCACCCACAGCATCTTATAGGGGTCACTGCAATCAGCACCCACATCATCTTATAGGGGTCACTGCAATCAGCACCCACAGCATCTCATATGGGTCACTGCAATCAGCACCCACAGCATCTCATATGGGTCACTGCAATCAGCACCCACAGCATCTCATATGGGTCACTGCAATCAGCACCCACAGCATCTTATAGGGGTCACTGCAATCAGCACCCACAGCATCTTATAGGGGTCACTGCAATCAGCACCCACAGCATCTTATAGGGGTCACTGCAATCAGCACCCAAAGCATCTTATAGGGGTCACTGCAATCAGCACCCACAGCATCTTATAGGGGTCACTGCAATCAGCACCCACAGCATCTTATAGGGGTCACTGCAATCAGCACCCAAAGCATCTTATAGGGGTCACTGCAATCAGCACCCACAGCATCTTATAGGGAAATATGGGTGCTTTGTTCGCAGGTTTGGTGTGTGTCCCAGAGGTGGGACCCACAGCTATAACACACGTGTGGTATATCCCAGCTATATGCCACCAATCAGCCCCCAGCCCGTTCAGGTCCCCATTGACTTCTATGGTGTTTGGATGTTCTGGGTCAAGTTCAGGTCCCGAACTGAACTTTTAACTAAAGTTTGTCCGAACATGGGAAACCCAAACATCTACGGTTCACTCATCCCTAAAGCTGGGCGACCAAATTACCTTTGACATAATATCGAAGCGTTCGATGTTTCTCTTTTATTCTCAGATTCCCTCTGGCTGTTGTTGGACCTGTTGCAAATGATCATAAAGAGGCGTCACAATGAGGTGATAACAACAATATACCATATAATTATGTATGAAACAATGAAATAGCGACTCAATAATTCATCTACAACTCTACAAACTTATTTTTTATTATTACTATATTATTATTATATATTTTCTATTATCTTCTATTTAAGCTGTAACAGTCCTCTATTGTGGGAGGAAAAGAAACATTGCCATTCAGCAGGTACCTTTTTTTTCTTTGCAATACATTTTTATTTAGTTTAAATGTAATACTAAGCTTTAGGTATATAACGTTCAATACTTATGTTGTGTTGTAATCCACAATAAACTGCACACACTAGAGAAAGTTACATTACTTCCAAAAACAAACATATATATATATATATATATATATATATATATCTCAATCAATCAGTACATTAACAAATGCTGATGACAATAAACTGCTGTCATGGTCAACCTGTCCAATTCTTAAAGCGGATGGAAACCCAATTTCTCACCGCTGATGAGCCCCCCCCCCCCCCCCGGGTTTCTACCGCCGAAACCACGCCCCCCAGCCATTTTGAGAAAGCCCGTTGGCGATAAAGTGGGCAGCAGAGTTGATAATAGATTGGAGGGGTGCCAGTCTGTTAGCTGGTAGACCACAGAGGAGGGTGCTGCAATAGTCTAGTCAGGAGATGATCAGGGCCTGCACTAGAATTTTTGTGGTTTCATGTGTGAGAAAAAGACAGATGGAAAGGATGTTTTTCAGTTGGAGTCGGCTAGTGACCGATTGTGGGTCAGAAATGAGAGGAGTCCGGTATACCACCAGGACATCGAGCTTGAGGAGTCGCCGTGATAGTCAGGTTGGCGGCAGAAATAATTATTGGAGAGACAGGAGCAGAATTGAAAGGCAGAAAAATAACAAGCTCTGTTTTGTCCTTGTTTAGTTTGAGAGAGTGAGAGGACATGAATGAAGAGAGAGCTGTTAGACAGTCCAGAAAACGTGGTAAAAGGAAAGAGAGATCTGGGCCTGAGAGGTAAATTTGAGTGTCATCAGCACAGAAGTGATGTTGGAAGCCTAAAAAGTTTATGAGTTGGCCAAGGTCATAGGTTGGGAAAAGTAGGGATCCCAGGACAGACCCTTGGGGTACCCCGATGGATAGAGGGTGAGGAGATTGTATGGAATACACAAAAAGTACGATCTGAAAGGTAAGAGAAGAGCCATGAAAGGGCAAGGTCTTGGATTCCTAGGGAGGCGCGTAAATGGAGGATGAGTGAGTGGTCCACAGTGTCAAAAGCAGAGGATAGGTCGAGAAGCATGAAGATGGAGTAATGCCTTAAGATTTGCCAGTAGATCATTATTGACTTTAGCGCCTTTAGCACCCTCTTCAGAATGGACTCCTGCACTAGACTGGCCTTGAACATGGCACGTGGTGAGAGTATGACAATGAAGAAGGGCTGCTGTGCATGGCGCTATGGATGATTGATAGTTTCTGGGGTGCTCAGGCTCTCGCACCTTATGGCATTACTCCTATTCTTACAAGCTAGATGATATTTTGTGGCAGTTAAGTCCTGCAAACAATCCAAGTTAAACATTAAAGTTTTGTTGTCCCAGGCAAATTTGGAAAAATGCTGCATTCATCACCTTGGAGAACCCCCTCTTGAGAACTATTGGGATGGCCTAGAAGATATATAGGAAATGGGGAAGTATGAAGAATGGTAATTCGTCCCAGCCATGAGTAGTGGTTTTGCCTGTAAGAATTAAGTTTGGCTAGAGTTTTGTTAAGGAGGTGGACATACTTGAGTTTGTACAGTTTTTCCATTTCAGAATCAATCTGTACCCCCAGGTACCTGATGATGTCTTTTTGCCTCCTTAAGGGGAAGTTTGCTTCTAGAAAGTACACATACACACAGACAATGGTTGTCCTGCGAGGCTGGCACATAAGAAACAACCACGGCCAAAGTTTGACCCTGATGAAACTCCCAAGGAGGAGACTTATGTCGGTGACGGCCCCTAGCCACGCCCCCCGCTCCGACGCCACCGCACTGCTGCCGGATGTGATGGGTGGTCGTCGGCAGCGAAGGAGAGTGTGTACTACGTTTTCCTCTTTAGACCCACGTGGGGTATGAGACGATGGATATGGCGGCGGCAGCGGTGATGCTGTGAGGAAGATAGGGCAGCTGGTTGAAGTGCGTAGGTGGCCGCAGTAAGCCCAGACAGGCAGGCCCCAGCAGCCTAGCCCCCGTCCCACGCCTGCGTGTGGTCCATTTGATCTCGTCAATAAATCCGGACACGTGAGTGCCTGCGGGCTAATATCGGCTCTTTAATAGATACAGACCTTTCAAGCCCCGTTTAGTGGGTGTGTTATGTGCCATTAAAGAAAGACCCAGCTGGCCAAATCGAGGATTCTTATTGACACACTCTCACTGCAACTTAGGCCCTTATTTATGAAGGAATAGCGACTGGTGAGCAGCCGGTAATGACGGGCCCCGCCACGAGAACGCCGGCTCCCCACCACAATCACACATTTATCAAGCCGATCCTGCTTAGCGAGTGAGATAGCGCCATATAGCGATTCATTCATCATTATTCCAGCCTCAGCCCACAGCGCCAGCGTCTGACCTTGAACAGCGACAGGTATGACCTCTCGCTACTTGGTGCTCTCCAATGCATTTCAATGGAACAATCTTTAAATAATAATAATTGTTATTAATGTTTTTTTTTTATTTTTAAATGTGAAAAATTCTGTGACCACTTCTGCCATGTTATCTAATTTTTTTAAGGGAAAAAAAAAAAAAAAAAAAAATTGTGCAGAATTGATATTACAGGTCTGATATTATGGTATTCATATTACTAAATTCTTTAAAAAAAATGTTTTTTTATAAATATGGTGGTTTGGGGGTTAAAAAACTACTGTTAACACATCGCCGCCATCGCTCTGGGGTTTAAACATGCATTTCACAGCGCTTGCATTTTTTGAGCCTGATTTTTTTATGAATATGGTGGGAGCCGGTCGCTCTGACCAGTCGCTATCATGCGCACCCATACATCGAGGAACCTGTCAAATAGCGACTCGTCACCTTGTATTCAACATTACTGCACACTGACTGAGTCGCTGTCAACAACCGAACAACGGCCAAGCACAGCGACTACTAGCGGGCGCTGTGAAAATACCGCTACAGTCGCTCAACTGTCGCTACATGTCGCTATTAATAAATCAGCCTCCCCGTTTACATGCCGCTATCAAGTTTCTGTGGACTTTGTCCCTGTTATGGATGCCGGCGTGTGTGAGTGTAGCGTGAGTGGAGGAGGTATAGAATCCAGGGTAGTCCTGGTGGGGGCCCCTGTTTTTAAACAGCAATTGCTTTTTTATATATATATGTGTACAGTTTCATGTGTGCCTTTTTGCTAATTATGTGTCATGTGCCATAATTCAAGTCATAATTAAACTTTTTGTGCTTTTTGGCTAAACTTTGGCGGTGGGTGTTTCTTATGTGCCAGCCTCGCAGGACAACCATTGTCTGTGTGTATGTGTACTTTCTAGGTTTTTCAGGTTGAGCGGGGCGCCCGGTTCGGGGGCAGTGCACCACCCATAAAAGATAGTGGATACTCCCTGGGTTTTAGTTGCCCTGTAGGGATTTAATAGAAGTTTGCTTCTAGTATTTCTTGTGCGAACTATGTAAGGCTTCCATCTTAGAGAGGTTCATCTTAAAGTTACTGAGATGACTGAAGCAGTCAAACTACTCGAGGATGGAGGGTAGTGAGGTACAGTATATGGTGATGCAACGTATAGTAATAGGTCATCCACAAAGAGAGAGAGTTTATGTTCCATGACCAACATATAGAGTAGAGGCGAGAGAGGTCATCCCTGGCGAGTATCATTTCTAAAAATAATCTGATCTTTTTAATAATTATTAGGCATTATTATAGGCATTAATCCTGATAAATCCTTATCTACAAAGAAAGATTTAAAATGAAAGAGAATAAAGTGGAGGACAAAATTACCTGTGCTACCTTGTCCAGGAACAGTTCTATAGTTTTCTTTTCTTTTCTGATTTGCTTTGGCAGCTGTCTGTCCTACAGTAATACAGGTATTAGGTCCTCACTATGATTAAGGGTAACAAAAATACAACAAATCATGCAGTTTTCAAATATACCCATTATGCCAAACAGGGGCAGACTAGGGACAAATAGCAGCCTGGGGATTTACTGGCTCTGTCCAGCCCATGAGTTACTCGGCCCCGCCCCGACGTGCTTTCCAGCCAGTCAACAAATGCGAAGGTTGTAGTGAGACATCAATGTAGGGACAGATCTTGGTCAGAGGTGGATATGTTCGCTCTTAAAGTGGTGGTACTGAGGCATTAATATTGATTGGGCAGATACTGCGACAGGGGTTGTTAGGACAGTAATGATGTTTAAGCTATAGTAGTGCAAGAGCCGAACATTGGCTTGGGTGTCTTGGTTGAGGGTACAGTGAGGATGGGAACAGAAAAAATGAAGGGCAGGGGCTGGAAGGGAGTGTTGGAAGACCGATGAGTGATCCCAAACAGGTTCTGTGTGAGAGGGGCTGTGTTTTGGGGTCATAAAAGCAGTGTGATTCACGGGGCATTCTCCCTAGGGCCAGTCTGCCCCTGCTTAGGAACTGTGACAGACTCTCTGCCTTTTGGATTTTAAAGGCACTGTTTCTGCCCCTTGGATTTTACATAGGTTCATTACTTTCATTTTCTTAAGCATTTTCCAGACAATGCCATTGTGTTGTTGATTGTGTTACATACTGCTATTGTGTTGCTGATTGTGTTACCGGCAGAGTTGAGGGATTGTGTGTCCTGCTCCAATTGGTCTGTGTGTTTGTCATGCAGTCCTCCATCAGGTCCACATGGGAGGTCCCCTTGCATGGGGACTTGCATATAAGGCCCAGGGTGGCACTAATAAAAGAAGTTCATCTTCACCCTCAATACTGAGTTCCGTCTCTTATTGGGGGGAAGCGCTATATCGCAATTCACTAGCCCTTGTAAGAGCTGTTCCTGCTTTCCTCACGGATGACTCTGGAATTCCTGCAGCACCTCTTACAGTTGGGGAAAAGGACGTCTCTGGCGGGGAAGCCCTCCGGCGATAAAGGTTATCGCTACAGGAACCAAACTAAAGGCAAGAGCCCGATTGTTGTCCCATTGTCTCTGGCTACACGTTGCACTGCCCCAAACATCAATCTGTTTTCAAAAAGACCCCGTAGTTCCTAAATTATTTTTAAAAGTCTTAGAGCAATGGAAATGCAGAGAAAAAGTGAGAAGCAGTGGGCGTGGCAACAGCGATGTGATGTAAGCACACTGTGATCAGTGTGAGAGGAGAAAGCAGCTACATAGAAAGGCCAATCAGAAAGTCTGGGGAGGAAGGGAGGGGGTGTTTCCATTCTCGGTCCACTGAAGGTAGATTGAAGGACCAGGTCAGCAGAGTTGAGACTGAAACCTGAAGGAGGAAGTGATTTCCTCACTAGATAGGCCGACACAGCAGAAAGGAGAGTGCTGGAGGGACTCGATGTAAGGTAAGCTACTCATATGTGACTTGTCAGTCACTTTAAGTTAACCTAGATTGCAATTAATGTATAAGGCGGTCCTGGCTATGCCCCACCCATAGGATTACCAAGCATTTGTTTTATTTTTGCAGATGCTGCTTGAGTGTAACTTGATTGATGGATGAAGTGCCAGCCCCTGCCTTCTGGGAAATCCCTTTCCCAGAATGGGCAGGGGCTAGTTGTGGCCACCATTATGGCAGATGTCCCTGCCCGCCTTACATAATGGTAAGTAACCCGAAGACATGTTAACATTTCTAGCTATTTATGAATAATCTTCAGGTTATTGATTAAGTGATACACAGATGTCTTAAGGTGGACCAAAACTCAGGATTTTGACTATCCTGGGCATTGCGCCCGGTGCACCCCGTTCGAGGATGCCCTGCTGTGTGAAACCCCCCAGATCGCTCAGACTGACTTACCCTTACCTGGCCCTACGGCGCATGCGCAGCCTCTCGTCCAATCAGCGTGCTCAGATCTTCTCCTGCCCCTTGTCTAAGAGCTGGTCTAAGGCAAGCAGATCTAAGTGCGCTCTAACAGGGAGCGTGACGGCCACTGCTAAAGGGAAAGTGGGGATACGGCCACTGCTTACGCATACATCATTGAACCGAGAACGAAGGTGTCACACAAAGGGGCATGCCGATTCTGAATGCCTCAGGGGGAAGGGAATCTATAGATTACAGGGCCGTCGAGGATATGGGTTTTGGTGCACTTTAAAATCCCCATCCAGGTGAGTGCTAGCTTCCTCCCACTTTTTCCCCCCATGGGAGCAATGTAAAATGAGCCCTGGATTTTACCAGCCCTTGGCCATAGCATTATAGCCTATAGCTTTGGGTGCTGGGGTTCCTTGGCTTGTGGGTACAGTGGGGCTGGGTACAGGGGGCTGAGAGGGAGACTAAGGGGGCAGGGATTGTATGTGGGTGCTGGGGCTATAGCATTGGGGGCTGGGGTTCCTTGGCTTGTGGGTAAAGTGGGGCTGAGAGGGAGACTAAGGGGGCAGGGATTGAATGTGGGTGCTGGGGCTATAGCCTATGGGCCTAGGGTTCCCTGGCTTGTGGGTACAGTGGGGCTGGGTACAGGGGGCTGAGAGGGAGACTAAGGGGGCAGGGATTGTATGTGGGTGCTGGGGCTATAGCATTGGGGGCTGGGGTTCCTTGGTTTGTGGGTACAGTGGAGCTGGGTACAGGGGGCTGAGAGGGAGACTAAGGGGGCAGGGACTGAATGTGGGTGTTAAAAGGGTCTCCCTATGGCCAGTCCCCGCCCCCCCTTAGGTCCATCATTTTTCCAAGGAGACAAGGAGAAATTGATGAGTCTGGACACAACAGATCCCTATGGAGTATGCAGATTCTCCCCATATGGGGCTGTGGTTTGTAAACCTCCCAAAAATTACTTTTACCTTATCGGATCTCAGCTGTAAAAATGCCCCATCACATCCAACCATTTTTATTGCACTTTTTTGCATTCTAAAGTGAATAGAGGGATGGCTGGCCTTCCCCAGGGGCATCCCATTTTGGGATAAGTGAAACCCTGGGTCCCAGCAAAAGTCCCTTACTGGCTCCCTCGCTGATGTGAATATTGGCGGCGGCATCCCCAGCATCCTTGGGCTGTGAGCGTGCTCCTGCGCCTGTTCTCGCTCCCAATTGCCATAAACAGAGCAGCTTGCCGAGCATTAAAGAGGAACATCGGGGGAGGATAAAACCTCCACAAACCTCACTGGGCTGCTGCCCCCCCCCCCCTCCGGTTTTGCATTTGGCCAGTTTGTACTCACCTCGCATCCATCCATCCATCCATCCATCATCCCTTGGATTCCAGACGACCTTCCGACGGACGGCACCATCTTGCATCCTGCGCAGTGCCCATGAATTGGATGCAAGGGGAGGCACTGAAAAAGCTGCGAGACTTCGCTGAGCGGCGCCCTGGACTTTGTCATTTAGAGGAGGCTAAGCCAGCGGCAGGGAGAGAATTGGGCCCTGAGGAAGCCGGATGTCACCACCGTCTGATACAGCAATATTCGGCTGCCTCAGGGCAGGTAAGCAGGGCGCGATGGGGGGCGTTATACTTGGGTTTTACTCTGATGTTCCTCTTTAAATATGCAAGGCAAATGGCTCTGATTGGATGACAGCCTACACATGCACCATACGACCATGGAAAGCTGAGTGTTTCTGGACGATCCGGGGTTTTCCCCCAGCAGGGCATCCCAAATTTGGAAACCTCAGGGGCAAGAAATGAAACCAAAAAGTTTGTTCCGCTTTCAAAAAGTTTCTAACATAAATACACCATGCAATTAAATCCAAACCCTGTAGTTATTGTAACACATTATAGTGAGAGAATACTAACCTGTACGGCTTGCTGCAGGCAGCCTCATCTCTCCAGACACTGTAGGTCGGTTGTAGGCTGTAGCTGGACTGAATTGGTTGTAAGCTACCATTGGGTCGTGCTGGTTGTAGTAAGTAGGTGCATCATCATAGGGACCTGTTGAGGGAAATTGCACTTAAAGTGGACCAAAACCCACTGAACTTGTAAAATGTATTTGGTCAAAACTTCTGGCAATATTCCCTTCTTAGGGTGTAGAACCAGAAATGGATATTTTTGCTTTTCGAATTGTCCTGGAACACTATTTTTCGCTGTCCCTCGCTGTGAAATAGCAGATGAACAGTCATTGCATAGGTGCGGCTATGACATCATTTCCACACACAACAGTGGCAATCAATGGAGGAGGCGGAGCTTTACAGCTAAAAACAGGTGCAATTATCTGGGATTAGTGTAAAGCAGGAGCAGTGAGAATTGGCAAAAGGTCCTCTTCATAAGGGGGAGCAATTCAGGGGATGCTAGTTAAAAAATGTGGGTTATGGTCCACTTTAATTTAACAAATGTTATGTGCAAAAATGCTAAGCATCTGTTCCTGAAGAGGAATATCGGAGCTAAAATATAAAGGGGCAGTCCCACCCCCCCAACCCCCATCGGCCCCTACTTACCTTTTGGATGTCACCGCTGCCTGCTGCGGCCAAAGAGTGGGGGTAGCCTTGGTAGACCAGGGCATGGAAGCCTCCCCCAGCCCCCCTAAAGCCTACCAGCTCACATAGCCCTCATGGGTCGCAAGCTCTTCTGCACCTACCTGGGCTTTGGGATGCAGGTAATGGGGTGGGGGTTATGGCAAATCACCCACTTGCTGGCAGGTGATTTGCCAGCCCCTCCTGCCTTTTACACTGATGGATGGAGCTGACGTCTCTGGGGTGGGGAGGGAAATGCCAGGAGCCCAGCACAGAGCGGATGATATGGCCCTCTTTCCTCTGCGGCTGGCCAGAGGATGAGGACATTGCCCGATGCTGGAACTGAGGTAAGCTTATTGTTTATTGCTTTATGAGCAAGTTTCTTAAAGCATATATATATATATATATATATATATATATATATTTACATATATATTATATAATCATCCTTCACTCCAAATTGAAAATCACAAAAAACACACTCAGACATCATAGCAAGCTGATAGTTCGCTTTAAGCTGTCTACATTTTATTAGCATGTGTAGCTCTTGTTACAGTTGTAACAATCAGCCTTAGGCTGGCTGTTTCAATGTGTTACATGTCTCTTACAATGTAAGAAAATGACTCTGCTTGTTACATCACACTGCAGGAGGGAAAAATGCTGCAGTGTGATGTATAGTCAGCCCAATGTTCAGTGCAAGTAGTAATGCTGACGGTTTACATTTATCTCTCTATAACTCACTCTCCATATATATATATATATATATATATATATATATTTACTAGGCTCCACCATCTTCAATTTGGGATAGCATTTGTTTGGATACTTGGATTTGGTCACAGATTCGAACACTCATATATATATATATATATATATATATATATATATATATATATCTGTGACCCACAATATATATATATATAGTGGGGAGTGATCGAATCTGTAACCAAATCCAAGCATCTAAACAAATTCCTTCCCAAATTAAAGATGGTGGAGCCTGGTAAAGTCCTGGTATGACTTTGCTGCTGCTGATTTGCTCACTATGGAATGAACCTGGAGCATAAGATTAATTAAAGGTTATTGCTTCCCTCTGAACTGTGCATCACTAATTAGAACTTACCTCTTTGGTCATTAACAAGCTTCCTGAAGTCACACTGGATTTCCAGTTGACTGAAGAGGATGAGATCTCTGGCATGGCGCCCAATGATTGGCTGACCTTGTTGGATTCTACTCCTTTTACCATCCCCACTGTCCTCCACAACCACCACTATCAGGGGCTTCCCCTCTGTGGAGAAATAGAGAAAGACATGGGCGAGCAACAAGGTTACTTATTTCAGTGACATACTGGGGGAGGGGATATGTGGGAACACTTCCAATTAACTTTTGGGAACTCGCTTGTCTGCCAAAAGTCCCACCAACTGATTTATTTTTGGAAAAGTTGGTGCTAAACTCTTGAGCTGGATTTGGGTCAAATGTGTATATATATATATATATATATATATATATATATATATATATATATATATATAACAAAAAGTGGGAGACCCACAACTCCCCAAAGACGCCCACCCCCACGAAGTCAGTGGCACCACTGATTTATCAAAAAATATATCAAGCTTTTTTTAATGATTTTAAATTGTCTTAAAACCCATTGAATTGTAAATCTATGTACTAATAAAGGTTGATATATTTTTTGATAAATCAGTGGTGCCACTGACTTCGTGGGGGTGGGCGTCTTTGGGGAGTTGTGGGACTCCCACTTTTTGTTATATTATTGGTAGATATTTTTCTACACCTACCCTCCAGTGTAGCACACTAGTTACCTTATTTATCTAATTGGTGCGGTATTTCCTGTTTCTTGTTGAGATATATATATATATATATATATATATATATATATATATATATATATATATATAATTCGCTCATCTGAAGGAGAGTAGAGCCCATGTTGTAGCTGCTCCCCCGTCAGCAACACTACAGTGATGGGTGCAGAGCTGTCACTGCACATAAGCCACCAAGCACAGCCGCTGGCAGCTCAATGCAGGGAACTGTTTCTGCTGGACTCCATCTGACCTTCCAGTAAGTAGGCGGCTGCCAGACAACCACCAATCAGTTACTTGTCTGGACTATTATTTTAAAGGAAAAGAAATACTGTATCTGGAGCCTCCACCAGATTTTGTGGCCCCCCAAGGGCCTCCACCACACTTAAGGCCCTTATTTATCAAGGGCTAGCGCCAGGTAGTGTCTGACGAGCGCCAGGTACCGCCAGCTAACGGCGGCTACCGACTCAAGTACGCCCGGCGGCGGTCACAATGACGCATTTATCACGCTAAATGAGGCTAGCGCCGGCGAGAGCGTCAGCTAGCACGGGATTCATCATGTAGCCGACTGCAACGAACAGCGCTGCTGCTAATCCCATCACAGCGCCAGGTATGACCTGTCGCTCCCTGGCGATGTCCAATGCATTTCAATGGAGCAATCTTTAATTAATCATTATTAATTCCTAATAATGTTTATTTTTTTTTTTTTTTTTTTTTTTAATGTCAAAAATTCTGTGACCACTTCTGCAATGTTAGGATTTTTTTTTAAGGTAAAAAAAAAAAAAAAAAAATTTGTGCAGAATTGATATTACAGGTCTGATATTAATGTATTCATATTACAAAATGTTTATAAAAACTTGTATAATTTTACAATCAAAAAATATGGTTGTTTGGGGGTTAAAAACTATTTTACACACATCGCCGCCAGCGCTCTCGGGTTTAAACAAGGAATTCACAGCGCGAATAAATTCGGAGCGTGATTTGTTAATGAATCTGCAGCAAGCCGTTCGCTCTGGCCATTCGTTGTCAGGCGCACCCATACAACGCTGAACCTGTGAAACAGCGACCCCCCAGCCCGTATTCAACATTACCGCACACCGACTGAGTCGCTGTCAACAAGCAAACCCCGGCCAAGCACAGCGAATACTAGCTGGCGCTGAGAAAATCACGCTACTGGCGCTCATCTGTCGCTACCTGGCGCTATTAATGAATCGGCCTCCCCATCTGGCCCTGATGGAATCATTCACTGGAGAAAGAATTTGGGTGCACTTAACCATCTTGGGTGACACTTGAGACCAGAAAATGGTAAGTAGCGCTTCGTAAAAAAGTTTGTGGCGCTTCATAAAAAAATACTGAATGGGAAAAAAAAATAAATAAAAAGTTTGTAGAGCCCTGGATTAGTCTTTTATCTGCAAGTTGATAGAGAATGTCATTATAATATCCTGTGTGTTCTGTGCAGCACATACCAAACATTCGCATCACTTGCTCCTCCTCCTTTGGCGACATGAGACGTTTCCCATCACGGTTATCATGTAAGTAGATGCAGAAAGTGCTGTTGGAAATCTTTTTGGTATACTTTTTATCTTTGGTGCTGCTGTATGAGATCTTCTTTATGAGGCCTTCAAACATCGGGGAATGCAGCGCCGCCTGCAGCCATCCAGCTTTCCTTTCCTCTACGGAGAAGATCCCGACCTTGTGCCCAGTCTTCTGTCTCTGTGCAAAAAGAATATTACGTTATTTAAAGTTGCCACATTTGGGGGTTATTTTTGCTACCTAAGGTGTCAATCGACTCGCCCCCGTCCCCCCCAACAAGATGCTTATTCACTAACCCTCTGTGCATTCCAATTTGGGATCCAATAACAAATTGGGATGCACAATAAGGTAGGCATGCATTGGCCCAGAGTAGTTTGAGTTACTGATGAATAGGCTGTGTTCCCATGTTGTTTAACAATAGGAACACAAAACTAAAAAACTGCAAACACCGCGCCTGAACACACACAATTAATAAAGATGCAATTAAATAAGCTCAACGTGTAAAGAAGATTCCCAATCTTACAAAGCAAAAAATATTAAGAAAAAACACAGAGCTTGACAATCTTAATCCAAAACAATATGAATAATGTCCAATAATTAGGATAGCCCTCACCACATAAACAGGTGAATCATAAATGCCGCAGTCCACAATATTAAATTTTAACCACGTCCCAAAGTGCATGTGCCGTCCATTTGGTCTGTGCTCACATCACCCATTTGTGCAAACCCTTACCAGACTTATGTCTTGATCAATTCATCAAATAGCAAGCCGATATTTCATCAACACTCATCCACTTTAAACCGATAATTCATCAATTTCCACAGGATAACAGGCAGGTTCAAATATTCTCTCAAATCATCAGTAGAGCAATAAGCAGTCAAACCATACATGTAAAGGAGGAAAATACAAAACAGACCTAGTGCAATACCGTTTTTTGTAAAAGCACCATTTAATAAGAATAAGAATCACACTCACAAAAATAAAAGATAAATCAGCATATCAGCTCATATGAGCCATATATATAAGCACAGTGCAGCAGGTCTCACCGCCAGTCTCAGACGCTGCTAGTCCCAAACGCCGCGTGTCTGGCAATTACAGCCCTCAATGGGAGTATATCCTCTCAATAATCCAGTCTCCAAAAACATGTAAGCTAGAGCCTCCAGGCCGAGTTCCAACGCTTTTCGTCGCTATGCGACTTTAACCAGGATACTCGGCAAGTGGTAAGAAAAAGTTTAAGTAACGGAAGAGACAGGAAGGTAAAGGGCATGCCTTCCGCCCTCATCCTCTGACGTGCGCTGAGACGCGCACGTTGCTATAGCAACTACCATACCCTTACTATGGTGCCAGTAGTTAATCACGTGAGCAAGTCACGTGAGCGCTGTCAAAACTACAGCGCATTTATAACCCTTGCTGTTTAATAGAACAACAAAGGCGCAGCACTGACACTGAACCCCCATCTACAGGGAAGAAAATGATGACACGACATAGTAGCTGAAAAATGGCCAAGCTTTTTTATTATTATTTGAAAGTACGCAAAACTTTAGTTTATTTAAGACTCTGCATATCTAAACTGGCCATACCATTTAGTCAGAGCTACACTTAGGGGAAATAAATTTTTCTTATAAGTGTTATTACTACAAGACCAAAGCATCATAGCCTGGTGTTGAGACCCCTATACAGATTAAAACAAATAACATTACAACCAGATCGTAAGACAATAGGTGAGTATAATAAATAGCTGCACATTCTCATGTATACATACAAAAGAGTGTTAACATCACCATATTAGCAGATACAAATTCATAAGACTTAGATAATTAATAAAAATTAATAATTAATAAAAACAATATAAACCCCCTAAATAATATTATAAATGAAGTCACATATTTGGACAACTTCCAAGGTGCATAATAAAAGCTACACAAGGAGTGGTCACAACTACCTACCTCTCTTAAACAAAAACATTTTTTTAGATTTTAAATTTATTAATACCTAATCAACTATGGGCAAAAAAAGGGGGGTTATATTGCTAAAAATCATTAACTAATTCACTCAAACAATAAAAAGTATTATTAACTCCTACAAATTTTCAATAAAACAATTTAAGTCGAACTCTATGTTCAAACCATTTGGACTCAAAGTATTAAAATAAAAAATCCACTTCCCTTCTCGCTGCGACAATTCCCTTACAATATTTGAACCCCGCCAGTGGCGCTCAACTCTCTCGAGACCGACAAAAGAGAGTAGACCAGGGTCACAAGCATGTGCTGACTTAAAATGGGAGGATACACTATGAGCCTCATATCCACGTTTTATATTATAAAGATGTTCGCGGACCCTAACACAAAGCTGTCTAGTAGTACGCCCCCCATAGAACATATTACAGGGGCACCATAACAAATACACGACATTGATCGATTTACATGTGATCAGCTGGGGAATCTTAATCTCCCTCCCTGAATGAGGATTCCTAATAGTTTTACATACCTTAGTCATTGGGACTGTTGTTTTACAACCACATCTATAGAAACCCTCTAACTAAGTAGACACTACTGAAACTACCTTTGGTGGATCCACAAAGCTTTTTATCAATTTTTGCCTAAGATTTGGTGCCTTCCGGAACATGCAGACAGGTTTATCTGGGATAACCGATCCCAACACTGGGTCTTCTCTTATAATATGCCAATGTGTTTCCAAGACCCGTTTGATTTGTCGATGCTGCATATTATATCCAACAATGAAGGCATATTGGCATTTCTCCATTTCACTAGACTTATCTCTTATTAACAATTCCGTTACGTTCCAAGGATTTAACTTTTAAATACTGTGCTTCTATCTCCTCCCCATTGTAGCCTTTTTCAATAAACCGCTTCTTCAAAGAAGCCGCCTGTCTATCAAAATCAAGTATACTGCTACAATTACGCCTAAGCCGCAGGAACTGGCCATGCGGAATGGCCCTCAGCCAGTTTGGATGATGACAACTTCTTGATGGCACATAACCATTCCGGTTAAAATTTAATATTGTGGACTGCGGCATTTATGATTCACCTGTTTATGTGGTGAGGGCTATCCTAATTATTGGACATTATTCATATTGTTTTGGATTAAGATTGTCAAGCTCTGTGTTTTTTCTTAATATTTTTAACAATAGGAACAGCTCATACATTGAACAAGAAAATTGCGCCAGTCACTTTATTACTTATATTGCACATTAGCGCATTTGGCATTGATCACTACTGTTGTTTAACACTTATTAGATTGTATACTCTAAAACATTTTTTTTCTTTTTTCTCACTGGTTATTTACCATATAGTTTAGCATAACAGCACTTTTAGACTGTATTTAAATTGTTGCAATATTAAATACATAGATATTTTTTGCTGTATTAGAGCCATATAATTGCAGGGTCCATCTCCCAAGCACGTTATCTGTTTTTATACGTCCTTTGTTTTCTATGTTGTTATGTGGGTGCTAAATAAAGGCTTATTATAGAATTTTTAAAAATACATTTTATTGATTGTGGCTTATTTTTAGGGGTCTTTTTGGGTCTATACTGGTAGCCCAATTTTTCTTGTTCTGTTCTGTACTCACCTTGGGGTGGTCCCCTATCAGCCAGCACCAGTAATAGATTCTATCATTTTTGCGGGACATAATAAGCTGTGCGGGATTTCTTTAATAACCTTTGTTTAGAACAGCTCATACATAGTTGACATAAGCTGAGGGAGGCTATAAATGTGTTATAAGTGTGTTTTGGTAAGATTTGCTTTTGGTTTATAAAAATCTGGAAGTACCTTTGTTGAGTTGATGTCCCAAAGTCGTCATCCGTTTCGGCCTTGAATGACTACCGACCCATTGCTCTGACCCCAGTGGTCATGAAGGTTTTCGAACGATTGGTCATGTCATTCCTCAAGGAGGCTATTGGCTCCCATTGCCCAGTGGCTATTGGCTCCCATGTGATCAAGTTCACATTAGATCATGTTGATCGACCCAAGTCATACACCAGATTGCTATTTGTGGATTTCTCATCTGCCTTGAACACCATTGATCCCCAAATTCTCCATGGGAAGCTGCTTTCTCTGGGCATCTCATCAAGGTTATCTGGTTGGATTATTAGCTTTCTTACTGGCAGGACCCAGAGAGTCAAACTGGGCCCCTTTATTATCTCGTCTAGGATCACGAGTATTGGTGCCCCACAGCGATGTGTTATGTCTCCGCTTCTCTTTTCACTTTACACAAATGACTTCACCTCCTCAAATCCTTCAATCAAGATCATCAAGTACGCGGATGATACGACCTTGGTAGGCCTCATCAATGACAACGATGAGTCTACCTACCGGACCCAAGTCAAAACCCTGGAATCCTGGTGCAGTGCAAATAACCTTATCCTGAACACCCAGAAAACGGTTGAACTCATAATTGACTTCAGGCGATCCCACCTAACGCACCATCCCATTTCGATTGGTGATAAAGAAGTCAAAATCATTACCAGCACAAAGTTTCTTGATACTGTGATCACACAGGACCTGAAGTGGAGCAAGCAAGCTACTGTCATCTTGAAGAAGGCCCAACAAAGGCTAAACTTCCTGAGACAATTGGTAAGATACGACATGTCTAAAAGGATCCTAAAAACCTTTTACAATGCTGAAATAGGATCACTTCTGATCTCCTCCTTCACTGTCTGGTACAGCGGGGCTACAGCCAAAGACAAGAATAGGCTGGAGAGGATTACCAGGACTGCGGAGCGGATCATAGGATGCCCCTTACCGGAGGATTACCAGGACCGCCGAGCGGATCATAGGATGCCCCTTACCGGAGGATTACCAGGACTGCGGAGCGGATCATAGGATGCCCCTTACCGGAGGATTACCAGGACTGCCGAGCGGATCATAGGATGCCCCTTACCGGAGGATTACCAGGACCGCCGAGCGGATCATAGGATGCCCCTTACCGGAGGATTACCAGGACCGCCGAGCGGATAATAGGATGCCTCTTACCGGAGGATTACCAGGACTGCCGAGCGGATCATAGGATGCCCCTTACCGGAGGATTACCAGGACCGCCGAGCGGATCATAGGATGCCCCTTACCGGAGGATTACCAGGACTGCCGAGCGGATCATAGGAAGCCCCTTACCGGAGGATTACCAGGACTGCTGAGCGGATCATAGGATGCCCCTTACTGCAGGATTACCAGGACTGCCGAGCGGATCATAGAATGCCCCTTACCGGAGGATTACCAGGACTGCTGAGCGGATCATAGGATGCCCCTTACTGGAGGATTACCAGGACTGCCGAGCGGATCATAGAATGCCCCTTACCGGAGGATTACCAGGACCGCCGAGCGGATCATAGGATGCCCCTTACCAGAGGATTACCAGGACTGCCGAGCGGATCATAGGAAGCCCCTTACCGGAGGATTACCAGGACTGCAGAGCGGATCATAGGAAGCTCCTTACCGGAGGATTACCAGGACTGCCGAGCGGAACATAGGATGCCCCTTACCGGAGGATTACCAGGACTGCCGAGCGGATCATAGGAAGCCCCTTACCGGAGGATTACCAGGACTGCTGAGCGGATCATAGGAAGCTCCTTACCGGAGGATTACCAGGACTGCCGAGCGGATCATAGGATGCCCCTTACCGGAGGATTACCAGGACTGCCGAGCGGATCATAGGAAGCCCCTTACCGGAGGATTACCAGGACTGCTGAGCGGATCATAGGAAGCTCCTTACCGGAGGATTACCAGGACTGCCGAGCGGATCATAGGAAGCCCCTTACCGGAGGATTACCAGGACTGCTGAGCGGATCATAGGAAGCTCCTTACCGGAGGATTACCAGGACTGCAGAGCGGATCATAGGAAGCTCCTTACCGGAGGATTACCAGGACTGCCGAGCGGAACATAGGATGCCCCTTACCGGAGGATTACCAGGACTGCCGAGCGGATCATAGGATGCCCCTTACCGGAGGATTACCAGGACTGCAGAGCGGATCATAGGAAGCCCCTTACCGGAGGATTACCAGGACTGCCGAGCGGATCCTAGGATGCCCCTTACCGGAGGATTACCAGGACTGCCGAGCGGATCATAGGATGCCCCTTACCGGAGGATTACCAGGACTGCCGAGCGGATCATAGGATGCCCCTTACCGGAGGATTACCAGGACTGCTGAATGGATCATAGGATGCCCCTTACCGGAGGATTGCCAGGACTGCCGAGCAGATCATAGGATGCCCCTTACCGGAGGATTACCAGGACTGCCGAGCGGATCATAGGATGCCCCTTACCATCTCTAGAGGAACAATTCAAGAGCAGAATCTGCACAGAGGCTAAAAAAATAGCTATGGACCCAACGCACCCCGACATTCTTTCTTCAGACTCTTACCCTCTGGCCGCAGGTACTTGGCTCTTTCAACTAGAACCTCGAGGCACAAAAATAGTTTTTTTCCTTTGGCCGTTTGGGCATTGAATAACCTGCACTGAACTTTTACCTGTCACTACTATGTTACTGTGTTACTACTTTGTATTATAGGTATTATATGTTATTGTTTGTAGCTCTAATGTTGAATCTCCTGCCAAAAAGCATTCCTTGTGTGTATCCTGTACTTACTTGGCGGTCAATAAAGTATTCAGTATGACACCAATGGTGCCCACTCCCACCAGGCACTAGAGCTATGAAAGCCTTCCTAGACAAAGCAAACCATTTTAAGAAGATCTGGGAAAGATCTCTATTGCTAAAGAAGACTGCCAGGGGACTCTACAACGTTGGGAAGGCTTAAGTCAATTAATTTAAGAACTGATCCAAAATTAGACCCCCCCACTTTCTATTTACATTAACTATCCCCTGTTGAAGAAACGGGGGCCCATCTTTAATTTGAAAAACCTCCCATGTTGTTCGCCCTATAAGACACACTTATTTTTCCCCAAAAGAGGGGGGGGGGGATGTCAAGGTGTATTATGGGGTGAATCTGAAAGGGTAAGGGGAAAGAATTCAGAGCAGGGGGTTCAAGATGTGCTGTTTAATCTCTTTTTTACTAAGAAACATGCAATGCCATAGACACTAATTGGGAAACTCATGCTTACTTCCCTTCAAAATCAGATGTCCAGCAGCTCAGAACTGGGCGGTGGCACCCGGGTTCACCAAGTTAGTGCTTGGAGATCTGGCCAGAGTGGGAGAAATAGGGTCCAAAAACCCAAACCTTCCAGGTGGAAACAAGGCCAACCAACCCAACTATACAGGAAATCATAGGCACCGAGGTGCAGGAAATGGCAGCAGATGCACTGGACTAACAAGGCCAGAAAATGTGAAATACACTATATGCCGGCACCAGCACAGGGCAAACCTGGCATCTTCAGGGGCCCACTCAGGCTCACACTTGGCCATGGTACTATTTTACAGTGGACCTGAACCACTGAATGCCGGGTGCTGTGTGCAGACTGGCTGACATGGCTGGCCTCAGCAAAAGGGGATGGTCAGCAACATTGGAGAAGGTGGCCTGGAATGGAGGGCAACTGATGGAAGCGCAGAAGGTGGCGAGAACCAGGAGACAACTGACAAGGACTGGAGGGCAGCCAGCAGCAGGAGACGACCCATTTGTGACAGCGGAGCTGAAAGGTGACATCATGTGACTCACTACTTTGGGGACCACTAAGTCTGTCTTACCCAAGGGCCCCCCACAAACCTGGAGCCGGTCCTGAGTAGGATGGTTACATCTCTTTTGGTGAAGTATTATATTGTTTAATACATTGTATGCTTTACACTGGTCCCCAAACGCCAGGCAATAGCAAGCATTGGGCGCTGAAGCCAGGGGCCCCTTTGGTGATGTATTGCCCCCCCTAATGCCCTGCTCAACAGGTTATAAGGGGCAAGTTATACAGCGTGTTATATTACCTGTTGTCCAAGGGGCACAATACTTCTTTGTAGCTTTTCTTTTTCAATCACCAATTATGTTTGTCACATCTGTAGCATATATATATATATATATATAAATATATATATATATATATATATATATATATATATATATATATATTATAATATATATATAATATATATATATATATATATTATATATCATTTCTCTGGTCCTTGAGTTGTTTTTTTAACCAATAAGTAGTGTCGGGCGAACCTGAACCGTAAAGTTGGGGATCGTACCGAACTTTGTGAGTTCGGGTTCCCAAACCCGAACAGGGACTTCAGCCGAAAGTCCGGGTTTAAAGTGGATCAAAACTCAGGATTTTGACTATCTGGGTTTTGGTCCTTGCCTCCGGTGCACCCTAATCAGGTCACCCAATCTCACTCACCCTTCTCCGGTCCTACGACACATTCACATCCTTCTCATCCAATCAGCACACTCGGATCTGCTCTCGCCTCTTCGTTTAAGAGCTCGTCCAAGCGAGCGGATCCGAGCGCGCTGGCAGCCGCATCCCCTGCTACCCTCTAACAGGGAGCGTGCCTGTGCCGGCCATTCACAAATACCTGGCGCCCTGCTAAATAGACAGCGGGGATGCGGCCGCAGCTCGCGCATGCGCCGTTGGACCGGAAAGAAGGTGAGTTTCCGGGCGACCAGGGGGGTATCACACAGTGGGCCATCCCGATTCTGGGATGTTCCAATTCGCACCACAAGGCAAACTGGAAGTGCACCATGCTTTTCCAAATAAATAGCTTGGCTCCCATAGTGGGCATGTGCTCCTTGTTCTCACAGGCCCCTGAATAGCAATAGAGCAATAGATAAAGCACACCTCCCAAGTGTCCCTGATTTGGAGGGACTGTCCCTCTTCAAAGTCAATGTCTCCCCTGTCCCTCTTTGTTCTCATTTGTCCCTCTTTGAGGTGTAACATGCAGATCTGCAGCAAAAAATGATTCATTTGCCTATTCAAAGTGTTTCTATTGTTGTAACTGTTACACCCTATCACCTATCTATCCGTCAATGAGGGGGCGTGGCTTCATTCACCCCTCAATGAGGGTGTGTGGCTTCATTTACATATTATTTGGAGGGACTGTCCCTCTTTAAAGTCAATGTCTCCTCTGTCCCTCTTTGTTCTCATTTTTCCCTCTTTGAGGTGTAACATGTAGATCTTCAGCAATAAATGATTAATTTGCCTATTCAAAGTGTTTCTATAGTTGTAACTGTCACAATGTATCTCCCATCCATCCCTCAATAAGAGGGCGTGGCTTCATCCATTCCTCAGTGACGGGGAGTGGCTTCATTTACATACTGTCCCTCTTTCCCACTCTTTAGAAGGTATTGATAAAGTATTACCATAAAAGTGAAAGGCTTCTTCTGTCGCTGTGCACCGTGCCCTGGTACAATATAAAGCACAATGAATCAATAATAGAGACAATGTAATATACTGTATAGTTATTCATTATACTGTATTATTACTTATTATACTGTATTATTATTTATTATAATGTATTATTACTTATTATACTGTATTATTATTTATTATAATGTATTATTACTTATTATACTGTATTATTATTCATTATACTGTATTATTACTTATTATACTGTATTATTATTTATTATAATGTATTTTTACTTATTATACTGTATTATTATTTATTATACTGTATTATTACTTATTATACTGTATAATTATTTATTATACTGTATTATTACTTATTATACTGTATTATTATTCATTATACTGTATTATTACTTATTATACTGTATTATTATTTATTATAATGTATTATTACTTATTATACTGTATTATTATTTATTATAATGTATTATTACTTATTATACTGTATTATTATTTATTATACTGTATTATTATTTATTATACTGTATTATTACTTATAATACTGTATTATTATTTATTATACTGTATTATTATTTATTGTACTGTATTATTACTTATTATACTGTATTGTTATATACTGTATCCCGGCATTGGACTTACCTGCGGTCTCTTCTAAACGTATTTTTATTCGCTCCAGTTTGCTGTGCACTTGCCTCGCTGTGTCGGCCATGTTGGAGTTTGCTGTTCTATTGCTGATGTCGGGGTCCTCCGGTGTCTCCAGGCAGCGCGTCCGCCGGTTACATTTCTACATGAAACACAACATGTCAGCTATAGCTATTCCAGGACCACTTCATTCCCTCCCCCCGGGGCATTCAGATTCGGGATGCCCCGCTGTGTGAAACCCCCCAGGTGGCCAGGTATACTCACCTTCTCCCCGAGTCCAACGGCGCATGTGTGAGCAGCCCGTGTCCCCGCTTTCCCTTTAGTAGGGTTCCTCCAAATGGCTGCACTCGAGGTTATAGGGCAACCTCAGGTAAGCTGCTCCCATTTTATCTATTGCATTATATGACCCATAGGGGGCGCTCATAGATCAGAGTTAGGACTGCACCTGCACAGAGGCACCATGGCGTTTGGTGGTGCAGCTTTAGCAGACTTCTGCAGATGAGTGTGGACCAAGACCTCTGTTTTTAAAGAGAACCAAAACCTACCCTGGAGTCTATGAGACTCTAGGGCAGGCATACTGGCTCCCCCCCAGGCACAAATCAACCTTAATTGGGGAACGACCCAGCCAGCAGCAGCGAATACCTGGACCAACCATTGGATGATGTAAGTACACCCTCATTTTATCTTTTATACCTAATCTGACCCAAAGTGTAACTATAATAACACATATACTAATAATCATAGATACTAGTCCGCACACTGAGGAAGCCCCACAGCGAAACGCGTATGTGTCGGAACCCCTTGCTGTACAAACTCCCGCTGAGGGTGAAAACTTGCTACAATGGGACAGCTACAGCCCAACTTTGCTACAAACAAAGGCACTAACCCATAACCCAACAACATTGGACACCAAACAACACTTTTTCCACCCAAAAGGAACTTATAGAAATCCAATAAGGTTGATAATACCGTATCTACATGGTTAGTTTTGCGAAATTTTTGTGAAACATATTTTCTGTGAATGTATACATGTTAATACCCCCCTGGGGGTTAAAAACCCAGTTTGAAGCTGTGGGCGCACGGCGGAGCGCGTGGGGGCAGCGTGGTGGCCTCCAGGATTCCTGTATCTTACAATTGGCGGTATTGTTGTAGCTATTTGTAATGTTTGATTCAATGTATGATTAAGCTTTTTTGCAAGCCCTTGCTTCATATCTGCTCTTTAGAGCATCTTATGTGTGTTATATGTTTATCTATAATTGAATGTTGATAGAACAGCACTAAGCACTTTATTGGTATTGTGTGTTAGTTGAATTTAGTTTAATTAGGTTTTAGGATTTAGTTATGGAGTTTTACACTCCCTTCTAGTTGCACTGTCAGTTACTTTGTCACTTATATAGAGCACATTGCCTTGTATGTATTTGCTTATATGTTTAGGTGCTGGATTAGTTATATAAAGGGATACATTGTTATAGAGGGCTTGCTTCACAGCTAATATATATAAATATATACAAAAACATTTTTTTGATACCTATTTTTAGATCAGCTTTTCTAACATTTTTTTTTCTCCGCCAGTATATATATATTTTTTATGTGTAGATAGTCCATTTAAAGAAAATTTGGTATATATTGAATGTATTTATCTTTATGGAACAAGAGACCTGGAGGCCATGTATTAGTGGTTTTTAATGTGTCTTGTGTGTTGATGTTGTTTTAATTGGTAAATGTCACAAGTGAAATAAAATCTATTGTTTTTACATGATCTGGTGGTGAGCCCCAAAAATCTTTTGGATTCTATGTTTTCCTTGGTTTTGTTGCTTACATATATATTTGCGCTGTCAGCGGGCGGCGGTAGCCTGCTTCCGCCGCCCGCTGACAGCGCAGCCGGCCTCCCCGCTCCCACCAGAGATGAGCGATTCGTTAAAGTTCGATTCGGACGAACCCGAATATCTTTGAGAAAATCGGCGAATCGCCCGAATCGAATTTTTGAGAAGTTTGCACATCTCTAGTTATATATATCACTATGCAATTTAATTAAACACTTATAACTCTAACCACAGTGAGTGTCCAGAAAGTACTTTAGAATCCACCGCCACTCCAAAGACTCTGAACAAGAGGTCCTGGGAGTTGGAAAGTGGATCCTACCCCGCTTCTCTCCCCCCCCCCGGCACCCCGATTGGGGATGCCCCGCTGTCTTCAGGTCGCCTGAAAACTCACCTTCATTCCCGGTCCAGCGGCGCATGCGCGAGCCGCGGCCGCATCCCTGCTATCCCTCTAGCAAGACGCGTGCTCGCGCCGGGGCATTTGTGGATGCAGCTGCCAGAGCGCTCGGCCTCGAGCGGATTCAAGAGCTCTGATTGGAGGAGCGGCCACACATGTGCCGTAGGTCCAGGAGAGGTGAGTTTGTTCAGGCAACCTGGGGGGTTTCACACTGCGGGGCATCCCCCGTCGGGGTGTGCCAAGGGCTAGGACCAAAACCCAGGATAGCCCAAATCCTTGGTTTTGGTCCACTTTAACCAGATTTAGGTTTGGCTGCAAGCTAACAGGGTTGAGTGCTGTGGTCCCTTTAAGACTTGTGCATGCCCGCATCAGGCATTTGTGAATGGCCAGCACGGGCATGCTCCCGGTTAGAGGGCAGCGGGGATGCAGCCTCCGGCCCGCTTGGCGGAGCTCAGCTGGACTCAGCTCCTTAGACGAGCCTAGCCTAGTTTGCATCAGCGCAGTCGAGCGTCCTGATTGGAGGAGAGGCCACGCATGCGCTGTAGGGTTGGGGACAGGTGAGTTTTTGCGGGTGACCTGGGGGGGTTTCATACAGCGGGGCATCCCTGATTAGGGTGCCCCCAGGGGCAAGGACCAAAACCCAGGATAGTCAAAATCCCGGGCTTTTGATCTACTTTATATTCCCCTGGCTCTCTCTCTTTTCTGGCCATGAGAATCCCTTTCATAGTACGAATCCCAGAATCCTTCTGTAGCGATAACCTTTATCGCCGGAGGGCTTCCCCGCCAGAGACGTCCTTTTCCCAACGGTGAGAGGTGCTGCAGAAATTCCAGAGTCATCCGTGAGGAACCAGGAACAGCCCTTACAAGGGCTAGTGAATTGTAATATAGCGTTTCCCCCAATAAGAGACAGAACTCAGTATTGAGGGTGAAGATGAACTTAACTTTATTAGTGCCACACTGTGCCTTATATGCAAGTCTCCATGCAAGGGGACCTCCCCCGTGGACCTGATGGAGGACTGCATGACAAACACACGGACCAATGGGATCAGGGCCCACAATCCCTCAACTCTGCCGGTAACACAATCAGTAGAACAATAGCAGTCTGTAGCACAATCAGTATAACAATAGCAGTCTGTAATACAATCAAAAACACCATGGCAGTCTGTCTGGGACATGCTCAAGAAAATGAAAGTAATGGGTCTATGCAAAAACAGGGCCTTTAAAATCCAATGGCAGAGCGTCTGTAACAATGCCCCCTTTTTGTGGAAGACCCGGCAGACCCGGATTGACCCTGTTCGGGTTAACGTGGGGCTGTCCGGACTCTTGTTATGGGCAGAGTTCTGTGTAAGGACAAGTCTGCAAATAGTGAGTAACAGGGCTAAACATTGACGTGGGCTGTACATAGGAATCGGTCATGGGTGGGGTCCAAACACTGGGATATTGTGGCGTTGGTGAGTTCAGCACCAAAGTCCTTGGTTGGATGTGTGCACAGGTGCTTTGCTTTCTTATAGCTGGTCCAAGTTTCAATCTCTTTCCATGGTAGCTGATCGGAGAATCCACAATCTTCTGCACATCTACATCATCGTAAAAGGAGACAAAACCATAACCCTTAGAAACGCCAGAGGCATCCCTAATAATTTTGACATTCTTTACAGCGCCATACTTTGAAAAAAAATCCTTAATTTCAGGCTGATCAATCCAACGGTCAATGCCCCCAACAAAAATAGTGTTTGGCATAAGTTTCCCTTCTGGAAGGACGTAACCTGATGGCTGATCCTCTTCTTGGCTTCTTGTAACAGACATGACGTGATGCAGACGAAACCCCTGGGTCTCCCCGACCAGTGGGCTGCAGTCGGCAGCTCGGGCTGGAGCCCGGGTTGTAACAGGGTTGATGCTGGCTGGCCCAGAGGTAGCGTAGGCAGAAGTCATTGGTCCTAGATCATTTCCCAATAGTACTTCTGCGGGTAAGTTGTCCATAAGTCCCACATGTACCCTGCCGGATCCAGCGCCCCAGTCAAGATGTACTCGGGCGGTGGGGAGTCGAAACACAGCTCCTCCCGCCACCCTTACTGCAACGGTGTGTCCAGTGCAGTCTTTGTTCTTGACCAAATGAGGTTGGAGCAAGGTAAGTGTGGCTCCGGTGCTGCGTAATCCTTGCGCGGTGCGCCCATTGACTCGTACCTCCTGGCGATGGTGCTGTCGGTTGTCTTGGATGGCCGCTTGTATGGGATCAGCTTCATACAGTACCCCCAGATACTCTTCCGAACTGCTCTCAGCTTCCAAACAGTGTGCCACAGGAGTACGGAAGGTGGAAGGTTGCTTTTGCCCCCACGTGTTTCGGGGACGCTCTAGGGCGCAATCACTGCGATAATGTCCCCATTGTTTGCAACGATGGCACTGAACTGTGGAGAGGTTCGGTTGCTGCGCTGGCCTATGTGGCCCAGAGTCACGAGTTGGCGCTGAAGCCACAGGTGCTTGAAATTTGATGGGAGGTTGTGGTTTTGGAGCGGACTGTTCTGTCCGGCGCGCATCGGTGTACTCGTCGGCTAGACGAGCAGCCTCAGGTAGCGTTAGAGGCCTCCGGTCACGTACCCACTCTCTTAGCTCTGGTTGCAGGGCATTGAGAAAATGTTCTAGTAAAAACAACTGTAGTACATCCTCAGCGGTCGTGGCTTTGCATCCAGTGACCCAGTGTGATGCTGTACGATGGAGGCGACATGCCCACTCCGTGTAAGAATCCCCTCCCTTCTTTTGGGATTCCCGAAATCGTCGCCTGTAGGCTTCCGGGGTGACAGCGTACCGGGCTAACAAAGCCTTCTTTACCAGATGGTAGTGTGGTAAGTCCGCATCAGGGATGGCCCGGAAAGCATCGGAAGCTTTCCCAGATAGTTTCCCTGATAATATGGTGACCCATTCCTCCGTGGGTACCCGGTGTAAAGCGCACTGCCGTTCAAAATCGGCCAAAAATCCGTCAATCTCGTCGTCACTTTCCTGGAAGGACTTAAATGCTGCAAATGGAATCTTTCTCCCCCCAGTGTAACTGAGACTGAGAGGCTGCTGGGTTGAAAGTAGCCAATCTTCCCTTCGCTTACTGGCCTCTGCCTCTGCTGCGGCGAAGACTCGGTCGATCAGTTCCTGTGATGGATTCGGGCCATAGACCGACAATCTGTTCCGAACCGCTTGAACGAGAGCAGCGTCTTCATCGATCTCTATATTGGTTTCGGTCCTCACTGCTGCACAATCCATTTCGATCAGCTTGGCTATCAGTTCCCGACGTGGGCGGTTGCTAGCTGACCTTCCCCGGCTCTCGACTAGATCCTTCAGGGTCAGCCTTTTCAACTTGTCCTACTGACTCTCCATCAGGGTAGCACTCTCTCTGGGTACAAAGGACCATCCGACCGCTTGCCACCAATCGCAGGGCATCCCGATTTCTGAAACCCCCGATTTGCCTAGTTTACTCAACTGCTTCACCTCAAATATGAATATGCACAACCTACATAATACCCAGTGGTGCCGGCCTTAGGGAGAAAACAACACATAAATCCTAAATAACAATGGGATTCCAGGGCTAACCCACTGCAACCATCCACATAAGTGGCCGCACAACACAAATTAGATTAAAGTGGACCAACACCCAGGATTTTGACTATTCTGGGTTTTGGTCCACTTCGGTTGGGCACCCTGATCGGGGGTGCCCCGCTGTGTGAAACCCCCCAGAAAGCCCCGAAACACTCACCCCACCACGCTCCCACGTGACTCGCTCATCCAATCTGAGCGCTCAGAGCCGCTGTGGTATGCACGTACAAGCGGCGTCCAACCACAGCGGCTCTGAGCGCTGGAGGCCGCGTCTCGCGCTTCCCTCTAACAGGGAGCGCGCTCGCGCCGGCCATTCACAAACGCCCGCCCTGCTAGAGGGAAGCGCGAGACGCGGCCCGAGCATGCGCCGTTGGAACGGGGTTGAGGTAAGGTTTGTGGGCTTCCTGGGGGGTTTCACCTCTTATAGATTCCCGGGCTGATCCCCCCTGGGTGTTGGTCCACTTTAAATGAATGTAATTCATTGAGAAATGTACATACTGAACAGATCTACATATACACTACACAATAGACATACATAACAATGTTAAAAAAACATATATAAAAACCAAGTGGGGAGGAACTCCAGGGCTAACGCAAATTGATACCGTTAATGATATTTACACCTAAAGATAATAATTATATATGTGGGCAGACGCTAAAGTGCTAATGCATGTGCAAATACCAATTAATGCTCAACCAAAGAAATAGGCACTATAATTGTGTCTATTAAAAACTACAGAGGGGCAGGCTGATTCATCACTAACGCCAGGTAGCGACAGAAGAGCGTCTGTAGCAGAGATTTTCAGAGCGCCCGCTAGTAGTCTGTGCTTGGCCGCGGGTCGCTAGTTTATAGCGACTCAGTTGCTGTGCAGTAATGATGAATACATTGTGAGGAGTCGCTATTTGACCATTACAGCGCTGTATGGGAGCGCATGTTAGCGACTGCTCATAGCGACCGACTCGCAACATATTCAAGAAAAAAAAAGCCTCACAAATCTCTGGCGCTGAAAAATGCTTCTCTGAAGCCCAGAGCGCCGGAGGCTGTGTGATTAAAGTCTGTTTTTCAGCATCTATCCACCAGTAACAAAGGGAAAACATATGGAATTACATTGTAGCAACATTGTAACATGACACTTTAATGGCAGAGCTGTAATGTTATTTCTGAGGAAATATATAAAAAATTATAAAATTGTGAAAAAACAGCTTATTCAATGTCAGGAGAGGTCACAGAATTATTTGTGATTTTTTGGAAAAAAAAAAAAAAAAACAAATACCCCGTTTAAAGAGAAGAAAAGGATCGTCCATTGAAATGTATGGGAGAGCGACAGGTAGCGAGAGGTCATACCTGGCGCTGTGCAAGGCTGAACGCCGGCGCTGTTCACTGAGGCTGTGAAAATGATGAATCAGATGCTACATGGCGCTATCCCAGTCGCTAAACAGATTCTGCTTGATAAATGTGTAATTGCTGCCTTGTCCGGCGTTCACCAGTCGATACCTCTCATTAAACAGCCGCTACTGACGCTATCCCTTCTTAAATAAGGGCCTAAATTTCATAGGACAGAGAAGTGTGCAAAACAGCATTGTGCAATCTAATGCTATAAAGTGACATGAATGAACCTATATTGTGCTCTTATAGGCAGTGATTATCCAGAAAGCGTCTCCCATATGCATGAATAGCAATAAAGCTTCAATTTGATATAGTCACACTTGCCCAATGTCCTCCCCACTTACCTCACCGACGCGTTGCGTGGTCCTCACACCACTTCGCCAGGGTGCCATCTCCCCCAATCCAGCCTTATGTTGTGCGTATGAATGAATAACTTAGAAACAGGAACAATTCCTACTAAAGCCGCACTACAATATATTATTATATTTAACCACATTTAAATCTGTGCTCAAATGAATTAAATAAACACGAGGAGTATATAACCTTAGTAACAACGGTTCTTCAATTAACAGTCAATTACAGAAAAGTCTATAACATCATACTCGCGATAACATCTTAAAAGTCCAAATAGAGAGATCTACCCTGTGCCAGTGAACTGACAAGCGTCTCAAGTTCCTGCACTCAATTGACTTTACACTGATATACACTGGATGGGCAACAGCGCCCCCTATCAACCATCTGCTTAAGGCTTTATCCCTTAGACATATGAGGATAAAGGCATGGAAAAAGACACCGATTTTACAAATGAATCACGCAAGTAATTTTACTAATGAGCTGTGTGTGCACTAAAGAAGCGGCATTCACTGCGAAACGCGTCGAAAACTTCTTGCTACAGACTGTTTCTTGCTACAGACTTGCTACAAACTGCAAACCCGCTACTGGTTTATCATTTGTACATGTTCCATTTATAGTGAACACTTTCCCTGTTTTTCATGACATGTGCACACTATGCTAAAATTTGCATAATTCAGGGACATTCTAATAAGGTCTGCACAAAACTCCCACACATAGGTCCTTTTCACTCCCCGAACGATTAAGGGAGGGAACCAAGGAACCTCCCCCCCCCCCGCTTCTTTTAAATACCAGCACCAGCGCTCAACACTCCTTTAATTCAGTGTATAATCTTTCACCCAGTGAGATAAAATCACGTATCACATCACAATGATAAGATAGGCCCGTCTCAAACATTTAGTTTAGGTCCTCTTTAATCAGCTTCTTTCTTTCAATCCCTAGAATTAGTTCTGCCAAGTGCGTTTCGTCAATCATACTTATTTAATGGGCCACTGAATAAGTCCGATTGACGAAACGCATTGGGCAGAGCTAATGCAATACATGGCTTTGTACTCTTTTGAAAGCTGTCGAATCCCAGGATCAGAGGATGAAAGGCGGAGCCCAATCTCTTCTCACTGAACTTACTGGATTATGTGTTCGTTTTTACTGGCATTTGGTGAGAGGCTTTTACCTAAGGGCTGAGCTGAGGGCGTTTTTAGCGATATTACACTATTGCTGATTTTATTTCCTCTCTGTGGTTGGCGATCAAATAAGAAAAAAATGGGAAAAAAACGATTACATGGTTGAAAGCGTCTGTTTTAAACCTCAGGATTGAAAGAAAGAAGCTAAATGAAGAAGACCTAAACTAGTGGGGGGGGGACTGAATCAGCCAGAAGGATGCTGGGGATCCCTGTGTGTCTCCATGGCAGATATTCAGATAGGCCTAGTGCAGGGGACTGAATCAGCCAGAAGGATGCTGGGGATCCCTATGTGTCTCCATGGCAGATATTCAGATAGGCCCAGTGCAGGGGACTGAATCAGCCAGAAGGATGCTGGGGATCCCTGTGTGTCTCCATGGCAGCCATTCAGATAGGCCTAGTGCAGGGGACTGAATCAGCCAGAAGGATGCTGGGGGTCCCTGTGTGTCTCCATGGCAGCCATTCAGATAGGCCTAGTGCAGGGGACTGAATCAGCCAGAATGATGCTGGGGATCCCTATGTGTCTCCATGGCAGCCATTCAGATAGGCCTAGTGCAGGGGACTGAATCAGCCAGAAGGAGATCCCTGTGTGTCTCAATGGCAGCCATTCAGATAGGCCCAGTGCAGGGGACTGAATCAGCCAGAAGGATGCTGGGGATCCCTGTGTGTCTCCATGGCAGATATTCAGAAAGGCCTAGTGCAGGGGACTGAATCAGCCAGAAGGAGATCCCAGTGTGTCTCAATGGCAGCCATTCAGATAGGCCCAGTGCAGGGGACTGAATCAGCCAGAACGATGCTGGGGGTCCCTGTGTGTCTCCATGGCAGCCATTCAGATAGGCCTAGTGCAGGGGACTGAATCAGCCAGAAGGAGATCCCAGTGTGTCTCAATGGCAGCCATTCAGATAGGTCTAGTGCAAGGGACTGAATCAGCCAGAAGGATGCTGGGGATCCCTGTGTGTCTCCATGGCAGCCATTCAGATAGGCCCAGTGCAGGGGACTGAATCAGCCAGAAGGATGCTGGGGATCCCTGTGTGTCTCCATGGCAGCCATTCAGATAGGCCCAGTGCAGGGGACTGAATCAGCCAGAAGGATGCTGGGGATCCCTGTGTGTCTCCATGGCAGCCATTCAGATAGGCCCAGTGCAGGGGACTGAATCAGCCAGAAGGGGACCCCTGTGTGTCTCCATGGCAGCCATTCAGATAGGCCTAGTGCAGGGGACTGAATCAGCCAGAAGGATGCTGGGGATCCCTGTGTGTCTCCATGGCAGCCATTCAGATAGGTCTAGTGCAGGGGACTGAATCAGCCAGAAGGGGATCCCTGTGTGTCTCCATGGCGGCCATTCAGATAGGCCCAGTGCAGGGGACTGAATCAGCCAGAAGGGGATCCCTGTGTGTCTCCATGGCGGCCATTCAGATAGGCCCAGTGCAGGGGACTGAATCAGCCAGAAGGATGCTGGGGATCCCTGTGTGTCTCCATGGCGGCCATTCAGATAGGCCCAGTGCAGGGGACTGAATCAGCCAGAAGGATGCTGGGGATCCCTGTGTGTCTCCATGGCGGCCATTCAGATAGGCCCAGTGCAGGGGACTGAATCAGCCAGAAGGATGCTGGGGATCCCTGTGTGTCTCCATGGCGGCCATTCAGATAGGCCCAGTGCAGGGGACTGAATCAGCCAGAAGGATGCTGGGGATCCCTGTGTGTCTCCATGGCGGCCATTCAGATAGGCCCAGTGCAGGGGACTGAATCAGCCAGAAGGATGCTGGGGATCCCTGTGTGTTTCCATGGCAGCCAGTCAGATAGGCCCAGTGCAGGGGACTGAATCAGCCAGAAGGGGATCCCTGTGTGTCTCCATGGCAGCCATTCAGATAGGCCCAGTGCAGGGGACTGAATCAGCCAGAAGGATGCTGGGGATCCCTGTGTGTCTCCATGGCAGCCATTCAGATAGGCCCAGTGCAGGGGACTGAATCAGCCAGAAGGTTGCTGGGGATCCCTCTGTGGCCCGCACAAGCACTGTGAGATTTCTGCGTATACACGGCAAACCATTGCTTTTCATAAAAAGGTTGGACTTAAAATCTAAAATAATTCTGGGACTGGTGACTCCCTGTCTCTAGGGCATCCCATATTGGGATCAGCAGGCCGTATGTGGTTTAGGTCCACTTTAAATTCGCTCATTGGCATGACGCCACCAGCACAAATCCATTGAGGGACATTTACCACCAGATCTTCCTCTAAAGTCCCCTGAAATGTCTTGGAATGGAAATAAATGAATGGAATGGAATATATGTAATATATGCTGTATAACTCTATATATGCTGTAATATGTATATTAGTATTTAAGTATTATATTAACAATTTGTATTGAGTATAACTTAAAAACGTATAACAACTTATATTGAGTGTATAAGTATGGGATCCAATTATTTAAAGTGGACCAACACTTTTCACTATCCTGGGTGTTGGTCCACATCCGCGGGGTGCCCCGATGGGGGGTTCCCCGCTGTGTGAAATCCCCCAGAAAGCCCCAAAAACTCACCTGACCCCGCTCCCACGTGACTCGCTCCACCAATCACCGCCGACGGGCGAGCGAGGTCCGTCGACAAGGTGAGAGCTGCCGCCTCCGCCTCTCGCGCGTCCCTTTTGCAGGGAGCGGCGAACGACCGGCGCAGGTGCGCGCCCTGCTAGAGGGATGCGCGAGAGGCGGCGGTGGCCCGCGCATGCGCCGTTGGAACGAGGAACAGGTAGGATTTGCGGGCGTCCTGGGGGTTTCACACAGCAGGGCACCCCCGATCGGGATGCCCCGCAGGCAGGGAGCTGATCAGCCCAGGAATCTTATAGATTCCCGGGCCGATCAGCTGTGGGTGTTGGTCCACTTTAAGTATTTAAGTATAAGTATTAGTATAAGTGTATTCTGTAATATGGTGGAGTATGGTGGAATATATGCTGTATAACTCTATATATGCTGTAATATGTATATTAGTATTTAAGTATTATATTAACAATTTATATTGAGTATAACTTAACAACTTATAACAACTGATATTGAGTATATAAATATGGGGTCCAATTATTTAAGGCCCTTATTCATCAAGCGATAGCGCCAGGTAGTGTCTGACGAGCGCCAGGTAGCGGCAGCTAACGGCGACTACCGACTCAAGTACGCCCGGCGGCGGTCACAATGACGCATTTATCAAGCAAAATGAGGCTAGCGCCGGCAAGAGCGTCGGCTAGCGCGGGATTCATCATGAAGCCGCCTGGACCGAACAGCGCCGCTGCAAATTCCCTCACAGCGCCAGGTATGAGCTGTCGCTCCCTGGCGATGTCCAATGCATTTCAATGGAGCAATCTTTAATTAATCATAATTAATTGTTTTTTTTTTTATATATTTTTTTAATGTCAAAAAATCGGAGACCACTTCTGCAATGTTAGGATTTATTTTTAAGTAAAAAAAAAATAAAATAAAATATGTGCAGAATTGATCTAACAGGTCTGAGATTAATGTATTCATATTACAAAATGATTCTAAAAACATGTATAATGTTAAATTAAAAAAATATGGTTGTTTAGGGGTTAAAAACTAGTTAATACACTTCGCCGCCAGCGCTCTGGGGTTTAAACAAGGAATGGACAGCGACAGCACATTCGGAGCGTGATTTGTTGATGAATATGAAGCTAGCCGTTTGCTCTGGCCATTCGTTGTCAGGCGCTCACATACAACGCTGGACCTGTGAAACAGCGACCCCCCAGCCCGTATTCAACATTACCGCACACCGACTGAGTCGCTGTCATCAAGCAAACGCCGGCCAAGCACAGCGAATACTGTCTGGCGCTGAAAAAATCACGCTACAGTCGCTCATCTGTCGCTACCTGGCGCTATTGATGAATCGGCCTCCCCGTATGTGTATTAGTATAAGTATATGCTGTAATATGGTGGAATATATGGAATATGTATATGGTGGAATATGGTGAAATAAATACGGAAATGGAATGGAAATAAAGGCGAATCTTCCTCTAAAGTCAGGTTTGCTGTCCTGGAACAATACAATCCAAATGAGTGACAGTCCCTCCAAATCAGGGACACTTGGGAGGTATGATCTACATCTGGATAATGGTCGCTATTAGTCATCCCTACCTCTTCCCCTGATGGGTCTATAGACCATCGTGGAACGAGCCGCAAGGTCCCTCTACATCATGTGGTCCCTCATTTTCCATATACGCCAGGCGGCCTCTGTCCCGTGTCTCTCGGGTGTCACCTCTCGCCCTGGCGCTGATTATATATTTACTTTCACTACCTGCTACATGGAGACTTTGTGATCTCTTTATCAGCTTTATGATCGCTCTTCCTTATTCCTCCCTGGGCCGCGTTCATTGATCTTTGATCTCTTTTAATCATTTTTCAAAGTCTGGGAATTCCTCAACAACACAAATGTGGAGAATAACTGCTGTAACTCGACGTGCACACCTAATGATTCCTAAACCTATACAAAAATGGAACATGGGACTGCAGGCACCAGTGGCCATTAAGAAGGGAGCACAGCCATAAGCACAATTAAACAACCATTTTATTCAAGACACTACACAAAAACTAATTAAAATAATTAAAAACGTCTGCTAGCCCCACTCCTGTAGCTACTCCTCTAAATCACCCACAGAAAAAGATATACAACAGTATAAGTCAAACGTATGAACTTGATGGATCTAATATAGGCAGCACCTATCTGTACTCAATAAACTCTATCTATAGAAAAGCCTAAATGTTTTTGTGCCGGCACAAAAGATCCCAAAATAAAGAAAAATACTATACGCAAACGTCTACAATAATTCATGTGCAAAAAATTTACTAAACCACCAATACATATACAGGCAAAGATTGATAATAAAAAATAATAAATAGGTTGAATAGCTGGGGGGGGGGGGGGGCTAGAAAGATAGAGATTGGATGGAGCAGCCCACCTGGCAAAAGCCCATGTGGCCCTCCGGGAGTTCTCCCGGGTTTCCTTATGGCCATGCCATAACTTGGCAACTCCTTATCAAATCAAACGAATTACAGTGTTTTTTTTTTTTTTTCATTTTCAAAAAGTCATCCCACAAATGAAAATTACACGCTGGAGTGTTTTCTTTATATTAAAAAAAAATGGAAAAATAAAATTGTCCAAACCCCCCCCCCCCCCCCCCCAGAGCTAACCAGCCTGGGCACCAAGAACTAGAGCTAATAACCCAGGCCCTGCGGGTTTACCAGCCCCTATGCCCTTCGCTATGGATCAGTTGCATGCTCTGGAAATGATGGGTCCATAGTAATGGGTACTAGACTCATCCTCTGATTGGAATCCTTAGAGGTTCCAGTAATGGGTACCAGACTCATCCTCTGATTGGAATCATTAGAGGCTCCAGTAATGGGTATTAGAGTCCTCCTCTGATTGGAATCCTTAGAGGTTCCAGTAATGGGTACTAGACTCGTCCTCTGATTGGAATCCTTAGAGGTTTCAGTAATGGGTACTAGACTCCTCCTCTGATTGGAATCCTTAGAGGTTCCAGTAATGGGTACTAGACTCATCTTCTGATTGGAATCCTTAGAGGTTCCAGTAATGGGTACTAGACTCCTCCTCTGATTGGAATCCTTAGAGGTTCCAGTAATGGGTACTAGACTCATCCTCTGATTGGAATCCTTAGAGGTTCCAGTAATGGGTACTAGACTCATCCTCTGATTGGAATCCTTAGAGGTTCCAGTAATGGGTACTACACTTCTCCTCTGATTGGAATCCTTAGAGGTTCCAGTAATGGGTACTAGACTCCTCCTCTGATTGGAATCCTTAGAGGTTCCAGTAATGGGTACTAGACTCCTCCTCTGATTGGAATCCTTAGAGGTTCCAGTAATGGGTACTAGACTCCTCCTCTGATTGGAATCCTTAGAGGTTCCAGTAATGGGTACTAGACTCCTCCTCTGATTGGAATCCTTAGAGGTTCCAGTAATGGGTACTAGACTCCTCCTCTGATTGGAATCCTTAGAGGTTCCAGTAATGGGTGCTAGACTCATCCTCTGATTTCAATCCTTAGAGGTTCCAGTAATGGGTACTAGACTCATCCTCTGATTGGAATCCTTAGAGGTTCCAGTAATGGGTACTAGACTTCTCCTCTGATTGGAATCCTTAGAGGTTACAGTAATGGGTACTAGACTCCTCCTCTGATTGGAATCCTTAGAGGTTCCAGTAATGGGTACTAGACTCCTCATCTGATTGGAGTCCTTAGAGGTTCCAGAAATGGGTACTAGACTCATCCTCTGATTGGAATCCTTAGAGGTTCCAGTAATGGGTACTAGACTCCTCCTCTGATTGGAATCCTTAGAGGTTCCAGTAATGGGTACTAGACTCCTCCTCCAGCAATGGGTACTAGACTCATCCTCTGATTGGAATCCTTAGAGGTTCCAGTAATGGGTAATAGACTCTTCCTCTGATTGGAATCCTTAGAGGTTCAAGTAATGGGTACTAGACTCCTCCTCTGATTGGAATCCTTAGAGGTTCCAGTAATCGGTACTAGACTCCTCCTCTGATTGGAATCCTTAGAGGTTCCAGTAATGGGTGCTAGACTCATCCTCTGATTGGAATCCTTAGAGGTTCCAGTAATGGGTACTAGACTCCTCCTCTGATTGGAATCCTTAGAGGTTCCAGTAATGGGTACTAGACTCCTCCTCCAGCAATGGGTACTAGACTCATCCTCTGATTGGAATCCTTAGAGGTTCCAGTAATGGGTACTAGACTCCTCCTCTGATTGGAATCCTTAGAGGTTCCAGTAATGGGTACTAGACTCCTCCTCTGATTGGAATCCTTAGAGGTTCCAGTAATGGGTACTAGACTCCTCCTCTGATTGGAATCCTTAGAGGTTCCAGTAATGGGTACTAGACTCCTCCTCTGATTGGAATCCTTAGAGGTTCCAGTAATGGGTACTAGACTCCTCCTCTGATTGGAATCCTTAGAGGTTCCAGTAATGGGTGCTAGACTCATCCTCTGATTTCAATCCTTAGAGGTTCCAGTAATGGGTACTAGACTCATCCTCTGATTGGAATCCTTAGAGGTTCCAGTAATGGGTACTAGACTTCTCCTCTGATTGGAATCCTTAGAGGTTACAGTAATGGGTACTAGACTCCTCCTCTGATTGGAATCCTTAGAGGTTCCAGTAATGGGTACTAGACTCCTCATCTGATTGGAGTCCTTAGAGGTTCCAGAAATGGGTACTAGACTCATCCTCTGATTGGAATCCTTAGAGGTTCCAGTAATGGGTACTAGACTCCTCCTCTGATTGGAATCCTTAGAGGTTCCAGTAATGGGTACTAGACTCCTCCTCCAGCAATGGGTACTAGACTCATCCTCTGATTGGAATCATTAGATGTTCCAGTAATGGGTACTAGACTCCTCCTCTGATTGGAATCCTTAGAGGTTCCAGTAATGGGTACTAGACTCATCCTCTGATTGGAATCCTTAGAGGTTCCAGTAATGGGTACTAGACTTCTCCTCTGATTGGAATCCTTAGAGGTTCCAGTAATGGTACTAGACTCCTCCTCTGATTGGAATCCTTAGAGGTTCCAGTAATGGGTACTAGATTCCTCCTCTGATTGGAATCCTTAGAGGTTCCAGTAATGGGTACTAGACTCCTCCTCTGATTGGAATCCTTAGAGGTTCCAGTAATGGGTACTAGACTCCTCCTCTGATTGGAATCCTTAGAGTTTCCAGTAATGGGTACTAAACTCCTCCTCTGATTGGAATCCTTAGAGGTTCCAGTAATGGGTACTAGACTCCTCCTCTGATTGGAATCCTTAGAGGTTCCAGTAATGGGTACTAGACTCATCTTCTGATTGGAATCCTTAGAGGTTCCAGTAATGGGTACTAGACTCATCTTCTGATTGGAATCCTTAGAGGTTCCAGTAATGGGTACTAGACTCCTCCTCTGATTAGAATCCTTAGAGGTTCCAGTAATGGGTACTAGACTCCTACTCTGATTGGAATCCTTAGAGGTTCCATCTCTAACGTTATAAAAGCCTCTTTTCCCGGCTCCCCGCCATTACTCTTGGCTTGGAGGCAGGAAAGTTTGTGTCCCCTCGTACAGCAGATGGCAGTGGCAACGTCTACTTTTGAAGTTGCCTTTATAATAGACCTGGAGATCCCAGAGATGCCCTGCATGGAACACAGATTACCGGCCGGAGGAGGGAGCTGTCCAGCACTATGACCTAAAGAAGAGGATGCGGAGTAAGTGAATTGAGATTATATATATTTCTACTTTTGTTGTGTGTTTTATTTTGCATTACTGCAGGTGAACCGGTTAGGTGTCACAGGGTAGGGGGGGTGGGCATGTCACTTGCCGGCACCAGCGGGTGAATTACCCGCACCCCCTCTTGTGGCACCAGGGGTGCGTAAAAGTCTGTTACCCATTGGTACAAGCCTGGGGCTCATCCGATGGTGCTCCGGCACACCTTGAAATAGCAACAGACCCATACTGAAGTGCATAGGGGCTGGTCAATTGGCAGGTGCCAGGGGCCCCAGAGCCCTGCGTTACCAGTTGCCTGGTGCTCTGGCTAGTTGCCTGTTGGAGGGTTTTTTTGATGACATTTTTTATATTAAAACCCCCCCAAAAAATTAAAATACAATCCTCTGTGTCATTTTTATTGAAAAACAAAGCATACCGGAATCACACAAGTTTTACTTTGTGGGATATTTTCATGCAAGTAATTCCTGCATGAGAGAATTTTTTTGGCGGAAAAAAATGTCAATATCCTGCCATCAGTCACAGTGACACTGTCCATTGCAGAGGATGGAGTGCTTGTGTTGTAGGCATTACTATGCACACCAATGAGAAATTATTGGAGGAGGCGGCTTAAGGTTAGTAATGAGCAAGTCAAGGGGTTTCACATGCAGAAGCTTTTAAAACGGGGATGCCCCAAAGCAACCCAAATCCAGCATGGAGGTTGAAATCCCATGGTATTGGCCTGCTTTAGGTAAGTAAGTGTTAAGTACATCAGGGCACTTGACAGGGCCGCAGTGTGGCATGTTACTAAAATTGGACTTTGCCAACCTGACCTGAGCCAAGGTGGGCCAAGCATACAGATACATACAGGGCCATAGGGAACACAAGGAGAATTCCTGGTGGGCTGCACTGCTTTGGGCAAGGCCGGATTATAATTGGTGCATACCTGCTCCAGGCACCCATATCTCAAAAGGCCCCCTAAAATAACTCAGGGTGCATAACCCAGAGCAGTAGCTAGGCTTTCTGGCACCCGGGGCAAAGATTCAAAATGGTACCCCCACCTGTGCTCAGGCTCCCCTTTGGTGCCCCCCTGACCTGCTGCACCCGGGGCAAGTTGTCTGATCCCCTCTAGCTACGCCCCTTGCGTAACCAGTAACAGTGGCTGAAATGGGGCCCCCATGCGGTTGGACCTAACCACCAATGAGCACCGTGTGCTTTTTTTACTTTAAAAATAGTTGGTGGTTCAGTGGCTAATTGCCCTCCCTCTCTCTGCATGCTTACCGAATATCCTAGCAGCAGACTAGCTAGTCATAGCTTGGCCGGGTGGGTAAATTAGAAACAATCATGAAACATCAGCTGCAGCCTGGCTATAACAATGTAAAACAATGTAACTTTTTAGAATGACTCATCTTGTTAGTTATAGTCACAGCGGGAGGGAGAGATAATGCAACACGATTTGTTAAACTCTCAATGCAATGTCTGGCACTGTGAGATCTGTCACCTCTGTATCACTGTGCTGTAGAGCTGTGTCAGATGGTTACAATAGCAACAGGAATGGTGTGTAAATATTCACACACATATTATAAAACATTTTTTCTTCCTTGAGGCAGGTTGTTACTATGCACTTTGCCCACTTACATGACACAGTGAAGTCTAGAGACCCAGGGATAAGGTGCCAGAAATATGCAAATAATCTCTCTGTTTGTTTCCTCCTCATAAGAGCCTCCTTTATAATGGACTCTCGTGACAGCGGACAGATTCTTCCTTTTGTAATAATTAATGAATTTCACTTACAGAACAGAGCAGGTAAAATTCTCGAGGATCAGGAGTAAGAGAAGCTACAGAGGCAGCAGATGCTGTACATTGCATTGTGAGTTTAAAAAATCAGGATGCATTATTTTTCCCTTCTGCTGTGACTATAACAAACACGATGAGTCGTCCTTAAAAGCCTGGCAGCTTCTTCCTGAGACTTACATTGTTATAGCCAATGGGCATCTGATGTATTATAAATGATCCTATTGTGATCGGTCCAAGACCACCATGTGCTGTTTTTGGTGGCTCAGTGTCTAATGACCCTTCTTTACTCCTTTGCTTGCTGACTGAATATCAGAGCAGCAGTCATAGCCTAGCCGGGTGGGTACAACAGAAACCATTGTGATATGTAAAACAATGTAACTCACAATGTAACTTTTTAGAATGACTCATTGTGTTTGTTATAGTCAGAGCAGAAGGGATGGATAACGCATCCCGATTTGCTAAACTCCCAATGAATTTGGGCAGAGGCAGCAGAAGCTATACATTGCATTGTCAGATTAATAAATTGGGATGCATTATATCTCCCTCCTGCTGTGACTATAACAAACACAATGAGTCATCCTAAAAAGCCTGCCAGTTCCCTACTGAAAGTTACATTGTATAACCAAAGAGCATCTAATGTATTATAATCATTTTTATTGTAATCAGTCCAGGAGCATCATGTGCTGTTTTTTTTTTTTTACTTCAAAAAGTAATGCTTTAGTGTCTAATTACACTCCCTTACTCTGCTTGCTGACTGAATATCCGAGCAGCTGACTAGCTAGTCATAGCCTGGCCGGGTGGGTACAATAGAAATCATCATGATACATCAGTTGCAGCCTGGCTATAGCAATGTAAAACAATGTAACTCACAATGTAACTTTTTAGAATGACTCATTTTGTTTGTTACAGTCAGAGCAAGAGGGAGGGATCATGCATCCTGATTTGCTAAACTCCCACTTACAGAGTAGGGAATATTCTCAAGGATCAAGAGTAAGTGTAGCTACAGAGGCAGCAGATGCTATACATTGCATTGTGAGTTTAATAAATCATTATGCATTATTTCTCCCTCCTGCTGTGACTATAACAAACACAGTGGGTCATCCTAAAAAGCCAGCCAACTCTCTGCTGAGAGTTACATTGTTATAGCCAAGGAGAATCTAATGTATTATAATTATTTCCATTGTAATCAGTCCATGAGCACCAAGTGCTGTTTGTTTTTTTAATTTAAAAAGTAATTGGTGGTTCAGTGTCTCCCTTCCTTTGCTTACTGACCAAATATCCGAGCAGCTGACTGGCTAGTTATAGCCCGGCTGGGTGGGTACAATAGAAACCATCATGATACATCAGTTGCGGCCTGGCTATAACAAGGTAAAACAATGTAACTCACAATGTAACTTTTTTTCAGAACCTCCCTGGCACGCATTACCGCCGGCGGGAATGACATCAAAAGACTGTATTTAGTCTATTTGCCACATGATTCAGAGCCTTGTTGTTGTAGCCGAGTTGTCCTTTTTGCGGGAATTCTTGGTATGCTTACACCAAATCGAGTGTTCGCCGTATAAATACGGCTCAAGGCGTCCGTGCGTCTGTAATTTTATGGGTTCAAACTTACACCATCTTTTTGCTAGCGGGAAAACTTGAACGTTTTTTTGTTGTCTGTACTTTCCAGAGCTTAGGCATACCCGCAGTTGCCTGGATATCGATCAGATGACCGATCAGCAGGTATTCAAATTGATCCGACTGAACCCCCTTTCTCTTCAGAAACTTTATTCAGAGTTTTGGCCATGGTTGGCCCCCGGCACAAAAAAGGGGCTTGCAATTGAAGGTGTGACCGAATAACTTGGCTGCCTTCAATTTTTAGCGAATAGCTCCTTTCGGAGGCTAGGCGCACTGTTAGTTGGCATGTTGGCTAAATTTCTCGATGGCATGGCTATCCTGCAGGAGAAATATATCTCTTTCCCTGACGGCCTGGAGCGCGGTGAGGTTGGGCTCTTTCTGAATAGCGAATATGCCGAGTGTCATGGGCACCATTGATTGCATGCATGTGGCCCTGGTTCCCCCAGCAGCTTAGGAGTATATGTTTTTGTATGTTTAGGTCCACATGGCTCCTCCTTGTAGGCCACTCTCTCTTTTAAGGCTAGCCTAGCTCCCCTCCCCCCAAACAGCTTCCCTGTGTCCCATTTGGCCCTTGTTTTATTTTATTTTTGCTTTTCATTTGTTGTTGCCAATCTAGTGACCCTTTTTTATTTGTGGCTTCTTTTCAGCAGCCGCAAGATGGGCCCCTCTCTTAACGTCCAATGTGTAGTGGGGCCGGATCTTCAGTTTTTTGGCGTTTTGACTGAATTCCCTGGCTCGTCCTGCGATACATTTATCTTGAGCTATAGAGCTTTAAATTTGTTATCATGTTTATACTTTCGTATGATTATATTATGACTAATATGGATCTACTTAGTTTTGTAACAATGGCCTTGATTCACAAAGAGTTGTAAAAAACTCTCATGGTTGTAAAAAATTCAATTCATGAGAAAAAAGCCTGAGAATGTCACTGTTACTGAATCACTCGATAGGAAGACAATGAAAGTCAATGGCAGGTAAAAAGAGGTAAAAAGTTCAATAACTTTTTCAGGAGTAAAAAAAGTGCCATTGACTTATATTGTCTTTATATCTGGTGATTCACTAACATTGACAATCTCTGGCTTTCTCTCATGAATTGATTTTTTTTCAACTCTTTGTCAATCAAGGTCATAGTGTTAGTAAATGTGGTTTGTTGATTTTATAATGACTGGGGCATCCTCTGTGGGGAGACCCTCCTCCCCCATGCTTAATCACTTGGGCAGCTGTGACAGGTCACTGCACCCGGGAATGCTTCACATGGTGGGTGGGTGGGGGGGGGAGACACATAGAGGAATATTTAAACACAGGTTAGTCTCTTGTTCATTAGCCTGAGAAAGTGGGATTTTTGCCCACGCAACGCGTGGCTCTAGATGTTGGTGGACAGGGGGAGATCCGATTGGTTTGATATTTTGATATTATGGATATTGATTTTATTTGCATTCATCAGTTGGCATGTTAATCCATATAGTGATTTGATCAGATGATAGTGATTTGATACGGCTGTTTCTGTCTGGGGACAGCCTTTGTGCTGTTGTGGTTTCTGATTTTAGGACCGGCGATATGAGAGCTGGTTTATAGTATTGGCACTAATGCACTTTAAATAGATATCTATTATATTATTCTTGCACATTTTTGCACTCTATCTTGCACCTTCCCCCTCTTCAGGTGATGTCCCTCTTCTTCTGCGACCCCTGCCAATTCTCCTTCATCCTCATCAATCTCCTCAAACTCTGTTCCCTCTTTGTCTTTCTTATCCCTGCCCCCTCTTTGCATGATGTCCCTCTTCTCCTGTGAGCCCTTCTCATTGTTATCCCTCTCCTTTTTCTCCTGTGAACTTTTCCTCCTGGTTTCTGCTTCCTTCATATTATTACGCTGTGTCCCTCTTATTATTATTTGCTATGTTCAATTATGTTTAATGTCCATTTGTTGCAAAGCCTGTTCCCTGCCTTATATCCTGCGAGCCTTTGTGCTCCCACTGCCGGTGGGGGAGCATGCGCGGGCACTGAGCGCACCCCGACATCACCCGAGACCCTACACTTAGATCTCGGGCTGTCGGGATGAGCGCTGCCTGTCACAGTGCACTGTAATGACTAGGGATGAGCGAATCGATCCGGACGAACCCGGATTCGATCCGAATTTCAGGAAAAATTCGATTCGGATCGAATCCGAATTTCCCCGCGATTCGATCACTCGAAGTTTTCCTTTAACATCCATTCATTTACATTACAGGCATTCTAAGATGGCGGGCGGGACATGTCTGGACATGTATCCCGCGCCAGTGCAAGCTGGGGCAGTCACATGCAGCCTATCAGCAGCCAGCAAGCCCGGTGACGTCACACAGCGGTATTTAACGGCGGCCATCTTGCTTTTCCTCATTTCTCTATTGCATTCGTGACAGACAGACAGAACGCTGTGTAGCTGAGGCAGTTAGACAGGCTGGAGACAGGCTGGAGACAGGGACAGACAGGGACAGGCTGGAGACAGGCAGGAGACAGGCAGGAGACAGACAGGAGACAGACAGAAAGCCAGGGAAAGGTAGGAAAAACGGAGCTGGCTGACAGGGAGATTTTTTTTTTTTCATCCAGCCTTTGTTAGCGTTTTCAGGCTGCTTATAGTAACTAACTGTGCATATATACTGAACTGATCTTAAGTCTGCTGTGAGGCATCCCATTCTGTGACTAAAGCAGCCTCTATTTAATAGCATAATAAACATTTGCACTTATTCTCATAGAAATCAGGCCTGATAAAGACACTTTTGCTGTGCATGCTCTCTGGTTTTTGTGGCACTGGCATCCCATTCTGTGACTAAAGCAGCCTCTATTTAATAGCATAATAAACATTTGCACTTATTCTCATAGAAATCAGGCCTGATAAAGACACTTTTGCTGTGCATGCTCTCTGGTTTTTGTGGCACTGGCATCCCATTCTGTGACTAAAGCAGCCTCTATTTAATAGCATAATAAACATTTGCACTTATTCTCATAGAAATCAGGCCTGATAAAGACACTTTTGCTGTGCATGCTCTCTGGTTTTTGTGGCACTGGCATCCCATTCTGTGACTAAAGCAGCCTCTATTTAATAGCATAATAAACATTTGCACTTATTCTCATAGAAATCAGGCCTGATAAAGACACTTTTGCTGTGCATGCTCTCTGGTTTTTGTGGCACTGGCATCCCATTCTGTGACTAAAGCAGCCTCTATTTAATAGCATAATAAACATTTGCACTTATTCTCATAGAAATCAGGCCTGATAAAGACACTTTTGCTGTGCATGCTCTCTGGTTTTTGTGGCACTGGCATCCCATTCTGTGACTAAAGCAGCCTCTATTTAATAGCATAATAAACATTTGCACTTATTCTCATAGAAATCAGGCCTGATAAAGACACTTTTGCTGTGCATGCTCTCTGGTTTTTGTGGCACTGGCATCCCATTCTGTGACTAAAGCAGCCTCTATTTAATAGCATAATAAACATTTGCACTTATTCTCATAGAAATCAGGCCTGATAAAGACACTTTTGCTGTGCATGCTCTCTGGTTTTTGTGGCACTGGCATCCCATTCTGTGACTAAAGCAGCCTCTATTTAATAGCATAATAAACATTTGCACTTATTCTCATAGAAATCAGGCCTGATAAAGACACTTTTGCTGTGCATGCTCTCTGGTTTTTGTGGCACTGGCATCCCATTCTGTGACTAAAGCAGCCTCTATTTAATAGCATAATAAACATTTGCACTTATTCTCATAGAAATCAGGCCTGATAAAGACACTTTTGCTGTGCATGCTCTCTGGTTTTTGTGGCACTGGCATCCCATTCTGTGACTAAAGCAGCCTCTATTTAATAGCATAATAAACATTTGCACTTATTCTCATAGAAATCAGGCCTGATAAAGACACTTTTGCTGTGCATGCTCTCTGGTTTTTGTGGCACTGGCATCCCATTCTGTGACTAAAGCAGCCTCTATTTAATAGCATAATAAACATTTGCACTTATTCTCATAGAAATCAGGCCTGATAAAGACACTTTTGCTGTGCATGCTCTCTGGTTTTTGTGGCACTGGCATCCCATTCTGTGACTAAAGCAGCCTCTATTTAATAGCATAATAAACATTTGCACTTATTCTCATAGAAATCAGGCCTGATAAAGACACTTTTGCTGTGCATGCTCTCTGGTTTTTGTGGCACTGGCATCCCATTCTGTGACTAAAGCAGCCTCTATTTAATAGCATAATAAACATTTGCACTTATTCTCATAGAAATCAGGCCTGATAAAGACACTTTTGCTGTGCATGCTCTCTGGTTTTTGTGGCACTGGCATCCCATTCTGTGACTAAAGCAGCCTCTATTTAATAGCATAATAAACATTTGCACTTATTCTCATAGAAATCAGGCCTGATAAAGACACTTTTGCTGTGCATGCTCTCTGGTTTTTGTGGCACTGGCATCCCATTCTGTGACTAAAGCAGCCTCTATTTAATAGCATAATAAACATTTGCACTTATTCTCATAGAAATCAGGCCTGATAAAGACACTTTTGCTGTGCATGCTCTCTGGTTTTTGTGGCACTGGCATCCCATTCTGTGACTAAAGCAGCCTCTATTTAATAGCATAATAAACATTTGCACTTATTCTCATAGAAATCAGGCCTGATAAAGACACTTTTGCTGTGCATGCTCTCTGGTTTTTGTGGCACTGGCATCCCATTCTGTGACTAAAGCAGCCTCTATTTAATAGCATAATAAACATTTGCACTTATTCTCATAGAAATCAGGCCTGATAAAGACACTTTTGCTGTGCATGCTCTCTGGTTTTTGTGGCACTGGCATCCCATTCTGTGACTAAAGCAGCCTCTATTTAATAGCATAATAAACATTTGCACTTATTCTCATAGAAATCAGGCCTGATAAAGACACTTTTGCTGTGCATGCTCTCTGGTTTTTGTGGCACTGGCATCCCATTCTGTGACTAAAGCAGCCTCTATTTAATAGCATAATAAACATTTGCACTTATTCTCATAGAAATCAGGCCTGATAAAGACACTTTTGCTGTGCATGCTCTCTGGTTTTTGTGGCACTGGCATCCCATTCTGTGACTAAAGCAGCCTCTATTTAATAGCATAATAAACATTTGCACTTATTCTCATAGAAATCAGGCCTGATAAAGACACTTTTGCTGTGCATGCTCTCTGGTTTTTGTGGCACTGGCATCCCATTCTGTGACTAAAGCAGCCTCTATTTAATAGCATAATAAACATTTGCACTTATTCTCATAGAAATCAGGCCTGATAAAGACACTTTTGCTGTGCATGCTCTCTGGTTTTTGTGGCACTGGCATCCCATTCTGTGACTAAAGCAGCCTCTATTTAATAGCATAATAAACATTTGCACTTATTCTCATAGAAATCAGGCCTGATAAAGACACTTTTGCTGTGCATGCTCTCTGGTTTTTGTGGCACTGGCATCCCATTCTGTGACTAAAGCAGCCTCTATTTAATAGCATAATAAACATTTGCACTTATTCTCATAGAAATCAGGCCTGATAAAGACACTTTTGCTGTGCATGCTCTCTGGTTTTTGTGGCACTGGCATCCCATTCTGTGACTAAAGCAGCCTCTATTTAATAGCATAATAAACATTTGCACTTATTCTCATAGAAATCAGGCCTGATAAAGACACTTTTGCTGTGCATGCTCTCTGGTTTTTGTGGCACTGGCATCCCATTCTGTGACTAAAGCAGCCTCTATTTAATAGCATAATAAACATTTGCACTTATTCTCATAGAAATCAGGCCTGATAAAGACACTTTTGCTGTGCATGCTCTCTGGTTTTTGTGGCACTGGCATCCCATTCTGTGACTAAAGCAGCCTCTATTTAATAGCATAATAAACATTTGCACTTATTCTCATAGAAATCAGGCCTGATAAAGACACTTTTGCTGTGCATGCTCTCTGGTTTTTGTGGCACTGGCATCCCATTCTGTGACTAAAGCAGCCTCTATTTAATAGCATAATAAACATTTGCACTTATTCTCATAGAAATCAGGCCTGATAAAGACACTTTTGCTGTGCATGCTCTCTGGTTTTTGTGGCACTGGCATCCCATTCTGTGACTAAAGCAGCCTCTATTTAATAGCATAATAAACATTTGCACTTATTCTCATAGAAATCAGGCCTGATAAAGACACTTTTGCTGTGCATGCTCTCTGGTTTTTGTGGCACTGGCATCCCATTCTGTGACTAAAGCAGCCTCTATTTAATAGCATAATAAACATTTGCACTTATTCTCATAGAAATCAGGCCTGATAAAGACACTTTTGCTGTGCATGCTCTCTGGTTTTTGTGGCACTGGCATCCCATTCTGTGACTAAAGCAGCCTCTATTTAATAGCATAATAAACATTTGCACTTATTCTCATAGAAATCAGGCCTGATAAAGACACTTTTGCTGTGCATGCTCTCTGGTTTTTGTGGCACTGGCATCCCATTCTGTGACTAAAGCAGCCTCTATTTAATAGCATAATAAACATTTGCACTTATTCTCATAGAAATCAGGCCTGATAAAGACACTTTTGCTGTGCATGCTCTCTGGTTTTTGTGGCACTGGCATCCCATTCTGTGACTAAAGCAGCCTCTATTTAATAGCATAATAAACATTTGCACTTATTCTCATAGAAATCAGGCCTGATAAAGACACTTTTGCTGGCCAAAGCCCTACTGGACCCTGCCAGGTCGATTCCTGCCCGGGGCATCCCATTCTGTGACTACAGCAGCCTCTGTTTAAGACCATATAAGCATTTGCTCTTATCATATTTGAAATTAGCCTGATAAAGACACTTTTGCTGGCCAAAGCCCTACTGGACCCTGCCAGGTCCATTCCTGCCCAGGGCATCCCATTCTGTGACTAAAGCAGCCTCTGTTTAAGACCATATAAGCATTTGCTCTTATTATATTTATATTATAAGACACTTTTGCTGGGCATAGGCTTACTGCTGCCTGCCAGGTGCACTTCTGTTGAGGCATCCCATTCTGTAACATAGCATACCCCTCTTTATTTACACTAAGCAGCTCTCTTATTTACACTAAGCAGGCCTGTTGGAGGCTGAGTGTTACTGCTCACTTTTGGTGTGCATTATATTCTGTTTTATATAGACCCACTGCTGCCTGGGGGTTCTTAAAATATCACCTACTACCACGCCAGTTAGACTATGTCGGGCAGACAAGTGCCTGGAAGTGAAAAGAGGAGTGGCAGAGGCCAAGATTCCGCAGGCAGAGCTCGCATCAGACTGGGGGCCAGTAGCAGCAGGAGTCACGCTGAGAGACCTAATCTGCCAGTATCTGCTAGCGGTCGGGTCTCCACCAGTAACGCATCTGCCGTGGTAGATTGGCTGACGCGCTCATCAACAACATCATCACAACTTACATCTGAGACCCCCAGTCTAGGGTCGGTAGGTTCCTCTGACACAACCCTGAGTTGGCATGCCCCGAGAGCAGTCCCTGTCCTCCCATTGCCTCTGTCCTACGCCGTTCCCTCCCCCAGCGACGTATCCTATGCTTTGGGTTCAGCTCCACTCTTTAGTGAGGAGGACGATCAGATACAGGAGGACAGTCAGCAGCTACTGCCCAGCCAAGAAATGGAGGTGGCTTCTTTAGCTAGGCAGACAAATAGTGATGTGGACAGTGTCGTGGGTGCTGCGAGCGTTCCAGCTCCTGCGCCAGACACTGTTGACGAATCCACGAACATCAGTGACGTACAGCCACAACCCGGTGATGATGATGATGATGACGATGAAGCCGATCGCACTTGGGAGCCGGGTGATGAAGGGGCTTCATCGTCATCATCAGGAGAAGAGGGGCGCAGGTTGCCCCGGAGTCAGCAGCTGAGGCAGCAAGGTGGTAGCAGTCAGCATGGGGGCACAATTCCAAAGGCTGGAGCCGGCCGGGGCCGGGGCCGGGGTAGAGCACCTGCTGTGCGGCAGTCTACCTTATCGGGAGGTAGTGGAGCAGGGGTTCCTGGAGTTGGCAACAGCAGCAGTGAATCAGTGAGGCCAGGGGGTGGGAAAAGTAGCTACTCGGCAGTGTGGCAGTTTTTCCTGAGGCATCCGCAGGAGGGTAACATGGCCACATGCAAGATATGTAGGCAAAAGGTGAAGCGTGGCCAGGGTCCAAATGTTGGCACCACGGCCCTGCGTCAACATATGATGCGTCACCATAAAACGACCTGGGAGAACCGAGGCTCCCAAGGGGTGGTCCAGTCTGCTTCCTCACCAAGTGAGCTCCCAATTTCTGCCAGCCAAGGCTCCAGCACCTCAGCCGAAGGCAGCTGTGCGTCACACCCATCCTCTGTCGCTCCTGCTCCTCCTCCTCCTCCTCCAAGTCATGCATCCCGCCAGCAATCCATCAGCGAAGCCATGTCCAAGAGACAGCAGTATGCGCCCACTCATCCTACGGCGCAGAAGCTGAATGTGCTCCTGTCCAAGTTGCTGGTGCTGCAGTCGCTCCCTTTTCAGGTGGTGGAATCTGCACCTTTCAGAGAACTGATGGCTTGTGCCGAGCCGAGGTGGAGAGTCCCAAGCCGTCATTTCTTTGCCAAGAAGGCAGTACCAGCGCTGCACACTTTTGTTGAACAGAAGGTGGGCCAGTCCTTGAGCCTGTCGGTGTGTAGCAAAATACATGGCAGCGCCGACATCTGGAGCTGTAACTACGGTCAGGGGCAGTACATGTCGTTTACGGCCCACTGGGTGAATGTGGTCCCTTTGCAGCAGCAACTTGGACAGGTCACGCCGCTTCGGCCTCCGCGCTCTCTGCCCATTGGGCCTGTGACACCGTGCGACTCGGCCTCCTCATCCTCCGCCATCTCCTCACCCTCCACTGTAGGCTCAAGTCTCAGTGCCCCTCCAGTCTACCATGTGTGCAGGGCACGGAGGTGTCACGCAGTGCTTCACATGGTTTGTCTTGGCGAACGGAGTCACACAGGGGAGGAACTGCTTAAATGTATTCATCAGGAAATCCAAACATGGCTTACTCCGAGAAAACTTAAAATGGGAATCATGGTTACCGACAATGGGAAGAACATTTTGTCTGCGCTGCGCCAAGGAAGCCTGACCCATGCCCCCTGCATGGCTCACGTCTTCAATCTGGTTGTCAAGCGGTTTCTGAAGTGTTCCCCCCATCTGCAGGACATCCTAACAACTTCACGGAAACTTTGCATGCACTTCAGCCACTCCTACACCGCCAAACACACCCTTCTTGAGCTACAGCGTCAGAATGGTATCCCCCAACATAGTCTGATTTGCGATGTTTCCACCCGTTGGAATTCCACCCTTCACATGTTGGACCGATTATATGAACAGAGAAAAGCCATCACGGATTTCCTGATGATCCAAGCAGATAGGGGGACTCCCCTGTGTAACTTCAATGTCAACCAGTGGCAGCTCATACGTGACACCTGCCGTTTGCTCAGGCCCTTTGAGGAAGCCACTTTATTTGTCAGTCGGCAGGATTACGGGATGAACGACGTGATTCCACTGCTTCATGTACTACAGCACATGTTGGAAACCATGGCTGGTCAGGGCACTGGAGACATGGCGTTTACATCTTACGGCCACATGAACCCCGTTGGAGCTGAACTGGAGGAGGAGGAGGAGGAAGAGGAGGAGGAGGAGTTGCCCAGCGAAACACAGTTTAGGCTTGGCGAAATGGCTGGTTTATCTAGTCAGCGGACAGGAGAGGAGGAGCAGGAGCAGCCAGAGGAGCTAGAGGTTTTTGAGGAAGGAGAGACAGAGGACCCGGGCACACCGTGGCAGTATGCAGTGGAGATGGAGACAGGTAGTCCATCCGAGTCACTTGCGCAAATGGCACGAAGCATGCTCACATGCTTGCGTAGTGACCCCAGAATTGTTTCCATCTGTCGGCGGGATGACTTCTGGCTGTCCACCTTATTGGACCCTCGCTTCCGGCACAAAATGGGGGCATTTTTTAAACCCACCGAGAGGGAGGACAAACTCAACTACTACAAAGACATTCTACGTAGGCAGTTGGCCGATGCCTATCTGCGCCATGGTCCATACTCTCGCAGGTCTGACTCGAGGGGACCTCTGCGCTCACCTTCCACTGCCATGGCCGCTGGGGGGGTTGGCAGCAGCAGCAGCAGAAGCTCCATCAGCAGCAGCAGCCTCAGTCTTCAGTCGCTAATGAGTAGCTTTCTACACCCGCATAGTGAGGCTACTCATGAGCAGCAGGAAGACCTGGAGCAGGACCTGAACCAGCAGGTCATGTCATACTTTGACATGACCATGCCAACACACCTTGAGGATCCGCTGGACTTCTGGGCAGCCAAACTTGATTTGTGGCCGCAACTAGCAGAGTTTGCCCTGGAAAAGCTGTCCTGCCCGGCAAGTAGCGTGCCATCTGAGCGGGTGTTTAGTGCGGCGGGGGCCATAGTTACGGCGAGGAGAACTCGTCTGTCAACTAAAAATGTGGAGAGACTCACCTTTGTCAAAATGAATCAGGGATGGATCAGCCAGGATTTCCACCCACCAATGCCTGATGCATGCGACTAGATTCAGCATGGTGCCACGTTTTACACTTTACAAATGGTGCAAAACATATTTATGTCTTTAGGCCATTTTTTGGGCTCCTGCTGCTGCTACTGCCAACTTCTGCCAACTCCAGGGTGTGATTCATCCAATTTTTGGGCTCCTGAAGCCAACTCCAGTGTATATTTGGGCTCCTGCTGCTGCTACTGCCAACTTCTGCCAACTCCAGGGTGTGATTCATCCAATTTTTGGGCTCCTGAAGCCAACTCCAGTGTATATTTGGGCTCCTGCTGCTACTACTGTCAACTCCTGCCAACTCCAGGGTGTGATTCATCCAATTTTTGGGCTCCTGAGGCCAACTCCAGTGTATATTTGGGCTCCTGCTGCTGCTACTGTCAACTCCTGCCAACTCCAGGGTGTGATTCATCCAATTTTTGGGCTCCTGAAGCCAACTCCAGTGTATATTTGGGCTCCTGCTGCTACTACTGCCAACTTCTGCCAACTCCAGGGTGTGATTCATCCAATTTTTGGGCTCCTGAAGCCAACTCCAGTGTATATTTGGGCTCCTGCTGCTGCTACTGTCAACTCCTGCCAACTCCAGGGTGTGATTCATCCAATTTTTGGGCTCCTGAAGCCAACTCCAGTGTATATTTGGGCTCCTGCTGCTGCTACTGCCAACTTCTGCCAACTCCAGGGTGTGATTCATCCAATTTTTGGGCTCCTGAAGCCAACTCCAGTGTATATTTGGGCTCCTGCTGCTGCTGCTGCTGCCAACTTCTGCCAACTCCAGGGTGTGATTCATCCAATTTTTGGGCTCCTGAAGCCAACTCCAGTGTATATTTGGGCTCCTGCTGCTGCTGCTGCTGCCAACTTCTGCCAACTCCAGGGTGTGATTCATCCAATTTTTGGGCTCCTGAAGCCAACTCCAGTGTATATTTGGGCTCCTGCTGCTGCTACTGTCAACTCCTGCCAACTCCAGGGTGTGATTCATCCAATTTTTGGGCTCCTGAGGCCAACTCCAGTGTATATTTGGGCTCCTGCTGCTGCTACTGTCAACTCCTGCCAACTCCAGGGTGTGATTCATCCAATTTTTGGGCTCCTGAAGCCAACTCCAGTGTATATTTGGGCTCCTGCTGCTACTACTGCCAACTTCTGCCAACTCCAGGGTGTGATTCATCCAATTTTTGGGCTCCTGAGGCCAACTCCAGTGTATATTTGGGCTCCTGCTGCTGCTACTGCCAACTTCTGCCAACTCCAGGGTGTGATTCATCCAATTTTTGGGCTCCTGAAGCCAACTCCAGTGTATATTTGGGCTCCTGCTGCTACTACTGCCAACTTCTGCCAACTCCAGGGTGTGATTCATCCAATTTTTGGGCTCCTGAGGCCAACTCCAGTGTATATTTGGGCTCCTGCTGCTGCTGCTGCCAACTTCTGCCAACTCCAGGGTGTGATTCATCCAATTTTTGGGCTCCTGAAGCCAACTCCAGTGTATATTTGGGCTCCTGCTGCTACTACTGTCAACTCCTGCCAACTCCAGGGTGTGATTCATCCAATTTTTGGGCTCCTGAGGCCAACTCCAGTGTATATTTGGGCTCCTGCTGCTGCTGCTGCCAACTTCTGCCAACTCCAGGGTGTGATTCATCCAATTTTTGGGCTCCTGAGGCCAACTCCAGTGTATATTTGGGCTCCTGCTCCTGCTGCTGCCAACTTCTGCCAACTCCAGGGTGTGATTCATCCAATTTTTGGGCTCCTGAAGCCAACTCCAGTGTATATTTGGGCTCCTGCTGCTGCTGCTGCTGCCAACTTCTGCCAACTCCAGGGTGTGATTCATCCAATTTTTGGGCTCCTGAAGCCAACTCCAGTGTATATTTGGGCTCCTGCTGCTACTACTGCCAACTTCTGCCAACTCCAGGGTGTGATTCATCCAATTTTTGGGCTCCTGAGGCCAACTCCAGTGTATATTTGGGCTCCTGCTGCTGCTGCTGCCAACTTCTGCCAACTCCAGGGTGTGATTCATCCAATTTTTGGGCTCCTGAGGCCAACTCCAGTGTATATTTGGGCTCCTGCTCCTGCTGCTGCCAACTTCTGCCAACTCCAGGGTGTGATTCATCCAATTTTTGGGCTCCTGAAGCCAACTCCAGTGTATATTTGGGCTCCTGCTGCTGCTGCTGCTGCCAACTTCTGCCAACTCCAGGGTGTGATTCATCCAATTTTTGGGCTCCTGAAGCCAACTCCAGTGTATATTTGGGCTCCTGCTGCTACTACTGCCAACTTCTGCCAACTCCAGGGTGTGATTCATCCAATTTTTGGGCTCCTGAGGCCAACTCCAGTGTATATTTGGGCTCCTGCTGCTGCTGCTGCCAACTTCTGCCAACTCCAGGGTGTGATTCATCCAATTTTTGGGCTCCTGAAGCCAACTCCAGTGTATATTTGGGCTCCTGCTGCTACTACTGTCAACTCCTGCCAACTCCAGGGTGTGATTCATCCAATTTTTGGGCTCCTGAGGCCAACTCCAGTGTATATTTGGGCTCCTGCTGCTGCTGCTGCCAACTTCTGCCAACTCCAGGGTGTGATTCATCCAATTTTTGGGCTCCTGAGGCCAACTCCAGTGTATATTTGGGCTCCTGCTGCTGCTGCTGCCAACTTCTGCCAACTCCAGGGTGTGATTCATCCAATTTTTGGGCTCCTGAGGCCAACTCCAGTGTATATTTGGGCTCCTGCTCCTGCTGCTGCCAACTTCTGCCAACTCCAGGGTGTGATTCATCCAATTTTTGGGCTCCTGAAGCCAACTCCAGTGTATATTTGGGCTCCTGCTGCTGCTGCCAACTTCTGCCAACTCCAGGGTGTGATTCATCCAATTTTTGGGCTCCTGAGGCCAACTCCAGTGTATATTTGGGCTCCTTCTGCCCCTCATAGTGATGCCACTTCAACTCTCTGCAATTGTGCCGCTCTGCGATTCTATTAGCGATGCCTCTGATCTGCATGTGATATTTCTTCAAAGTATTATTTAACAAACCCAGCACGCATCCTGTGCGTGTTACAGCAAGGCTGAATGGTTTACAACCCTATTGAGGCTGTAGGAGGCTCAGAAATAGCCGTTTTTAATAGCGATTCGTCGCGAATTTATTCGGGTCGAAACGATTTTTGTCGGAAAATTCGGCGAATCAGTCGAATCGAATTTTTCAAAAGTTCGCTCATCTCTAGTAATGACTGTTACTGCCGAGATCCAATCGGATTGCGGCTGTCATCACGTCATCACTGCTGACAGGTCGGGGGTGGAGGGACTCGTCCATACAGGAGTCCCAACGGGTTGAGGTGAGTAATTATTTATATAATAATTATAATATAATTATAATAATTATATATGTATATAATTTTTTGTTTTGTTTGATTTATAATCATTTATTATGGCTCTGCTGATGTCACTATGACGTCAGGCGGGATTTTCAAATTTCACTCCATTTAAAGGGCTCAAACGCACAGCACGGTTTGACAGTCCTCCCTGAGGAAGGGGGGGCTTGATACCCCCGTAACGTTGGATATACATGGACTGTTACCCTGTCTGATTGCCAGTTCTGTTTCGGTGACATGTTTGTGGATTTACGCATTGTCATCAAATGCAGCTTTATTTTACTGTATTAGAGTGCTGGTCTTCTCTGGTGTTCGGTTATCTTGCACGTTGCAATTTTTTCCACTTTTTGCACAAAGTTATTAAACTCATTTGGTATATGCATTTCATGCTGTATTATGATTATGATGAGGCATCGATTTTCTCCCCACCGCTTACACATCCTGTATGTTTGTATGTCCTGTGTGGTTTTGTCTTATGTTTTTTAGTGTGTTTTTAATATATCCATGTAGCGATAACCCTTATCGCCGGAGGGCTTCACCGCCCGAGACATCCTTTTCCCAATCGTAAGAGGTGCTGCTGGAATTCCAGAGTCGTCCGTGAGGAAACAGGAACAGCCCTTACAAGGGCTAGTGAATTGTAATATAGCGTTTCCCCCAATAAGAAACAGAACTCAGTATTGGGGGTGAAGGTGAAGTGTCCTTTATTAGTGCCACACTGGGCCTTATATACACAAGTCTCTATTGCATGACACACACCGACCAATAGCAGCAGGACAAACAATCCCTCAACTCTGTCGGTGACGCAATCAGTAGAACAATAGCAGGCTGTAATATAATTATAATCAATCAGGACAATGCCATTGACTGTGACGTAATCAACAATACACAATGGCAGTCAAAATACAATGACATTGCCTGTAACAGTATCAAAATACAATGACCTAATTTAGAAAAGGCCAGTGAATGACCCGGTGGGCAACTGAATAGTGATGACATCCAAAAGACAGAGCGTCTGTCACAATGCCCCCTTTTTGTGGAACACCCGGCAGACCCGGATTGACCCTGTTCGGGTTAACGTGGGGCTGTCCGGACTCTTGTTAGGGGCAGAGTTCTGTTTGCCGAGATAATCCATCTGCATTACCGTTTTGTCTACCGGGCCTGTATACACACACACACACATACAGTTGTACTCACAGGGTGCTGGTCTTGTCTTTTCCCCCCAATAAGAGACAGAACTCAGTATTGAGGATGAAGATTATACCCACACACACACACACATACAGTTGTACTCACAGGGTGCTGGTCTTGTCTTTTCCCCCCAATAAGAGACAGAACTCAGTATTGAGGGTGAAGATTATACCCACACACACACACACACATGCAGTTGTACTCACAGGGTGCTGGTCTTGTACACACACATGTACTCACAGGGTGCTGGTCTTGTACACACACATGTACTCACAGGGTGCTGGTCTTGTACACACACATGTACTCACAGGGTGCTGGTCTTGTACACACACATGTACTCACAGGGTGCTGGTCTTGTACACACACATGTACTCACAGGGTGCTGGTCTTGTACACACACATGTACTCACAGGGTGCTGGTCTTGTACACACACATGTACTCACAGGGTGCTGGTCTTGTACACACACACTCTTAGCTCTGGTTGTAAGGCATTGAGAAAATGTTCTAGTAAAAACAACTGTAGGCTTCCGGGGTGACAGCGTGCCGGGCTAACAAAGCCTCCTTTACCAGATGGTAGTGTGGTATGTCCGCATCAGGGATGGCCCGGAAAGCATCGGAAGCTTTCCCAGATAGTTTCCCTGATAATATGGTGACCCATTCCTCCGTGGGTACCCGGTGTAAAGCGCACTGCCGTTCAAAATCGGCCAAAAATCCATCAATCTCATTGTCACTTTCCTGGATGGACATAAATGCTGCAAATTGAATCTTTTTCCCCCCAGTGTAACGGAGGCTCAGAGACACAGGGGCGCTGAGAGGCTGCTGGGTTGCGAGTCGCCGATCTTCCCTTCGCTTACTGGCCTCTGCCTCCGCTGCGGCGAAGACTCGGTCGATCAGTTCCTGTGATGGATTCGGCCATAGACCGACAATCTGTTCCGAACCGCTTGAACGAGAGCAGCGTCTTCATCTGTCTCTATATTGGTTTCGGTCCTCACTGCTGCACGATCCATTTTGATCAGCTCGGCTATCAGTTCCTGACGTGGGCGGTTGCTAGCTGACCTTCCCGGCTCTCGAGTAGATCCTCCAGGGTCAGCCTTTTCAACTTGTGCTACTGACTCTCCATCAGGGTAGCACTCTCTCTGGGTAGAAAAGGACCATCCGACCGCTTGCCACCAATTGTAGCGATAACCCTTATCGCCGGAGGGCTTCACCGCCCGAGACGTCCTTTTCCCAATCGTAAGAGGTGCTGCTGGAATTCCAGAGTCGTCCGTGAGGAACCAGGAACAGCCCTTACAAGGGCTAGTGAATTGTAATATAGCGTTTCCCCCAATAAGAGACAGAACTCAGTATTGAGGGTGAAGGTGAAGTGTCCTTTATTAGTGCCACACTGGGCCTTATATACACAAGTCTCTATTGCATGACACACACCGACCAATAGCAGCAGGACAAACAATCCCTCAACTCTGCCGGTGACGCAATCAGTAGAACAATAGCAGGCTGTAATATAATTATAATCAATCAGGACAATGCCATTGACTGTGACGTAATCAACAATACACAATGGCAGTCAAAATACAATGACATTGCCTGTAACAGTATCAAAATACAATGAGCTAATTAAGAAAAGGCCAGTGAATGACCCGGTGGGCAACTGAATAGTGATGACATCCAAAAGACAGAGCGTCTGTCACAATCCATATATAGGTTGTGAATGTAAACATTTAATAACGTTTGATATTAATTTTTGATTCTGAGCTGGAGTGCCTCCCCTGTTGTATTTTTGAGGTATCCTATATATGACCGTTTGAGCCTGGGAGTAGCACCCTTTATTATACTTTGTGGGTTGTGCAAGCCTCCCCTTTTTTGGATTTGGTTTGCTTTTCTGTTATTTGCCCCCTTTTTGTAATAGGTCAACATTTCTTGTGTTGGCCAATTACTCTCCCTGCCCTCCATCACTTCCACTGAGTTCATGTCCCTCTTTAAATGTCCCCTTCTCCCTGCTGCAGTTACAAATGCTTAGTCCAAGCATGCCTTACCTTTTGCTTGTTTGTCCCTTCTCTTTTGTGATATTTTATATTTGGTTTAGGCTGTTTTGATGTTGCCTTGCCTGTTAGTAATTTTATTTCCATTTTCATGGGAATTGTCACAAGTTGTTATCTCCTTGCCAAAAAGCATTCCTTATATGTATACTTTACTTACTTGACGGATAAAGTATTCAATAAAGTATTCAAGTATATTTTCAAGTATTCATTTGTCTTTTAGGTGATCCAGGTTATCCCTGGCTCCTGACGCCCTTCTTAAGGCCCCAGACACCTGGCCAGGAGGCTTATACTGGGGTCCACCGCCGCACACGGGCTGAAGTTGAGCGTTCCTTTGGGCTGTTGAAGGCCAGATTTCGCTGTCTGGACCACAGAGGGGGCACCCTTCAATACAAGCCAGAGAAGGTCGTGCAAATTATCATGGCGTTCATCAGTCTTCATAACTTTTCCTTGAGCGATAGAGTGGCAGTATATTTGGAGGAGACAACCCCTGCTTGTGCTCCTGAGATTTCTGGACGTCTGTATGATGGCGCCCAGAGCCGTGCGGGCCAAAGCATTCTGCAGCATTCGGTGGACTCCTCTTTTTCTTGAATTTTATTTTTTTTACCACTTATGTCATTCGTGATTAATTATATCCCTTAACTTGTCTGGATGTGCTTAAATATCATCCAATCAAAGTTCTGGTTTCTGGTATTTATTCTCTAATTACATGTTAATTGTCACAAGTTGTTGGGTTATGGCCCAACTGTGGATGCAGATCAACAGAAAATTGATCAATAAAAATGTGCCTGTCTGGTGTAACTAAAGCTTGGGGATCCCCCACATCCAAAAGTCCAGTATGGCAGGTTAGGAGGATGTTGCCCGCCTTTGGGTGTTTCGCAGCGGGGACACCTCGGGCATTTTGCCCTATGACTGGGGCCACGTGACGTCCCGCTCCCTGCTCGCAATACATAGCAATACATATCAATAGAACAACATGCGGGCGGGGGCGCGTGACGCAGGTGCGCTCCCAGCTCCCGCCTTCCCCCATTTAAGAGCATACAGCCACACATGCAGTGACGGATGTTGGTGGGGCGGGGTGAGGAGCGCACGTGGTAGGAGGGGGACGCGCGCCGGTTTCGGAAGACCGGGTGGCTGAGTAAGGAGTGTTTCTCCCCCACCTGGCGGTCTCCGCCTCGCGTGCGCCGCATGCTCCTCTTCGGCACCCGAGGTCTGGTGACTGGGGACTTCAACTACATCACTAACAACAGCCCATTATAGGTAAGATCAGACTGTTGGCAGAGGCTAGGCCTCATAGATCCTGCTAACAAAATGGCTGAAGCGAACAAAATGGCTGCCAGATATAGTTATATGCAAAGCTTCACAAAAAAAGGAATATATATATTTGCAAGCTTCATTGGAAATGTTATTGCAGAAGTGTATGCTAGCGAAATGTAACTGTCAAACTGCAAATAATAGCTAAATGGGGCAATTTCTCGTTAACTGCGTACGTGCTGACCTTTTACTCTGTGGAAACTGTCAGCTTGCACTTCTGTGTGGTTTTGACATATATGTCGCAAATGTGGAACAAGTACATACTGTGTCTCTGTTTTTTTGCTATATAAGTCAACCCTAAAGCGGAAGTAAAATAGAGTTTGTACTGGGTCTGTGTTTATGTCGTTATTATCGAACCCAAGTGCAAATTCTCTGAGATATCTCAAATCACACATAGGAATTATTGCAATTGCGAGACAGTGTGCCTGAAGAGGGTCCAGGGAGATCGCTCTAGAGCAGATAGGCTCATTCTTTCAGTGGTGGAGTTTGAATGCGGGCAACACACCTTGAAGGGGGTAAGTAATTTTATTTACTAAACCCCGAGGGAAGGTTAAAAGTGTTGGCCCTTTAGTTGCCTCTCGCAATTAGGCGAGTTGTACAGGCACAAGGGTTGTCGCCTGAGATATAGAAAAGCGCACTATAGAAATGCATAGGACGTGTCTGCACTTGGATACTTCTAATGTGTGATTAGTCTGTCTTGGTGTTGTTGTTCATAGAGTTATAAGTTTATCTGTTTGTATTGTCGGACAGTCCTGAAGGTGAGCAGGACTCAGGCAATTGACTTTAGAAGTATAAGATGGGTCAGGCTGAAAGCAAGATCCCCCATGTTGGTGAAGATTGTATTCACTATGTAGAGAGATTAACGGGAGGGGCTAATTATACCTTACCGTTTGTGGAAAATATGGCAGGGTGGACGGAGGCTATGGGTAGCCCCCATGCTTTCCCTCGGACAGGCGGTAGTGACCCCTATTACATGGAAATGATAATGGGAATGTGCCTTGGAGATAAAAAGGCGTGGCCCTATTATTCAGGGGATCCTAATTGGGATAAGTCCTATAAGAGAGAGTGTGGAATAAAATGGTTAGAAATAGCGCCAGGGTGGTATCGGAGAAATGGATTAATGAGTCTCAGGAAAAAAGTTAGTAAAAAGGAATTAGAGAACAGACATAAAAGTGAGAAATTGAATTATGAAATTAGAAATCATTCCAACTCCGACATTAAACCTAGCGCTCCGCCCCCACCATATGATATGAAGGAGCGCAGACCTAAACAGGTAAAAGTAAAAACTGTAACTACCACACAATATCCCTCCTTAACGCCATTCCAAGGAAATGATTTGAGTCCCACGGCAGCCGTGATAACAATGGCGGCAGTGGAACAAACTAAATACAATAGAAAACATAAAGAGGAGAGAATAGATGTGGAAGAAATAAAGAGAAAGAGAGAAACTAGAGAGAGAACAAAAGAAACTGTCACAAAATATCCTTCCTCAGAATGAGAACCAGTGGTCACATGCTGATGAACAGCAACCAGAAAAGACGCTAGAGGTGGAGGAGGATAAGGGACATGAAGAGGAATTAAACACAGAATCTTTCACAGTTAATGTTACTGATAAGAAAACTAAGCCAGCTAAGCAAACACGCCTGTGTCAGGACAAACAAATCATACTTAACGTTAACATAGGGGAGTCCCCGAGACAGACCAGGAACCAGTTTAAACGAACACTGGATAATACACTTAAAAAACCAGCAGGAGACATAGATTCCATAGAGACCCCCGGAGTAATAGCAGCAGCAGCGCCCACTGCATCAACAAGCTCCATGACCATGGTTAGTACATACAATCCTTTCATAACAGCAGGAGACATTCTGGTTATCACCCCTCCTGATATGAAAGAACTAGATCACATGGCCAAACACTGTCCACACCCCTCCAAGTCTTCCAAAGGTACAATTGCTTACCTTCGGAGGGCAATTAAAGGAAAAAATGATATGCCCGAAGACATTAAGATGGTTTTAGAGATGGTAGTGGGGGAGAATAGTCCACTTAGCTGGGTTGGGATACCACACATGGAAAAGGATACACCCGCACATACAAGGCCAGGTGAAATACCCCTGTACCAAGAAGGGAATGAAGCTGAAATGTGGGAAGCATTAGAACATCACTTGAACCAGGTGTTTAAGCCCAGAGCTGAGCACCCTCTCTTGCATGTAAGCAGAAAAAAGGTGAATCATTGACTGAGTTTTGGAAGAGATTCCTACAGGTTTGGCTATTAGAAAGTCAGATGGGAGATGTCCCAGGGATACCCGCCCTGTGTATCAGTACATTTATCTCCAACTGCCTACCAGGTTTAGGTTTACAAATTAAGCAGCAAATAGATGGATGGACTGAGATGCCAATAGAAGAGTTTGGTAGAAGGTTAATAAGTAAAGATGCAGCAGGATGTTTTGAAATAATAAGACCGTCAGTGACACACGCAGCACAGCTCAGCATACCAGAGCCAGTTCCATATCCCTATGGGGACCCATGGGGACAGCAGCAATACTGGGAAGAGAAATGCAGGTCAGCCCGTGCAGCCCCTAGGGGTAGAGGACGAGGCAGGGGAAATAGAGGAAATCTCAAACAGCAATGGGGAGACAGACAGGGACCCCCCAAACAGCAGGCTAGGAATGCTGGCTGTTTTAATTGTGGTGCAATGGATCATTGGAGAGCCGATTGCCCATACCCTGATACACACAAGCAGGTTTCAAACAGACCTCCGCAGGCTGCTCCCGCCAATGTACAACACAATACCCCTCGCCTCAATGTTGACTGGCAAAATGTAGGACCCCAAATGAAGGTGCCCAGGGGCAAATCCCACCTTCCCAGTAGTCTCACAGCATTTCTCACAACAACCATGCATTGATTTGATGATTAGTAAAAAGAAGTTAACATTTTTAGTGGATTCTGGAGCTACATGTAGCGTATTGGGGAGAAATGCATACACAGGACCAAGGGAAGAGGCCGGCCCCTCCATGGGAATTAATGGGATATTAACACAAACATTTGAAACACCACCCCTCACGGTGACGGACCTCCATCAGCGCCCCCCGATCAACCATGTCTTTAAAATCATGACCAGCTGTCCTGTTAACCTGTTAGGCAGGGACTTAATGGTGAAAATGGCTATTTCCCTCAGGGTAAATTCTGAAGGCGGTGTCCGAGTTGATAGTGACACTTATAGGCCCACACCTGTGAACAAGAGGAGAAACTGCCATGCAGACTCCTACTTCCCCGTCATCCTCCCAGATGACCCCTGCCTCAAATTGGTCCCTCCGGAGGTATGGGCTACTGGGGACTACAATGTGGGCTTTACAAATGTCACTCCTTATCGAGCCGTCTTAAAGAAGGGATCACAGCCAGTCTATATTAAACAATACCCCTTGAACAAAGAAAGGGAAGAGGGTATAAGACCTTTAATAGACAATTTTCTACAACAGGGCATATTAGAAAAAGCAGTATCACCGTATAATTCCCCAATTCACGCAATTAAGAAACCTGATGGGACTTATAGATTAGTTCAAGACCTGCGTGCCATAAATAGCCTGGTTGTACCTGGTGGATACTTTTGTTGGTGATAAGCGCTGGAGATGGTAGGAAGCTGCTGCCACTTATAGGGGGTCACTTCCCCTATTGGAGATACAAGTACTGGAAAAAGTGCAATTCCTCACCGAAGTGGAAGAAAAAGGCTATTGTGGCGCGCTGGATGGAGTTCTGCTTTAAGGTGGTTGTAAATTGTAAGTTAAAAGATGTCCCCTTTCTCTGGAAGTTAACCAGGTTTTGGGTATATATTTTATGTGCTGTGTATTGCTAAGGAGCTGCCATATAGGTGACAGTCCTTATTTTTTCAGCATAAATCAATTTAAATGGTATATTATATGTAGGCTAATTAGCCGATGTTAATAATTTATGAAAAGAAAAAACTTACCGCCACGGCCCGGGGGTACTTAACCTGCCCAGGGCCTCTGACGTAAGGAGGTTCTCAACGACGTTATGATGACATTCGTTACGGTGCTGTGAGATCACCTTTAGTCTGCTTCAGTGGAGTCTGTATCCCATCCGATGAATTGGTTGTCTTCAATTGAATAAAGATACCGCAAGGGTGTTTATTCTAAACACACTTTTATTCAGGAACGGGCAAAATACAGGGGGAGGGGGGCGGTGATAGGGCAAGAGTCACTGTGGGGGGATGGGGTAAAATCCCAGCAGTGGCGATCCGTGCTGTGTAGTTGTTAAAAGTTCTCTAGTCCTTAGAAGTAAAATTCATATCCATTCCGGGTGTTTCAAGTTTCCATAGTTGTAGTAAAAATTCTGTTCCGTGGAAGGTTGATTGGAGCGGCGTCCTTGCCCGGCTCCAGATAGATCCGGCGCGCGTTTCGGTGTTCACACCGTCCTCAGGGATTGAGTTTTAGGCTTCTAATGGATAGGTGTCTTTTTATTGGTGGAAAGTGTCCACGTGGTGCTTTCAGGAGGCGTTGTAACTCTTTTCATGTCATTAGTCCACATTAGTCTACATTTGTAACAGCTGCGGACTAATGACATGAAAAGAGTTACAACGCCTCCTGAAAGCACCACGTGGACACTTTCCACCAATAAAAAGACACCTATCCATTAGAAGCCTAAAACTCAATCCCTGAGGACGGTGTGAACACCGAAACGCGCGTCGGATCTATCTGGAGCCGGGCAAGGACGCCGCTCCAATCAACCTTCCACGGAACAGAATTTTTACTACAACTATGGAAACTTGAAACACCCGGAATGGATATGAATTTTACTTCTAAGGACTAGAGAACTTTTAACAACTACACAGCACGGATCGCCGCTGCTGGGATTTTACCCCATCCCCCCACAGTGACTCTTGCCCTATCACCGCCCCCCTCCCCCTGTATTTTGCCCGTTCCTGAATAAAAGTGTGTTTAGAATAAACACCCTTGCGGTATCTTTATTCAATTGAAGACAACCAATTCATCGGATGGGATACAGACTCCACTGAAGCAGACTAAAGGTGATCTCACAGCACCGTAACGAATGTCATCATAACGTCGTTGAGAACCTCCTTACGTCAGAGGCCCTGGGCAGGTTAAGTACCCCCGGGCCGTGGCGGTAAGTTTTTTCTTTTCATAAATTATTAACATTGGCTAATTAGCCTACATATAATATACCATTTAAATTGATTTATGCTGCAAAAATAAGGACTGTCACCTATATGGCAGCTCCTTAGCAATACACAGCACATAAAATATATACCCAAAACCTGGTTAACTTCCAGAGAAAGGGGACATCTTTTAACTTACAATTTACAACCACCTTAAAGCAGAACTCCATCCAGCGCGCCACAATAGCCTTTTTCTTCCACTTCGGTGAGGAATTGCACTTTTTCCAGCCTGGTTGTACCGCTGGCTCCCATTGTGCCCGACGTGGTGTCACTTCTAACCGCCATTCCCGAAGACGCCAAAATATTTAGCGTCTGCGATATAAAAAATGCCTTTTTTGGGATCCCAGTGCATCCCGAGACACGCCCGCTCTATGCATTCCAATACCGCGGAGAATCCCTAACTTTTACCCATTTGCCAATGGGATTCTTGAATTTGCCTGTTGTTTTTTCCATTGTTTTAAGAGAAGTGCTAAAAGCATATAAACCGAACTGTAACTCGATTGTTCTGACCTACTGTGATGATTTATTACTGGCCAGTCAATCAATAACCGCAGCCCGGGAGGACGGAATCCTCCTATTGAAATGTCTCTGTCAGCATGGGATAAAGATTTCTGTTAAGAAATTACAATGGTGTCAGCAGCGTGTTGAATATTTGGGTTTTGTGTTGTCACAGGGAAAGAGAGAGTTAAATCCCAAACGTGTAGCGGCAATCATGGAATTGGGGCCTCCACAGAATAAAAAAAACATGCTAAGCTTTCTTGGAATGATTAGCTATTGCCGTCAATGGATCCCTGACTGCTCTTATTATGACAATATACTGAGAGTGGCCACACGTGCTGATCAACCTGACACCATAGAATGGTCTGATGAAATGTTAAATGCTTTTGAAAAGTTAAAGGAGGCACTGACATGTTCCCCAGGGCTCGGTTTACCAAGCTATGTGAAGGTGTTCCACCTCTATGTCCGTGACTTTTGTAAGGGATAAAGCACAGTTTTAGCTCAAAGCCATGGGGGTAAATTAAGACCCGTGGCATACTTCTCTAAACTTCTCCCGGTTCAAGTCCAAAGAATGCCGGGCTGTTTAAGATCGTTAGCATCTTGTGCAATGGCGATTGAACAGGCCACCTCGGTCACGCTGGGACACCACATGATACTGCATGCAGGACACAATGTAAAACATTTAATCAACAATTTACATACCCAGCATATGACAGCGCAGCGATTCAGCGGATATGAAGTAATCCTTTTGTCAAATCCCCATCTGGAGATCAAATATGGCCCAAATACCGAGGGACCTGCCCCGATATTAAATGCCTTATTAGGTTTAAAAAGTGAGGCTGACAAAATTCCTCCACGCCATGACTGTAGTGACGTAATCCAACAAGAGACTGCACCACGCCCAGACCTGGAGTCTGAGCCAATCGCAGGTTCGGAGCTTGTCTTCGTTGACGGCTCGTGTTCCCGGCCCAGAGATGACGTGTTTCAAACGGGGTACGCGGTCGTCCAGCTCCCAGAAAATATAATTGAAGCCAAAAGAATTCCTTTCAAGTCTGCTCAAGCGGCCGAGATAATTGCGCTAACACGTGCCTGCAAGCTTTTCAAAGGTCAGTCGTTCAGCGTAGTAACAGACAGTCGTTATGGTTTCTCAGTTTTCCACGACTTTGGAAGGATATGGGAAAAATGTGGATTCATTTCCGTGGATGGGAAACCTATTTCACATGCAACGCTAGTGAAAAATCTTTTAGCAGCCATCATGTTACCAAAGCGACTCGCGATTATACACTGCAGGTCACACACAGGAAGTCAAATGGAAATTGCAAGAGGAAATTCTTTAGCAGATAAGGTGGCAAGAGCAGCAGCCAGACAGCAAACTCTGACAGGAAGCCATCTGGGTCCTAATGCTCATACTCCATTAACCCTTCCTATGCTAACACTAGATGCTATTGATTTTACAATAGGATGTCTGCAGGAGCAGACATCTGTTTCTGAAGTGGGGGATTGGGCACTGGCAGGGGCACAGAAATCAATAGCTGGGATTTGGTGTATCGAGGGTAAACCATGCATACCCATACATAGTGCCCCCCTATTTATTTCTCAAGCACACGGCATAGGACACAAAAGTGCACAACACACTTACATGGCGGTGAAACAAAGTTTTTTCATTTTACAATGTGAGAAACAAGTGAAAGCTTATGTAGAGAAATGCATAACATGCCAGATGAATAACCCCAACATTTCACATAAGCCACAGCATGACAATCTAGTCTACCCCACAGAACCCTGTACTGATTGGAACATTGACCATACACACATTACAGTTACACCAGGAGGTAAGCCTGAAATTTTACTAGTTATGGTAGACATGTTTTCAAAATGGCCAGAATGCTTTCCAGTCAAGAAAGAAAATGCTAAGACCGTAGTGAAAATTTTGACACAAGAAATAATACCGCGCTTTGGATGCTTTTCGCGCATACGCAGCGATAACGGCACAGCCTTTAAAGCCAAAATATGTCAAGATTTAGTAGAACATTTAAACATTGAATGGCAGTTTCACATCCCATACCATCCTCAAAGTTCAGGGATAGTGGAGCGCATGAATAGAACAATAAAAGACAAACTTAGAAAAGCTACTGAAGGAACTTTAAAAAACTGGAAATACAAGCTACCCGCAGTTTTAGCTGAAATAAGGATGACACCCAATAAGGTAACTAAGCTTTCTCCTTATGAAATATTAATTGGTAGACCATTTCCTTTGCCATGGCACAGGACCATTAGAGAGACTAGCGAAGAAGGGAAGTGCAGGCAGGAGGAATACACCAGGGCTCTGGTGGAGAAGCTCGTGGCTAGTGAAACACTTGTCTGTCAGAAGTTTCCTTCTCTTTTACAGGACTCGTTTCATGACATAAAGATTGGAGACACGGTGTTAGTGAAAAAGCACGGTAATCAACCGAAGATCGAGTTCCCTTTCGAGAAGCCGACGAAGGTGATAGCAGTCGCTCGGACGGCCGTGCTTGTGGAAGGAAATCAGAATTGGATTCACGCCACGCGGGTGAAGAGAGTCCCTACACTTCAGATACTGGACAAGGATGAAGTACTGCAAGTTAAAGGATCAGACGCCCCACCAAGGGGGCCACAGTCAGACGCCCCACCCAGGGGGCCACAGCCAGACGTCCCACCGAGGGGACAAGAAGAAGCTGGTTGCAGACCCCCAGCTAGGAACAATGGGTCCGAAAATAGGCCAGCACTGGCTTGCCCGCTGGTTCTATGGCTCCAATCATTTTTGCACTGCAATGATTCTGTCTTTTCTGATAGTGTCAGTAATATGGGTTGTGTGTAGCTGTGTTTATGATCGCCCCGCCATAGGTCCACTTCAGCAGGTATGTGAACCTTTGGGTTTGAGACCGAGTGCCCTTATACCCCCTTCCCCACTCCCGCAGCCTGAAACTCCCATGACCCATGTTGTAAAGAAAAGGTCTATGGGAGATAAACTCATCTCCAAATATGTGAGTAAAAACGCCAAAGGTGAAGTAACATTCTGGTTCAATACCTCAGAGCCCAGCATGATTTACACTTTTGATCTGTGCGACGTATATCCTTGTGTGGGAGATTCTTCAAACATATATAGATTTGAGGGATTCAAATTTGCACACTATTATATCTGTGTCATAGATGATTACTGGGGCCGTAATTGCGACCACTGGGGATCGGTGGGATGGAATACGAGGGATGCCTATGGAACTGGTAGGGACTGGGGATAGTGGAGCGGAGAGTGCCCTAGCAAAAAAGGATGAGCAGGGAAGATCCCTATTGCAGAGGATGAAGCTGTATAGGAAAAAAGGAGTGCTCTGTGGCAGATACTTCCCCGGCACGCCGGGGTATAGGTGTGTACCTCTGACACTCTCCATAGAGTCTCCCTCCCCTAATGACGAGGGCACTTATGTGTTGGGTATTCATAATTGTCCCTGTTCCCCCAATCCTAGAATTAAATTTTACATAAAAAATATTGCTGGTAAGTCTGAACCCAACCTCACCCCAAATATATTAACTGAAGGCCTCTCAAACATAAAGGTGCAGACCGAAGCTGACCCTGAGGAGACTTTAGCTACTGAAACAGGATTCCAGGGACAACAGAACCTGTGGTTACAATGGGCCCACTATACTGCAGCTAAGCAAAATAGAACTGATTGTTTTGTGTGTGCAAATGCTAGACCTCATTTAGGCACTGCTCCCCTTCCTTTACCTGAAAATTAAGAAACATGTTTGCTGAAAATCTACAAGAATCAGACCCTTACAGGTGATGAATGCCGCATGTGGGCACGTGACTTTCCCATTTTAAACCACCCCGCCAAGCCCGGTTCAGGAATCCATGTTTACAAGGGTAATTATACTTGGTATAGCAGAACTAAAGGAAAACTCAACGTAGGTAATTTTACTCAGGGTTGGTGTCACAAGTATGCTACTGTTACTGATAAAAATGTGTTAATTGGCCACAAAGTAGCTGTAGCTGATATATACTGGCTATGTGGTGGCGAAGTATTACATCCCATGCTGCCTCGTGACTGGGAAGGAGAATGCGCACCGGTAAAGCTCATAATGTCATTTGTAATCTCCCCAGCAATAGATTGGGACGAGCACACTTTTAAGGGACAATTCCAAGGCACCCCCCGCCGAAGCAAGAGGGAGGCAGCATCACTTAAAGGGAGTTTTGATGCTCAGGTGTACCTGGATGCCATAGGTGTCCCCAGAGGGGTGCCCGATGAATTTAAGGCCCGAGATCCTGTAAAGACTGGATTTGAGTCCATATTCACCATAGTGACTGCTAATAAGAATGCTGATTGGATTAACTATCTGTACTATAATCAGCAACGCTTTGTGAATGCTACTAGGGACGGCCTTAAAGGAATTGCTGAACAGCTGGGACCTACAACAGAAATGGATTTCCAGAACAGAATGGCCTTAGATATGATGCTAGATGAGAAAGGTGGGGTCTGTAAGATGATAGGGGATAGCTGTTGTACTTACATACCAAATAATTTGGGACCATCCGGAAAAGTGACCAAGGCTATTGAAAGGTTAGATACTCTAGCCGTGGAAATGAAAAATAATGCAGGAAATTATGCTAATTGGTCCAGTTGGTTTAAAGATTTCGTTTCTAGCTGGAAAGGTTTTCTCACACAGTTCTGTATTATTGTTATGCTGGTGATCATTGCTATTGTTACATTTAAGATCATTATGTGTGTCATTGCTATAAAAACTAATAAGCAACAGGGAGCTTACGCTGCTTACTTGGCAGAGAATGAAGCTCACTATGATTATATAGTTCGCTGGGACATATGATGATGCCATGGTTGGTGAGTCTGAGAACTTGTAATAAGTTCTGAGACTCAAAGAAGGGTTTGTTGGCAGAGGCTAGGCCTCATAGATCCTGCTAACAAAATGGCTGAAGCTAACAAAATGGCTGCCAAATATAGTTATATGCAAAGCTTCACAAAAAAAAGGAATATATATATTTGCAAGCTTCATTGGAAATGTTATTGCAGAAGTGTATGCTAGCGAAATGTAACTGTCAAACCGCAGATAATAGCTAAATGGGGCAATTTCTCGGTAACTGCGTACGTGCTGACATTTTACTCTGTGGAAACTGTCAGCTTGCACTTCTGTGTGGTTTTGACATATATGTCGCAAATGTGGAACAAGTACATGCTGTGTGTGGTTTTTTGCTATATAAGTCAACCCTAAAGCGGAAGTAAAATAGAGTTTGTACTGGGTCTGTGTGTATGTCGTTATTATCGAACCCGAGTGCAAATTCTCTGAGATATCTCAAATCACACATAGGAATTATTGCAATTGCGAGACAGCGTGCCTGAAGAGGGTCCAGGGAGATCGCTCTAGAGCAGATAGGCTCATTCTTTCACGGACCAATAACCCCATTAGCATTTTGTTCACGGTTGTTTCTACCCTCATTGAGAGGGTTTTCAATATTTGTCATTCACATGCTGTGGTTCTACTTAACTAAATGAGACATTTATCATTATAGACAGCTGGTCCTGACGCTTATAGGCACTTTCCTCGCACATTGGTGTTCCCCAGTCACCACTACCTTCCCCTATTCTCAGGCATATGTGGGAGCAATCTTTCAGGGCACAGCTCCTCTCTGTTAGTGAAATTATTTCGGTTACATGAGAACAAATATTTCTCTCCTAGTAAATTACTCTGCTAAAGGGTAGAAGACCATTCATTACGTTGGTGTTCTGAACCTAAACTATTGTGCCAGTCTGACATTATCAATCTCGGCATATAGGGGCAACCATCTCTCCAAATACAGGTGATATATTTGATAATTCACATGATCTTCTCAAAATGAACATGCATTTTAATCGTAATATAACATGACATTGTATTTATATCTTTATTCTATATATACAGAACCATGTTAAAACCTAGCGGGTACTGAGGAAGCCTACACGACGAAACTAGTCTACCCAACAGGATGAAATCCACTGTATTATCATTCCTAACAAATTGATGGAAACATTGGTATTTTTTAAGTTGTATGTCACACTTTATTGACATATTTTAAGATGTATCTATTGCAATAAAATGTATTTTTCATCTATATAAGGTATTTTTCATGTAAAAGGCGAGGTTGGTCCCTGTTGAGCCCCGTTATAATTTCCCTCGAACTAGGGAGGAGGTCCAAAAAACTCCCTTGTTCAATGACTGCAGTATGTTTGCAGCTTGCTATGCCTCAAGCCTCTCCAGACTTTGAAGGGCAACCTGGCTGGCCTCCACCAGAGCCCAAACCAGTGTCTCCATCTGCTGCTGGTGGTGCTGACAGTCCCAGGCCTACAGCCAGGCATCACCTGTCTTTGGTAAGGTGGTGCCAAATTATGGAGGCAAACTGGTGGGCCAACAGCACTAATTTTTGACAAAACGCCAATAGATATTTTAAAGATGTGCGACGGACCACCAGTTTGCTCCAAGAAGACCTGGCTGAAGCAGTTGTGGAGCAAACTGGCGGTCTGTCGCACATCTTTAAAATATCTATTGGCCCTCCTGGGCACTCTCTAGCGCTGCTACTGACAGAATGAAGCTGGAGCTACAGGGAGGAGTGGTGATGGCCAGTATCCGTGGTGCCAGCAGCTGGTGGAGGTGTCCAGATAATATTGGGGGTCACATCTAGATGTTCAGAGTGTCCTTCCTCCAGCTCATTAATTCCATCCAGAAGAGGTGCCGTCTGTGTGAAGCAAGGTCAACATTAGTGTTAGTTTTTCCCAGTGTTACCACACAGCCTCCAGGGCCCAAACTTTACCCTGGGTTCACCCTCCTCCTCCACCCTGCCCCTTGCCCTTTTCCTATAAAGCTCACTCATTTACCTCATCACTGTCTGGACTCTGCTCTCTTGGTGGCTGGCTGGTGGGTAGGCCCAGCCTTGATGCTGACTTGGCGATAGCCAAACCAAAGTGGCAAACTGTGGCTGCAGATTGTGAGTGAGTGTGCTGCTGGCCGGGGTGTTGCTGAAAAGTCAATGCACTGGTAGTTTCCTCTTAACAATATAGGTGGCCCTACAAGGGATAAACACTGGGTCCCACATCGACATGTGTCCCCAAATTGTGGTCTGCTCACACCCATGTTAGGGGTTACATATAAATGTTGCCTAATACCCTTGGTGTGTGTGGTCATACAGCCAAGCCCTCCAAGTCAGCTGTGCATAAGGGAACTAAGGTTGGTGGGTGGTGTGTTTGTTTGGCCTACTTACCCCTGTGCCAAGCTACAATTTTCTACTTGCCTTACCAATGGGGGGCACATGCTGCCTATCAGTGTCCATGGTGCCTGACTCCCCCTGGTAGGTCCTCCGCATGGGTAAATTGTAGAGTTTGAGGGAATCCCCCACCAGTTTTCATGCTAGATTTAAACAAAGGAAAGGGTGGCTTTAGTGAATTGGATGATCATCACTTACCCCTCAGCCTGTCTGGTGCTGAGTTTCTGATGAACCACCACCTTCAGGTCGTCCCACTTTTTCTTGGCCTTGGCGCCATCCTTGGGTTCTGGTCCCGCCCCCACCATGTTGCGGGCAATCTCCAACCATAATTGCTCCTGCAATGCTTTGGTGGTTGAGTGGTACCGTTACCCAGCCAGTCGGTCATAATTTTTGGCAACAATCCAGCAGAACCTCTAACTGGGCATAATTAAATCGGCCACTCAACTTGCCCTTTGTTAGTCTGTGCCAATGCTACTCAGCCTTTGACTCCCCCCGTTGGCTCTGCTGTGGACTCCGAAGTGGGGCTCACACTGGGGTCTGTGCTGGGGTCCACATAGTGCTCCAGTGTCCTGCTGCAGGTAACCTGCTCAGAGAGGCCAGTGTGGGTATCAGCCAGGTAGTGCCTGCGGCATGAATAGCAGATCCTGGGGCTGCGACTGGGGTACCTGAGCCAGGTGATGCTGGTTCCTTGATATGCCTGTGTTCCTGGCTCTGGGGACTGTGGTGGCACCTGCATTCAACAGTGACAAGCAAATAGTGACCAGGGCACGTCGGCACTTGTGCGCCTCGGTGCAGGGGTGTGTCATACAGACAACATACAAAGGCTTCATAGGGGGGTTGGGGTTGGCTTCTCCCTCTGGTCAAGTCCCTTTGACCAGGTGTTTTTGGGGGGGGGGAGCTCTACGCCTTATTGCTGCCACAGGTTATTGAATGTTACAATGTTGCTGCATTTACGTGCTTTTATTTACAGTGACTTAACTTACATACACATAATCTAGAATACATCTCTCAGTGAAAAGGTTAGTGAATTTAGATTTACAATGCACTTAGTAGAGGGATATAGGGAAGACCGGTGCCTATGGCACTTTTACTTTCCTGTAAAGTCCTTTTCAAATTCTTGGGGCGCAATACCCCAGTGTGCAGCAAGGTATCCGTCGTGGGTGCAGTGCCCCCGTTTGTAGCAAGTAAAGTTGGTACAGACGCGTTTCGCTCACAGAGCTTTCTCAGTGTACTTTATATCCTATTGACATTACATAAGGGGGTTAGATGGATACATAGTGAGCTTAATGCTGCCTTGGATGTGTTGAAACAGCAAATGGTATTATGTAGTACTCACTGTGTGCATTATTATGCGGGTGCCCGCTATCTTGCTCAGGATGTAACTGGTGCTTTAATCTATGGAGATATAGGTATATGCCTGTTTTGCTGTGGGTTCTCATTAATTATAATGGTTGCTTATATTGAGGGACAATCCCCTTACCTGGTCAGGCAGTGTGGTGCGGCTGGGCTCTTGCCGATGCGGATCCCACCCTTCTAGTTCCCCTCTAGGGAGTCTGCTGGGGTGGTATGTTCTATTTAGGATCTTTGTTCCGTGTGTCGCTGTGTTGCCATTCTCATGCTTGATATGGCTGCAGTGGAATTGCGATCCTGAGTGGTGCCTTTTTGAATCGGCGCCTGTGTTGCGGGGCCGCTGTTTTGGTGGGCGGAGCCTTGAGGCTCACTGCCCGTCATTGTCTCCTGGTGTGCGAGTGAGCGGGAAGTACTCTCATTGCCCACTTCCTCCTCAGACCTCAACATACAAAGGTCCAACACCCACCATGTTCATCTGTGAGCAGCAGGAGGACATTATGATGGTAAGTCACATTTTCATGCCATGTGTCTATGCATTAGTGCTGCATCACACTCCTGCCAAGTTGCAAACAGATGATGGAGTGGCCACGAAATATGAGCGAAGGCACATAGCGCCATAGTAATGGTGGAGGCCTGACCTTCCAATGTTACAGGACCACAGTACTTTGCTGTCACATGGACTCTGGCACGTATATGTATTTAGGTTTGACATTTCTATGCAATCTGCTACTATTGGGGATAGGAGAGATGGCTTCGCCTTGTTGCTGACCATGGTCAGCGAGTCCTGTCTGACAGTAGTAGCGGAGTGGAGAGGTAGGTACACCTTTTAGACTAGACCTGGGCATTGTACGGCCCGCGGGCCGTATACGGCCCTTTGATAGGCTCTTACCGGCCCGGGCTGAGCTGGCCGGTAAGAGACGCAGCAGCAATGGCGCTCACTGGCTCATCGGGTCTGGCGCGTTCTCCCTTCCTCAGAGGCGAGCCGAGCAGCCGATCGGCTGCTGCTTAACTTAAGTGATCGCCTATGTACAGTGCGGGAGGCGGGAGACACCAACCCGCTGCGAAGAGGGACGGGCGGGCACCTCCAAGTTAAGCAGCAGCCGATCGGCCGCTCGGATCATTGTGTCTAGCGCGTTCTACCTTCCTCTGAGGCACAACAGCCATTCTAAATACAACTCTGTGTGAAGCATCTGATCGGATAGGGGACCAAACCTTATCTGAGCTCTCCTTCCAGACTGCCAGAAGCCCAGGGCGTCTCTGATTGGCTGGGAAATTATCACACCAGAACGTTTAAAGCGGACCAAAACCCTGCTGTATCGGCCCGGGAATCTTATAGATCCCCTACTCTCCCGATTTTGGATGCCCCGCTGTGTGAAACCCCCCAGGTCGCCCATAAACTCACCTTCTTTCCCTGTCCAACGGCGCATGCACAGGCCGCGCCCGCATCCCCGCTATCCCTCTAGCAGGGCGCGTGCCCTGCATCGGCCATTTGTGAATGGCCAGGCATGCTCCCTGTTAGAGGGAAGCACGAGATGTGGACGCCAGCACGCTTGGAGCCGCTGAGCTTAGACGTCGCTTAGACGCCCATAGCCCAGCGGCCCTCCATAATATTTTTAGTTTCTCATATGGCTCCATGGAAAAAATAATTGCCCACCCCTGTTTTAGACTAAGTGCATCTGCGCTTGCAATTCGCTGCTATTATGGGATGGGAGAGCTGCAACAGTTAGCATTGCATACACCACCGTATAAAAGGCTTGGGTGCTTGCACTGCCCTTGAAAATTACTTAAAGGGATAGGGGCATGTGGAGCTAAAAGATACCCAAACAGAAGACATAAGTTAACAATGTTTGTTGTTCGCAGACTTTCATGGATCAAAGGTACGACTTCAAGCCGAACACACATGAAAAGAGGACGTTGGCAGAGGAAGTGGCAGCCAATGTGAGTGACATCGCCTTACACCTTCACCCAAATAATTGTTCGGGCTTGGGAACCCGAACTCGCAAAGTTCTGTACGAACCCTTACTTTGCGGTTCGGGTTCACCCAACACTGCTCACAGGTTTACCCCCCCCCCATGATAATTTAGCCTCTTTAGATGAGTGGTCATAAGCTTGTGTTCCAAATTTTCATCCTGTGGTCGGGTCCAGATCATTACTGCTGCCTGGTTTTCCCAGATTCTGCTTGGTGGGGGGAAAGGAACTCACCCTTGACAATGATGAGGCACTAGGATTTGTAAGCAGCGGCTATACTAAAGGGTTTTACTTAAGACTAGGAAAGAACCACCAACCTTAGGAACACAGGGCCACAGGAATAGAAGAAACTTGGAAGATTAGAAGCAGCTCATAAGTAAATCACAGGTCTAGGTCCTAACACACAGGTTTTTTTTCCAAAAGTGGAAAACCAACAAAAAATTGATTTATTTGAGTAGTTCACTTGAGTTAACAGCGACTAAAGGGTGGATATCAAATGTTGTTGTAAACAGTGTGAATGGAGACAGTTACAAGTGTTGTACCACAAGGATTGGTCCTGGGCCTGGTTATTTTTACTTGGCTTGGTAGACAAAGTTTGCCACAAGGTGAGTAATAGGTTGTATAGTCCTATAGGTGTTTGTCACATGAAAAATGATTTAGTTTTACTGAATAAATGATCGAAACAATAACAACTGGAGTTTAATGTCTCTAAGTGTAAAATCATGCACTTGGGAGGACAGAATAACGTTTAGGAGGGGAAAACTTAACAAGACACAAGAATAATAGATGCTTGAACCAAAAACAAAGCAGAGCACACTTTCTATGGGGAATGGGAGGGGGGAATGCCACACTGCCTATGAGGAAAGGAGGGGGGATCCCACACTTTCTATGGGGAATAGGAGGGGGGAATGCCACACTGCTTATGAGAATGGGAGGGGGGATGTCACACTGCCTATGGTAATGGGAGGGGGAAAGCCACACTGCCTATGGGAATGGGAGGGGGAATGCCACACTGTCTATATGGGGAATGGGAGGGTGGAAAAGTGATGGGGCAATGCCACGCTGCCTATGGAAATGAGATGGGGGGGATGCCACACTGTATATTGGAAATGGGAGGGGGCCACACGGTCTGTATGGGGAATGGGAGGGGGGGCACACGGCCTGTATGGGGAATGGGAGGGGGAATGCCACACTGCCTAAGGGGAATGAGGGGGGTAATGTCAGACTACATATGGGGATGGTACGGGGGAATGCCACACTGCCTATGTAAATGGTATAGGGTGGGGAAATGCCATACTGCCTGTGGGAATGGGATGAGGGAATGACACAATGCAAATGGGGTGGATGGGGGGAATACCACACTGTCTGTCCAAATCCTAGGTGCATCTTATGGGCGGGTGCGTCTTATAGTGCGAGCGATCAGCAGTAAGTGAATTCAAACATGCCTAAGATATACATCCGTCTATACTAAGATAAAGAGAACATATATAGATAAGAGCAGACTAGATGGACCCCGTGTTCTCCATCTGCCATCACCTTTTTGTGTTCCTAATAAAATTGAAAGACTTTCAAGACTAATTTCTGTGGGCTGTGTTGCTTGTCTATGTCTTGTACCATGTCTTGTCTTGCTCATTATAGAACCACTTTGAAGACTTGCTAAGCCTACTCTCGGGACTGGACCGGCCATTGCTCAGCATTCCAGGATTCCTACTTCTGTGATCACTGTCCGCACGGACTGCAATGGCTGATTCCTCAGAGCTCTCAGTTCTGCACCATGTCCTGTCACTTGCATTGTAGTGCCATTTCATTGGGTTCTTATTGGGTCTGCTTTCAGGATTCCTATTTGTGAAGTCCACTTTTTGTGTTCGGGGGTTTTCATTCTTTGGCTGAACGACCGGACTGTAATCAGCAGAAAGTTTCTCGGGACTTTCTCTATGGTACCATGTGCCATCATTCTCATTATTAAGCCATTTCTTTGGATTGGGATTATTGGTCTTCCTCTTAAGTGTCACATCGCTGCGTAGTATAGAATTCCCATTGCTGTGAGTTGGACGACTTTCACTATCGGACTCTGAATTGTGATAGCTGAACCTTGTAGAAATTCCAGATTTAGAAGATGTTGAATTGTCCCCATGCCTTGTTTCAGGAGTTTTCCTGTAGAGTAGTGCTTTAGACAGCTCAGAAACTAAAGATATATGTGATGTCTCTGGAGTCACAGGCTTGTCTCTCATATCAGAACTTTTATGTATAAATGATTTAGGGGCCTCATGGTGATCCTCCATCTCCTTAGCAGTGTTTATGTACCTGGGGGATGAATCATAGATATTCCATATCCAATGTTCAGATCTGTTGTGTGTCTTAGGAAGATCCAAGATGTTGCTTTTCTCAAGTTCCTTAAATCTGGTCTGTTCCTCATAACCATCAGGATAGTTCAGTGTATTGGGATCCTCATAAATGTTCTCTGAGTCACTATTGTTTGTTGATATGTCAGAAGTCATGTTCTCATAGTAGGTCCCTGTCTGGAAACCCTTCTTCTCTTGATATCCACCAGTGTTCCAAGCTATAGATTGGTTAATATAGATCTGTATCTTGGAATCATCATAGGGACATGGCAGAGAAATTTCTTGCCTTGATAGTACCTTGTTCTTCTTCTTGGAACCCCATTTATTTGAATCCTTCTTCTTGAGCTTTGTATTAGAGCCTTTGTGACCGTTCTTCGTTTCTTCTTCCACTAATTGCATAAGAAAAAGTTCCTGTTAATACGAGTGGCATATTGTGGGGGGACATTTTTATTTCAATGTGTTGCTACTGTTTTAGATTATTTATTGTCTGCTAGGACAGGTGTTTTAACAGCGCCTGTCGCGAACTGATTGGAAGCAGGAAGATTACTGCCGGGATCGGCCTCATCTGGAATATGAGGTCCAGTTCTGTGTACCAGTTCATATTAAGGATGCCCTGATTTTGGAAAGGGTGCAGAGGAGAGCCACAGAACTCAGGGAATGGAGGATCTTAGTTAGTAGAAAGATTACGAAAATTAAATCTATATAATCTTGAAAGGAGACTTCTGGGGGGGGGGGAATTTTATGTAGTGGAGTGGAGCTCACACTCTAGTTTAGCTTAGAAAGAGTCAAGTTACATAAGCTAAATCACAGTTAATTCAGTGGAAGTGCAGAGGATGACCAGCAGATGGCTCTGTCCTGCAGAGGTGTTGGATTGGGTTTAATGTAATTTAGGAGCTCAGATCCTGTAAACATCCTGGCACCTGCTCTGATTTGTGATGGAACTCTAACCTTCAGTTTAACACTATAAAAGGATTAGGGTACCTGTAGCTGTCAGGCCTAGAGTTCCTCCATAGCTTGAGTTTCCACAGCTATATTCTGCTTCACCAGCAGATGGCTCTGTTCTGCAGAGGTGTTGGTAATCAGCCAGCACCTGTGGGACTTCCTGCTCTATATAAGCTGATCCACCCATTCAGCTAGTGGATCAGCATTAAATCTGTCTTCTGAACTGTCTACCCGGACTCTGTCTTTGGACTTCTGAATCTGAACCTGTATCTGAACTTGAATCTGTGTCTTATGTATGTATGCACTCTGACTCCACATGTATATATATGTACAGCAGCCTGTTTGATGTGTGTGCGGTTCACTGGTTGTTACCATTAAACATGGTTTGTCGTATATCAGTTTCTGTCTCTCAGTCTCAATTTCTGGTCAATTACTACAATTGGGATTTCTCCGTTGAGAAATCCTTGACAATTGTTCATTCTCATTATTGTAGTAAGCGGAGTGAGACAATTTTATTTTAGTTTTAGGAGGAACTCTAGCCTTCAGTATAAAAGGGTTAGTACACCTGTAGGCAGGGAATTCATTCTCATTATTGTAGTAAGTGGAGTGAGACAAGCCATGTGCAGGAGGAGAGGAGACAATGGCTGGACTGAGAGAAGGATCCAGCCACAGCCTGATTCTACCTCTACTATAGAGGAACAAGAAGCGAGAGTTGCACCCAGGTGCTGGAGGAGGGAGATAAGACCCCAAGTGACTATTAGAAGGGACATAACCTGCTGCAGTCTTATTCCTACTAAGGGGGAACTGACTTTGGATGCTGTTGATGGAAAGGACAACCTTGGATTGTATCTCTGACTACTGAAGTGCACCAGAGGCTACTAATAAAGTGACTAACTACAAGTTTAAGAGACTTGGCTCCTGTTGATTGTATGTGTATCCTGCAAGTGTCTGGAGCCTGTCAGCATCCCATTTCTGCATACCACCCATGAGTATCCTGAACTTACACCCCACATGCTCAGGTGTTAACCTCTTGCACCACATGTGCTACATGAAGCAGTAGGGGAGGGAGATTTATAGAAGACATCCAGTCAAAAATGACTGAAGATCCTTTTACATGCCCACCGTCAGTGACAGAACTTTCTCTTGAACAAAGAGGATTTGTCTTGATGGGCTATCATGACAAATATTTATGGTTAAAGAGGAAAATCAGACCTTTTCTAAACATCCCTCAGCCCTCCCTCACTGCCTTTTGGATGTTGGCGTTATCTAAAACGCCGACATCTGGCAGCAGTCCTGGTCCCTATTCCACCTCCACTTTAGCTGTCGCTGAGTAAAGGCTGAAGGCTTAGCCATACTTAGCTCTAGCCGTTCTCTCTTCAAATGTTCTGTGCCACTCCTCAGATCTTGCGCTCTTCTGCGCCAAGTGTCATTGCAGCCTATGCAGTGGCACTGCGCAGGTACGAGATCTGAGGGACGGCACAGAGCATGATGGGACGGGAAGATGGCGCTGCCCGATGGAGATGTCGCGGGACTGAGGAATGCCGGAGCACAATGTGACTGGACAGGTAAGTCAAAAGTTTCATAAGGTGAAACCGGCGGGGCAGGGGGGCCAAGCAGGTCAGGTTTTGGTAGATTTATTAACTCCTTTTGATGGATAAAATGTGAATGAGAAGCAAGATTCCTTTGCTTTTGGAAGCTGTCAGATGTAAGTGAATATCTACAGTAAATATATTGCAGCATATTTATTGTGCACCTGCTGCAGCAGCGTGAGGTATCATCTTCTTCAGTTTTGTCACCAGAGTTTTTGGATTGTTTTTCTCTGTTTTTGAAATGAGAACAAGATCTCTGGCTTTGGCTTTAATGCTGGTCTGGCTCTGAAGAATCCGGGACTTCTCCTGATCACCGCTGTCCTCCAGATCATCCACCATCACAACCACATTCTCTCTGCCTGAAAATGCACAAACACAATGCTTAATTTATCTACAGGTACATTGCAAAAAATTTAGAATATCATCAAAAATGTGTATATTTTTAGTAATTCGGTTGAAAAACTGAAAAATCAGCCTGTGGCGCTGCAGAGGCGTTATGGAAGCCCAGGCTGCTTTGATAGCAGCATTCAGTTCAACTGCATTGCTGGGTCTGCTGTCTTTCACCTTCCTTTTGACAATTTCCCATAGATTCTCTGTAGGGTTAAGGTCAGGTGAGTTTGCTGACCAATCAAGCACAGTGATACTGTGGTTATTAAACCAGGTCTTCGTGCTTTTGGCAGTGTCGACAGGTGCCAAATCCTGTTGGAAAATGATAAACCCATCTCCAAAACGCTTGTGGGCAGATGGAAGCATGAGGTGCTATAGAATTTCCTGGTAGACAGCTGTGCTGACTTTGTTCTGAAAAAACACAGTGGACCAACACTAGCAGATGACATGGCTCCACAAACCATCACTGATTGTGGAAATGTCACACTAGACCTCAAGCAGCTTGGATTGTGCCTCTATACACTTCCTCCAACACCAGCAGATGACATGGCTCCCCAAACCATCACTGATTGTGGAAACTTCACACTAGACCTCAATCAGCTCGGATTGTGACTCTCCATCTTCCTCCAGAATCTAGGAACTTGATCTCCAAATAAAATGCAACATTTACTTTCATCTGAAAACAACACCTTTGACCACTGAGTAACAGTCCAGTTCTTTCTATCCTTGGCCCAGGTAAGACACTTCTGGCTTTGTCTATTGGTCACGAGTGGCCTGACACATGAAATGCGACACTTGTAGCCCATGTTCTGGATACGTCTGTGTGTGGTGGCTCTTGAAGCGCTGACTCGCTTCAGCGACGCAGCAGCAGTCCACACCTTGTGAATCTCCCCCAAATTTTGGAATGGCCAATCCCATCAAGCCTGCAATAATCCCAGTTGCTTGTGCACCTTTTTCTACCACACTTTTTCCTTCCGCTCAACTTTTCATTTGATACAGCATCTGTGACCAGCAGCTTCTTTAGCAATGAACTTTTGTGGCTTCCCTTCCTTGTGGAGTGTGCCAGTGACAGCCTTCTGGACATCTGTCCGGTCAGCAGTCTTTCCTATGATTGTGTTGCCTACTGAACCAGACTAAGAGACCCTTTTAAACACTTTTGCAGCTGTTTACGGTTAATTATTCTAATTTTCTGAGATAATAAATTTTTGGTTTTCCTTGGCTGTGAGCCATAATCATCATCATTAACATCAAAAAACACTTGAAGAACTTAGAAGAAAGGTTCGAGACACATTTAAAGACACTGAGTGGTACATGGTGAGACTGATAGCAGGAGACCCTCACTGAATTTAATTGGGGGTGTTTGTATGATATGGTGTCCTTCTTGGAATCTGAGACACGGGACACAAGAACGGGTGGCATGGCTCATTTTTAAGCTAGACATTGTATTGCTCATTTGCAACTGAGACACTTTGTTGTCCGTATGCAAGTAAAACATTAGGCTCGATTCAGAGAGACACAAAAAAACTTTCGGTTTGGTGCCGACGTCGTAACATTTTCAAAATTTCCCGCTCTCGTATGAATGTGCGAGCGATTCCAAGCATGCTTCGTAAACCTTCCGTAGAGCGTCCGTGCGCTCGTATGCCAGAGTACGCAGACGAGGATGTCATTTTCATTCGTGAATTTTCAGATTCCATTTTCTCAACTAACAACGTAGCCTTTCGTTTTTGCCCATTTCCCATCGTATCCTCACACGAATCCTTTCAATTTCCCGCTACATCCTGCTTCACTTTTTCCTAAAGTATTCGTCCAGACGAAATTCTTACGATTTTGTCACCATTATCGAAAGAGCATATACGCATGTTCTCGAACGTTCGTGCGAGTGAAAAATGTACGAAAAAAAGCAAAAAAATGACAAACACCCACCAAAACTTTCACAGACAGCTACGAAAGTCCTGACGAATGTTTCTTTGAATCGAGCCTATTGTATCAGAAATGATGTCGAAATATTTTATATTTGGTCTTTATACCTGTGATGTGCCTATCCTCAATAAAAATTTGTTTAGAAAAAAAAACACTTGACTCGAAGTAATAGATGAGTTTCAGTTTTTCAACTGAATTCCTAAAAATATACACATTTTTGATGATATTCTAAATCTTTGCAATGCATTGGTATCTGCTATGTAGGAGGAGTCTTCAATATGTTTCTGCACCTTTATATTTTCAATGGGAGTGGTGAAGGCGGGAAGAGTAGTAACTGGTCACGCCTGAGGTTTGCTGCCTCAGTGGCAGTGGCTTCTCCCTCAACCAAAAACATTTTTGCTGGTGGTATTTAAAAGTTGGTATGATATCGGGAAAAACATATCACAAAGGGATTTTCTGTTTAACACACAATGGATTTTGGGCCCCAACGTGGGGAAGGGGGTGGGAATCCCAATTGGCTATAAATACATTGCCTCCAGCCCGAGATTTTTTACTAGTGTTGGGCTAACCCGAACTCAAAGTTCAGCCAGAAGTCCGTGTTCGAGTTCGGTCCCAACCAGGAAAAGCTAGTTGGTGGGTCGCTGAGCAGCCCAATAACCCAGGCTTACCTATGCATAGTGTGCAGCAGGAAGCAGCTGTAACTTACCTGAGCCTTGCAATCCGGTCTCTGGTCTGCGGTTGCCATTCCAGCTGTCAAATAGGCCATGGGCAGGGCTACAGAAAGATGGTCATTACTTCCATTAATAAAGTCACTGGCAGCTGGCACCAGGAGTGCTGGCACTAGGAGTGTCCTCACACATGGGAGCGGCGGACATCTTTCTGTAGTCTATTTGACAGCCGGTAAGGCCTACTGCCGCTCAGGGGCATGGATTGCGGTACTCAGACAAGTTACAGGCACTTCCTCCCCCCCCCCCCCGCCATCATAATTTTTGTTTTACCCCGATTATGCCCCCCCACTCCTCTCCCACCTGAGCAGATGGGCCCCCAGAGACAGAATCGCCCCCCATTAATGTTTGGGTCTCCATTGATTTTAATAGAGTTCGAGTTTGGGTCCCTGAATCAAATTTTAATGTAAGGTTTGGCCAAACTCGCCGAACCCAAACCCTGTGGGGTTCACCCAACACTAATTATTACTTGTTTCTCCTTACTCAACCAGCGGCAATAGCTGGCTGCAATTCTCCAGGGGAAGGAGGAGCAGGTAAGACTCTCAAGATCTCGGATTGATGGTGGCAGGGCCGGATTAAGTGCGGTGGAAGCCGCTGGACACAAAATTTTTGCTTCCTTTAAATAATAGTCCAGCCAAATAACTGGTTGTTGTCTGACACCCACCCACTTACTGGAGCGTCAGATCGAGTCCCCTGTGCCACCCTTTGTGTGGGTGCGTGCTGCTCGGGAACCTCGCTTTGCCCCGTACGCCCCTTGAGCCCCCTCATAATCTGGCCTTGGATGGCAGTATACAGTATGCGTGCTTGGAATCAATAGACTCCCCCCCACTCCCTGCGCAGGTACTATCACCAGTTCAGTGTTAAATAGGTGTTAGTCCACTTCAATAAAAAAAGATTTTTAAAATAACGTTTTTTAAGAACTCTTGTACATTAATTTTACCGAGCAAGTCGCGCATAGTTTGGAGCTCGTCCGTGTAGAGCGCGGCTTCTATGTCGGTGATGTTGATCCTTCCTCGGTTCTTGGTGTGGTACAGGATCCCAAACGTGCACAGAGACACGTCATCTATAAACTGCACGAATCCTCCATTGGAGATGAAGCTGGACCTGACCCCCGCAACCCGATCACTGAGGTCACGTGACGTGAGGAGCTTCATCAGCCAGACGTAATCAGGTTTGTCTGATCTGGAGAAGATGCCGATGGTATGTTTCTCCTCCATTTCCTTGTAGAAAACTGAGCGAGAATTGAGCTCTATGGAACTGTGGAAGAAAAGACGATCAGTGGGTCAGCCTCCGATTAAAAGGTATAAAAGTAGGACGAGAATAACGAAAAAGGTGCCAAATAATACAACGTAATGACGTGTAAGATAACAAAAATAATAAAAAGCAATAATGTCAATAAAACAGTACAATACATTTTGGAATGCCCGCTCAATGAGGCGAAGTTGGGGAAAAATGAATGTATGAGAGTTATGAGAGTGCAAAAATCCCCGCCTGACGTCATAGTGACGTCAGGGGGCCGTGTGACGTCACTATGACGTCAGGTGGGAATTTTTTAATTTTTTCTATAATACTGGGATTTCCCCATTCACATGGTTTAGCAGTCCTCCCTGATGAAGGGGGTAATACACCTCCGAAACATTGGATGGATATTTTATGGACTGTCATATATGGACTTTCGTCACGAATTCCACAGATATAACACTGCCTTTTTGGAACGTGATTGTGTCTATGGATTTATCCCTACACATGGAGTGACGGTTTTTCTATGTCTTACTGTTATGAAGCGGTGCCACCGCGGACCAGACACCCACACAATTTGGAACTGTAAGTGTGCACCGACTACTATGGTATGTTACTCCTCTGGATAGAGGTAGAGTATGGTAAGGATGTGGCCGCGGAGCTTAGGCCTGGTGAGGGCTCCAGGAAGAGTTGAGTAAATCAAGAAATATGGGGGGTTCACAGTGGGGCATCCCAATATGTGATGCCCTATAAAGAGGGTGACCACCACTTTTTTATCAAGGAAAAAAAACTAAAGGATTTTAAAGAGGACTTGTGGGGTGGGATTGCTCCTCTTTAATACCCTTTGATAAAACAGGAAGTATATACATTTTTTATGCTATATCTGCCATCCAATAACACAAAAGAAAATTCTAAGGTGACCCCTGAAACATAATATCAAATCCATGTAGATTGGCTCAGACGTTAAGTGGACCATAACCCAGGATTTTGTCTCTCCTGGGTTTTGGTCCTTTCCCCCGGAGGAACCATGATTGGGGATCGCCGAGCGCAACTCACCTCTTCCTGATCCTAAGGCGCATGTGCGGCCACTCGTCCAATCAGCGCGCCATCTAAGGCCAGTGTCTAAGGTGAGCAGCTCTGGCGGTCGCATCACCCGCTTCCCTTTAACAGGGAGTGTGCCTGCGTTGGCCATTTACAAATGCCCGGTGTGGGCTCGAGCCCTGCTAGAGGGATAGCAGGGATCGCTGCAGCTCGTGCATGAGCCACTGGACTGAAGAAAAACGTAAGTGTATGGGCGATCAGGGGGGTTTTGGGATGCCCCGATTTTGGATGCTCCAGGGGTGGAGGAAAGCAATCGGCCCGGGAATCTTATAGATTCCCAGGCCCATCAGCGTGGCTTTTTTTCCACTTTAAAGAGGGACATCGGACCTAAAATAAAAAGGCTTAGCCATCTGTAAATGGTAGCACAGTATAGCCGTGCTCTTCAAAGTCCCGCTCAGCGAAGTCTCGTGGGATTTTGGGTGGCTCCATTGCATCCCGGGCAGAAGATGGGGGCCCGCGCGCAGTGCCTGATTGGATGCAAGATGGCACCGCCCATTGGAAGGTCACCCGGAGTCTGAGGGACCCAGAAGATGGATTCCCCAGCGAGGTGAGTAAATAATGCCCAATTGTGAAACCAGAGTAGGGGAGAAGAGTCCGGTGAGGTTTGGGGGAGGTTTTAACCTCCCATCGAAGTTCCTGGACCCACTGAACTTGTGTAATACATTTGGCCATGGCCCCTGCCGATACTCTCTTCTTAGGGTGTAGAACTAAAAATGGATATTTTCACTTTTCAAATGGTTCTGGAACACTGTTTTTCGTTGCTATCCCTCATGGCAGGTGATCAGTCATTATTCAGGTGTGGCAATGACAGGCGCCATTATCTGGGATTAGAGTGAAGCAGGAGCAATGAAAATTAGCAAAAGGTTATGCTCATAAGGGGAGCGATTCAGGGGATGCAAGTAAAAATGTGGGTTTTGTTCCGCTTTAAATGAGCTATTTACTGCTAGATAGGGCAATCGCTAATACAGAAAAAAAAAAAGGGTGTGATAAGGAAGGGGGGGATACACGCTCTGGTAATGAAGGGGTTAAATAGACCTGAAATGAGCCTATTCTCCCTGAGGAAGTGACGCTGTGACGTCACGCAACGCGTCGGCAGTGAGCGGGGGGGTCTGCATTGCTGTTTTCCACCATTATCATGGACATGGGAGTTATTTTTATTATTGTGTCTTATTGCTTCCTCCCTACTCGGTTGGTCCTTATTACTCTGAATAGCACTTTAGCACATGAGCACTTTTTGATTAGAAATGCACATATGTATAACTGCATATATGTATATGTATAACTAATTATTTTTTGTATGTATGGATACTTGACACAGCATTTTTTACTGGCAGGGTTAGGGACGGCTTAGACCTTATCATTACTCTAGTACCATTATTATTATTAGGTGGTTCGTTAACAGCAGGTTTGTCTATGTTTTATGTGTTTTAGATTAAGTGTATGTTTATGTGGGCTCATCCTACAATCCTACAAGTTTTGTATCTTTTTTGACACAAAAGGTAGTGCCACTTTCTCTTATTTGAGTTAGATCTGGGGGGTGTTTGGGACCCCCCCATTCTTTTGTGTTCATTAGATGTTCACCTATCCCGTTGTGTGCACACTGGCCGCAGCTAGTGCGGCCCATTATCTGTTCTAGTAGACCTGAAATCATATTGCAGACCATCCCGGGTTTCCAACCTGTGCAAAAACAAGGCGCTACCATGGTCAAAACACTAAAAATCCTGCAAAGCGTCATAATGTAACGGATACGAGCAGCTAACAAGACTAAAAGTGAGCTTTAACCTAATCTTCAATTATATAGCAGAACATTAGGGACACACTTGTGACATTACAATATCACCAAACAACATTTATAACTCAATTTACCGATATTCAGCTCTACATTGCAGATTGAATCAGGTATGATGTTATGGGTGATGCATACCTCCCAACTGTCCCTGATTTGGAGGGACTGTCCCTTTGGGGTCTGTGTCCCCCTGTCCCTCATTATTCTCATTTGTCCCTCTTTGAGGTGTAACATGCAGATCTGCAGCAACAAATGATTCATTTGCCTATTCAAAGTGTTTCTATTGTTGTATCAGTTACAATGTATCTCCTATCCATCCCTCAATGAGGAGGCGTGGCTTCATCCATCCCTCAATGAGGGGCGTGGCTTCATTTAACAATTGTCCCGCTTTCCCACCCTAAAAAGTTGGGAGTTAGCGCTGATTATTCAGATGTCTTGGACTGTTACATGATTATAATGGAGAATATTAAACAGTATACCGGTAATCTCTGACTCAAACCAGAGTTATTTACTAAATTAGCCCATATCTGCAGGGAGACCCAGGACAATACACGGTGGGCCGCACTGCTTTGGGGCGAGTTGGGCTGCTGCTTTTAACACCCACATTCAATCCCTGCCCCCTTAGTCCCCCTCTCAGCCCCCTGTACCCACAAGCCAAGGAACCCCAACCCCCAATGCTTTAACCCCAGCACCCACATTCAATCCCTGCCCCCTTAGTCCCCCTCTCAGCCCCCTGCACCCAGCCCCACTGTACCCACAAGCCAAGGAACCCCAGGCCCCAATGCTATAGCCCCAGCACCCACATTCAGTCCCTGCCCCCTTAGTCTCCCTCTCAGCCCCCTGTACCCAGCCCCACTGTACCCACAAGCCAAGGAACCCCAGGGCTGATTTTTGGCCCCAGTCCACCATTGCTTACCTGTCTGTAGAAGGATCCTTCTCGGAACTCGTCCTCTCTGTTAGTCTCTATTATACTTGTATAAGTTATACAATCCAGAGTATGTATTAGCTGAGCAGAGAAGAGGAGGACGAGCATGTGATGAGAAATTCCTGGACTTTACAGCCATTTACAACTCTGCTTATAGCTCAGTATTTTCTCTTCCTTGTTCAGCTCTAGGCACTGATTCTATACAGTGATCTCCAGTCAATGTTTATGCATCTAATTTAGATAAAACATATTGTAAATGCATAACATTCAACCTTTCAGCGTGGGAAATAGGGACATTTTGCAAATGAAGCCACGCCCCCTCATTGGAGGAATGGATAGGAGATACATTGTAACAGTTACAACAATAGAAACACTTTGAATAGGCAAATGAATCATTTATTGCTGCAGATCTGCATGTTACACCCCAAAGAGGGGCAATATGTAAAAGAAGCCACGCCCCTTCATTGAGGGATGGATGAAGCCACGCCCCCTCATTGAGGGATGGATAGGAGATACATTGTAACAGTTACAACAATAGAAACACTTTGAATAGGCAAATTAATCATTTATTGCTGCAGATCTGCATGTTACACCTCAAAGAGGGACAAATGAGAATAACAGGGGACAGAGGGACATGGACTCAAAAGAGGGACAACTGGGAGGTATGATTTAAAAAAAAAAAAAATTATAAGGGTTTAACCCTTTTAAGCCCGTGCCCCCTCCCCAGGCTGGCAGGGCTCAGTTCACTGGTGTTAGTGAAATTGCCTTGGGCGGCATGGTCTCAGTTGGCCCTTTTTGTGGTGAAGAGTCGCGTCACATCACCGAGGGACGTCCCAAATCTAGATGCCCCCTAAGGATCTGCTATTTGGATCACCAAACCAGGGAGGTTCTTTCACAAACAGGGGCATCCCAAATTGAGATTCCCTTGTAAAGCTGAATAGCTTGCATAGTGGGTATGGCAGCGATCCCAGGGGGTATCACACAATAGGGTATCACAGATGCTCCAGGGATAGGAAATCAGCTGGGGTGGACAACTTAAAAGCAGAACAAAACCCAACACTTCCTCCCCTGAAATCTAAATCGAGATGCCCCGTTGTGTGGAACCAAGCCATTTGCCAGGAGATGGGGGCACCAGCTGTGGTGGTGCCCTCCCAGTCCGTCGTCGGCCAAGCACGGTCGCACACCCCAAAGGCTGGCCCTGTCAGTGGGCCCCCCAGGAGGGTGGGGGCCCCCGGCAGCTGCCCCGCCTTGCCAGGTGCTGACGCCGGCCCTGCCTCCAAGGGTGCGTAACATCAGGTTTAGGAGAAAAAGGAATCGCCCATCCCGCGTAAGGTTCCCGGGGCTTGTTTTATACCTATTTATATACATATTTATATCTATTGCTTTCTACTGCAAAATGAGCGCTGCAATCCTTTCCCACTTGGCAATAGAAGAGCTGACTGTATGAGAGATGTAGCTGGGGGGGAGCAGGATGGGCACATGCCCCGGGTGCAGCAAGTCAGGGGGTGCTAAAGGGGGACCTGAGCACAGATGGGGGGCACCATTTTGAATGTTTGTCCCAGGTGCCAGAAAGCCCAGCTACTCCTCTGGACTGTTTCCCTGGCTGCCGTACACGCAGAGATCCAGGATTTAAAGTCTCATCACCTCCATTGTACAATGAATAAACGACTCCATCCATTATTTTTTCCTCCGTCTTGCTGAGCTGACCAAGGCAGAGGCAATAAAAAAAAAAGTTTAGAGGGTTTTATTGCTTCTTTATCATATCTTATCCATCGAGGCTATACATAGCACTTCAATCAACCAGGAAGAAAATATTATTTTGTTTAATCATTGTAAATGGAATTCCCCATTTGAATGAGACTCATATACATCATTCATTTTTTATATATTGTTTTCATTATTTTCATTTCATTTCCATTGGTTATTGTCAGTTCACTATGTTTTTATCTGTTTCGTCTGCCTTTTATTATTTTCTATAATATTTATTTATATTATATTTATTATATTTATTTGTTTTTATTTATTTTCCTTTGTAGTCTTCCATTTATTCTTCTCTACATTCAATCTTCTACTCTGCCTTTCCTCTATCTCCTTTACCCAGGCTGATTAGTGAGCTCAATGCCCCAGTGCCACATAGACCCTTCACGATGGCAACGCAACCGCCCCGGGGCTGGGATGAAGGCGACTGGCGGCTGTCTCTGCCACTTGCGGGACTGTCTCCGCTGGCGGCAGTAGACCGGTAGCTTTGCGACTCCTGGACGTCATTCAGCAAGCTTGGGTAGATATACCCGGCCCCAATGAGGGGACAGCACAGGCAGGTTGCTATATACTGGGAGCAGCGTAATAATACTTTGATAGATGCTTTACTAAAAGTGCAGTTAATCTATAGTTAATCTATAGTGTCAAAGCACCAATGACATCACTGATGACGTCAGGCGCGACTTGTGAATGTTTTGATTGGCCTGAGGGCCTATTTGCCTGTCTATAGCATTGGTCCTTTTATTGTTTGTGGTTGATCCTGATAAAGAGGCCTGCTGGACCCCAAAACGCTGAGCCGCGATCCTTTGTAATTTTTATTTTGTCACAATATATTTTAATGCTTTGATCATCTGTTGGGAAGTTTTTGGATATGCACAGCCAAAGAAAAGTTACATTTAGGGGTGCAGGCCAAAAGGTAAATATGAAGAATACAATTGCAGCTTGTATGGGGCTCTAGAGGTGCCCTCTATATATATATATATAAGTGGCTGTGGATCTGCTTGAAATCCCTGGCCAGCTGATGTATCCTGGCGGCGGTGGTGCTTTCTAGTGAGTAAGCCGCAAGAGGCCATTACGAGAGAGACGATTGACGATTGGCTGAGCCACACCGAAGGAGGTGTGGCGAAGAGAATATATAGCAGACCGCCATTGGTCCGCGTCACCCTGACGAAGCCCCAGTAGGCGGGGCGAAACGTGCGTCGGTGGATGGACGGCTCCACCACGCCCCCTCCTCTTCGCCTCCCCACACAAGCTGGCCACATGAGACGCGTTCCTGGGGAATAGCCTCCGCCGTGACGCAGGATGAGACTGCAAGCTGCGGTTTAAGGAGAGGTACAGTAGGCGGTTGAGCGATGCCAGGTATCGTGGCCTCATGCATATATTAGCCTGACCTGAGCAGCTCCCGCCCAGCGTCACTGTGTTGTATATAGAAGGCAGACTGTGATTCATTGCTCTCTGGCTTTTTACAAAGTTTTTTGCACAAGTTCAGCACATTGACACTTTGTCATACTAGCTAATGAGCTGCTGCTAGATGTGATTTGAGCGTATTCAAGCCACCAGTACTTCATCAATCATGTTATGCTGCTAATACAGTAAACAGCCTTGACCTCGGACATAACTTTGGCTTTACCCTGCTAAATTTTGCACTTTTTTTGATCTCTGATGTCGGCTGGCCAGCCATAAACGTGTGTGTCAGGGAACCGCGGGTCACGTGATCCAACTATAAACCAGGGACCTCCTGACACACAGACCGCGTTCCCCAAAACCCTTGTACAAGCCCTCCTATCAGGCATACCAGGCCCAAAGCCTGCGGACACACAGATTCTTGGTTTAAGGCAAACAGATCGCTCAAGTTAAAATGTAGGTTTTAATGCTATAAGCGCACTAGGCAGTGATAACAAACATTTGGCTATGATGGAATATGAAATGATACAGATGATACAAAATGCTGAGACGGTTACAGGATACAGTGAGTTACACAGAGACACAATAATCAGTTACCTTAGTATGCAGTTGCAGAATAGTGGTTAGAGCTTCCACAAGAGGTAAGTGGCAAGCTGTGTGGGTGGGCACCTCCAGCACGTGTGACTCGTGACCTCTACAGAAGTGATCAATGCCTGGCTCAGGGTTACCCTATTTTTGCGGCGAGACTCCTCCACCCCCTCCCCTCTGTGGGACGGATTGTCACCTCCCACTGTTCTGGGGCTCGCTTCATCCCCTAAAACCTATTAGGGGTTATAACTTTGAGCAGGGGGGTCGTATGGCTTTGGAAGCAGTACCAAACAATTGGGCTGGACGCCGGGCATCCAATGAGTTCAGAAATGGGGTCCCTAAGCTGGTCAGAACCTTAGATCTCCGTTTTCCTGGTTTTCCTTTATTGCTGAGCCCGCTGTAACCTATCCCTGTGTGCAGTTTTGTGAGCCGGTTCTGATTCTGTACCTGGTCTGGTGCTGGGGCACATGGGGGCGCAGCTATGATCCGATTTATGTTGGTGCCGGATGTCTGCCGTTCCCCTTTTTCATCTGACAAATTCACAGCCAGGGGTCGAGCCAGCTGCAGACCTAGCGGAGTCTTCTCAGACTAGAAGTGTGACAGTCAGCAGGGGGGTCTGTGATCTGTGCTGTTCAACATATACATTATTATTATTATTCTTTATTTATATAGCGCAATCATCTTCCGTAGTGCTTTACAAAGTAGTAATTACAGACAGGGTAGAAACATACGGTACATATACTATTTCACATGCAGTTTTACAGAGTTGAGAATGGATATTCTGAGTACAGGATACAATAGGGGAGAGAGTCCTGCCCTTGCGAGCTTACAGTCTAAAGGAAGAGGGGTGAAGACGAGGGGGAAGGATCACAAACAGTCAGTATTGAGCTTTGTGGCATGCGCCCTTTAGAAGATTGGTTAGGCCAGATTATATGCTTGTCTGAATAGGTGAGTTTTAAGGGCGCCTTTGAAGGTTTTGAGGGTTGTGGAGTGGCGGATTGGGTGCGGGAGGGCATTATAGAAGATTGAAGTTGCACGAGAGAAGTCCTGGAGGCGGGCGTGAGAGGAGGTGACCAGGGTGGAGGACAGGAGAAGGTCGGCAGAAGAGCGGAGGCTCTCCTACACATGCGAATTCCCCTTCCTGAAGAGATAAGGACCTGTGCATTTATAACAGGGGGAAATAAAGGGGTACTCCAGACTTGGATATGTGAGGTTTCTGTACTTAAGCTGGATCGTTCCTTCACAGTGTGCAGGTGTGGTGGTATGTGTGAACCTATGTGGGGAGGGGGTGTGGTCTGAATGGGGGGCCCGCATATCTTATAATGCTATGCTAGCTTTTTAACCCTTTAGGGAATATTGGGGTATTTTTGTGAGTGCCATTTGTATCTGTCACCAATAAATGTTGTTGTGTTGGCAAGACATACTGTAATAGTGCTTCTTCTGAGTACCAGCCCTACAGGAAGCACTTGTTCTTTGTGTTTTTGTGTGGCTCTAGAGATGCCCGTATAAATGGCCACGCACCAACCTGAATGAAATTGATAGAAATGTATTATATCCAAAAAAACACAATGACCTGATCCATGTAACAATAGACAATACAAGACAAAATTAAAACCATAAAGACGCAAAAGCTGTTGGTGGTGGTGGTGGGGGGGGGGGGGTTGAAAGAAGATTTCAGAAAAAGGCTATTCAACTGAGATTAAAAGCCCCCTAATACAAAATAAATTAATATGCAATTAAGCTTTGCCCCCGTGCAGCAATCACACAATTGGGGGCAAGGCTCTGAATACCGATGATGTATCTGCTCCTTAATCATTAGTGTCATTACGGCTTGGCAGACGCTCTCATTCCCCAGCACTTCAGTAGTATCCCGCTCCTTGCCACTTTTAGCACTTTACTATGAGATTGTCCAGCAACCTATTGGTATTATTTTGACACTTGGATGTCACATTGCTCATGCACTTGCACTTTTTTCAGATGACATTTTTTTTACTCCATTTAATGTTTAAATTCACCTGGCATCTCATTGTTTGCGTTGTTTTGCACATTGTCCCGTACATTTGAGCGCTCTGCAGCCTTTAGGATATTATTTGTATATTAATTGCATATTAATTTATTTTGCATTAGGGAGCTTCTAATCTTAATTGAATAGCCTTTTTGTGAAATCTTCTTTTTGTCTTGTTTTGTTTATTGTTACATCGATCAGGTCATTGTGTTTTTTTGGATATAATACATTTCTATCGATTTCATTCAGGTTGGTGTGCGGCCATTTATACATGTTTTTTGGGGCATCAGAGCCCCATACAAGCTGCAATTGATCACCTGTTGGAGCACTGGTTCTTCACGAATACTTTTATCATAGGGCCAAGCTGCGCAAGATAAAACAGGTGATCCAATGATATATGACATGTTATTGTTATGCACATGGGAAGGAGAAATCTGTGTCATGATTACACACTAAATAAAGAAACACTTGGTAAAACAACAATGGAAAAAGACCTAGGGGTTTTAGTTGACAATAAGCTCAACTGTAGTAATCAATGCCAGGCAGCTGCTGCCAAAGCAAATAGGATCATGGAGTGCATCAGGAGGGGCATGGGTGCTCATGACCAGAGCATCATGTGACCCCTCTATATGGGGTGCATCAGGAGGGGCATAGGTGCTCATGACCAGAGCATCATTTTACCCCTGTACAAGTCACTGGTCAGACCCCATATGGAATACTGTGTACAGTTCTGGGCACCTGTGCTTAAGAAGGACATATCAGAACTGGAGCGCGTTCAAAGAAGGGCAACAAAGTTAATAAAAGGAGTGCGGGGGCTAGAGTACCCTGAAAGATTGTCCAAGTTAGGTTTATTTAGTCTAGAAAAAAGACGATTGAGGGGTGATCTAATAACTATGTATAAATATATTCGGGGTCAATACAAAGATCTGTCCCACAATCTATTTATACCCCGGAGTGTAACCATAACCCGGGGGCATCCACTAAGGTTAAGGAAAGGTGCTTTCTCCACCGACATAGGAGGGGATTCTTCTCTGTAAGAGCAGTGAGACTATGGAACTCGCTGCCAGAGGAGGTAGTAATGATGGATACAGTAAAGTGGCCTTGATGCCCTCCTGGCATGTAACAACATTATCAGCTATGGCTACTAGACCACTGGAAGGAGATCTATAGTAGCCTTGATGCCTTCCTGGCATGTAATAACATTACCAGCTATGGCTACTAGACCACTGGAAGGAGATCTATACTGGCCGGGATGCCCTCCGTGCATGTAATAACATTACCAGCTATGGCTACTAGACCACTGGAAGGAGATCTATAGTGGCCGGGATGCCCTCCGTGCATGTAATAACATTACCAGCTATGGCTACTAGACCACTGGAAGGAGATCTATAGTGGCCGGGATGCCCTCCGTGCATGTAATAACATTACCAGCTATGGCTACTAGACCACTGGAAGGAGATCTATAGTGGCCGGAATGCCTTCCTGACCTGTAATAACATTACCAGCTATGGCTACTAGACCACTGGAAGGAGATCTATAGTGGCCGGGGTGTCCTCCTTGCATGTAATAACATTACCAGCTATGGCTACTAGACCACTGGAAGGAGATCTATAGTGGCCGGGATGCCCTCCGTGCATGTAATAACATTACCAGCTATGGCTACTAGACCACTGGAAGGAGATCTATAGTGGCCGGGGTGTCCTCCTTGCATGTAATAACATTTCCAGCTATGGCTTCTAGACCACTGGAAGGAGATCTATAGTGGCCGGGATGCCCTCCGTGCATGTAATAAGATTTCCAGCTATGGCTACTAGACCACTGGAAGGAGATCTATAGTGGCCGGGATGCCCCCGTGCATGTAATAACATTACCAGCTATGGCTACTAGACCACTGGAAGGAGTTAAACAGGCTGAACTGGATGGACTAAAGTCTTTATTCAGCCTTATATACTATGTTACTATGTTACTATGACATCTATGGCCAACAGCATTGTCTGGGCTTATGTGCAATTACTTTGGTTCACAAATCTAAAGGATCTGCCAGGGCTGGCTCCAGGCTTATGTGGGCCTTTGGGGCGAGAGAGTCTTGGCAGGAACCAATGCAACCCAGCACCATTAATTTCTGCTGCCACTGATGGATCCTCCTCTGTTACTAGCGGGGGGGGGGGGGGAGGTTCCTTGGTTTCCTCCCTTAATCATTCGGGGAGGGAAAAGGACCTATGTGTCGGAGTTTTGTGCATTTCTTATGGGAATGTCCCTGAATTATGCAAATTTTAGCATATTGTGCACATGTCATGAAAAACAGGGAAACGCAAACAATAATCTAGTGACAGAAAGTGTTCACTATAAATGGAACATGTACAAATGATAAACCAGTAGTGGGTTTGCAGTTTGTAGCAAGTCATAAACAGTCTGTAGCAAGAAGTTTGTAGCAAGTATTGGTTTATTTTTTAGGCTTTCTGCAGACGCGTTTCGCGGTGAATGCCGCTTCTTCAGTGCACATACAGCTCATTAGTAAAATTACTGTGGTTCAAATACAAAGAGATTGATTATTGGTAACTTTCAGTGTTATACATGATCTGTTTAGTCATATAATAGATTTTACATAAATAAATACCTTATTAAAATATATTATTATGGTAATATTAAATACCATTTATTTATGTACAATCTAGTCCTCAGTGCGTCCTTCATGGATTGTCCTCTAGTCTAATGTTTCTCCTTGCTGCCTTTACCGCTGCCACTTTTCCATCATGGCTGCCAATCAATCGCCCTCTAACTTTTGCCACCTTCTCCATTGTTGCTGATCGGCTTAAGGTCCAGCCAACCATGAGCAAGTCTGTACATTTTGTTCAGGCAATAGAGCCTGTTTTAGCTGTAAAGCTCCGCCTCTTGCATTCATTACCACTGTTGTGTGTGTGTGTGGCAACTATAGGGTTTATTCATGAAGCTCTAGCGGCGGGCAGCGCGTCATAGCGGCATGCAGCGTCTGGTGAACGCCGGGCGCTGTACGCAAAACCACATTTATAAAGGCGATTCTGGTGAGCGACTCTAACAGCGCCATGCAACATCTGATTCATCATCACAGGCGGCTCAACGTATAGCGCCGGCGCTCTAGCTTCCAGAGCGACAGGTAAGACCTGTCGCTACCGCTCTCTCTCCCATACATTTTAATGGGCGTTTCCTCTAATCCCATTCCTGGGACATTTTTTTTTTTTTTTTTTTTTTACACTCAAATAATTATTTGATCTCTCCTGGCCTGTTTTTTTTTTTTTGTTGAAAATTTTATGCAGAATTGTCATTACAGGTCTGGTATTAAAGTGTTAATGTCACAATGTTATAACAATTTCATTCCATGTGTTTTCGCTTTGTTATTGGTGGATATATGTCCAAAAACTCACTTTAATCACACAGCCTCTGGTGCTCTAAGCTATAGCGAACCAATTTTGAGCGCCGCCGCTGTGTGAGTGTGATTTTTTGTTGAATATGGTGGGGAGCGCTGAGTGCCAAACGCTCTGAGCAGTAGGTACCTTTTGCTCCCTGTAATGCTGTACTGGTGTTAGAGCGCCCAACATACATCTCATTCATCAATGCCGGGCAGGTTACTATAGCGACTAAGGCGCTCTGTTACAGCGCCCGATGTACAGACGCTCATCTGCCGATAGCTGGCGTTAGTCATGAATCATGATCGCCCGCCATCTTACAGAGAGGGACCGCAAAAAAAAAAAAAAACAGTGTTCCAGGACGAATTGAAAAGCAGAAATATCCATTTCTAGTTCTACATCCTAAGAAGGAAACATCAACAATAACTGGCCAAATGCATTTTACAGGTTCAGTGGGTTTTGGTCTGCTTGAAACTAGGCTTCATCTACCCCCTCTTTGTTATATATTCGCATCATCTTAATGTCAGAATTTTTTCCCCCCTCCTCCCCACCCACTCCTTCCTGCTCCTTCCCCTGACCCTCCCCCATCTTCTCACCTGAGCACCCTCCCACCCTATATTCACCCAGGCATCCAGCATAAAGAGAGAGATAGGGCTCAGACCCCTTCCCACTCTCTGTAGCAGTCATGGACTGGGGCCAAAAATTAGCCCTGGATTTTACCAGCCCCTGGAAGACCCAAGGCATCCTTGCTGTGGCCCTCTGACCAGGGCTATAGCAATCGAGGCTGGGGTTCCTTGGCTTGTGGGTACAGTGGGGCTGGGTACAGGGGGCTGAGATTAAGGGGGGGAGATTAAGGGGGCAGGGATTGGATGTGGGTGCTGGGGCTATAGCATTGGGGGCTGGGGTTCCTTGGCTTGTGGGTACAGGGGGCTGAGAGGGAGACTAAGGGGGCAAGGATTGAATGTGGGTGCTGGGGCTATAGCATTGGGGGCTGGGGTTCCTTGGCTTGTGGGTACAGTGGGGCTGGGTACAGGGGGCTGAGAGGGAGACTAAGGGGGCAGATATTGAATGTGGGTGCTGGGGCTATAGCATTGGGGGCTGGGGTTCCTTGGCTTGTGGGTACAGTGGGGCTGGGTACAGGGAGCTGAGAGGGAGACTAAGGGGGCAGGGGGTGAATGTGGGTGCTGGGGCTATAGCATTGGGGGCTGGGGTTCCTTGGCTTGTGGGTACAGGGGGCTGAGAGGGAGACTAATGGGGCAGGGATTGAATGTGGGTGCTGGCGCTATAGCATTGGGGGCTGGGGTTCCTTGGCTTGTGGGTAAAGTGGGGCTGGGTGCAGGGAGCTGAGAGGGAGACTAAGGGGGCAGGGATTGGATGTGGGTGCTGAGGCTATAGCATTGGGGGCTGGGGTTCCTTGGTTTGTGGGTACAGTGGGGCTGGGTGCAGGGAGCTGAGAGGGAGACTAAGGGGGCAGGGATTGGATGTGGGTGCTGGGGCTATAGCATTGGGGGCTGGGGTTCCTTGGCTTGTGGGTACAGTGGGGCTGGGTACAGGGGGTGAGAGAGAGACTGGGGAGAGGGGGCAGGGATTAAATGAGGGCATTAAAAGTAGCAGCCCAACTGGCCCCAAAACCATGTGGCCCATCGGGCATTGTCCCAGGGCTCCCTATGGCTATTTGCCCCCTGCTCTGTAGATATCCCTTATATACTTATTTTAATTTCACAAATCAGATCCCTCAAGCACTGACCCCACTTCATCTGATTTGTTCAAATTAATTCATTATTCAGACAGTTGATTTCCACAAACTAAGACACGGGGATCTTGATTTCCCCATTGCTTGTGAATTGCCCTTCTCGTGGCCTAGAGAAGAACGGAACATGTTTCTATGTGTTACCCTAGTTATATTTATAGGAATTAGATTTATTAGTACCAGTTGGGCGTTATCATTCCTATATCTCCTATCTTTCTTTCTAATATTTTTAGCATTTGGGCCCATTCCTTAAAAATGAACCTCCAACCTCTGGGGTTGCAGATCTCCCTCTGAACCATATGGACCCAGGCGCTCACCCTCTTCTCAGATCCCATGGAGACGCTATTGGCTGAACCGACCCCAAGAGGCACATAAAGGGTCCATTCAGAATAGGAGAGTCATAAGGGTCTGGAAGCAGACAGTGCTACAGTCCCAGGCTTTTGAGAATTCCTGGAAAGTAAAAAAAGTTGCAAAAAGTAAAATAAACCTATGGCACATCTTTGCAGTCCAGTTGCAACTGCAAGAATAAAACTGGATGTGGCAGGGCAGCCGGAAGTATATGTAGGCCGAGAGGGGCCACACCTTTTTATTAATCAATGGGTTAACACTCTCGTCCGAAGGGTGTGCCCTTTGGACGAGAGTGTTAACCCATTCGTATCTGATTTATGATGCCCTTTAGTGGAATATGAAAGCTAAGGCTGCTACCTCCTCCCCACACCACCAACAGTTATATTTGGGGGAATCTAGCATTATAATCTGCTGTATACAGGGCCGGCGCCAGGTTTATGTGGGCCCTTGGGTGGCATAGTCTCAGTGGGCCCCTTTGTGGTGAAGAGTCGCGTCACATCACTGAGGGACGTCCCAAATCTGGATGTAACCTAAGGGTCAAATGAAAATCCCGGCATGCACTCCCCGTCCCTTGTTGCCGCCAGCTGCCTGCTGTTTGATCGCCCGCAGCTCGCCAGGGCGCGTCGGTCACGTGGTGTGGAGGCCCCTTCCTCTCTCCTGGGTGGGGACTAATTGCTGCATAGTGCCGGGAAAAGAATTAGCTCCGCCACTCCCAGTCTGTCGGACAAGTGCTGTCGCAGACCCCAAAGGCCGGCCCTGTCAGTGGGCCCCCCTGGAGGCTGGGGCCCCCCCGGCAGCTGCCCCACCTTGCCGGGTGCTTATGCCGGCCCTGGCTGTATAGTAAAATCTAGTCATAATCTTGAAACAGAAATTTATTAGCGGAGGAGCTTTGATTAACGTTACTGATATAAGCATCTGTTTCTATATTTCAGATGCTAGCTTAGTATGCAGATCGTTTTCCCATTTCTTCTGGAAAGTTGCCTTACTTATATATCGAGCTTGTAATAACAAATTATATATATATATATATATATATATATATATATATATATATACCCGTTTTTGTTAATGGATTTATTATTAAACCGGACCTTCACCCTGTTTCCCCCTGTACATACAGATTGCCCACATTAATCCAGACCCTCACCCTGAATAAGAGCCTATCTTGTATGTCCCCCCCCCCCTGTACATACAGATTGCCCACATTTATCCGGACCCTCATCCTGAATAAGAGCCTATCTTATATGTTTCCCCCCTGTACATACAGATTGCCCACATTTATCCGGACCTTCACCCTGAATAAGAGCCTATCTTGTATGTTTTCCCCCTGTACATACAGATTGCCCACATTAATCCGGACCCTCACCCCGAATAAGAGCCTATCTTGTATGCCCTCCCCCACCCTGTACATACAGATTGCCCATATTTATCCGGACCTTCACCCTGAATAAGAGCCTATCTTGTATGCTTTCCCCCTGTACATACAGATTGCCCACATTAATCCGGACCCTCACCCTGAATAAGAGCCTATCTTGTATCTCCCCCCCCCCGTACATACAGATTGCTCACATTAAAAATCATCCTATGCATCTGGTATGTAAATGTGTGACACCCCCCAGGTTGCCGAAACCAACTTCCCGCTCCTATAGCACATGCGCGGCCACTCGTCCGATCAGCGTGCTTGAATTCGCTGACGTCGCATCATCTTAACCTTCGTCTAAGGTGAGCGGCACAGAGCACGCTGGCGGCAGCATCCCCCTCTTCCCTCTAACAGGGAGCGTGCCCGCAACGGCTATTCCCAAATGCACCCGCGGCTCGCACATGTGCCGTTGGACCAGGAAACAGGGTAAGTGTATGGGGCGACCTGGGGGGGGGGGTTTACACAGATTTTGGATGCCCTGGGGGAATCGATTGGCCCAGGTATCTTATAGAATTTTAGATGCTGGGGAATAGTTTTTTAAGGGTTTGGGATTTTCATTACATGATGCTGAAGGTCCGGTTTGCTTGATCCATACTTGCTCATGATGTGCCATGCTGGGGGAGGGGGGTATCATTCTATAGCTTGCCTCAGGCAGCAGAGAGGCTAGCTTCCCCCATTCATGGAGCGCCCCCTTGGGGCCTTCCCTTGTCCCAGCTACTGCAAGTTATCTACTCCCCTGAATTGCTCCCCCCATTAGGGGGTTCCTTTTGCCAATTTTCACTGCTCCTGCCTCACTCTAATCCCTCTAATCCCAGATAATGGCGCCTGTTTTAGCTGTAAAGCTCCGTCTCCTCCATTCATTGCCGCTGCTGAGTGTGGGAATGATGTCATCGCCGCGCCTATGCAATGACTAAACACCTGACATATCGCAGGACAATTGAAAAAGTGAAAATATCCATTTCTAGTTCTACACCCTAAGAGGGGAGTATTGTCAGGTGCTTTGGCTAAATTAATTTCACAAGTTTTTGGGGGTTTTGGTCGGCTTTGAAAAAAAAAAAAGCTTTAAGAGTAGATGCCTTGATCCTGCAGAGGATGATCGGGTGCTACTCTAAGGGAAAATTGGGGTTTTGTGGCTGAATAGAGGCCGAGAATCACATGAGGGTGATGGCAGCTTACACTGTCCAGCATTCTCTCTTTTTGCTATTTATCTATAATACAGACGTGTTTTACCTCTTTAGCATCATAAATATTTTTCAAAGGTCACTGGATACAACCAAGGTAACGTTGAAACAAGGAAGATAATCTTGGCAACAAATAAGGGTCTATAAAGTTCAGGAGTTTCTTCCCACTTTGTACTTTCCTCCTCACTCGTCAATACTCCTCTGTGTTGTGCAGAGACACAATGTAACTGTTTTATAATCAACCGGAAGGAACGTGTTATGGAGCAAGAAGCCAAACCCTAAGCGGACGCAAGGAGGACACTATGGAGACTATTGGGGGGCTCAGGCCAGAAGGAGGATCTGCCTAAGCTCAGGTATGGGCTCATTCAGTTGATACGTATGTTGCCAGTGGCAGATTGGGGCCAAAATTCAGCCCAGCAACCGACCGCTGGTCCATGACAAGCCAGTGGTTGGTCTCTGCAGCTTCCTGGCCAGTCACCCAGCGTGCTCCAGGACTGAGGCTATAGCAATAGGGAGAGGACATGGGCTGGGGTTGCTTGGCTCCAAGACTGAGGCTATAGCAATAGGGAGAGGACATGGGCTGGGGTTGCTTGGCTCCAAGACTGAGGATGTATCATTAGGGGGAGGACATAGGCTGGGGGTTGCTTGGCTCCAAGAATGAGACTATATGATTAGGGGGAGGACATTGGCTGGGGGTTGCTTGGCTCCAAGACTGAGGCTATATCATTAGGGGGAGGACATGGGCTGGGGTTGCTTGGCTTCAAGACTGAGGCTATATTATTAGAGGGAGGCCATGAGCTGGGGTTGCTTGGCTTCAAGACTGAGGGTATATCAATAGGGGGAGGACATGGGCTGGGGTTGCTGGCTCCACGTCTGAGGTTATATCTTTAGGGGGAGGACATGGGCTGGGGTTGCTTGGCTTCATAACTAAGGGCATATCATTAGGGGAGGACGTGGGCTGGGGTTGCTTGAATCCAAGACTGAGACTATATCATTAGGGGGAGGACATGGGCTGGGGGTTGCTTGGCTCCAAGGCTGAGGTTATATCATTAGGGGGAGGACATGGGCTGGGGGTTGCTTGGCTCCAAGGCTGAGGTTATATCATTAGGGGGAGGGCATTGGCTGGGGTTGCTTGGCTCCAAGACTAAGGCTATATCATTAGGGTGAGGACATGGGCTGGGGGTTGCTTGGCTCCAAGACTGAGGGTATACCATTAGGGTGAGGACATGGGCTGCGGGTTGCTTGGCTCCAAGACTGAGGCTATATCATTAGGGGGAGGACATGGGCTGGGGGTTGCTTGGCTCCGAGGCTGAGGTTATATCATTAGGGGGAGGGCATTGGCTGGGGTTGCTTGGCTCCAAGACTGAGGCTATATCATTAGGGTGAGGACATGGGCTGCGGGTTGCTTGGCTCCAAGACTGAGGCTATATCATTAGGGTGAGGACATGGGCTGCGGGTTGCTTGGCTCCAAGACTGAGGCTATATCATTAGGGTGAGGACATGGGCTGCGGGTTGCTTGGCTCCAAGACTGAGGCTATATCATTAGGGTGAGGACATGGGCTGGGGTTGCTTGGCTTCAAGACTGAGGCTTTATCATTAGGGGGAGGACATGGGCTGGGGTTGCTTGGCTCCAAGACTGAGGCTTTATCATTAGGGAGAGGACATGGGCTGGGGGTTGCTTGGCTCCAAGACTGAGGCTTTATCATTAGGGAGAGGACATGGGCTGGGGTTGCTTGGCTCCAAGACTGAGGCTTTATCATTAGGGAGAGGACATTGGCTGGGGGTTGCATGGCTCCAAGACTGAGGCTATATCATTAGGGAGAGGACATGGGCTGGGGGTTGCTTGGCTCCAAGACTGAGGCTTTATCATTAGGGGGAGGACATGGGCTGGGGTTGCTTGGCTCCAAGACTGAGGCTATATCATTAGGGGGAGGACATTGGCTGGGGGTTGCCTGGCTCCAAGACTGAGGCTATATCATTACGGGGAGGACATGGGCTGGGGTTGCTTGGCTCCAAGACTGAGGCTATATCATTAGGGGGAGGACATTGGCTGGGGGTTGCCTGGCTCCAAGACTGAGGCTATATCATTACGGGGAGGACATGGGCTGGGGTTGCTTGGCTTCAAGACTCTTATAAACACTTCCCACCTGAACCTTATCTAATCCTTTCACACATTTAAAGGTCTCAATCATGTCCCCCCTCTCCCTTCTTTCCTCCAGACTGTACAAATTAAGTTATTTAAGTCTCTCCTGATAAGTTTTAAGTTCAAGGCCTTCCACCATTTTCGTTGCCCTCCTTTGGACATTTGAATAATGTATTTTTGCAGGGGAGGTCTCCAGAACTGCACACAGTATTCTAGCTGTGGCCTCACCAGGGCTCTATACAGCGGCATCACAACCTCCCTCTTCCTACTGGTGATGCCTCGAGCTATGCAGCCGAGCATCCTGCTTGCTTTTCCCACTGCCTGGCTACACTGTCCAATCATCTTGCAGCTATCAGTAATCAGTACCCCTAAATCTCTCTCCTCCGAGGTCCTGGCTAACACAGTGCTTCCCATACGGTACTTAGAGTCGGGATTCCTTCTACCCAAGTGCATGATTTTACATTTAGAGACATTAAACTCTAGTTTCCACAGTTTTGACCATCTATCCAGTAAAGCTAAATCATTTTCCATGTTGCAGACACCTCCAGGAATGTCCACCCTATTACTAACCTTTGTATCATCAGCAAACAGACAAACTTTTCCTACCAAGCCTTCTCCTATGTCACAAACATATTACACAGAATGGGGCCCAGGACAGAGCCTTGCGGCACACCACTTGTAACTCGCCTTTGTTCAGATTGCACACCATTAACAACAACTCTCTGATACCGATCCCTCAGCCAACTGGAAATCCACTGAACTATCCAGGGATTGAGTCCTACCTTCAATAACTTATCTATGAGCTCTTTTTGTGGTACAGTGTCAAAGGCTTTGCTAAAATCCAGATAGGCGACATCCACAGCACCACCTTCATCTAACACTTTAGTGACATTGTCAAAGAAATCAATAAGATTGGTCACATGATCTGCCCTCAGTAAAGCCGGGCTGTTTTGGGTCCAATAGGTCATTAATTTTTAGATGGGAAATTATCTGTTTTTTTAAGAGTGTTTCCATTAATTTGACCACTATAGATGTTAAACTAACTGGCCTGTAATTACTGGGTTCTTCTCTACTCCCCTTTTTATGGATTGGTACGACATTGGCCATTCTCCAATCATCTGGAACCTCACCAGTTGAAAGGGAATGGTTAAGTAAATCAGTCAGACGGGCTGCAATCACAAACCTAAGTTCCCTTAGAACTCTGGGGTGGATTCCATCTGGACCCATCACCTTACTTACCTTTAGATGTGCCAGCTCGGATAGGACATCAGCCTTCAGAAACTCCGGAGCTGTGCCCTCCCAGCTGGATGCTGTGCTATGGCCATGCCTGCTACTATCTGAAAATACCGAACAAAAGTAGCTATTCAGATGGTCAGCCACAGCCTTATCTCCGTCAATATATTTATTTTCCCTATTTCTAATTTTTGAGACTGCATTGTTTTTCTTCTTTCTGTCACCAATATATCGAAAAAAGGTTTTATCTCCCCTCTTCATAGATTTGGCCATTTCTTCCTCCTTTTGCCCTTTAGCAGTCCTTATAATTAGTTTTGCTTCCCTCTGTTTAATTTTATACGCCTCTCTGTCAGCTACACTTCCACTAACTTTATACTTCTTATAGGCAGACTTCTTATCTTTTATGATAGTGCTGACTTCCCTAGTAAACCATAATGGTTTCTTCTTCCTTTAAATCTTGCTAGTTTGTTTCACATATTGCTTAGTTGCCTTTAAGATGGCGGTTTTTAATAGTGACCACTGGGCACTCACGTCTGCTACTCTGTTCCAGTTACCCCTGTTTTCTCTTCAACGGGCGTTGGTCCTGAAGATAGCTAATCAAAACAAGCTCTGGGGGCATCCAGAAAACTGGAGCTCCCCTCGCACATAACCCCCAAGAACGCCCAATATCCTCACTTTTACTAGGAGCTGGTGCTGGGAATGTGATAAAACTAAAACATCATTCATAGTCTTAGTCATGTATTTTGGTGTAGGAAATATAATCTCCCTTAAACTCCTTTGGAACATCTGTATGAAAAACTACAACCCTTTAGCCCTTTAACTGCCAGCCTACCTAGAGATCTTGTCACCCTCTGTTGCCAGACCATTTTTCACTATTTTGCACTATACATGTATAACTCAGATTTTTGAGGGGATTTCACAGGAAGATTACAAATTAACATAAAATGACTTGTTTGTCATTTTTTAGTGTATTTCCAATATTTTTGGGTGGAATATATGCAAATAAATAAAAAAAAATATTTCTCCCTGTTACAATGGTACCACATATGTATTGGTAGACACCCTTTCCTGCCCAGGAGATTCCCCTAATCTTAAAAAGCAAGGTCCCCTGAAGAGAACAATACCCAACATGCATAGGTCCTGTCAAGGGAAGAGTTGCCAAACACCCCAAAGTAAAGCATGGGCGTAACGGTAATTTTACTTAAAATTTCATCTCTGCAAACAAAGTGTGCACCTTGTATTTTTCAACCAAAACAACCCTTTAAATTTGAAATACTCCCCACTAACCATAGATTTCCTGAAAGTACACATGTTAAGCTTTCTGGTAATATCCAGCTTGTTGTAGTGGCTTCATATTTCTGGAAGTAATCTCCTGAGAAAAATTCTTTGGTTGCACAGGGTTTCCCTAAAAAAATTATAAGAAGACAGAATAAAAAACATGTTTTCCTAAAATATCAATATGTGAACAAGAAAAAACAAGCTAAATCTGAAAGCACAAGATCCACCAAATAGAACAATACCCAACATGCTTAGGTACTTTTAAGCCTTTTAACTTCCAGCCTATTTGAGATTTTGTCACCCTCTGTTAACTGGTTATTTTTCACCATTTTTACTGTTTAGCTGTGATTTTTGCAGGAATTTACAGGAAAATTATTGGCAGAGTTTAGGCTTTAACATGAAATGTCTTGTTTGAAATTTCTCCAGTGTTTTTTTTTAAATGTTTCTGAGTGAAAAAAGAAAAAAAATTAAATTCCCTCATTTATTTAAAAAAAAAGCATTAATTTTATTTTATTCAAAACCATATTGCACATGAGCCCCATGTCTCCTGATGACATATGTATTTGTACCTCCCCCCGTTCTTTATAACATTTAGAAATAAGATAGGCCTAAAAAAAAATGTTTTCGTGAGATCCCCCTTCCTGGGGGGAGAGGGGCTATGCTTTTTAAAAAACTTTTAAGGGTTAAAAACCCTTAAAAATTAGGGGTAGACAGATTATGGGGGACCGGGATTTAATGGCTGGAGGTTAATGGCAAGTCACCTGCCGCCTAAGCCTTGTGAACTGATATAGGGGTCTCATGAACATGGGAGGTGGCCCTGTTTTGGGCCCTCTCCTGAGGCCGGGAGAGCCCGGGGGGGATATGATGCCCCCAGGTGAATAGGAGACCCTCAGTGCTAAATCCAGGCTGAAGGTGAGCGTGTTTTCTTATCTCTTTGGGGGTAAATTTCAAGCCCATAGTTTCTACGGGCTTGGGAGCTCGGTAGAAGATGCAAACTCGTAGAACCTACAGGCTTGGCATTTAAAGGGTTAACAGAACATTTGTATATGAAGCTAGACCTCCCCTTAAACAAAGAAAAAAAGAACAATGCCCTAATAAGATAACCTATTTTTTTTAGTTTGAAAAGGAGAGACTTTCACCTTATTTAACCATCAAAGGCTTTCTCTTCTCTTTGTTGATACAATTTAAACACTTAATGATACAATGGGGCTGATTTACTAAGCGTTCTTCGTGTATTTGTTAAAGTGACCTATTCGCCAGGCGAAGGGCGTGTTTTCTATATTTACGCCCCATTGTTTTCGTGAGGTGAATGCCGGAGAGCGGCTCTTCAGTGCGCCAGCTTTTAGCGGCAAACCTCTTAGGAATCAATGTTAGTTTCTGCGAGAATGTCTCTGCATGTAATTTTTACATCTTTCAATACATCGAGCGTCAGTAAGATAGATAATTAATTTTGGAGAGAACAGTTTTCACTTGACTTCTCTTTTTTTTTAAACAGTTTTTTTTTATTCTTCCCAAATACCCCAGACACCCCAGAGACACCGCATTCTGAGACCCAGCCCATGCGTCCATAAGCTGTTAAATGGGTTGGGTTTGTTAAAGCAAAATACGCCACTGCAGTTCACCCGGTGTTAAGCAGAGGTGTAGCCGGTGGGGCGGGGGGGGGCTCTCAAGGGAACGCAAAGAGGGGCACGGGCACAGGTAGGGGGCGCCATTTCCAAGTCTCATGGCTTTTAATCCAGCCGCCCCCCCCCCCCCCACAGCCCATTCATTGGCACTGTGCGGGTGTGAGATCTCAGGATGTAAGAAGTGCCTGATAGGATTGCAAGATGGCGCTGCAAGTTGGAGGTCGTCAGGAATCCAAGGGACCCAGAAGACAGAAGTCCCATCGAGGTGAGTAAAAAGTGCCCAATATTGGAACCGGAGAGGGGAGACAGCAGGCTGCTGAGGTTTGGTGGAGGTTTTAAACTCCCCTGATGTTCCTCTTTAAGGAGGAATTAATCTTTCACTGCGAAAATACATTATTCTGTTAAATAATAACTGTGAATGTTACTATAGTTAAAGGGGTTTTCTTCCATTTCTTTCTCCTTTGAAATACATTAGTTGAGCTAATGGTGGCATTTGCCATTATCTACGGACACATAAATGGGGTCCTTTTTTTGTAATACTTAGAAATTGAGCTGGTCAAATTGGGCCCTAATTTTGCCTATATTCTTTTTTGGTCAAATGGAATTTGCAAAACTATGGTTGAAATTACCTTAAGCAGTTATTTTAATGTCCACTTGTTTGTGGCCATGGTTAACCGATGACGAGGATTGGAACCTAGGATTTGGAGGATGAAAATATGAAAAAAAATATTCCAAATATAAACCAAATGTTGTGCTAAAACACCCAATTACAGGCAGTGTGGCATTCCCCCCTCCCATTCCCCATATAGGCAGTGTGGCATTCCCCCTCCCATTCCCCATATAGGCAGTGTGGCATCCCCCCTCCCATTCCCCATATAGGCAGTGTGGCATCCCCCCTCCCATTCCCCATATAGGCAGTGTGGCATCCCCCCCTCCCATTCCCCATATAGGCAGTGTGACATTCCCCCCTCTCATTCCCCATATAGGCAGTGTGGCATTCCCCCTCCCATTCCCCATATAGGCAGTGTGGCATCCCCCCCTCCCATTCCCCATATAGGCAGTGTGGCATCCCCCCTCCCATTCCCCATATAGGCAGTGTGACATTCCCCCTCCCATTCCCCATATAGGCAGTGTGGCATTCCCCCTCCCATTCCCCATATAGGCAGTGTGGCATCCCCCCTCCCATTCCCCATATAGGCAGTGTGACATTCCCCCTCCCATTCCCCATATAGGCAGTGTGGCATTCCCCCTCCCATTCCACATATATGCAGTGTGGCATCCCCCCCCCTCCCATTCCCCATATAGGCAGTGTGGCATTCCCCCTCCCATTCCCCATATAGGCAGTGTGGCATCCCCCCTCCCATTCCACATATATGCAGTGTGGCATTCCCCCCCTCCCATTCCCCATATAGGCAGTGTGGCATTCCCCTTTCCCATTCCTCATAGGCAGTGTGGCATCCCCCCCTCCCATTCCCCATATAGGCAGTGTGGCATTCCCCCCCTCCCATTCCCCATATAAGCAGTGTGGCATTCCCCCTCCCATTCCCCATATAGGCAGTGTGGCATTCCCCCTCCCATTCCCCATATAGGCAGTGTGGCATCCCCCCTCCCATTCCACATATATGCAGTGTGGCATTCCCCCCCTCCCATTCCCCATATAGGCAGTGTGGTATCCCCCCTCCCATTCCCCATATAGGCAGTGTGGCATTCCCGCCTCCCATTCCCCATATAGGCAGTGTGGCATTCCCCCTCCCATTCCCCATATAAGCAGTGTGGCATTCCCCCTCCCATTCCCCATATAGGCAGTGTGGCATTCCCCCTCCCATTCCCCATATAGGCAGTGTGGCATTCCCCCTCCCATTCCCCATATAGGCAGTGTGGCATTCCTCCTCCCATTCCCCATATAGGCAGTGTGGTATCCCCCCTCCCATTCCCCATATAGGCAGTGTGGCATTCCCGCCTCCCATTCCCCATATAGGCAGTGTGGCATTCCCCCTCCCATTCCCCATATAAGCAGTGTGGCATTCCCCCTCCCATTCCCCATATAGGCAGTATGGCATCCCCCCTCCCATTCCCCATATAGGCAGTGTGGCATTCCCCCTCCCATTCCCCATATAGGCAGTGTGGCATCCCCCCTCCCATTCCCCATATATGCAGTGTGGCATTCCCCCCCCTCCCATTCCCCATATAGGCAGTGTGGCATTCCCCCCCTCCCATTCCCCATATAGGCAGTGTGACATTCCCCCTCCCATTCCCCATATAGGCAGTGTGGCATTCCCCCCCTCCCATTCCCCATATAGGCAGTGTGGCATTCCCCCTCCCATTCCCCATATAGGCAGTGTGGCATTCCCCCTCCCATTCCCCATATAGGCAGTGTGGCATCCCCCCTCCCATTCCCCATATATGCAGTGTGGCATTCCCCCCCCTCCCATTCCCCATATAGGCAGTGTGGCATTCCCCCCCTCCCATTCCCCATATAGGCAGTGTGGCATTCCCCCTCCCATTCCCCATATAGGCAGTGTGGCATTCCCCCCCTCCCATTCCCCATAGGCAGCGTGGAGTTCCCCCTTCCCAATCCCCATTCGCTCAATAAGACGCATTGACATATTCCCTCTACTTTTGGGGAAAATATAGAGTAATTGTAAAGGAAATGAATGATTGCATTTATTGGCGTGTTTTTCTTTTGTGCCATTGTTTTTGAATTGCTCTGTAAATAAATATTGTTTATCTCTTTTCAGCCATTTATTTCCAGCCTTTGACCCAATGTTTATTTTCCTTCACAGCCCGATATGAGCAGTCGTCACAATTTTTGTTCGGCTGTGTGATTTATACATCTCGTACTTTAGAAGACAATGGAGAAACACATCATCAGAATCTTCTCCAGATCTGACCAAAAGGATTACCTCTGGCTGGTTACGCTCCTCTCAGCCAATGACCAGGTGGCAAAAGTCAGGACGAGCTTTATCTCCAATCAGGGATCTCAGCAGTTTATAGAGGACGTGTCTCACTGCACATTTGGGATTCTGTATCACACGCTGAACAGAGGAAGAATCAACATCACTGATATTGTGGGAGCGCTCTACGACGACGAGCTGAAAACGCTCAGCGATATACGTGGTAAGAAGATAGATAGATAGATAGATAGATAGATATGAGATAGATAGATAGATAGATAGATAGATAGATAGATAGATAGATGATAGATATGAGATAGATAGATAGATAGATAGATAGATAGATAGATAGATAGGAGATAGATAGGTAGATAGATAGATAGATAGATAGATAGATAGATAGATAGATAGATGATAGATATGGGATAGATAGATAGATGGATAGATAGATAGATATGAGATAGATAGATAGATAGATAGATAGATAGATAGATAGATAGATAGATAGATAGATATGAGATAGATAGATAGATATGAGATAGATAGATAGATAGATAGATATGAGATAGATAGATAGATAGATAGATAGATAGATAGATAGATAGATAGATATGAGATAGATAGATAGATAGATATGGGATAGATAGATAGATATGAGATAGATAGATAGATAGATAGATAGATAGATAGATAGATAGATATGAGATAGATAGATAGATATGAGATAGATAGATAGATAGATAGATATGAGATAGATAGATAGATAGATAGATAGATAGATAGATAGATAGATAGATAGATATGAGATAGATAGATAGGAGATAGATAGATAGGAGATAGAAGATAGATAGATAGGAGATAGATAGATAGATAGGAGATAGATAGATAGATAGATAGATAGATAGGAGATAGATAGATAGATAGATAGGAGATAGATAGATAGATAGGAGATAGATAGATAGATAGGAGATAGATAGATAGATAGATAGATAGATAGATAGATAGATAGATAGATAGATAGATATGAGATAGATAGATAGATAGATAGATAGATAGATATGAGATAGATAGATAGATAGATAGATAGATATGAGATAGATAGATAGATAGATAGATAGATAGATAGATAGATATGAGATAGATAGATAGATAGATAGATAGATATGAGATAGATAGATAGATAGATAGATAGATATGAGATAGATAGATAGATAGATAGATAGATAGATAGATAGATAGATATGAGATAGATAGATAGATAGATAGATAGATAGATAGATAGATAGATATGAGATAGATAGATAGATAGATAGATAGATAGATAGATAGATAGATATGAGATAGATAGATAGATAGATAGATAGATATGAGATAGATAGATAGATAGATAGATAGATAGATATATAGATAGATAGATAGATAGATATATAGATAGATAGATAGATAGATATGAGATAGATAGATAGATAGATAGATAGATAGATAGATATGAGATAGATAGATAGATAGATAGATAGATAGATAGATAGATATGAGATAGATAGATAGATAGATATGAGATAGATAGATAGATAGATAGATAGATAGATAGATAGATAGATATGAGATAGATAGATAGATAGATATATAGATAGATAGATAGATAGATATGAGATAGATAGATAGATAGATAGATAGATAGATATGAGATAGATAGATAGATAGATAGATAGATAGATAGATAGATATGAGATAGATAGATAGATAGATAGATAGATATGAGATAGATAGATAGATAGATAGATAGATAGATAGATAGATAGATATGAGATAGATAGATAGATAGATAGATAGATAGATAGATAGATAGATATGAGATAGATAGATAGATAGATAGATAGATAGATAGATAGATATGAGATAGATAGATAGATAGATATGAGATAGATAGATAGATAGATAGATAGATAGATATGAGATAGATAGATAGATAGATAGATAGATAGATAGATAGATAGATATGAGATAGATAGATAGATAGATAGATAGATAGATAGATATGAGATAGATAGATAGATAGATAGATAGATAGATAGATAGATATGAGATAGATAGATAGATAGATATGAGATAGATAGATAGATAGATAGATAGATAGATAGATAGATAGATAGATATGAGATAGATAGATAGATAGATAGATAGATATGAGATAGATAGATAGATAGATAGATAGATAGATAGATAGATATGAGATAGATAGATAGATAGATAGATAGATAGATAGATATGAGATAGATAGATAGATAGATAGATAGATAGATAGATAGATAGATATGAGATAGATAGATAGATAGATAGATAGATAGATAGATATGAGATAGATAGATAGATAGATAGATAGATAGATAGATAGATAGATATGAGATAGATAGATAGATAGATAGATAGATAGATAGATATGAGATAGATAGATAGATAGATAGATAGATAGATAGATAGATATGAGATAGATAGATAGATAGATAGATAGATAGATAGATATGAGATAGATAGATAGATAGATAGATAGATAGATAGATAGAAAGATAGATAGATAGATAGATAGATAGATAGATATGAGATAGATAGATAGATAGATAGATAGATAGATAGATATGAGATAGATAGATAGATAGATAGATAGATAGATAGATAGATAGATATGAGATAGATAGATAGATAGATAGATAGATAGATAGATAGATAGAAGATAGATAGATAGATAGATAGATAGATAGATAGATATGAGATAGATAGATAGATAGATAGATAGATAGATAGATAGATAGATATGAGATAGATAGATAGATAGATAGATAGATAGATATGAGATAGATAGATAGATAGATATGAGATAGATAGATAGATAGATAGATAGATAGATAGATAGATAGATATGAGATAGATAGATAGATAGATAGATAGATAGATAGATAGATAGATATGAGATAGATAGATAGATAGATAGATATGAGATAGATAGATAGATAGATAGATATGAGATAGATAGATAGATAGATAGATAGATAGATAGATAGATAGATATGAGATAGATAGATAGATAGATAGATATGAGATAGATAGATAGATAGATAGATAGATAGATAGATAGATATGAGATAGATAGATAGATAGATAGATAGATAGATAGATAGATAGATATGAGATAGATAGATAGATAGATATGAGATAGATAGATAGATAGATAGATAGATAGATAGATAGATAGATAGATATGAGATAGATAGATAGATAGATATGAGATAGATAGATAGATAGATAGATAGATAGATAGATAGATAGATATGAGATAGATAGATAGATAGATATGAGATAGATAGATAGATAGATAGATAGATAGATAGATAGATATGAGATAGATAGATAGATAGATATGAGATAGATAGATAGATAGATAGATAGATAGATAGATAGATAGATAGATATGAGATAGATAGATAGATAGATAGATAGATAGATAGATAGATATGAGATAGATAGATAGATAGATAGATAGATAGATATGAGATAGATAGATAGATAGATATGAGATAGATAGATAGATAGATAGATAGATAGATAGATAGATAGATATGAGATAGATAGATAGATAGATAGATAGATATGAGATAGATAGATAGATAGATAGATAGATAGATAGATAGATAGATATGAGATAGATAGATAGATAGATAGATAGATAGATAGATAGATAGATATGAGATAGATAGATAGATAGATAGATAGATAGATAGATAGATAGATAGATATGAGATAGATAGATAGATATGAGATAGATAGATAGATAGATATGAGATAGATAGATAGATAGATAGATAGATAGATAGATAGATAGATATGAGATAGATAGATAGATAGATATGAGATAGATAGATAGATAGATAGATAGATAGATAGATATGAGATAGATAGATAGATAGATAGATAGATAGATAGATAGATATGAGATAGATAGATAGATAGATAGATAGATAGATAGATATGAGATAGATAGATAGATAGATAGATATGAGATAGATAGATAGATAGATAGATAGATAGATAGATAGATATGAGATAGATAGATAGATAGATAGATAGATAGATAGATAGATAGATATGAGATAGATAGATAGATAGATATGAGATAGATAGATAGATAGATAGATAGATAGATAGATAGATATGAGATAGATAGATAGATAGATAGATAGATAGATATGAGATAGATAGATAGATAGATAGATAGATAGATAGATAGATAGATATGAGATAGATAGATAGATAGATATGAGATAGATAGATAGATAGATAGATAGATAGATAGATAGATAGATATGAGATAGATAGATAGATAGATAGATAGATATGAGATAGATAGATAGATAGATAGATAGATAGATAGATATGAGATAGATAGATAGATAGATATGAGATAGATAGATAGATAGATAGATAGATAGATAGATAGATAGATATGAGATAGATAGATAGATAGATATGAGATAGATAGATAGATAGATAGATAGATAGATAGATAGATAGATATGAGATAGATAGATAGATAGATAGATAGATATGAGATAGATAGATAGATAGATAGATAGATAGATAGATAGATAGATATGAGATAGATAGATAGATAGATATGAGATAGATAGATAGATAGATAGATAGATAGATAGATAGATAGATATGAGATAGATAGATAGATAGATAGATAGATATGAGATAGATAGATAGATAGATAGATAGATAGATAGATATGAGATAGATAGATAGATAGATAGATAGATAGATAGATAGATATGAGATAGATAGATAGATAGATAGATAGATAGATAGATAGATAGATATGAGATAGATAGATAGATATGAGATAGATAGATAGATAGATATGAGATAGATAGATAGATAGATAGATAGATAGATAGATAGATAGATAGATATGAGATAGAGAGATAGATATGAGATAGAGAGATAGATATGAGATAGATATGAGATAGAGAGATAGATATGAGATAGATATGAGATAGAGAGATAGATATGAGATAGATATGAGATAGAGAGATAGATATGAGATAGAGAGATAGATATGAGATAGATATGAGATAGAGAGATAGATATGAGATAGATATGAGATAGAGAGATAGATATGAGATAGATATGAGATAGAGAGATAGATATGAGATAGATATGAGATAGAGAGATAGATATGAGATAGATAGATAGATAGATAGATATGAGATAGAGAGATAGAGAGATAGATATGAGATAGATAGATAGATAGATAGATAGATAGATAGATAGATAGATATGGGAGAGAGAGAGAGACTTTTTGTGTCAATACAGCATCGAGAAGGATCGAATGCTTACAGTCAGGCAGTACAGAGCACCCCAACAATTCAGGTGTATAACAACCAGAAACATCAGGGTCCTCCATAAAACATTTTTTTTCTCCATAAGGGAGGGATGTAGTTGTGCCTTGCATTAATTATCTACCACCTATTTGTTACTAGTGTATAATTATGTTGAAATGTCAGTGTGGAGGGACACACCCTGTCAGTTGTAAGACATTAATGGCGGCTTTCTATACTTTAATGCTCATAGCAGCCAATGTCTAGTCTTTGCATATTTTGCTACAGAAGATGCGGTTCTTCTTTTTGTAGAAGAAAGTTGTCTCTACTTTTCACGAGGGCATTTTTACCCCTTCAGGGGCCCCTAAGGGGCCTACTGGCTCAGCCATGCCTTGGAATAGAAGCGAAGCTTTGACAGTGCTCATTTTACCCTCTCCCCACTAGAGATAAGGGAAGGGAGGTTTAGCGCGTATCTGGGGGGGGGGGGGGGCTTTATAGTTGTACAATTCCCCTTAGTACTAAGGTTTATGATAGACATTTTATCAGAGAGAGTGTGTCAAAGTCTTTACTGGCCATCCAGACTGGGTCTCTTGGCCAGCAGAACCTGGCTTAATCACTTGCTGGACCTCTGGTGTCTTGTCAAGGATTTACTGGCAACTGCTTAATGGGCCAACAGCCCAGTCACAAACTCATGGCCCTGGGCTCTGTATCTAGCCCGACGCAAAGTATGACCGCTTAATACCATCTAACTTTTGCTTTTTATCTTTCCTGATCCTTATCATTTATTGCATTTCTGCATTTACAGGGAAGGAGAACGTAGTTGTGGTGGTGGATGATCTAGAGGACAGCAAGTGATCAGGAGAAGATGAGGATCCTTCACAATCAGCCCAGCATTGGGAAATGTGCCAGAGATCTTGTTCTCATCTCAAAAAGAGAGAAAGCCAATCCCAAAACACTGGTGGCAAAACTGAGGGGCCTGATAACTTGTCATGCTGTAACAGGTACGCAATCAGGACCAGTTTAACGGGGACCAAAACCCACATTTTTAACTAGCATCCCCTGAATTGCTCCCACCATAAAGAACAGCTTTTGCCAATTTTTAGTGCTCCCGCTTCACTCTAATCGCAGATGATGGTTGTTTTAGCTGTAAAGCTCCGCCTCCTCCATTCATTGCCATTGTTGTGTGTGGCAATGATGTAATTGTCAGACCAATACAATGACTGATTGCTGTCATCTTACACGAGGTGTTCCAGGATGATTCAAAAAACAAAATGATCTATTTCTAGTTCTACACCCTAAGTAGGGAATATCGGCAGGGGCTGTGGTCAAATGTATTTCACAAGTTCGGTGGGTTTTGTTCCACTTTAGGTGGATGCCCTGATGCAGTATTTTTTTCCCATTAAAAACCAGTGTCTATCATATCCATGTATAGAATAGTGGACTGCCAGTACAGATCGCCCCCCCCCCCCCTTTATCTATACAGATCAGCCGCTCTACAGATTATATATTCAAAGGATTCAATGTTTATTGTTGTAATAGCCAAAAAACACATACACATTAAAAACAATTAAAACAATATGCATGAGGTAGGGGGACATACCGGACGAATAACAATAAATATAGTTATCAAACAAATTTTAAATATTACGTTTACACCAGTATACAGATTATGCCCTGGGGTCTCCCCCTCTGAAAGTGCTAGTGCATAGTGCAGTAGATTAATACAGATGTATGAACCAATAGTGTACTAAGATGTGCAAGAAAATTGATTAATCAATAAGTAAATAAAGTAAAGATTTCAAGAAAAAGAGGGACCAAGATGTCCCTTTACTGAATATAAGTGCACCAGTGAAAGTGCCATGTGCAAATGTGTACATACATGTGCAAAAGAGCAGAGAAGAGGTAATAGGCTCCAGGGCATAAATCACAATGATACTGGAATAATGACCACGACTTAATAGAATATATTAGATAGAGTCAAAAAACACTGTACATTACCGCATAAGACAGTCCTAGTCCCTCCAACTCAGCATGCCAGCACCACTGACGTGTTGCGTGGCAACTATCTACTGCCACTTCATCAGGGATGATCTGTATTAATCTATTGCACTATGCACTAGCACTTTCAGAGGGGGCCATAATCTGTATACTGGTGTAAACTTAATATTTAAAATTTGTTTGATAACTATATTTATTGTTATTCGTCCGGTATGTCCCCCTACCTCATGCACATTGTTTTAATTGTTTTTAATGTGTATGTGTATTTTGGCTATTACAACAATAAACATTGAATCCTTTGAACATATAATCTGTAGAGCGGCTGATCTGTATAGATAAAGGGGGGGCCTTGGTGGTGTGTACTGGCAGCCCACTATTCTATACATAGACATATACCCAGTCTTTCTGGGTTGTGGCTCACCACCAGCCAGCATCCAGTCCAATATTGCTACAAGAGACTCAGGTTGTGCGGGTATCTTTCTGTCTATCATATCCATGTCTCGTTACATGGGTGGGTAGGTGCGTGCACAGTGGGGGGGGGGGGGGTCCAGTCTTTGCATTCTCTGTGCAGCTGCTGTATGTGCCAGGGTGACAGTGCTGAATTACGGGGAGAGGTAACCCCTGTCTCAGCACCCGGGCAGGGGGTGCTGGGGGGTTATAAGGACACTAGACATCCTATTTAAAGTAATAGTCCAGCCAAGTAAGGTAACAAAAAAATGCTTGCCTTTGCTTGCACACTAGTCCCCTGTGCCATCCGGGCCAGATCATTTCCAGACAGCCACGCCCTGTCATCTGTCACAGTGGATAAACCATGCTCCTCCCCTGTAAAACTCCAAAACCAATCATTGCTCGTTGCTCCAATCGCTCTAATGATTACAACACTGTACTAGACCAATGCATACACATGTCAGTAACCAGCGCCACTAAGAAATAAAACACAAGCCAATTATCCCCACTTAATCTCTAGCTTTGGATATCGGCAGGTCGGCCAATAAGAAATGCCTGACGTGGATTACATGCCCCAGCTAAAGGTATAGCGGGATGCAGCCGCAGTCGAAAGATGCAGCGTGGGATTGCTGGCCATTTCCAGGGCTGGCTGCTGTCCATTCCCTCGGGGCATCATAAATCCGGATGTTTCACTGTGTTGCCACAAAATTCACTATTTACAGTGGCTCCCTCTGGGAGATAAGGGAGCGGCCAAATCCCCAGCAAATTTGGGCTTTGAGCATGTTTCGCCCACAGCCAATCAGGTAGGCTGCTGGGGATGTCACCATTTGCACTCACCATTGCTGAATGCAGAACATTAAATTTGCATGCCAAATGACGCTGAAGGGAAGGGAGCCCAAACATGTGTCGTAGGACCGGGCAGAGGTGAGATTTACTGGGCGATCTTGGGGTTTCACACAGTAGGGCGTCCCAGATTGGGATTCCCCGGGGCAAGAAACAAAAACTGGAAAGTTCAAATCCTGGGTTTGTTCTGCCTTAAACAGGACCTTCAGCATCATTTAATGAAAATCCCAAACACCCCAGCATCTAAAATTAAGATATTTAACATTTTTAGTCAATACATTTTTATTCTTTCCTCCACTGCGCTGCAACTCTGTTCAGGACTCTAGGATACCGGCATCACATACTGAAGAGAGGAGAGGGGGCAAAAGTGCAGGGGCGAGGTTTTAGCTGGGCTTTGCACAGGCAGAGCAGAGCTGGGGTCAGGAAAAGAACATCAATCCCAGAATGCAGAGTGGCACAGTCAGAAGACACTTTCTGCAGGCAGCCTAAGACTCCATGGGTCTTGGATGTTTAAAGGCTCAGAAAATGCACTAGGTGCAGGTAGGATGATTTTTAATGTGGGCAATCTGTATATATACGGCTGGCGGGGTACATACAAAATAGGATCTTATTCAGGGTGAAGGTCCGGTATAATGTGGGCAATCTGTATGTACAGGGGGGGAAACATGCAAGATAAGATCTTGAGGGTCTGGATTAATGTGGGTAATCTGTATGTATGGGGGGAACATAGACGATAGGCTCTTATTCAGGGTGATGGTCTGAATTAATGTTGGCACCCTGTATGTATGGGGGGGCATACAAGATAGGCTCTTATTCAGGGTGAAGGTGCGGATTAATGTCGGCAATCTGTATGTACAGGGGGGAACATACAAGATTGCCTCTTATTCTGGGTGAAGGTGCGGATTAATGTTGTAAATCTGTATGTACGGGGGCGGATATACAAGATAGGCTCTTATTCAGGGTGATGGTCCTGATTAATGTGGACAATCTGTATGTACAGGGGGAAACATACCAGATTGGCTCTTATTCAGGGTGAAGGTCTGGATTAATGTGAGCAATCTGTATGTACAGGGGGGCATAGAAGATAGGCTCTTATTCAGGGTGAAGGTCCTGATTAATGTGGGCAATCTGTATTTACAGGGGAAAAAACATACAAGATAGGCTCTTATTCAGGAGAAAGGTCTGGATTAATGTGGACAATCAGTATGTATGGGGGGGACAGACAAGATAGGCTCTTATTCAGGGTGATGGTCCGGATTCATGTGAAAAATCTGTATGTACGGGGGGGGGGGGGGGGGGACTTACAAGATAGGCTCTTATTCAGGGTGAAGGTCCGGATTAGATTAATGTGGGCAATCTGTATGTACGGGGGGGGGGGGGGGGGACATACAAGATAGGCTCATATTCTTTATCTGTAACTAAAAACAGTGAACAGTTTTTGCTTTCATTTTGAAAGGTTAATTAAAACAAAGTGAAGCAAAGCAAAAAGATTAATTTAACAAAAAGCCACAATAACTTACCAAATGTTTGCAAATAACCCTTCCCATACCACCTTTGTGCCAGACATATGATTGTGACGTGATAAAATAAAATGTAACCCTTTTCTGTTATAACCAGTGCAAGAAGGATCGAGAGGTTCCAAGATAAGGAGCAGCCAAAAATTTCCTAAAACGAAGATCAAGAATCAAGATCAAGATAAAGTGAAGAAGTTAAAGAAAAAGAATATCATTAAAATTCCCGAGTGTCCCTATAGCTATGAAACTGCTCAAATCGGGAAGACCTATGATACGCCTAAGATACTTAAAGATAATAAGGCTAAATCATCTGACAAGATAGGACGCAAGACAAGCAATGAATACGAGCCCTGGGGACAACACTACAGCAAGAGCCCTGAAAGATGGAGCAGCTACGAGGACCCCGAGGACATTTATGTGTGTCCTGATGAATGGGCCTCACCTAATGCTCAGAAAGCAGAGATCAGCTTTGACGATTTGAAGAAGGAGAACAGATACGATCCTACCACACGTCATCAGAAAATGTTAGTGTCTCGTGCCATGTACGCAAGAACATCTGGTGCCCATAGGTATGTTAAGCCGGAGGACATCAGCAAGACTTTTGACACCAGCCTTGATATATCAGAGAAAGGAAATAGATATGAGCAAGCGTGTCACAGCTCCGAGACCCGGAGCAGCAATAAAAACCCCTCAACGGAAAACATCCGAGGAAATCGCCTTACGCTGCACAAAGATGAGAACTATAAGAATCACGAGAAGGAGGTCGTCAATCTAAAGCCAACGAAATGGCTCTATAATGAGGATGATGGGACATGGTACAGAAATGAGCTTCCTGAAGCACCCTTCTTTAATGATAAGTCTTTACCCTCATGCTGGAACCCTCACAAATCACTCATTTCTGATATGCCTAGTCCTAGGAATAGGCCGAGAATGAGAAACCTCCAATGAGGTATGCCAGACAAGGTACAAGACCTAGACAACCAGCGCTGTCCAGTCCTGACTATCCTATATAATTATTATAATATTACTAATACTATTATTAGGGATGAGCGAATCGGTTCTAACGAGCCTGAATTCGCTCCGAATTTCAGGGAAAATTCGATTCAGCACGAACCCGAATTTTTAGTGGTTCGTGCTGACCGAATTTTCCTTGAAATATAAAAAAAAAAAAAAAAATGCCGGCATGGTGGGAGCGGGGAGACCGGCTGCGCTGTCAGCTGTCATCAAAAGACGCGTTATCAGAGGAAGCCGGCTTCCTCTGATGACGCGTCCTCTGATGACAGCTGACAGCGCAGCCGGCCTCCCCGCTCCCACCAGAGATGAGCGATTCGCTAAAGTTCGATTCGGACGAACCCGAATTTCTTTAAGAAATTTTTGAGAAGTTCGCTCATCTGTAACTATTATAATTATATTATACTATTATTAATATTATTATAGTGCTTAAGGTCGCAGATTTTTCTTACAGTAAAGTTGAACGATTATAAAGAAAAGAACATTTAACAATGATTCTACAAAAAAATAAAAAGAATAAAGATTCACATTTGCTTGTGAATATTTATACTCTAGACTTTAGTTATTATTAAATGAATATATCAGTTCCTTTGTAGGCCACTTGATGAGATGCTGCAAATCACTGTATGTATGTTGTATGCATGGGGATACGATCGTGGCACTGTAATGGAGAAATGACTCACACATGGCAGAAAGCTGTGAGCCTGAAAGTAAAAAAGAAATAAAAGAGAGGTCGGTTGTTACATTTAAAGTGGACCAAAACCCAGCACGATCGACCGGAGAATCTATAAGATTCCCAAGCCTATCGATTCCCTCCCCTCAGGGCATCTAAAATCGGGATGCCCAGCTGTGTGAAACCCCCCAGGTCGCCCCTTACACTTACCTTGCTTACCGGACCAATGGCGCTTGCGCGAGCCGCGGTTGCATCCCAGCTATCCCCCTAGCAGGGCGCGTGTCAGGCATTTGTGAATGACTTGCGCGGGAACGCTCCCTGTTAGAGGGAAGCAGGAGATGTGGCCACCTGCTGGCTCGGAGTCGCTGGCCTTAGACACTGGCTTAGACTGTGTGATATTAGTGGCTCCAAGCACGCTGATTGTACGAGCGGCCGTACATGCGCTGTAGGACCGGGAAGTGGTGAGTTGCGCTCAGTGATCTGGGGGTTTCACACTGCGAATCGGGGTGCCCCGGGTTAAGGACCAAAACCCAGGATTTTGATCTTTAAATACCAGGTTTGTGGCTCCTATAAAATATATCATGGCAGTGTGCCCTGCTTTTGTTACAGTTGTATCATTAGCTTTAGCCTGTCTGTTACAATGTGTTACACAGCAGGGAGATGTAATGGGGAGGCCGATTAATTAATAGCGCCAGGTAGCGACAGATGAGCGACTGTAGCGTGATTTTTACAGCGCCAGCCAGTATTCGCTGTGCTTGGCCGGCGTTTGCTTGATGACAGCGACTCAGTCAGTGTGCGGTAATGTTGAATACGGGCTTAGGGGTCGCTGCTTCACAGGTTCAGCGTTGTATGTGAGCGCCTGACAACGAATGGCCAGAGCGAACGGCTTGCTTCAAATTCATTAAAAAATGACGCTCCGAATGTGCTGTCGCTGTCCATTCCTTGTTTAAACCCCAGAGCGCTGGCGGCGATGGGTGTTAACTAGTTTTTAACCCCTAAACAACCATATTTTTTGATTGTAACGTTATACATGTTTTTGGAATCATTTTGTGATATGAATATATTAATATCAGACCTGTAAGATCAATTCTGCACAAATATTTTTTTTTAATTTTTTTTACTTTAAAAAAAAAACCTAACATTGCAGAAGTGGTCTCAGAATTTTTGACATTAAAAAAAAAAAAAAAAAATATTACCAATTAATTATGATTAATTAAACATTGCTCCATTGAAATGCATTGGACATCGCCAGGGAGCGACAGGTCATACCTGGCACTGTGAAGGAATTTGCAGCGGCGCTGTTCGGTCCAGGCGGCTTCATGATGAATCCCGCGCTAGCTGACGCTCTCGCCGGCGCTAGCCTCATTTAGCTTGATAAATGCGTCATTGTGACCGCCGCCGGGCGTACTTGAGTCGGTAGCCGCCGATAGCTGGCGGTACCTGGCGCTCGTCAGACACTACCTGGCGCTAGCCCGTGATAAATAAGGCCCATAATGTAAGAGCATGACTCCTCTCTGCTTGATACATAGCACAGCAGAAGGGGGAAGCTGCAGCGCTAAGGGGTTTATTTATCAAGGGCTAGCGCCAGGTAGTGTCTGACGAGCGCCAGGTACCGCCAGCTAACGGCGGCTACCGACTCAAGTACGCCCGGCGGCGGTCACAATGGCGCATTTATCACGCTAAATGAGGCTAGCGCCGGCGAGAGCGTCAGCTAGCGCGGGATTCATCATGTAGCCGACTGCAACGAACAGCGCCGCTGCTAATCCCATCACAGCGCCAGGTATGACCTCTCGCTACCTGGCGCTCTCCAATGCATTTCAATGGAGCAATCTCTAAATCTTCATATTTAATTGATATTAATGTTTTTTTTTTTTTTTTTTTAATGTCAAAAATTCTGTGACCACTTCTGCAATGTTAGATATTTTTTTAAAGGTAAAAAAAAAAAAAAAAACATTTGTGCAGAATTGATATTACAGGTCTGATATTAATGTATTCATATTACAAAATGTTTAGAAAAACTTGTTTAATTTTTGAAACAAAAAATATGGATGTTTGGGGGTTAAAAACTACTTTTAAGCCATCGCCGCCAGCGCTCTGGGGTTTAAACAAGCTTTTCACAGCGCGAGAATTTTTTGAGCGTGATTTGTTAATGAATATGCTGGGAGCCGTTCGCTATGACCATTCGCTGTCAGGCGCTCCCATACAGCGCGGAACCTGTCAAGCAGCGACTCCTAACCCCGTATTCAACATTACCGCACACCGACTGAGTCGCTGTCAACAACCGAACAACGGCCAAGCACAGCGAATACTAGCACGCTACTGGCGCTCATCTGTCGCTACCTGGCGCTATTACTGAATCGGCCTCTAAGTAAAAACCTTCCAGTTGGAGTGTCTTCAGTGCTGCTGCCTCTGTAGTCACAAGGAATATATGTGTGGAGCCCTTGACCATTATTTTATGATACGGGAACCGCAAAGTTATTGGCACTCAGAATATCCAATGTGCAATACTAGAAGGGAGCCGCAAAGAGCAATCTAAATGTAAAGACCCCCCATCAGAGAAAGTGCTCAGAGGAAGAATCAAGGTTCCCTAAATAAACCAGGAGTATTAATAAAATATCATTAATTTATTAATGTCTGCCAAACATATATACAAATAACAATCACATAAGACAATATAAAAAACAAGCGACTTCCCCTCCAAAAACAGCTCACTGCAATGAATATAAAGATGGAGCAGAGCTAACAGTCCTTTTTACTGAATTAAAGTGGACCTATCACCAGGATTTGGACTATCCTGGCCCCCCCTGTGTGAAAGCCCCCAGATCGCCCACTCCACTCACCTCTCCGCTGTTCCCACAGTGCATGCATGGGTGCTCCCCCAATCAGCGCTTTATGCAGTGAGTACTAATTCCGGGCACAGAGCCATTGTTTGCAGTGTTATAGGGAGTGTCGGTGGCCGCATCCCTGGCTCCCCTGTGGGTCGCTCAGTCTCTTACACCCGGTCTATCGGAATGTCTGGAAACGGGAGCGCACACAGCTGCAGGGATGCCGGGGATGCGGTGGTGGCCCAGGATGGCAGTAAGAGGCCGATTCATTAATAGCGACATGTAGCGACAGTTGAGCGACTGTAGCGGTATTTTCACAGCGCCCGCTAGCAGTCGCTGTGCTCGGCCGTTGTTCGGTTGTTGACAGCGACTCAGTGCAGTAATGTTGAATACAAGGTGACGAGTCGCTATTTGACAGGTTCCGCGATGTATGGGAGCGCATGATAGCGACTGGTCAGAGCGACTGGCTCCCACCATATTCATCAAAAAATCAGGCTCAAAAAATCCAAGCGCTGTGAAATGCATGTTTAAACCCCAGAGCGCTGGCGGCGATGTGTTAAAAGTAGTTTTTTAACCCCCAAACCACCATATTTTTGGAAACCAAAAAAAAAAAAAAAATTTTTAAATAATTTAGTAATATGAATACATTAATATCAGACCTGTAATATCAATTCTGCACAATTTTTTTTTTTTTTTTACCTTAAAAAAATTATCTAACATGGCAGAAGTGGTCACAGAATTTTTCACATTAAAAAACAAAAAAAAAAAAAATAATAACAATTAAATATTAGATGAAACCAAAAAGTTGGCAGGTGGCACACACACTGTTGACCTAAAAATATCTATGAAAAAGGGTGCGCTGCCCAAACAGGGGCCCTATTGCATATGCATACTATATATACTCCTAATGGAATGTCCTCCTGATCATTCCTCCAGGAGCCCCTGGGGCCTAACCCTCGCACTCCACAAAATATGAATAGTACTCCAATATTATATCATACAATATTTTATTCTGAATAACAATTTAAAAACATATTTAAGAACAACAGCGATTCATGGTGCCATACCGTAAATGACCACATGGGGGAGCCCGTCGGCCAAACAACAGTAGTACTGTGCTAAATTACATAGTGATAACCTATATACTATATACTAATCTAATATGCTAATCTAATAAAGTGCTAAGTGCATAAAAACAAATTACATCAATTAAACCTAGCAGGACCCCAAACAAAGGAAGGCCCAGCGAGGAACAAAGTGCAAGGTGAAAACATCAGACAAAATACAACAAATCATCAATAAAGCTTACTGTACAATTGGCCAGACGGGAGCCCCACGGCGTAGCCTTTCACGCGTTTCGAGCCTCGTGGGCTCTTTTTCAAGGCTGTAAGGTGCTGAGGGGCTCCATGACCAGCACCCCTTAAGTACCACCCTCTCCGTAAGTCTGTCCTCCGTTTCCCCGCTCCCAGTGACGGCACCGACGCGCTCCGGCTGGAAGCGCGTCAGGCTGAAACCGGAAGTCACACTGCGTTCCAGTCTGGAGCGCAGGGCTTCCGAAGGATGTGTGAACGATGCCGCAAACAACCCCCCACGCGTGACACGCCCCCCGCCAGCAAAGCCGTGGAGGGTGCATGTCAACAAGGAGGAGGAGGAGCAGCACAGTGCCTGGGAGTGCGGAGTCGTCGGACTGGCCCGACGGACAGGTGAGTACTTCCCGTGAGTCTCACTCCACTATCCACAATAAAAACAAAGCAACAACAATTTTTGAGTATACCTATTATTACACAATTATCATCTACCTAACTATAATACAATCTTTATAAATTAATCACATCTTGAACAATATTGTAAACAATGAACCTATGGCTAATATGGCATAATCCTAACGAGGCATCATAAATATATACAGGAACGGGCCCACATTACAGAATGGCTCTATATTTGTCTGGTCCTATACAACATGGTCCTATATCCCCCTAGCTCATATAAGTAAGCTATACTGGGCCTAATCGGCCTGGACCAATCTAGGGCCCATTAAAAGTCTGGGAACATATATGCTGAGGGATTAGCACATGTATCTTGAATTTGAAGCAAGGCACCATTGCCTGCTCCCCATAGTGGACCTCAACCCCTTATGCGGCGGTGATCCCAATTAGCCTCTCACACCAGACAACAAGAAAGCCAGTGCCTATCCCCCACTTGTTCGGGGGCATGACCTGGATACCGGGTGTGAACTAGATAATGACCCCCTAACCCTACCCACCCACCAGAACCATGTGCCCAATGATGGTTCGGTACAAGATGTGCCCAATACCCATGTGGTCCAAAATGACAAGGTAACACACCACTGTGGCCCGGTTGATACAGCACTCAGATCACACATGAATATATACATAGTTGGCCGGCTCAAGAGTACCAAGCGGCAAGTTCCTCCTTTGTTGGTGTGCTCTTCATCCTAGATGGTGTCTTTCAGGTGGAAGGGGGTAAAGGGGGACCTCCAGATCCACAACTTCCCACACTCCTGCTTGTACCGGGGACAAGGTGTCAATTCCTAAGAGGACTAGCCAATATAAAAATGATAATGTTATGGTTCAAAATAACACTCAACTACAAAGTGAAACCACACACCGTGCTCCGGACTACCTGTGCGCCATAAACAAACCACGTGAAGCATGTGCACGACAGTGCCAATACAAGCAAAAAACAAAAATAAAAATCCCACCAAGTGCACATGCATACAAACCAAGGTGACAAAAAACACACATGCTACTTACCTAGTGATCCCACTGTGCCACCTAACAACCCTGCCTAACCATTCTCATATACTCACCCTAATTAAAAAAGCATTAACCCAAAAATGGTGAAAAAGCCACATCCTCATTTAAACCCCAAGGAGATTGTGTGTCCAACGCATAAATCCACCTGAGCTCCTTCTGTTGCAGGAGTCTTTTGATGTCGCCCCCTCTAGGGCCCAAGCTAACTCTCTCCAATGCCGTAACTCTAAGTCCCTCCATGTTGCCCTGATGCTTTTCAAGAACATGTGCCGCAACCGGGGGTATGATTCTACCCATATCACGATTGCGCCTAGCCAATCGTATTGAAGATAAATGCGCTTGTATCCGGGCCTTCAGGGCATTCTTGGTTTCTCCCACATAGCCTTTAGGGTAACCACAGGTAATTAAGTATACCACTCCCACAGTGCAACAGTTAATAAATTGCTGAATGGGAAAACTTCTGCCCGTCCTGTTATTTGTAACCTCCCTAGTGTTATTAATCATGGGGCAAATGGAACAAGCACCCCATGGGTGGCAGCCCGTGACTCTGTTACTCACCTGTCCCATATCCGGTCCCGAGAAGTGACTCCTACAAACTCTGTCACGTAGACTGGGTGCCCGTTGGGCCACCATAAGTGGTCCCCTGCGTACCCATCTAGCCAATGTGGGATCGCTTTTCAAGATCCCCCAATGTTTCCTGAGTAAGCCTCTCAGTTGTGCCCAATTAGAGTTGTATTGTGAAATGAATCTCACCTCTCCTCCGTTGTTAGATGTATTCCTTGGTCTCAATAATGCATCCCTGGGGGTCTCACTGGCTCTCTTCATTGCCCGTCGCACCACTGATTTAGGATATCCACGTCTGTGAAACCTCTCCTTCAGTGCTTTAGACTGTTTGACAAACTCACTCGGTGAAGAACAATTGCGTTTAAGCCGCAAAAATTGGCCTATGGGTATGGCAGCCCTGGTTCTTTTCTCATGAAAACTAGTGTAATGCAGCAAACTGTTGACTGCCGTCGGTTTTATGTACAGGGTAGTGTCCAGGGCGCCCCCCTCATTCAAGGAAATAGTCAAATCCAAAAATTCAACGTGGCTGTGAGAGACCTGTGATGTCAGATAGATGTTAAATTGGTTAACATTCAAAGTATTAAGAAAGTCGATGCAGATATCCTCTGGGCCCCCCCACAGTAATAGGATGTCATCGATGAACCTGTACCAGCCCAGAATGTGGGGCTGGTACAGGTTCATCTCGGTCCCAAAAACCGTCTCCCTCTCCCACCAACCCAAAAAAAGATTGGCGACAGAGGGGGCACAACGTGCACCCATCGCCACTCCCCTTGTCTGTCGGTAGTACTCTCCATCAAATGTAAAGAAATTGTGTTTAAGCACAAAATCTAAAGTCTCAAAACAAATTCCTGTTTTTCTTGATCCGTTGTTGTTTCCATCCCCAAGAAATACTGTGCGGTGACTAACGCCAATTCATGAGTAATATTCGTGTAAAGGGCCTCTACGTCTAACGTGACCAACAATGTGGGGTCTAACGTGAACAACGCCGTGGGGCTCCCGTCTGGCCAATTGTACAGTAAGCTTTATTGGTGATTTGTTGTATTTTGTCTGATGTTTTCACCTTGCACTTTGTTCCTCGCTGGGCCTTCCTTTGTTTGGGGTCCTGCTAGGTTTAATTGATGTAATTTGTTTTTATACACTTAGCACTTTATTAGATTAGCATATTAGATTAGTATATAGTATATAGGTTATCACTATGTAATTTAGCACAGTACTACTGTTGTTTGGCCGACGGGCTCCCCCATGTGGTCATTTAAGGTATGGCACCATGAATCGCTGTTGTTCTTAAATATGTTTTTAAATTGTTATTCAGAATAAAATATTGTATGATATAATATTGGAGTACTATTCAAATTTTGTGGAGTGCGAGGGTTAGGCCCCAGGGGCTCCTGGAGGAATGTTCAGGAGGACATTCCATTAGGAGTATATATAATAAACAATTAAATATTAAATATTAATATTTAAAGATTGTTCCATTGGAATGCATTGGAGAGCGCCAGGTAGCGAGAGGTCATACCTGTCGCTGTTCAAGGTCGGACGCTGGCGCTGTGGGCTGAGGCTGGAATAATGATGAATGAGTGGCTATATGGCGCTATCTCAGTCGCTAAGCAGGATCGGCTTGATAAATGTGTGATTGTGGTGGGGAGCCGGCGTTCTAGTGGCGGCGCCCGTCATTACCGGCCGCTCACCAGTCGCTACCTGTCGCTATTCCTTCATAAATAAGGGCCTTTGTCTCTTCTCACCAGACAAGCAGCGCTATAATTTGACTTTTCCCCAGAGAAACCACCAGCCTGGAGTTTGTAAGAGTCACGCTCCCACAATGCATAGAGGGGCCACAGTGGCGTCCTTCTTGCTGATATGTGGCCACTTCCAGATCCGTGTTATCGGGCCCAGTCTTGATTAACCTCTGGTACGTTCTGCCTCATCTGCTCCTCCAGTTCTGGCCTCTTCTGTGCTGCTTCTGATGGCGGCTCCTTGCTGCTGCTAGTCAGGGCCACAAAGAGGGGTTGGGTGAGTGGTAGAGTACAGCAGCTACACATCGGTGCGCGCATAGTGGAGGGGGTGAGTATGCTCAGGATCACGGAATTAGGTGAGTACGTAGCCCTTTCAGCCCTCACTTTTTTGGGGTGTTGTTCCTCTCAGTGGGGGCATCCAGAATTGGAATGCCCCGCTGTGTGTATCCCCCCAGGTCGCCCCATTCACTCACCTTCCTGTCGTTCCCACGGCACAGACTGCGCTGATCCGCTGAGCGATCCGCACAACCAATCAGCGTGCTGGCTTTCACTCCGCTCCCTGCCGGCCGCATCTCCCGCTCCCCTCCTAGCCATTGTGTGCCACATCCTCCGCCTCTTCCACTGCCACATCCTCCTCCACTTCCACTGCCACATCCACATCCTCCGCCTCTTCCACATCCACATCCTCCTCCACTTCCACTGCCACATCCTCCTCCACTTCCACTGCCACATCCAGATCCTCCTCCACTTCCACTCCCACATCCACATCCTCCGCCTCTTCCACTGCCACATCCTCCTCCTCTTCCACTGCCACATCCACATCCTCCGCCTCTTCCACTGCCACATCCAAATCCTCCTCCACTTCCACTGCCACATCCTCCTCCACTTCCACTGCCACATCCAGATCCTCCTCCACTTCCACTCCCACATCCACATCCTCCGCCTCTTCCACTGCCACATCCTCCTCCTCTTCCACTGCCACATCCACATCCTCCGCCTCTTCCACTGCCACATCCGCATCCTCCACCTCTTCCACTGCCACATCCTCCTCCAATTCCACTGCCACATCCACATCCTCCTCCACTTCCACTGCCACATCCACATCCTCCGCCTCTTCCACTGCCACATCCACATCCTCCACCTCTTCCACTGCCACATCCACATCCTCCACCTCTTCCACTGCCACATCCTCCTCCTCTTCCACTGCCACATCCACATCCTCCTCCAATTCCACTGCCACATCCACATCCTCCTCCACTTCCACTGCCACATCCACATCCTCCTCCACTTCCACTGCCACATCCACATCCTCCGCCTCTTCCACTGCCACATCCACATCATCCACCTCTTCCACTGCCACATCCACATCCTCCACCTCTTCCACTGCCACATCCTCCTCCTCTTCCACTGCCACATCCACATCCTCCTCCAATTCCACTGCCACATCCACATCCTCCTCCACTTCCACTGCCACATCCACATCCTCCGCCTCTTCCACTGCCACATCCACATCCTCCACCTCTTCCACTGCCACATCCACATCCTCCGCCTCTTCCACTGCCACATCCACATCCTCCACCTCTTCCACTGCCACATCCACATCCTCCACCTCTTCCACTGCCACATCCACATCCTCCTCCACTTCCACTGCCACATCCACATCCTCCTCCACTTCCACTGCCACATCCACATCCTCCGCCACTTCCACTGCCACATCCACATCCTCCGCCACTTCCACTGCCACATCCACATCCTCCGCCTCTTCCACTGCCACATCCACATCCTCCGCCTCTTCCACTGCCACATCCACATCCTCCGCCTCTTCCACTGCCACATCCACATCCTCCGCCTCTTCCACTGCCACATCCACATCCTCCGCCTCTTCCACTGCCACATCCACATCCTCCACCTCTTCCACTGCCACATCCACATCCTCCGCCTCTTCCACTGCCACATCCACATCCTCCGCCACTTCCACTGCCACATCCACATCCTCCGCCACTTCCACTGCCACATCCACATCCTCCGCCTCTTCCACTGCCACATCCACATCCTCCGCCTCTTCCACTGCCACATCCAGATCCTCCTCCACTTCCACTGCCACATCCACATCCTCCGCCTCTTCCACTGCCACATCCACATCCTCCTCCACTTCCACTGCCACATCCTCCTCCACTTCCACTGCCACATCCAGATCCTCCTCCACTTCCACTGCCACATCCACATCCTCCGCCTCTTCCACTGCCACATCCACATCCTCCTCCACTTCCACTGCCACATCCTCCTCCACTTCCACTGCCACATCCAGATCCTCCTCCACTTCCACTCCCACATCCACATCCTCCGCCTCTTCCACTGCCACATCCTCCTCCACTTCCACTGCCACATCCAGATCCTCCTCCACTTCCACTGCCACATCCACATCCTCCGCCTCTTCCACTGCCACATCCTCCTCCACTTCCACTGCCACATCCAGATCCTCCTCCACTGCCACTGCCACATCCACATCCTCCGCCTCTTCCACTGCCACATCCACATCCTCCTCCACTTCCACTGCCACATCCTCCTCCACTTCCACTGCCACATCCAGATCCTCCTCCACTTCCACTCCCACATCCACATCCTCCGCCTCTTCCACTGCCACATCCTCCTCCACTTCCACTGCCACATCCAGATCCTCCTCCACTGCCACTGCCACATCCACATCCTCCTCCACTTCCACTCCCACATCCACATCCTCCGCCTCTTCCACTGCCACATCCAGATCCTCCTCCACTGCCACTGCCACTGCCACATCCTCCGCCTCTTCCACTGCCACATCCACATCCTCCTCCACTTCCACTGCCACATCCACATGCTCCTCCACTTCCACTGCCACATCCACATCCTCCTCCACTTCCACTGCCACATCCACATGCTCCGCCTCTTCCACTGCCACATCCACATCCTCCGCCTCTTCCACTGCCACATCCACATCCTCCTCCACTTCCACTGCCACATCCACATCCTCCGCCTCTTCCACTGCCACATCCACATCCTCAGCCTCTTCCACTGCCACATCGACATCCTCCTCCACTTCCACTGCCACATCCACATCCTCCTCCACTTCCACTGCCACATCCATATCCTCCGCCTCTTCCACTGCCGCATCCACATCCTCCGCCTCTTCCACTGCCGCATCCACATCCTCCGCCTCTTCCACTGCCACATCCACATCCTCCCTACTTCCATTGCCACATCCACATCCTCCTCCACTTCCACTGCCACATCCACATCCTCCTCCACTTCCACTGCCACATCCACATCCTCCACCTCTTCCACTGCCACATCCACATCCTCCGCCTCTTCCACTGCCACATCCACATCCTCCGCCTCTTCCACTGCCACATCCACATCCTCCGCCTCTTCCACTGCCACATCCACATCCTCCTCCACTTCCACTGCCACATCCACATCCTCCTCCACTTCCACATCCACATCCTCCTCCATTTCCACTGCCACATCCTCCTCCATTTCCACTGCCACATCCACATCCTCCTCCACTTCCACTGCCACATCCACATCCTCCGCCTCTTCCACTGCCACATCCACATTCACACCCACCTCCATTTTGCATGCTAATTTGCCCCTTATTATTACCCCCTATTGCAGTCGTCTACCCCTTACTTCCCCCGCATTACAGACATTTTTGAGTTACACGTTCAGGTCCCTATTGATTGTAATGGGGTCGGAGTTTGGGTCAGGTTCAGGAGCAGAGCCGACCTTTTGTTGGGCAGAACACGGTGACCCCGAAACTTGCCAGGCTTTGCTCTATACTGCTTAGCAGGCAGGAGGGTCCGAACAAGAAATACACGGCTCTGCCAGAAAGTAAAGCGGCACCTGAGAACTTCTCTCACGATTCAGGGGACACATGCAAAGCAATCTCGCACGTGCAAGAGTCGTCGAAAATTTGTTTGAGATCTCTCACGCGAGCTTTCTCCTTATGAAGCGTTCTCACGTGACCTCTGCGGCTGACTGTCCCTCCTATCTCCTGTTTGTTCCCCATACTGATTGGTCAACATGTAATATTTAAATACAGGGGGAAAAAAAACAGGCACGTTTTTTAACCCAAAACAAACAATCTCAGTAATGAGTAAATGTAGGCTGGGAGTTAGACTACTTTCATAAACCGATAAAGCCGCTGTCAGGACTGTACCAAACACCCGTCTGTCTTGAGCTGGTATCCCCCAATCGCCGCCGCCACTTCTGCCTATAGACAAGCCCCCGCTTGTAGGAGACGCGGGTAATGCCTCTCCCAGTCGGTTGCCCCCAGGACTTATAAGGCGCAAAGGATACCAGCTTAAGGTGCAGAAAGATGTTAGGCAGGGAATCCCGAATGAGGATGCCGGATGGCAAAAGTCCGAATGACAGGCCGAGGTCAAACCAGGAGGTCACGGGGCGTGGTATCCGAAGGAAGTAACGAAGGGATGGTCGAGGCTAGCCGAGGTCAAATCCAGGAGGTCACGGAGCGAGGTAACAGAAGGGTCAGGCAAAGGCGTGGTCGGGCAAAGCAAGAGGTCAGGGCAGGCAGCAAGCAAGAGTAGTCAAAGTCCAATATCCAAAAGTTCACAAAGACACTGCAACGCACATCCAGAACCCAGAAGCTATAACGGGCACTGAGCTGAAGGAGCGGAAAAACTTTATAAGGAATGCTGGCCAATAGGAAGGGGCGCACTTGGGGGGAAGAATAATGATTGGTGAATACAAACTGAAATGGGATCGGTCCCAGGAGCTGGACGGCCCAGGCCAGACAGGCCGACCAGTCCCTGGGCCCGATCCCAGGATCCGGCTGCCCATAGGTCACCTTAACACTCGCCCCCGGCGGGCGCGCTGGAGGAAGCGCCGCCGGGAGGCATAAGAGAGGCGCGCGCGCGAGCACGACGTGAGCCAGGCGTGCCCCCGCCCGGAGGAGGCAGCGTCACGCTACCCGGAAGCCCAGCAGGCCGGCGCAGCCGCGCGGAGCGGGCCGCGACGCGGCCATCAGCCGCATGCTGCGCCGACAGCCCCCGGACCTCACAGGGGCGCCGAGGGGACGGACGACCCAGGGACGGCCGAGCCGAGGCCCGCTGGGGCCCCCTCAACGGTGCGCCGCGGGACCCGGAACGGCGAGCAGGTAAGAGTCTAACAGCCGCGCTTGTAATTAAACAATTATTACACCAGCATAACACACATTAATTAACATTCAAAGACCGCAGGAGTCCATAGACCGTGTCAGATCAGTCCATTCAGTAATTCAGAATACAATGCTATATAATATACAGCGTGACTCCGCGTGGTGGAAGTAATGATTGGATATTTAGATCCTTAAATTCCACAATCAAGGGTAACAATCACCACTTGTGCTCACAATTCACTGTGTATCCCAGCACCAGATTTTAAATGCACATACCAGAAACACTCTTGTGATACAGCATTAAACTTTCCAAGAATGAATATCTCCTCAGTTGTTGTTATAAATATCAAGATTCTCCTTCAGATCTCCATTATTTTGTTTAGGGATCATAAAATATGAATAGGGAAAGACCAAAAGAAACACATAGCGTGATACTGCTTTAAAGTTTTAAAACCGCAACTTTATTGCGCTTACCGGAATACCGCGCTAGTTTAACAGTTTCTAAGCTCAACGTGTAAGGCTTCAGTCCATAAATACAGTCCCGCCTCCACTAATGAATATGTATGCTCCACGTTCATTATCATGTATCCCGCCCACACCCTTTTGACGAGGCTGCGTCACATCTAGACATGTGATTTAATGATATTCACTGCCTCAAGCTTCCATTGGCTCTGGGCACATTATCACGTATTCCGCCCACACTCTTTTGACGAGGCTGCGTCACATTCAGACATGTGACTTAATGATATTCACTGCCCTAAGCTCTCATTGGCTCTGGGCCTGAACAAGGAGGTCCTTTGCCCTCTATAAAAGAACTGTCATTAGCTGCGCCGCTCATCCTTTGAAAAAGTTGAGCACGCAACGAAACGCGTTAGGAGAGGAAACAGAAGACGGCGGCCACTTTTAAACTTCACTTATTTTAAACTTTGACGTCCATTTGAACGGTCACAGGAAAAAGGGAAAGAAAAGGACTCCCTCACAACCAGTGTATTCATATTGGCGTGTTTCACTTCAAGGATTATGTGAGTGCATTTCTGTTATTAAATAGTTTTTTAAGAAAAGTTCCTATGGGGTTGCACTAGATTTCTTTTATGTTCTTTTACAACATATGAGCGGAGTTTATCATGTCCGGAATGAGAGGATAAGTTGCACATAGAAGCAATCAAGTATCTGGAATCTTCTAAGAGGCATTTATTGATTCAAGGCCTGTTATACTTATCCATCTGGTAAGCGTACATGTGTGGAGGTGACGGGCACGCGTGACACTACCAGTTCTTATGAAGTGCATGCACCGTGGGACATTTTTTCATTTTGCTCCTTAAGACTGTTTCTTGTGGTTACACCATTTAGGACCTTGGTTGCTCCGTGTCTATTATGTATATTTTGTTTCTGGGACTTTTTTGAATGAAAGGTTTCTGACACGTTGTAGCAGATGTACTAAAAATTGTCCATATTTAAGAGATCATAAGAAAGTTCATTTTAAGCTTCCAGCGCGGTGTTAATTTCCATATATTTACACAGTCCATAAATACAGATGATATGTGAAAGCCACAGAGCTGAATTTTCTTATGGTGGAATAAGGTAATCCCAAAACTCATGCACGTCTGGTGCCCCCCACCGGTGTCACCAAACTCTTACCAGAACACCGAATGGTGTACGCATTCAAACAAATGATTCCACCGACTCCAATTGGAAAGAGTTGAAGCATTCCTTAATTCCCCGCGGTATAACTTTAAATGGATTCCAAAAGCGAACTCCAAGCTGCATCCAAGTTGGTCACTCCAGCAAAGAGTGTAAATATATGCAGGTGGGAAAAAAGAAAAAAATCTAGTGCAACATTGCTAATTTGCATAAAAACATTCGTTTTAATATATGCCAGAAAACTCACAAAGTGAAAATTAGAATAAGCGCATAATTAAAAGCAGCAGCGAACAGCTCTCACCGCTCCCGCGGGCGTATCACGATGAAACCTTGCAAGTATCCAGACAGCTTCTCAGATCGGGGTTTCTATCTTATCTGGATACTTCAAATTTTTAGTCATTTAATGAATCTTTCCCCCACCGGGCTACAGGACCCAAGGATACGGGCGCCGCCATCTTGACTTGGGCCCTTATTTATCAAGGGCTAGCGGCAGGTAGTGTCTGACGAGCGCCAGGTACCGACAGCTAACGGCGGCTACCGACTCAAGTACGCCCGGCAGCGGTCACAATGACGCATTTATCACGCTAAATGAGGCTAGCACCGGCGAGAGCGACAGCTAGCGCGGGATTCATCATGTAGCCGACTGCAACGAACAGCGCCGCTGCTAATCCCATCACAGCGCCAGGTATGACCTGTCGCTACCTGGCGCTCTCCAATGCATTTCAATGGAGCAATCTTTAAATATTCATAATTAATTGAGTTTATGTTTTTTTTTTTTTTTTTACCGGCAAAAATTCTGTGACCACTTCTGCAATGTTAGATATTTTTTTTAAGGTAAAAAAAAAAAAAAAAAAAAAAAATTGTGCAGAATTGATATTACAGGTCTGATATTAATGTATTCATATTACAAAATGTTTAGAAAAACTTGTATAATTTTTACATTAAAAAAAAATGGTTGTTTGGGGGTTAAAACTACTTTACACCCATCGCCGCCAGCGCTCTGGGGTTTAAACAAGGAATTCACAGCGCGAGAATTTTTTGAGCGTGATTTGTTAATGAATCTGCAGCAAGCCGTTCGCTCTGGCCGTTCGCTGTCATGCGCACCCATACAACACAGAACCTGTGAAACATCGACCCCTAACCCCGTATTCAACATTACCGCACAGCGACTGAGTCACTGTCAACAAGCTAACGCCGGCCAAGCACAGCGAATACTAACTGGCGCTGTGAAAATCACGCTACTGGCGCTCATCTGTCGCTACCTGGCGCTATTAATGAATCGGCCTCTAAGATAAGGTGCAGGGGGCGGGGTTATAGCTGTGCTTTGCACAGACAGAGCAGAGCTGGTGTCAGGGAAAGGTCAGCAATCTCAGAATGCAGAGCGACACAGTCAGAAGACACTGTTTGCAGGCAGCATGGCACTCCATGAGCCGCCATATTGGATGTTTAAAGGCTCATAACATGCAGTAGATGCAGGTAGGATGATTTTTAATGTGAGCAATCTGTATGTACAGGGTGTGGGAAACGTATAAGATAGGCTCTTATTCAGGGTGAGGGTCTGGATTAATGTGAGCAATCTGTATTTACAGGGTGTGGGGAACATATAAGATAGGCTCTTATTCAGGGTGAAGGTCCAGATTAATGTGGGCAATCTGTATGTACAGGGGGGAAACATATAAGATAGGCTCTTATTCAGGGTGAAGGTCCGGATTAATGTGGGCAATCTGTATGTACAGGGGGAAACATATAAGATAGACTCTTATTCAGGGTGAAGGTCCGGATTAATGTGGGCAATCTGTATGTACAGGGTGTGGGAAACATATAAGATAGGCTCTTATTTAGGGTGAAGGTCCGGATTAATGTGGGCAATCTGTATGTACAGGAGGAAACATATAAGATAGACTCTTATTCAGGGTGAAGGTCCAGATTAATGTGGGCAATCTGTATGTACAGGGTGTGGGAAACATATAAGATAGGCTCTTATTCAGGGTGAAGGTCCGGATTAATGTGGGCAATCTGTATGTACAGGGTGTGGGGAACATATAAGATAGGCTCTTATTCAGGGTGAAAGTCCGGATTAATGTGGGCAATCTGTATGTACAGGGTGTGGGAAACATATAAGATAGGCTCTTATTCAGGGTGAGGGTCCGGATTAATGTGGGCAATCTGTATGTACAGGGGGGAAACATATAAGATAGGCTCTTATTCAGGGTGAGGGTCCGGATTAATGTGGGCAATCTGTATGTACAGGATGTGGGAAACATATAAGATAGGCTCTTATTCAGGGTGAAGGTCCGGATTAATGTGGGCAATCTGTATGTACAGGGTGTGGGAAACATATAAGATAGGCTCTTATTCAGGGTGAGGGTCCGGATTAATGTGGGCAATCTGTATGTACAGGGGGGAAACATATAAGATAGGCTCTTATTCAGGGTGAGGGTCCAGATTAATGTGGGCAATCTGTATGTACAGGGGGGAAACATATAAGATAGGCTCTTATTCAGGGTGAAGGTCCGGATTAATGTGGGCAATCTGTATGTACAGGGGGAAACATATAAGATAGACTCTTATTCAGGGTGAAGGTCCGGATTAATGTGGGCAATCTGTATGTACAGGGTGTGGGAAACATATAAGATAGGCTCTTATTTAGGGTGAAGGTCCGGATTAATGTGGGCAATCTGTATGTACAGGGGGAAACATATAAGATAGACTCTTATTCAGGGTGAAGGTCCAGATTAATGTGGGCAATCTGTATGTACAGGGTGTGGGAAACATATAAGATAGGCTCTTATTCAGGGTGAAGGTCCGGATTAATGTGGGCAATCTGTATGTACAGGGTGTGGGGAACATATAAGATAGGCTCTTATTCAGGGTGAAAGTCCGGATTAATGTGGGCAATCTGTATGTACAGGGTGTGGGAAACATATAAGATAGGCTCTTATTCAGGGTGAGGGTCCGGATTAATGTGGGCAATCTGTATGTACAGGGGGGAAACATATAAGATAGGCTCTTATTCAGGGTGAGGGTCCGGATTAATGTGGGCAATCTGTATGTACAGGATGTGGGAAACATATAAGATAGGCTCTTATTCAGGGTGAAGGTCCGGATTAATGTGGGCAATCTGTATGTACAGGGTGTGGGAAACATATAAGATAGGCTCTTATTTAGGGTGAAGGTCCGGATTAATGTGGGCAATCTGTATGTACAGGGGGAAACATATAAGATAGACTCTTATTCAGGGTGAAGGTCCAGATTAATGTGGGCAATCTGTATGTACAGGGTGTGGGAAACATATAAGATAGGCTCTTATTCAGGGTGAAGGTCCGGATTAATGTGGGCAATCTGTATGTACAGGGTGTGGGGAACATATAAGATAGGCTCTTATTCAGGGTGAAAGTCCGGATTAATGTGGGCAATCTGTATGTACAGGGTGTGGGAAACATATAAGATAGGCTCTTATTCAGGGTGAGGGTCCGGATTAATGTGGGCAATCTGTATGTACAGGGGGGAAACATATAAGATAGGCTCTTATTCAGGGTGAGGGTCCAGATTAATGTGGGCAATCTGTATGTACAGGGTGTGGGGAACATATAAGATAGGCTCTTATTCAGGGTGAAGGTCTGGATTAATTTGGGCAATCTGTATGTACAGGGGGGAAACATATAAGATAGGCTCTTATTCAGGGTGAAGGTCTGGATTAATGTGAGCAATCTGTATGTACAGGGGGGAAACATATAAGATAGACTCTTATTCAGGGTGAAGGTCCGGATTAATGTGGGCAATCTGTATGTACAGGGGGGAAACATATAAGATAGACTCTTATTCAGGGTGAAGGTCCGCTTTAAAGGGCTTTTTCAGTCAATAAAAGAAAAGAGAGAGAGGCAGCAGACGTATGGCGATTTAGCTGGCCACGCCGGGGGCAGGAGGAGAAACATGGCCTCATTACCCCGCTACTCCTCCCTACACGTTGAGCGATCAGAGCTCTGTGATCCGCAACATGTAGCCTCCCCCTCGCCTTAGTCCCGCCCCTCTCCCCGGCGCTGCTGTGTGTGGTCCCCGCTGTCGCTGTCCACGCCATTAAATGCCTCCTTAGCGCCTGTTACAGATGCATCAGAGAGCGGGGACCGCGCACAGCCGCTAATCTAAGTATACGCCCCCCATGTCTACCAATCCGACCCCGGGTGGGGGTGTGTCAGGGGCACCAGAATCACGCTTTATATTGGACCTGTCACCAGGATTATTACTATACTGTTCATAGGAAATGTTGGGCAAACCGGAAGTTGGGGTTTGCACAGAACTTGTTCCTCAAACCCAAACATGGACTTCGGCCGGGATTCCGAGTTTAAATTCAGCGTTCAGCGCCTCCGCGCGCTCACTGGCGGCGCGGCCCCTCCAGCGTCGGGCGCGCCGGCAGCTTCCTCCTCCTCGGGAGGCGCGCCCGATGGGCGTGCACGCGCTCGCGTGCTCGCACGTTCCTTTCATGTCCCCCAGCGGCGCTGCTCCCAGCGCATTCGCGGGGGCAGATTTGAAGGGACCAATCCTGGCCCAGGGATCCTCTGCTCTGGGGAGGTCAGGGAATGGACAGCCTGACTGGCCAGGGCGGTCCAGTTCCTATCAGGGGTGAGATCGTGTGTTGCACCAATCAGCACATTCCCCTTCCCATTGGCCAGTCACCATTTAAATATTTTCCTGCCCGGAGCACCAGAGCCCGTTATAGCCATTTACTCGCTTGGGTGTGCTTCTGACTCTCATCTTAGGCCCTTATTTAAGAAGGGATAGCGTTCAGGTAGTGGCTGGTTAATGACAGGTAGCGACAGGTAGCGACTGGTGAATGCCGGACACGGCACGCAATTACACATTTATCAAGCAGAATCTGTTTAGCGACTGAGATAGCGCCATGTAGCGTCTGATTCATCATTTTCACAGCCTCAGCGAACAGCGCCGGCGTTCAGCCTTGCACAGCGCCAGGTATGACCTCTCGCTACCTGTCGCTCTCCCATACATTTCAATGGACGATCCTTTTCTTCTCTTTAAACAGGGAATATGTTTTTTTTTTTCCAAAAAATCACAAATAATTCTGTGACCTCTCCTGACATTGAATAAGCAATTTTTTCATGATTTTTCCATTTTTTAAATATTTCCTCAAAAATGACATCACAGCTCTGCCATTAAAGTGTTCATGTTACAATGTTGTTACAATGTAATTCCATATGTTTTCGCTTTGTTACTGGTGGATAGATGCTGAAAAACAGACTTTAATCACACCGCCTCCTGCGCTCTGGGCTTCAGAGAAGCATTTTCAGCGCCAGAGATTTGTGAGGCTGCTTTTTTGCTGAATATGTTGTGAGTCGGTCGCTATGAGCAGTCGCTACGCTCCCATACAGCGCTGTACTGGTCAAATAGCGACTCCTCACAATGTATTCAACATTACTGAACAGCGACTGAGTCGCTATAAACTAGCGACCCACGGCCGAGCACAGCGGCTACTAGCGGGCGCTCTGAAAATGCCGCTACAGACGCTCATCTGTCGCTACCCGGCGTTAATGATGAATCAACCTCCCAGTGTTTTTGACCTGGCTTCGTCCTTGACTACTCCTGCTCGCTGCCTGAACCGACCTTCTGCCTGTCTGACTTCGTTTTCTGATTAACCCCTTGGATACCGCGCTTCTGTGATCACCCGGCCTTGACCCTTGCCAGTCCCGACTACTCTTTGCCTTGCCCCTTGGTTTTGACGTTTACGGACTTTTGATGCATGAACTCCTGATTTGGGATACCCCGCAGTTCATCCGTCTTCACCATAAGCCAGCAATCTTTGCCCCAGTAAGTCCTGGCGGCAACCAAGTCTGGCGAGGCATAACCCGTGTCTCCAGCGAGCGGGGGCTTGTCTATAGGCACAAGAGGCGGTGGAGATTGGGGATTGTTGGCTCACGAGAGAAGGGTGTCCAGCGGTCCCTGACAGTTCAGCCCAGTTATACAACACAATTCTGAGATGTCATGTATATATTTTATTGAAAAATGACACGGTATAAGCTTTAGGGACAATAACGTGGTTTCAAACCCACTAAATAGCACGAAAAGCAAAGCGAATGGTCCGCACTCCTCTTCTCATAAAACTTCACTTTTAATTATGCGTATAAAATCATCTCCATAGTTCATCAAAAGCCAATAAAATCAGCAGTAATTAAAGTCCTGGAAAGTCATATATACAGTATAGGCGACTTAAGCGTTTCGTGCAAGGGATTGGTAGGAACCATCTAACACTATAGCATGGAAAGTCATATTTACAGTATAGGCGACTTACGCGTTTCACGCAAGGAATTGGTAGGAACGATCTAACAGTATAGTATGGAAAGTCATATTTACAGTATTGGCAACTTAAGCGAGGGATTGGTAGGAACGATCTAACACGGAATACCAATGTGGCTAGACACCACAATACGCGTCATTTGGAACTCCCCCCGAAATGTAAGATTATGGGTATTTAGAGGGTTACAGCAGACCCACGGGGTGGGGATTTCCTCAAAAAACTCTTTATCAGGGAAGCATATTGGATATTCATTTTAATGACCAGGACTCCTAATGGCCTCAATTACACAGGTGATATTGCGTACTTTACAGATAGATAGGGGCATTATTATTAGTCGCTTACATCACGATACTCTGGCAGGTTATCAACTATTATATACTAACTAGCTGGATGAACTATTAAATATTATGCATAATTATTTTGCACAAAACTAGACATAAATTCTTTTGTACACATATTTTGACATACATCCTCGTGTTTTAAGGGAGTTATGTACAGTAATAGACAAGCCGTTATTTCTAATATTTGTGGATTCCATAACTACAGGGTCTGTTCCGAGGGATTGGCGCTTGGCAAATGTGGTGCCAATATTCAAAAAGGGATCTAGGGGGGAACCTGGGAACTACAGACCGGTAAGCTTAACATCTGTGGTGGGCAAGCTGTTTGAAGGTTTCTTAAGGGATACTATCCTGGAGCACCTTGGGGAAAATTACCTTATTACTCCATATCAGCATGGATTTATGAGGAATCGCTCCTGCCAGACAAACCTGATCAGCTTTTATGAGGAGGTAAGTTCAAGATTGGATCAGGGGGAGTCATTGGATATCATATATCTTGACTTTTCTAAAGCATTTGATACTGTGCCACATTAAAGGCTGGTACAAAAGATGAGAATGCTTGGACTGGGGGAAAACGTGTGCAGATGGGTGAGAAATTGGCTTAATGATCGGAAGCAGAGGGTGGTTATCAATGGCACACACTCAGATTGGGTCACTGTTACTAGTGGAGTACCACAAGGGTCAGTTCTGGGACCAATTCCCTTCAATATATATATAAATGACATTGGGTATGGATTAAACAGTTAAGTCTCAATCTTTGCAGATGATACTAAGCTGAGTAAAGTAATTAAAACAAAAGAGGACAACAGGCAGCTACAAACAGATTTAGATAAATTGGAAGCATGGGCAGTTAAATGGCAAATGAAGTTTAACACAGAGAAATGTAAGGTTATGCACATGGGAAGGAGAAATCTGTGTCATGATTACACACTAAATAAAGAAACACTTGGTAAAACAACAATGGAAAAGGACCTAGGGGTTTTAGTTGACAATAAGCTCAACTGTAGTAATCAATGCCAGGCAGCTGCTGCCAAGGCAAATAGGATCATTGGGTGCATCAGGAGGAGCATAGGTGCTCATGACCAGAGCATCATTTTACCCCTGTACAAGTCACTGGTCAGACCTCTTATGGTATACTATGTACAGTTCTGGGCACCTGTGCTTAAGAAGGACATATCAGAACTGGAGCGCGTTCAAAGAAGGGCAACAAAGTTAATAAAAGGAGTGCGGGGGCTAGAGTACCCGGAAAGATTGTCCAAGTTAGGCTTATTTAGTCTAGAAAAAAGACAATTGAGGGGTGATCTAATAACTATGTATAAATATATTCGGGGTCAATACAAGGATCTGTCCCACAATCTATTTATACCCCGGAGTGTAAACATAACCCGGGGGCATCCACTAAGGTTAGAGGAAAGGTGCTTTCTCCACCGACATAGGAGGGGATTCTTCTGTTTAAGAGCAGTGACACTATGGAACTCGCTGCCAGAGGAGGTAGTAATGATGGATACAGTAAAAACGTTCAAAAGTGGCCTTGATGCATTCCTGTAGAGATGAGCGAACTTTTGAAAAATTCGATTAGACTGATTCGCCGAATTTTCCGACAAAAATCGTTTCAACCCGAATTTATTTGCGACGAATTGCTATTAAAAACGGCTATTTCTGAGCCTCCTAGAGCCTCAATAGGGTTGTAAACCATTCTGCCTTGCTGTAACACGCACAGGATGCGTGCTGGGTTAGTTAAATAATACTTTGAATAAATATCACATGCAGATCAGAGGCATCGCTAATAGAATCGCAGAGCGGCACAATTGAATTCAAGAGAGTTGAAGTGGCATCACTATGAGGGGCAGGAGCCCAAACATTGCTTTAAAGAGACACTGGAGTTGGCAGCAGCAGGAGCCAAAAAATTGGATGAATCACACCCTGGAGTTGGCAGCAGCAGCAGCAGGAGCCCAAACATTGGCTGAAAGAGACACTGGGGTTGGCTTCAGGAGCCCAAAAATTGGATGAATCACACCCTGGAGTTGCAAGCAGCAGCAGGAGCCCAAATATTACTTTAAAGAGACACTGGAGTTGGCTTCAGGAGCCCAAAAATTGGATGAATCACACCCTGGAGTTGGCAGCAGCAGCAGGAGCCCAAACATTACTTTTAAGAGACACTGGAGTTGGCTTCAGGAGCCCAAAAATTGGATGATTCACACCCTGGAGTTGGCAGCAGCAGCAGCAGGAGCCCAAATATACACTGGAGTTGGCTTCAGGAGCCCAAAAATTGGATGAATCACACCCTGGAGTTGGCAGCAGCAGCAGCAGGAGCCCAAATATTACTTTAAAGAGACACTGGGGTTGGCTTCAGGAGGCCAAAAATTGGATGAATCACACCCTGGAGTTGGCAGCAGCAGCAACAGGAGCCCAAATATACACTGGAGTTTGCTTCAGGAGCCCAAAAATTGGATGAATCACACCCTGGAGTTGGCAGCAGCAGCAGCAGGAGCCCAAATATTACTTTAAAGAGACACTGGGGTTGGCTTCAGGAGCCCAAAAATTGGATGAATCACACCCTGGAGTTGGCAGCAGCAGCAGCAGGAGCCCAAATATTACTTTAAAGAGACACTGGAGTTGGCTTCAGGAGCCCAAAAATTGGATGAATCACACCCTGGAGTTGGCAGCAGCAGCAGCAGGAGCCAAAATATTACTTTAAAGAGACACTGGGGTTGGCTTCAGGAGCCCAAAAATTGGATGAATCACACCCTGGAGTTGGCAGCAGCAGCAGGAGCACAAACATTACTTTAAAGAGACACTGGGGTTGGCTTCAGGAGCCCAAAAATTGGATGAATCACACCCTGGAGTTGGCAGCAGCAGCAGGAGCCCAAACATTACTTTAAAGAGACACTGGGGTTGGCTTCAGGAGCCCAAAAATTGGATGAATCACACCCTGGAGTTGGCAGCAGCAGGAGCCCAAATATTACTTTAAAGAGACACTGGGGTTGGCTTCAGGAGGCCAAAAATTGGATGAATCACACCCTGGAGTTGGCAGCAGCAGCAGCAGAAGCCCAAATATACACTGGAGTTGGCTTCAGGAGCCCTAAAATTGGATGAATCACACCCTGGAGTTGGCAGCAGCAGCAGCAGGAGCCCAAATATTACTTTAAAGAGACCCTGGGGTTGGCTTCAGGAGCCCAAAAATTGGATGAATCACACCCTGGAGTTGGCAGCAGCAGCAGGAGCCCAAACATTACTTTAAAGAGACCCTGGGGTTGGCTTCAGGAGCCCAAAAATTGGATGAATCACACCCTGGAGTTGGCAGCAGCAGCAGCAGCAGGAGCCCAAATATACACTGGAGTTGGCTTCAGGAGCCCAAAAATTGGATGAATCACACCCTGGAGTTGGCAGCAGCAGGAGCCCAAATATTTCTTTAAAGAGACACTGGGGTTGGCTTCAGTAGGCCAAAAATTGGATGAATCACACCCTGGAGTTGGCAGCAGCAGCAACAGGAGCCCAAATATACACTGGAGTTTGCTTCAGGAGCCCAAAAATTGGATGAATCACACCCTGGAGTTGGCAGCAGCAGCAGCAGGAGCCCAAATATTACTTTAAAGAGACACTGGGGTTGGCTTCAGGAGCCCAAAAATTGGATGAATCACACCCTGGAGTTGGCAGCAGCAGCAGCAGGAGCCCAAATATTACTTTAAAGAGACACTGGAGTTGGCTTCAGGAGCCCAAAAATTGGATGAATCACACCCTGGAGTTGGCAGCAGCAGCAGCAGGAGCCAAAATATTACTTTAAAGAGACACTGGGGTTGGCTTCAGGAGCCCAAAAATTGGATGAATCATACCCTGGAGTTGGCAGCAGCAGCAGGAGCCCAAACATTACTTTAAAGAGACACTGGGGTTGGCTTCAGGAGCCCAAAAATTGGATGAATCCCACCCTGGAGTTGGCAGCAGCAGCAGGAGCCCAAACATTACTTTAAAGAGACACTGGGGTTGGCTTCAGGAGCCCAAAAATTGGATGAATCACACCCTGGAGTTGGCAGCAGCAGGAGCCCAAATATTACTTTAAAGAGACACTGGGGTTGGCTTCAGGAGGCCAAAAATTGGATGAATCACACCCTGGAGTTGGCAGCAGCAGCAGCAGGAGCCCAAATATACACTGGAGTTGGCTTCAGGAGCCCTAAAATTGGATGAATCACACCCTGGAGTTGGCAGCAGCAGCAGCAGGAGCCCAAATATTACTTTAAAGAGACCCTGGGGTTGGCTTCAGGAGCCCAAAAATTGGATGAATCACACCCTGGAGTTGGCAGCAGCAGCAGGAGCCCAAACATTACTTTAAAGAGACCCTGGGGTTGGCTTCAGGAGCCCAAAAATTGGATGAATCACACCCTGGAGTTGGCAGCAGCAGCAGGAGCCCAAATATACACTGGAGTTGGCTTCAGGAGCCCAAAAATTGGATGAATCACACCCTGGAGTTGGCAGCAGCAGGAGCCCAAATATTTCTTTAAAGAGACACTGGGGTTGGCTTCAGTAGGCCAAAAATTCGATGAATCACACCCTGGAGTTGGCAGCAGCAGCAGCAGGAGCCCAAATATTACTTTAAAGAGACACTGGGGTTGGCTTCAGGAGCCCAAAAATTGGATGAATCACACCCTGGAGTTGGCAGCAGCAACAGCAGGAGCCCAAATATACACTGGAGTTGGCTTCAGGAGCCCAAAAATTGGATGAATCACACCCTGGAGTTGGCAGCAGCAGCAGCAGCAGGAGCCCAAATATCACTTTAAAGAGACACTGGGGTTGGCTTCAGGAGCCCAAAAATTGGATGAATCCCACCCTGGAGTTGGCAGCAGCAGCAGCAGGAGCCCAAATATTACTTTAAAGAGACACTGGGGTTGGCTTCAGGAGCCCAAAAATTGGATGAATCACACCCTGGAGTTGGCAGCAGCAACAGCAGGAGCCCAAATATACACTGGAGTTGGCTTCAGGAGCCCAAAAATTGGATGAATCACACCCTGGAGTTGGCAACAGCAGCAGCAGGAGCCCAAATATCACTTTAAAGAGACACTGGGGTTGGCTTCAGGAGCCCAAAAATTGGATGAATCCCACCCTGGAGTTGGCAGCAGCAGCAGCAGGAGCCCAAATATTACTATAAAGAGACACTGGAGTTGGCTTCAGGAGCCCAAAAATTGGATGAATCACACCCTGGAGTTTGCAGCAGCAGCAGGAGCCCAAACATTACTTTAAAGAGACACTGGGGTTGGCTTCAGGAGCCCAAAAATTGGATGAATCACACGCTGGAGTTGGCAGCAGCAGCAGGAGTCCAAACATTACTTTAAAGAGACACTGGGGTTGGCTTCAGGAGCCCAAAAATTGGATGAATCACACCCTGGAGTTGGCAGCAGCAGCAGGAGCCCAAACATTACTTTAAAGAGACACTGGGGTTGGCTTCAGGAGCCCAAAAATTGGATGAATCACACCCTGGAGTTGGCAGCAGCAGCAGCAGCAGGAGCCCATATATTACTTTAAAGAGACACTGGGGTTGGCTTCAGGAGGCCAAAAATTGGATGAATCACACCCTGGAGTTGGCAGCAGCAGGAGCCCAAATATACACTGGAGTTGGCTTCAGGAGCCCAAAAATTGGATGAATCACACCCTGGAGTTGGCAGCAGCAGCAGCAGGAGCCCAAACATTACTTTAAAGAGACACTGGGGTTGGCTTCAGGAGGCCAAAAATTGGATGAATCACACCCTGGAGTTGGCAGCAGCAGCAGCAGGAGCCCAAATATACACTGGAGCTGGCTTCTGGAGCCCAACAATTGGATGAATCACACCCTGGAGTTGGCAGCAGCAGCAGCAGGAGCCCAAATATTACTTTAAAGAGACCCTGGGGTTGGCTTCAGGAGCCCAAAAATTGGATGATTCACACCCTGGAGTTGACATCAGCAGGAGCCCAAAAATTGGCCTAAAGACATAAATATGTTTTGCACCATTTGGAAAGTGTAAAACGTGGCACCATGCTGAATCTAGTCTCATGCATCAGGCATTGGTGGGTGGAAATCCTGGCTGATCCACCCCTGATTCATTTTGACAAAGGTGAGTCTCTCCACATTTTTAGTTGACAGACGAGTTCTCCTCGCCGTAACTATGGCCCCCGCCGCACTAAACACCCGCTCAGATGGCACGCTACTTGCCGGGCAGGACAGCTTTTCCAGGGCAAACTCTGCTAGTTGCGGCCACAAATCAAGTTTGGCTGCCCAGAAGTCCAGCGGATCCTCAAGGTGTGTTGGCATGGTCATGTCAAAGTATGACATGACCTGCTGGTTCAGGTCCTGCTCCAGGTCTTCCTGCTGCTCATGAGTAGCCTCACTATGCGGGTGTAGAAAGCTACTCATTAGCGACTGAAGACTGAGGCTGCTGCTGCTGATGGAGCTGCTGCTGCTGCTCCTGCCAACCCCCCCAGCGGCCATGGCAGTGGAAGGTGAGCGCAGAGGTCCCCTCGAGTCAGACCTGTGAGAGTATGGACCATGGCGCAGATAGGCATCGGCCAACTGCCTACGTAGAATGTCTTTGTAGTAGTTCAGTTTGTCCTCCCTCTCGGTGGGTTTAAAAAATGCCCCCATTTTGTGCCGGAAGCGAGGGTCCAATAAGGTGGACAGCCAGAAGTCATCCCGCCGACAGATGGAAACAATTCTGGGGTCACTACGCAAGCACGTGAGCATGCTTCGTGCCATTTGCGCAAGTGACTCGGATGGACTACCTGTCTCCATCTCCACTGCATACTGCCACGGTGTGCCCGGGTCCTCTGTCTCGCCATCCTCAAAAACCTCTAGCTCCTCTGGCTGCTCCTGCTCCTCCTATTCTGTCCGCTGACTAGATAAACCAGCCATTTCGCCAAGCCTTAACTGTGTTTCGCTGGGCATCTCCTCCTCCTCTTCCTCCTCCTCCTCCAGTTCAGCTCCAACGGGGTTCATGTGGCCGTAAGATGTAAACGCCATGTCTCCAGTGCCCTGACCAGCCATGGTTTCCAACATGTGCTGTAGTACATGAAGCAGTGGAATCACGTCGTTCATCCCGTAATCCTGCCGACTGACAAATAAAGTGGCTTCCTCAAAGGGCCTGAGCAAACGGCAGGTGTCACGAATGAGCTGCCACTGGTTGACATTGAAGTTACACAGGGGAGTCCCCCTATCTGCTTGGATCATCAGGAAATCCGTGATGGCTTTTCTCTGTTCATATAATCGGTCCAACATGTGAAGGGTGGAATTCCAACGGGTGGAAACATCGCAAATCAGACTATGTTGGGGGATACCATTCTGTGACTGGAGGGGCACTGAGACTTGAGCCTACAGTGGAGGGTGAGGAGATGGCGGAGGATGAGGAGGCCAAGTCGCACGGTGTCACAGGCCCAACGGGCAGGGAGCGCGGAGGCCGAAGCGGCGTGACCTGTCCAAGTTGCTGCTGCTGCTGCAAAGGGACCACATTCACCCAGTGGGCCGTAAACGACATGTACTGTCCCTGACCGTAGTTACAGCTCCAGATGTTGGCGCTGCCATGCACTTTGCTACACACCGACAGGCTCAAGGACTGGCCCACCTTCTGTTCAACAAAAGTGTGCAGCGCTGGTACTGCCTTCTTGGCAAAGAAATGACGGCTTGGGACTCTCCACCTCGGCTCGGCACAAGCCATCAGTTCTCTGAGAGGTGCAGATTCCACCACCTGAAAAGGGAGCGACTGCAGCACCAGCAACTTGGACAGGAGCACATTCAGCTTCTGCACCGTAGGATGAGTGGGCGCATACTGCTGTCTCTTGGACATGGCTTCGCTGATGGATTGCTGGCGGAATGCATGACTTGGAGGAGGAGGAGGAGGAGCAGGAGCGACAGAGGATGGGTATGACTCACAGCTGTCTTCGGCTGAGGTGCTGGAGCCTTGGCGGGCAGAAATTGGGAGCTCACTTGGTGAGGAAGCAGACTGGACCACCCCTTGGGAGCCTCGGTTCTCCCAGGTCGCTTTATGGTGACGCATCATATGTTGACGCAGGGCCGTGGTGCCAACATTTGGACCCTGGCCACGCTTCACCTTTTGCCTACATATCTTGCATGTGGCCATGTTACCCTCCTGCGGATGCTTCAGGAAAAACTGCCACACTGCCGAGTAGCTACTTTTCCCACCCCCTGGCCTCACTGATTCACTGCTGCTGTTGCCAACTCCAGGAACCCCTGCTCCACTACCTCCCGATAAGGGTGCTCTACCCCGGCCCCGGCCCCGGCCGGCTCCAGCCTTTGGAATTGTGCCCCCATGCTGACTGCTACCACCTTGCTGCCTCAGCTGCTGACTCCGGGGCCCCTCTTCTCCTGATGATGACGATGAAGCCCCTTCATCACCCGGCTCCCAAGTGAGATCGGCTTCATCGTCATCATCATTATCACCGAGTTGTGGCTGTACGTCACTGATGTTCGTGGATTCGTCAACAGTGTCTGGCGCAGGAGCTGGAACGCTCGCAGCACCCACGACACTGTCCACATCACTATTTGTCTGCCTAGCTAAAGAAGCCACCTCCATTTCTTGGCTGGGCAGTAGCTGCTGACTGTCCTCTATCTGATGGTCCTCCTCACTAAAGAGTGGAGCTGAACCCAAAGCATAGGATACGTCGCTGGGGGAGGGAACGGCGTAGGGCAGAGGCAATGGGAGGACAGGGACTGCTCTCGGGGCATGCCAACTCAGGGTTGTGTCAGAGGAACCTACCGACCCTAGACTGGGGGTCTCAGACGTAAGTTGTGATGATGTTGTTGATGAGCGCGTCAACCAATCTACCACGGCAGATGCGTTACTGGTGGAGACCCGACCGCTAGCAGATACTGGCAGATTAGGTCTCTCAGCGTGACTCCTGCTGCTACTGGCCCCCAGTCTGCTGCGAGCTCTGCCTGCGGAATCTTGGCCTCTGCCACTCCTCTTTTCACTTCCAGGCACTTGTCTGCCCGACATTTTAAGAACCCCCAGGCAGCGGTGGGTCTATATGAAACAGAATATAATGCACACCAAAAGTGAGCAGTAACACTCAGCCTCCAACAGGCCTGCTTAGTGTAAATAAGAGAGCTGCTTAGTGTAAATAAAGAGGGGTATGGTATGTTACAGAATGGGATGCCCCAACAGGAGTGCACCTGGGACCAGTAGTAGCATGCACAGCAAAAGAGTCTTTATCAGGCCTAATTTCAATTAGAATAAGTGCAAATGGTTATGTTCTTAAATAGAGGCTGGTGTAGTCACAGAATGGGATGCCCCAACAGGAGTGCACCTGGCAGGCAGCAGTAAGAATATGCACAGCAAAAGTGTCTTTATCAGGCCTAATTTCAATTAGAATAAGTGCAAATGGTTATATGGTCTTAAATAGAGGCTGCTGTAGTCACAGAATGGGATGCCCCAAACAGGAGTGCACCTGGGACCAGTAGTAGCATGCACAGCAAAAGAGTCTTTATCAGGCCTAATTTCAATTAGAATAAGTGCAAATGGTTATGTTCTTAAATAGAGGCTGGTGTAGTCACAGAATGGGATGCCCCAACAGGAGTGCACCTGGCAGGCAGCAGTAAGAATATGCACAGCAAAAGTGTCTTTATCAGGCCTAATTTCAATTAGAATAAGTGCAAATGGTTATATGGTCTTAAATAGAGGCTGCTGTAGTCACAGAATGGGATGCCCCAAACAGGAGTGCACCTGGCAGGGACCAGTAGTGCTATGCACAGCAAAAGTGTCTTTATCAGGCCTAATTTCAATTATAATAGGTGCAAATGGTTATGGTCTTAAATAGAGGCTGCTGTAGTCACAGAATGGGATGCCCCAAACAGGAGTGCACCTGGCAGGCAGTAGTGCTATGCACAGCAAAAGTGTCTTTATCAGGCCTAATTTCAATTATAATAGGTGCAAATGGTTATGGTCTTAAATAGAGGCTGCTGTAGTCACAGAATGGGATGCCCCAAACAGGAGTGCACCTGGCAGGGACCAGTAGTACTATGCACAGCAAAAGTGTCTTTATCAGGCCTAATTTCAATTAGAATAAGTGCAAATGGTTATATGGTCTTAAATAGAGGCTGGTGTAGTCACAGAATGGGATGCCTCACAGCAGACTTAAGATCAGTTCAGTATATATACACAGTTAGTTAGTATAAGCAGCCTGAAAACGCTAACAAAGCCAGTCAGCCAGCTAGTAACAGGCTGGATGAAAAAAAAAAAATCTCCCTGTGACTGCCTCCGATTTTTCCTAATTTTCCCTGTTTTTCGCTGACTTTCTGTCTGTCTCCTGCCTGTCTCCTGCCTGTCTCCAGCCTGTCCCTGTCTGTCCCTGCCTGTCTAACTGCCTCTCCCTCACTACAGCGTTCTGTCTCTCACGAATGCAATAGAGAAATGAGGAAGGAAAAGCAAGATGGCCGACTTAAATAGCGCTGTGACGTCACCGGGCTTGCTGGCTGCTGATAGGCTGCATGTGACTGCCCCAGCTTGCACTGGCGCGGGGTAGATGTCCAGACATGTCCCGTCCGCCATCTTAGAATGCCTGTATGTAAATGAATGGATGTTAAAGGAAAACTTCGAGCGATCGAATCGCGGGGAAATTCGGATTCGATCCGAATCGAATTTTTCATGAAATTCGGATCGAATCCAGGTTCGTACGGATCGATTCGCTCATCCCTACCTTCCTGGCATGTAATAACATTTCCAGCTATGGCTACTAGACCACTGGAAGGAGATCTATAGTGGCTGGGATGCCCTCCTTGCATGTAATATTACCAGCTATGGCTACTAGACCACTGGAAGGAGATCTATAGTGGCCGGGATGCCCTCCTTGCATGTAATAACATTACCAGCTATGGCTACTAGACCACTGGAAGGAGATCTATAGTGGCCAGGATGCCCTCCTTGCATGTAATAACATTACCAGCTATGGCTACTAGACCACTGGAAGGAGATCTATAGTGGCCGGGATGCCCTCCCTACATGTAATAACATTTCCAGCTATGGCTACTAGACCACTGGAAGGAGATCTATAGTGGCCGGGATGCCCTCTGTGCATGTAATAACATTACCAGCTATGGCTACTAGACCACTGGAAGGAGTTAAACAGGCTGAACTGGATGGACTAAAGTCTTTATTCAGCCTTACATACTATGTTACTATGTTACTATCTTATATACAATTAATTATTCATATTTACATCCATCTATTTATATTTGCCTTATTTATAGAGATATTTATTTCTACTGCACATACTTTTTATATAGAGTTATCTTAATCCTATGAGCACTACACCAGGTTCGTAAGTTGCAGACTGGTTGCCTGTTTCTCCTCTGGGCCCCCTTTTTATCTTAGTTGTTGGGCCCTTGCGTGTGTTTTTGCCAGCATGACAACCCCTCTACCATCAGGGGTTAACTGCTCCACACTCTGTGTGTGTTGCTGCACACTCCCCACGCTCTCCCCACAGTGAGACATCGTCTCCAGCCTGCAGCTTGGCTGCCTCCTATCAGGTGAGTGCCTTACATACATTTTTTACTATATATAAGAGCAATGTTTCATGCAATAGACTACTATGATTAAGGACTGGAGATAGGAGTCTGAAACGCCTACACTGCACATATGACTTTCCAGGACTTTGATTACTAGAGATTTTATTGGCTTTTGATACACTATGGAGATGACCATTTGCTTTGCCTTTCATGGCATAAGCTTTAATTTGCTGACTGGAAATCTTTGTAAGCCAGACAACCTTTCTAATGCCGTGACCCTGCAATACAGTTCCTCATGTTGCAGTGACCCCGCAATACAGTTCCTCATGTTACAGTGATACAGTTCCTCATGTTGCTGTGACCCCGTAATACAGTTCCTCATGTTACAGTGACCCCGCAATACAGTTCCTCATGTTACAGTGACCCCGCAATACAGTTCCTCATGTTTCCGTGACCCCGCAATACAGTTCCTCATGTTACAGTGACCCCGCAATACAGTTCCTCATGTTACAGTGACCCCGCAATACAGTTCCTCATGTTGCTGTGACCCCGCAATACAGTTCCTCATGTTACAGTGACCCCGCAATACAGTTCCTCATGTTGCCGTGACCCCGCAATACAGTTCCTCATGTTGCCGTGACCCCGCAATACAGTTCCTCATGTTGCCGTGACCCCGCAATACAGTTCCTCATGTTGCCGTGACCCCGCAATACAGTTCCTCATGTTGCCGTGACCCCGCAATACAGTTCCTCATGTTGCCGTGACCCCGCAATACAGTTCCTCATGTTGCCGTGACCCCGAAATACAGTTCCTCATGTTGCTGTGACCCCGCAATACAGTTCCTCATGTTGCCGTGACCCCGCAATACAGTTCCTCATGTTGCCGTGACCCCGCAATACAGTTCCTCATGTTGCCGTGACCCCGCAATACAGTTCCTCATGTTGCAGTGACCCCGCAATACAGTTCCTCATGTTGCAGTGACCCCAAACCAAAAAATAATTTTGGTGGCTACTTCAAAACTGTAATTTTGCTCCAGTTATGATTGGGAATGTAAATACCTGATATGCGTTATGTATTCTCATTGCTACAAATCAAACGTAATTTAAACATAGTGATTAATCATAAAAACAATATTTCATTATGTGTTGATAAATATTTATTACTAATTCCAATAAATAGCATTTCACCGTGGCATAGCATGTGTCATAAACTGTCATTTCTCCGCCTCTTATTGAAATTAATAGGAGGCTGCGGCGGATTGTGTGGTAACTCGAGATTCTCAGGAGCTCTCTTCCACAAAATCTGCTGCACTCACAAAGAAATCAATAGGAGGCGGATTCAATGCCGGAAAGCGCTGATTTCAGCAGTTTCCTCATTCAGAATATGGGAAAATAGTGGGAGATATGGGAGATAATTATCCATTGGGGAACAGTGTGAGCTACTTCTTATAGTGTCTCTTATAGTATAAGACACTGTGTAAATGTTTGGTGCTTTGTGTAAGTGTAAGCTGCTTTGTGTACTGTGTAATTATTACACTTACACAGTATTGTGTGTATGGTGTGTGTACTGTTATTACACCAGCAGGCGTCTCGCAGGCTCTCTTGGCTTCTGTCCTCCGGCTGCTTGCTGCGTCCGCCCACTGATGGCGTCAGCAAGCGCCGGACACACGTAATGCGCTGCTATGGACTGTGGAGCGTTCCCCCCGCTTCCCCCGCCCCTTAGACCCCGGATGGATGATGCAATCACGTCTGCCCATGCGCGCAGGCATTCGGTTTGAAACGCGCCTCCATAACGGCGTGCGTTCCGGCTGAATAGCGCCGCTGCAGACGGTAGCGCGACTTCTCAGCGGCTAAATCCATCGCAAATATGTATTTTCCGATGGCTTTAGGCGACCCCTGTGTTTTGGTCATTCGACCTCCCCACCGGGGTCCCGACCCACAGGTTGAGAACCGCTGTTATAAACAGAGACCTGCCATGGTCTCTATTCCTCAAGGTGAGTTTTATTACCTATTGTAACACCCCGTCCGTGAACTCATCTCTGTCTGTGTCTTGTGTGTTAACCTCGACACTGAAGGTTTTCAATATGTTCAGAAATGGGGACGTGAGCGTGATGTTAGTAGAAGGGGGGCCCCATAAACCATCGGCTCCGTACTTTAGGAAATAGTGGAGCGTAGGCCCAAGAAACCACCTGCTCTGTTGGAATAGGAAATGAATCCTACAGATCGGGACAAATCAGCACAAAAAAGAATCTCGAGCGGCTCATATTTAGCAACATTTACAACAGAAAAACTTTTTTAAGCAGAGGCAGCATTTGTTTTCGTGGTCAGGGGGGACCTCCACTATCTGGAAGGAGGCCGCGATTGGCTGGGGCTGATTGTCTCTCTGCCTAATGGCTTGTTGCATCATGGCCCGGTCGTCTTCTTCTTTTTTACGTTCCATTTCCTTCTCGTGAATAAAGTTAAGAATGATTTTTTTCCTTTCAATCTTCTCGCCGACAGGGTCCCTGATTTCTCTCATGCGGAACTCAACGTCCTTAATGATTTCATAGAGACACTTCAGTATGATCTCGTGTTTCTTCCGGATCTTCACGTGGTCCTCTTCAGTGTAGTTCTCTAGCGGGAACATCAGCTTAACCCCCATCCGCCTGAACTTCTCCATCACGTCGGGCAGATTGCCGCTCAACTCATTCGTGAGAACCACCGCGGGGAACAGTCCTGGGGTAAAAGGAGGCAGAAACATAAAAAGTTTGAGGACCATTGCCCTAAGGTACCCACAGTTTTGACAATTGTAACAGGGCGGTGGATTAGACAACACACTTAAGTGGACTGAAACCCGGGATCATCCCAGGTTTTGGTCCTGAGACACCCCGATTCCCTGTGTGAAACCCCCCTCGGGACAATCTGATTCTTATATCTTGCTTCTTTTTTTTTCTTTCAATCCTTCCCACCTTCTTTCTCTTTTCCCCTTCCACCTTTCTTTCTTTCCTCCTTCTCTTTTTTCCTTTCTTCTTAATTCTTTAAATTTTTTATCCTTCCTCTCTCACTTTTATCTTTTTTCCATTCTCTTCGTCCTTACGGACATTTTTTACTTCTCTCATGTCTTTTCTTCCATTCTTTTTTTTTTTTCGTCCCTTCCCCCATTTTTCTTTCTTTCCGTTTTCGCTTCCTTTTTTTTTGGTTCCTTTCATCATTCCTTCTGGCCTTTCTTGTGCCCGTCAAAATTTGCTAAGGGACAGGTCTAGCCGAGAAGAGCCAAGCACGGCGGCCGCAGCCTCGCTACCCTCTAACAGAGTGCGTGCCTGACCCAGCCATTCACAAATGCCTGCCACGGGCTCACACCTTGCTAAAGGAATAAATGACAGCGGCTGCAGCTCGCGCATGTGCCATTGGATCGGGAAGAAGGTGAGTTTTACAGGGGGTTAGGGGGGTTTTACACAGCAGGGCATCCCAAATTTGAATTATTCTAAGGGAGGAGATCAGGCAGCCCTGGAGCCTTATAGAAAACCCAGGATACTCAGCCCCCTGTACCCACAAACCAAGAACCCCAGCCCCCAATGCTATAGCCCCAGCACCCACATCCAATCCCTGCCCCCTTAGTCTCCCTCTCAGCCCCCTGTACCCAGCCCCACTGTACCCACAAGTCAAGGAACCCCAGCCCCCAATTCTATAGCCCCGGCATCATGGTTGGGGGGGGGCACAGCAGAGATGGACCGTTCTGGGGCTGGTAAAGTCCAGGGCAAATTTTTGGCTCCAGTCCGCCACCGCCTTCAATCAGCTTCTTGAGGTGCACATATTAATGTACTGCTGGAAAAGCTAAATGGAATACATTTCATTTGTTTGAGTGTTCAAACACTTCAACTTACAGAGAAAACGGCCACCCAGATCAAGACGGCTGTCTGACCCTCGACATGCCCTCTCTATCCTCTGCAATGGAAGAGGCGTGCCAAGCTTTGTTGTAATGAATAAGGTGGATATTCAGAGGGACAAACAATCACCTAGGAGGGGAGTGTACATTTTTGTTTTGTTTAAGAACCCTTTAAGAATCAGTGTCACAATTGTTACAGAAAATGTTAGGCTCTCATTACTGTCAGAGACACTGTGGAGTCTGTCTTTGGTGTTCGAATTACCAAATATATTTTTGTGGTTACCACTAGGCAGTTGCAGACTGGAGCCAAAAATCAATTCAAAAACCTGGATTTTACCAGCACCTGTCCTACCCATGACCAGCCAGTGGCATCTCTGCCGCTTCCTGGCCAGTCATCCAGTGTGCTCCAAGGCTGAGGCTATATCATTAGGGTGAGGACATGGGCTGGGGTTGCTTGGCTCCGAGGCTGAGGCTATATCATTAGGGGGAGGACATGGGCTTGGGTTGCTTGGCTCCAAGGCTGAGGCTATATCATTGGGGTGAGGACATGGGCTGGGGGTTGCTTGGCTCCAAGACTGAGGCTATATCATTAGGGGGAGGACATGGGCTTGGGTTGCTTGGCTCCAAGGCTGAGGCTATATCATTGGTGTGAGGACATGGGCTGGGGTTGCTTGGCTCCGAGGCTGAGGCTATATCATTAGGGTGAGGACATGGGCTGGGGTTGCTTGGCTCCGAGGCTGAGGCTATATCATTAGGGGGAGGACATGGGCCGGGGTTGCTTGGCTCCGAGGCTGAGGCTATATCATTAGGGGGAGGACATGGGCTTGGGTTGCTTGGCTCCAAGGCTGAGGCTATATCATTGGTGTGAGGACATGGGCTGGGGGTTGCTTGGCTCCGAGGCTGAGGCTATATCATTAAGGTGAGGACATGGGCTGGGGTTGCTTGGCTCCGAGGCTGAGGCTATATCATTAGGGGGAGGACATGGGCTTGGGTTGCTTGGCTCCAAGACTGAGGCTATATCATTAGGGGGGGGACATGGGCTGGGGATGCTTGGGTGAGTGGTGAAGGAGATGGGGGGCTGGGATTGGATGGGACTGTTAGTAAAGATAGCAGCCCAGACTTCCCCAAAGCAGCATGGGCCACTGGGCATTTGCACGGGTCTCCCTATGATCAGTCTGCCCCTGCCACTAGGAATAATACTTGTAATCTTACCGGATCTTACCCATGAGGTAATCCCCGCCCCTCATCCCTGGATTTCCTGCAGCACGTGTTCCTGAACAGTGTGCCAGGAATGCAGCTAGCCAGCTGCACCTCGTCACCTAGTCGCCAATTTGCGATCTTAAAAGTGCTGCTTCGGCCGTGGAAAAACTTGGTTTTCTTATATATGCCAACTCCAAGCCAAGAGCAAATCCCGGCTCCTTGGGATGGGGGGGCAGTCAAAGGATGAGCGGTTGACTCAGAATTGGGTTCCATCCACTTTAAAGCATCCGAGAAAATCATTTTAGTGCTTAATTTCAGGGTCCAGGTGTATGCTAACACATACATAGGGAAACATGTTCCTCTGTTTTCCAACACACAAAGTAAACCACACTCTAGTGAATAACGCCATGGGGCAATGGGTGCAAAACAAAGGCCCAGGGCGGTGGCCTGCCCCAGACGCAGTTCCAAGGGGTTAGGTGCCTTGCTCAAGCTGGGAACCGAATCTGCAACCCTTGAGTCACAATGTCGCTTCCTTAGCCACTAGCTCAGGGGTTCCCGACCGATTTTCGTGAATTACTACTTACCACTTTTCTAACGGTCTTGCTTAATGGTAACACCCAATACATATGATTTTCAAAAAGTTTCCAAGTTCGGAAAAGTAACTTCCCCTCTGAACTTTTAAAGGCGCCTGCAGCCTATTAAAGTGAACTTCGAGTCAAAAAAATAAAGTTAGGTAAATTGCTACCCTCCTCCTTGGATAACACTGACATAAGCTATTTAAAGACGGCTTCACTCCATGCTTAAATGAGGCTTTAGCATGAGAACAGCAGCCCACACCAAACTGAGAGAAATACGGTATATGCCTCAGAAACACTTCAATGTGTATTGGCAGAGGCTTTCTTACTCAAATCAATATGGTCGGGTGCAATGGCTAGCGGCGGCGTCGCATAACATATGTCAAATGAAAGCCAGCACTCCTCATTACCAGATTTGCTTGTATTGTGCAAAAATATATACATGCAGTATTCAAATTCCATCCACTAGTTTGCGCCAATATGCATCTATACGTCCAACGTTTTGGGGTGTTGATACCCCTTCATCAGGGACACACAAGAACAAAGCCAAGCAGATTAACACATTCCACTTACTATTTGACCTGTAAAGGTCGCCAAAATCCCACCTGACATCATCAATGACGTCAGCAGGTCAGTGTCCAATCAAAAAAAAAAAAAAAAATGTTGATGTGATGTGCCCGGTTGGTATACATCCCCCTTCGGCCCTGCTCATATATAATAATGTTGAGCGGGCCTTCTGTCAATCTGTCGACGGGCGGGTTGCAAGGCAACCTGCGTCATCGTTCTCCGCCTGCACTCGGGGAAGGCTTCCCCGTCAGTCAGGCCCGGAATCCTGCCCGGCTACCAGTGACGTCCTTGCCGCGGGGAGCCAATCCGAGCTTCGCTCTAAATGATAGAGCAGCGGCCGAGCCCGCCGTGCAGGCTGCGGGCTCCGACGTCAACTGGCTCCATCGCTGGAGCGAGCAGGATCCAGATTACTCGCCTGGCGGTTAGCGCCTGGGTGGCAGTGAGAGCCATTATGGCTCAGGGATAAGGATCAGCCCTAGGTGTACTATCAGAATTGCAAAAATAGGGATCACAAAACTAAAAAATACCCAATTTGGGATTGAATCCTTCACACCCAACAACTAGTGATATTATGAATGGCTAGTCTGTGCTTATACCCCCTCTGGGTAGGGCAAGGATAGGTTAGGGGAGGAAGGGAGAGGGGGGAAGGGGGAGGGGGGAAGGGAAGGACGGGGGGAAAACAGGGAGGGTTGTTTGGGTGGGGGGAATGGGGGGAGTAGGGATGGGGTAGAACGGGGAGGCAGGGGGGACATTTATATTGTACTGTATATGGTTAGCGTCTTCCAAGAAAGCACGAGAAGCCTGTCGTAGTGTTAAGTCCTTTCGGTTGCGCTGTGTCCAGTCTATGGATCCAATATGCTTCTCTCTGCAATAAGCGAAGCTTCCTGTCACCTCCCCTCGGTGGTTTTTCTATATGGTCTATCTCCATGCCTCTAAGTTTGTGGGCCGCCACTGGCTTCTCATAATCAACAGGTTCCCCGCTGTTTAATTTCCTAATGTTAGTTCTAATATCACTGCCATGTTGTTGGAACCTCCTTTTAAAGGGACCAATCATTTTACCGATGCATGCTAGTCCACATGGGCACTTGAGAAGGTACACGCAGAATTCAGTGGTGCATGTGTATATCCCTTTGATCTTTATACCCTGTCTTGTATGTGGGTGAGGGAATTCGGGTCCCACAATTATAGAGTTACAAATGTTGCAATTATTGCATCTAAAACATCCCGTCCTTGTTGATAGTCTAATCATAGTCTTTTGGTATTTTTCTATAGGATCAGCCTTTACCAGAATGTCTCTTAAGCTCCAGTTTTTGTTGGTATACCTTCCGCAAGGGTTTCTTCATCAGAGGGCTCAAGGTGTTATCTGCTGTTAGGATGTTATGATGCCTCTTCACCACTCGTTCAATCATGGGCGAGGCACTATTATATGTTTGCAAAAATGGAACGCTATGGTTGTCCCTCTTTTTGGGCCTGGTGTCGGGGGGGGGGTTGCTGTATATGACCTTTGCTTTTTCGCACGCTCTCTGTAATACCTGGTCTGGGTAGCCTCGGGCCTCAAATTTATGATACATATCCTGTAGCTGTGCCTCCCTCTTTCTAGGGTTCGAATTAATCCTAAGGACCCTTAGGAACTGTGAGATAGGGATGCTGTCCATTAGCCGCTTAGGGTGGGCACTTTCAGATCGCAAGAGAGTATTCTGCTTTGAAAATAGGTCAGTGGTGATGGACCCATCTAGACTATTTTCGCATCCGGGAATGTTACATAGTTTTCAGACACTTCAGGATTGAAGGTGACTGTATACAGACTCGTCAATATGTTTTTTTGGATCAAAGGCACTCCAATACACAGACTTAGTTTGCAAGTAAAATTTGTATTTAAAGACAAATATATACACAAGTAATATTGAATTGCTAATGTACAACACATAAATCAAGCAAAAAGGATACACTGAGTTAGCTGTGTGTGAGCGAAGGTCAAGGCTGTCACCAGGGACGTTTGTACACCTCATGCAAAAAAAGGCATAATGCACATTAACACTAGCAAAAACCGTATCTGTTGGTTGTTATGGCTATAAAGTGGTAAACATGAATTACCAATAGACTATGAGGTGCCTCTATCACGAAACCTGATGAGTGGTATACAGGATGCAGGCTGAATACAATCAGTCAAGGAAAAGAAGAACAAGTGGTATATTGGAAACATATATTATGATAAACACCTGGTCAGTACATAATAACCATGCCCTGCATCATACCAGAGTGTGACCTTCCATATATACATATATACAGTTCAAATCATGATGTGAACAATGATCATTTTGTATAATACATGATAAGTATATTACCAAGTGGCAGTACACAGTGCAATGATCGTGGAACCACGCGCCCACGTTCCGGAGCTCACGGCTCCTTTCTCTCGCTTGCCTTATCATGTATTATACAAAATGATCATTGTTCACGTCATGATTTGAACTGTATATATGTATATATGGAAGGTCACACTCTGGTATGATGCAGGGCATGGTTATTATGTACTGACCAGGTGTTTATCATAATATATGTTTCCAATATACCACTTGTTTTTCTTTTCCTTGACTGATTGTATTCAGCCTGCATCCTGTATACCACTCATCAGGTTTCGTGATAGAGGCACCTCATAGTCTATTGGTAATTCATGTTTACCACTTTATAGCCATAACAACCAACAGATACGGTTTCTGCTAGTGTTAATGTGCATTATGCCTTTTTTTTGCATGAGGTGTACAAACGTCCCTGATGACAGCCTTGACCTTCGCTCACACAGAGCTAACTCTGTGTGTATCCTTTTTGCTTGATTTATGTGTTGTACATTAGCAATTCAATATTACTTGTGTATATATTTGTCTTTAAATACAAATTTTACTTGCAAACTAAGTCTGTGTATTGGAGTGCCTTTGATCCAAAAAAACATATTGACGAGTCTGTTTATTTGGGGACAAATGTGGCGATGTCCCCTGGATCTCATGAGCACCCTCACTAATCTTCTGTTAATTAAGATATATGGTGTGCCAACTACCAACCATTAACTAGACTGTATACAGGACAAAAAACTGGGAAAAAGAGAAAAAAAAAAAAAAAAAAAAAGAACAATTTTTTTGTTTTTTTGATTGGACACTGACCTGCTGACGTCATTGATAATGTCAGGCGGGATTTTGGCGACCTTTACAGGTCAAATAGTAAGTGGAATGTGTTAATCTGCTTGGCTTTGTTCTTGTGTGTCCCTGATGAAGGGGTATCAACACCCCGAAACGTTGGACGTATGGATGCATATTGGCGCAAACTAGTGGATGGATTTGAATACTGCATGTATATATTTTTTGCACAATACAAGCAAATCTGGTAATGAGGAGTGCTGGCTTTCATTTGAGACATGCCTCAGAAACACGGGGCAGTGTCTCTGTCATTCCACACACGCAAACACACACACACACACACACACACACACACTAAACAGCTGCTGTAGTAATAGAAATCTGTGTGTGAGGGGGAAACTGTTACTACGTGTTACTGTGTATCTTCATGTATCCTAATTGTGCAATGGCCACATAGCATTCAGACAGTGGAAACAATGTATCTAGGAGCTCTCTGCTGTGAGCGGAGCAATGATGAGTCATTAGAGCTTCAGGCTAGAAATTATAGGAAGAGCCTCTGATACCTGTGATGTCTCGCGCCTTCAAAAGCACCTTTGTGAACTCCTCGACCTCTTGCTCTGCTACTCCCTTCACTGTGCTGCAAGATAACACGAGAGATACATTGATGGTGAATGTAATGATACCTTATACTCACTTTCTGGCCCACAACCGCTTCCAAAGCTGGGTCACTGGGCTTCATTTGGAGCCCATCTGCTATTATTATAAGAGAAAAGACCACGTTCTCCTTTTTTCTCTTTCTCTTTCTTTCTTTCTTCCTTTCATTCTTTCCTTCTTTCTTTCTTTTTCTTTCCTTCAGTCCTAGTTTCTCTTCTTCCTCCCTTCTTTATATCTTGCTTCTTTTCTTTTGATCCTTCCCACCTTCTTTCTCTTTTTTTCCCCCTTCTTCCTTTCCCTTAGCTCTCTTTCGTTGCCTTTCTTCTTTAATTCTTAACTTTTTTCCCTCCCTCTCTCGCTTTTCTTTTTCTTCCTCATGGACATTTTTTACTTCTTTTGTGCCTTTTCTTTCTTTCATTTCTCATTATATCCCTCCATTTTCACTTTCCTCTTTTTTTTTGTTCCTTGTTGCTTTACCTCTTGCCTTTCTTTTCTTTCTTTCCCTTCTTCCCATTATTCATTCCTTCCTTTAACTTTTTTATTTATGTATTTTTTTCCCTCAAAGTCCTTCCTTCCCTCTCTTTTTTCCTTCTTTTCTGCCTTTTTTCACTTTATCCCTTACCTTCCTTTTCTCCCTTTCCTTTTGTAATTTATTTTTTCTATCTATCCATTCCTTTTTCTTTCTTTTCTTCTCTTTCCATTCTTTACTTTCTGTAGCGATAACCCTTATCGCCGGAGGGCTTCACCGCCCGAGACGTCCTTTTCCCAATCGTAAGAGGTGCTGTAATACCATCAATCAGGACAATGCCATTGTCTGTGACGTAATCAATTAACACAATGGCAGTCTATAATACAATCCAAACTACAATGACATTGCCTGTAACAGTATCAAAATACAATGACATTGTCTGGAACCTAATTAAGAAAAGGTCAGTGAATGACCCGGTGGGCAACTGAATAGTGATGACATCCAAAAGGCAGAGCGTCTGTCACACTTTCCATCTCCTTTCTCTTTCCTTCCTCCCCCTTTTTTCCTTTCCTGCTTTTCTTCTTTCTATCCTTTTATCTGCTATTTTTCATTCTTACTTTTTTCCATCTTTCTTTCTTTCTTTCTTTCTTTCTTTCTTTCTTTCTTTCTTTCTTTCTTTCTTTCTTTCTTCGTTCCTTCCTGGTATATATATTGCCTGACCAGCAGAGTTTCACACAAGAAGGGCATCCCAAATTGGGAATGTCTCATGGGGAGGGATAAAAACTTGTCATAGTAAACACAGAGGATTTTTTTGATTGTTGTTATTATTATTATTATTATTATTATTATTATTATTATTATTTTATAATTTATATTAATATCTTCCCTCTTTCCCACCCTGAAAAGTTGGAAGGAATGGTACATCATTTTTTGCTGTAGCTTGGGCAGACCCTGTATATCAAGGCGAATGGACTGCGCTAAATACACATCACTTTGATGGGCTTTCTCAGTTGAAGAAACTCGGACATAATAACCATCTCCCCTTCAGACGAGGCTCACCTGTAAATAAGTATGGGGACTATGAAATCCATGGAGCGGTCCTCTCTGTCCGCCTCTAGTATTTTTTCCAGCATCTCGCGAAATCCACCGCTAAAGTCGACCACTTTGCCCAGCGGCAGGAAATTCCCTGTTTTTTTTTAGAAACCAAGTTAGAAAGGGTTTTCAGTAGAGTGACCCGAGCTTCTAGAAACAGGCTTCTGTTCTGTCAAATGAATGATTAGATATTAAGCAGGGTCTTCTAAAATGTGTTTAGTCTGTAAAAGGGGACCGGAAGTCCATTAACTCTTTAAGTGCCGGCCTGCCTAGAGATTTGGGGGTTTATTTATCAAGGGCTAGCGCCAGGTAGTATCTGACGAGCGCCAGGTACCGGCAGCTAACGGCGGCTACCGACTCAAGTACGCCCGGCGGCGGTCACAATGACGTATTTATCACGCTAAATGAGGCTAGCGCCGGCGAGAGCGTCAGCTAGCGCGGGATTCATCATGTGGCCGACTGCAACGAACAGCGCCGCTGATAATCCCATCACAGCGACAGGTATGACCCGGCGCTCCCTGGCGTTGTCCAATGCATTTCAATGGAGCAATCTTTAAATAATCCTAATTAATTGCTATTTTATTTATTTATTTTTTTTTTAATCTCAAAAATTCTGTGACTACTTCTGCAATGTTAGGATTTTTTTTTTAAGTAAAAAAAAAAAAAAAAAATTGTGCAGAATTGATATTACAGGTCTGATATTAATGTATTCATATTACAAAATGTTTAGAAAAACTTGTATAATTTTTACATTAAAAAAAAATTGTTGTTTGGGGGTTAAAAACTACTTTACACTAAACACTTTACACTAAACAAGGAATTCACAGCGCGAGAAATTTTTGAGCGTGATTTGTTAATGAATCTGCAGCAAGCCGTTCGCTCTGGCCATTCGCTGTCAGGCGCACCCATACAACGCAGAACCTGTGAAACATCGACCCCTAAGCCCGTATTCAACATTACCGCACACCGACTGAGTCGCTGTCAACAAGCAAACCCCGGTCAAGCACAGCGAATACTGGCTGGCGCTGTGAAAATCACGCTACTGGTGCTCATCTGTCGCTACCTGGCGCTATTAATGAATCGGCCTCCCCGTCACCCTTTGTTGCCAGACCATTTTTCACTATTTTGCGCTACACGTGCTTAACTGTGATTTTTGAAAGGATTTCCAGGGATTTCCCAGGAGAGTTTTAACATGCAATGTCTTGTTTGTCATTTTTTTTTTGCATATCCCTAATATTTTTGTGTGAAATATGTGCAAAAAAATAGATATTTTTACTTTCTGTATTTTTTTTTCTATTGAAAAATGTAAGTTTTTTAAAAAAATGGGTTTACATTGGGAGTCTCATCCCCCGCTTTACTTGGTGATTATAGCCTTCTTATCTAGCATTTGCACTTTAGATTTGATTGATTGAACAGGTTTATAGTCTTGATGAATTATTTGTAGTGATTACTTTTTTATAGTGGAGTAATTGAGCACCCACTTGAGTAATTAGAAATATATAAAAAAAAAAATTTGGGGGGGGGGGCTATTTGTGGAGCTTTTTAATACTGACTTCTATTTGTACTTTTTGATACCTCGTGGTCTTCTATAATATGGATTGCTAAGTATTTTAGCATCACGGAATAGTGGATTAATTGATTTTAACAGTGTCTTTGTGTTGCATGTGTGTTTTTATTTTTGCTATAGTGTAACATTTAATAAAATATTATTGTTTTATGGTATTTGTGGAGTTGTGCCCCTTTCTTATAACGCTTGTCAATTTGGTTTGGCCCATTTTGTAAAAAAAAATATCGCATGTAATTTCTCACGCTTACAACGGTAACACATATGTATCGGTAGACACCCTTTCCCGCCCAGGACACCCTCTAAACTGTAAAAGGTGTTTTAGGGCACACAGAAAAAAAGGGTATTTTTTCGACTTCATTTTTCGATTTCATCACACATCACTGACAGCCGTAAGTGATCGAGGGAAGCCAGCTGCGGGTCCAATCACTTGTCCCCTCCCCCCACACCTGACCTCCGCTGATCACTTCCAGCTTCTGATTGCTCGCTCCCGCTGCTGGGTGCGATCTTCAATACTAACCTGGAGGGGGAGATTGAAGGCCCCCTAGCGGGAGAGGGGACCTGGATCCAGGATGGATGGAGGTGAGCATTTTTTTTTTTTTTTTAGGTAGGAGAGGCAACTATGTAGATTCTACATAGCTGGCACTTAAAGGGTTAGTGGTCCTCCCTAATGTTTCAGATTCACTATCAACCTGATTTTTTTATTTTATTTGGACCAAATTTAATCAGGATTAATTTGCTCTCCTCTGCTGAAAAAAAAATTGATTAGGCACTACACATATAATATATTCCTGAAATCCCATCAAGCATATGGAACTAACTGCTGTGACAGTGAGCTTTACGGGGCCCAAAGCAAGATTTTTATTTTAGTTTTAGATTCTTGCTTAAAGCCCAACTCCAGCCAAGACTTTTTTGTTAAAGCGGGCAAAAGTCTAAAAGACTTTTGGGCAGACCAGTTCCCCGTCTTCCGGGACATCCTGATTTGGGATGCCACGCTGTGTAAAATCCAGTTTATTGGAAAAAGTGATCCCACAGTACATGTGCATGGCCCACAACGTTATTTCTCTGGAAGATTCCCGCTCTCGCGATAGGCCTACCCAAATGGCCACTGTAAGCAAGGTGCAGCTGGGATGCATTATCTCTCCCTCCTGCTGTGACTATAACAAACAAGACGAGTCATTATGAAAAGCCTGCCAGCTCCCTGGTGAGAGTTACATTGTGTTACATGGTTATGGCCAAGGAGCAGCTGATGTATCATAATTGTTTCTATTGTAATCAGATGTAATACTTTTCCCCCCTCTGAGTTATGCGCCTTGTCTGAATTCTTACCATTTTTGAGATATGAAAACAGTGTCTTGCGTGGGTCATCATTGTTTTTTTTCTCTTTTTTTTCTTTTCTCTTTCTTTTTCTTTTATCCCCCTTTTTCTCATAGAACATAGTGCATCTTGTATCCTTGGATGGAGCCACCTTTGCGTAGATCTTAAACGGTCCATAGTCAAAAACAAACTTGCAGGAGTTTATGAAGGAGCATTTGCTCTGCCCCAAGAAGAAAAAACAGGAGGCTTCGCCTGTAGCCTTGGCTGGCATGGGCACAGTTATTCAGTATAACGTATTGAGGATTGATGTCCTCAGTGTCCATTGATTGTTGGCCCGGTTCGGGCATCTTTCCAGACATCTTGGCTACCTGATTCTGAGCCTCTCAGCCTTGTTCAGGGGATCCTTCCAGTTTCTTATAGTACATTGGACTACTACTCGCTACGGCTCTACTCCTACTACTCTGAACTACAGATACAGCAATCCAAAAAGTCTCGAGACTTCTCTAGCTCAGAACACAGAAGCCATTGAAAAACATTGAAGATTTCAAGATATCATTACTTACCTCAATAAAAGGGACTTTTTAAATCTGCTTTACCTTTACCCTCTATCAGCCTCTCCCAGCCTACCTACCCCAACTCCTTCCTAAAGAGAAAGCTCCCCTGATCTGGGACTCCAGCCTCCTAAAACTCTATAGAGCACCCTACGAGTCCTAAAAATTATCCTTGGATGGAGCCACCTTAGCCTAAATCTAAAATGGTTCATTGTCCACAACAAACCAGCAGGAGTTCATAAAGGAGGTGTTTCCGTTTTCTAAGAAGCCAAACAGTTGCAGGACGACCTGGCTGTACTGCACAGTTACCTGGGCTAAAACTTACAAACTTATTGTCTCATGTCCTCGGGGTCCATTGCTTGTTGGCCCCTTTTAAACATTTACAGACATCTTGGCTTCCTGTTTCTGAGCTTCTCAGCCTGGTTCAGGGGATCCTTCCAGTTTACTTATCTCAATAAAGGGGACTTGTTAAGTCTGCTTTATCTTTACCCTTTCCACCCTACCTACCCCAGTTCCCTGCTTCCTCAAGTGACCCTCCTACTCTTTTCCCTAAAGAGAAAGCTCCCCTGATCTGGGACTCCAGCCTCCTAAAACTCTATAGAGCACCCTACAGAGTCCTAAAAATTATCCTTGGATGGAGCAACCTTAGCCTAAATCTAAAATGGTTCATTGTCCACAACAAACCAGCAGGAGTTCCTGAAGGAGGAATTTCCTTGTTCCAAGAAGTCAAGCAGTTGCAGGAGGACCTCGGTGTCTATTGCTTGTTGGCTCATTTCAAGCATCTTTCCAGACATCTTGGCTTCCTGTTTCGAAGCCTCTCGACCTGGCTCAGGGGATCCTTCCCGTTTCTTATAGTAGATTGGACTACTACTTTCTACTGCTCTACTACTTCGTTAAACTACAGATACAGCAATCCAAAAAGAGACTTATCTAGTTCAGAACAAAGAAGCCATTAAAAAGCACAGAAGATATCAAGATATCATTGTTTACTTACCTCAGTAAAAGGTATTTTTAAAGTCTGCTTTATATTTACCCTCTCCCAGCCTACCTACTCCAGTTCCCTGCTCCGACTACCCTACTTCCTCAAGTGACTCTCCTACCCTTTTCCCTAAAGAGAAAGCTCTCCTGATCTGGGACTCCAGCCTCCTTAAATTCTATAGAGCACACTAGGGAGTCCTAAAAATTATATTTGGACGGAGCCACCTTAGTGTAAATCTAAACTGGTCCATTGTCCACAACAAACCAGCAGGAGTTCATGAAGGAGGTGTTTTCGTGTTCCAAGAAGCCAAATAGTTGCAGGACGACCTGGCTGTAAAGTTATTCAGGCTAAAATTACAATTGTATTGTCTCATGTCCTCAGCGTCCATTGCTTGTTGGCCTGTTGCGGACAACCTTCCGTACATCTTAGCTTCCTGTTTCGAAGCCTCTCGGCCCGGTTCCAACAGTAGATTGGACTACTACTCTTTACTGCTCTACTACTTCTCTAAACTACAGATACAGCAATCCAAAAAGAGCCTTACCTAGCTCAGAATACAGATGCCATTGAAAAACATAGAAGATTTCCAGATATCATTACTTACCTCAATAAAAGAGACTTTTTAAGTCTGCTTTATCTTTACCCTCTCCCGGCTTACCTACCCCAGTTACCTCCATCGACTACCCAGCTCAGACACCTCAGTCACAGAGCGGCATTTGAGCTTCCCTTCCTTCCCTCATCCCTCTGCCCCTAATCCCTACATTGTGTATCCCTCATGACCATTCTACATACTTCCTCAGATTACCCTCCTAATCCTACTCCCAGAAGTGAGAAAAAGCCCTTCAAGTTCTGGAACTCCACTGTCCTAAATGTACAGAGGAAAAAAATCTTTAAAAATCCCAAAGTGCTATGTACACATCACATTGCACTGTTATCTGAATTACAATAATAGGCTCATGACTGCTTTAGAAAGTATCACAGATTGTTACCATAGAAACGATTAAGATACAAAAATTGCTATTTGGCTTAAGTAATGTAACACAATGGAGCTCCTAGCAGGGAGCTGGCAGGCTTTTCAGAATGACTCATCTTGTTTGTTACAGTCACAGCAGGAGGGGGAGATAATGCATCCCAAGGTATTAACAACACATCCTAATATATGGCTCCCTAAGATTTGTCGCCTCTGTATACAGAGTACCCTAGGTAGTTCTTAAAAGTTATTCTTGGACCGTAGAGTAGATCTTAAAGAGGAACATCGGACCAAAAATAAAAAGGGGCCAATCCCTCCCCAACGGCATCTACTTTTTGGATGTTGCCGCTGCCTGCTGACATCCAGCGTCTTCAGGGCCCAATCCTCTGCCCCCACCCACTGGCTTAGCCGCCTGTGAGTGACAGCACAGCTTTAGCTGTGATCATTAAAGTCCCGCTCCGCAAAGTCTCGCAAGATTTCGGGCACTCTTTTGAGTCACGCGGGCACTGTGCAGGCATGAAATCGGTGTCTGATGGGATGCAGGATGGCCAGTAGTCAGAAGGTTGCCCGGAATCCGAGGGACCCAGAAGACGGATCCCACAGCGAGGTGACCAAAGGTAAAACTGGAGGGGGCCGGAGCAGATCGGTGAGGTTTGGGGGAAGTTTTACCCCTCCCATGTTCCATTTTAATGTGGACCAAAACCCAGGATTTGACTATAATGGGTTTTGGCCCTTGCCCCCCGATCGGGGATGCCCCGCTGTGTGAAACCCCCTAGATTGCCAAGAGAACTCACCTCTTCCCGGTCCTACATGTGCGTCCACTCGTCCAATCATCGTGCTCGGAGCGGCTGATGTCACAACGTCTAAGCTTCATCTAAGGCCAGTGGTTCCGAGCGTGCTGACAGCCGCATCCCCCGCTGGCCTCTAACAGGGAGCGTGCCCACGTGGACCATACACAAATGCCTGGCGTGGGCATGCTCCCTGCTAGAGGGATAGCGGGGATGCGGTCGCAGCTCGCACATGCGCTGCTGGACCGGGAAAAAAGGTGAGTGTATGGGGCGAACTGGGGGGTTTCACACAGCGGGGCATCCCGATTTTGGATGGGATCGATCGGGTTGGAAATCTTATAGATTCCCGGGCCGATTGTGGTGGGTTTTGGTCCACGTTAAAGAGGAACAACAGAGGCCCTGGTTTCTAAAAGACTCCAGGGCCTTCCGAGTTCCAGTGCTTTGGGGAATAGCGAGACTTATAGCAGCGGGACCTAAAGCTGAACTAAAGCAGATACTCCTTCTTTGGACTTTCACTTCAAAAAGGACACCTTGCGTGTATATCCCACAAAGGGACTCAAACTGCATACTAAGTGCCTTGCATACTGATTGAAAAGGTGCAGCAACTATTCATCTTCTTAGATCATTTTTTTGATCAGCACCATTAACCCTTGTATGCTCTCCCTGCATAAATCCTGGTGTATAGCTCTAATGATACCATATGCAACCAAACTGGTCATTTCCTCCAGGATAGTGTTTTCTATGTATATATTGTAAATAGTGTATATAGAAGTGTATTTCCCTTAGTCACTGATACAGAATTTCTATGTGTACCATACCCTTTCCAGTAGATCTTTTTGTATAGTAATACATTTTCTTTTTGCAAAATCTATTTGATTGTCAAGGTGTGCATTCATGATTGTTCTAAATAGTGCTTTGGCCCCCCCATCTCCAGTTTCACTCACCTTCTCCTGAAGCCCTTGCCGCGTCTCTGCGTTGCGGCTGCATTCCCGCTCACCTATGGGTCGGCAGCGCACTCTGCTTCCTTCAGCATTGCTCAGCTAGCAATGCTGCTTAGCCATCAGCGGAGCTGAAGGGGGGCGAGTGAAGGCGGGCACCCAGATTAAGTGAGTGGATCAGGTGACCTGGGGGGATAAACACAGCGGGGCATCCCGATTTGGGGAACAACACCCCGAAAAGCGAAAATCCTGTGTGTTGTTCATCTTTAAACGGTCCATTGTTCACAACAAACCAGCTGGAGTTCATGAAGGAGGATTTCCTGAGCAGCACGCACCCGCACAAGGGCGGCACAAGGGACTCCATCTGACCTTCCAGTAAGTGGGCGGAGGCCAGAAAGCCACCAATCAGTTACTTGGCTGGAATAATATTTTATACTGTATCTGGGGCCTCCACCAGATTTTGTGCTCAGGGGCCTCCACCGCACTTACTCCAGCCCTGATAATCAGATATTTACTATTTTGGTATAAAATAAAAGAGATTTACTTACCCAGCTGGGCGTACATTTCTGCAGCCTCAACGCTGTCCATTTTGGAGAATCCTCGATTATCGACCAACGTGATGGTCTGGGTGAGCGGGTAGGTGTATCTGACCATTGTCTCTGCGTTATGTATGGATGGGGCCACCTTAGCGTAGACCCTGAACGTTGCGTCGTCCACAACGAACTTGCAGGAGTTAATAAAGCAGGATTTGCCGTGTCCCAAAAAGCCGAACAGCTGCAGGAGGACCCGCCGGTAGCCCTGGCTGCCGTGAGCGCAGTTACTCAGGCTGAACCCTCGGATGTACTGTCTCATGTCCTCCACGTCCATGGCTTGTTGGCCCCCTCCATAAATGTTCCCGTACATCTTCTGAGGACCCAGGAGACGAGCAGGAAATATAAGGGCCTGGGAGAGAGCGTGGAAGGTTTTATTGTGACAACGCTTTACATGTTATTACTTCTATTGCTTCCTCTTCGAGATAATTTCTAAGACGCGCGGACAAAGATCACAGGCCAATAGTTATTATTTTACATTTGTCTTCTTTTTCATCTGTAGATATTTTCCGGGACTACTTCCTCATAGATGTGACACGCACCTGGCATTCATTCTATCAAAAATCTTGGTAAAACTGGAACAAAACCCAGGATAGTCAAAAGTTTTGACTATGTTGGGTTATAGTCCTTTTCCCGATGGGGATGCCCCGCTTTGTGGAACCCCCCAGATCGCCGAGTACAACTCACTTCTTTCCGGTCCCACCGCGTGTTTAAGAGCAGCTCTGACGGCCGCTTCCTCCGCTTCCCTTGCCCACGCCAGGCGTTTGTGAATGGCCGGCGCGGGCACGCTCCCTGTTAGGGGAGAGTTGGCTGCGGCGATCTGGGCAGCCGGTGAAAGGACTAAAACGCAGGATAGTCAAAATCCTGGGTTTTGGTCCACTTTAAAACAACTAAACACTACTTGTATGTATCTTATTTTTGTTGGGATTTTTGCTCATAGATGGCCGTTCTATGCCTTTGCACACATAGGTTACACCATACCTCCCAAGTGTCCCTGGTTTGGAGGGACTGTCCCTTTTTTGAGTCTGTGTCCCCCTGTCCCTCGTTGTTTCCATTCCCTCTTTGAGGTGTAACATGCAGATCTGCAGCAATAAATGATTAATTTGCCTATTCAAAGTGTTTCTATTGTTGTAACTGTTACGATGTATCTCCTGTCCATCAATGAGCGGTGCGCCCAGCCAATCAGCACCCAGCCCTTTGGCACCATTGACGGCTAGGCACCTGACCGGCGCTGAAGGCGAATCCTCCAGTCACTTTGTAGCCGTGGCATGATTGTGCTGTTCATTCAGAAAGCCCGGGCGTGGTCATGCACACGGCTAGAGGTGAGCGGGGATGCGCCTGCAGAGCAGAAACGTGGCAAGGTCCCTGGAAAAGGTGAGAGGATCAGGGTATCTGGGGGGGTTCACACTGTGGGGTATCCCAATCCCAAGTCCTTTAGGCTCCAGAGTTCCTCTTTAACAGCCCCTCTGGTACTTTTCCAGCGATGTCCTGGCGGAACCACCTCACCATAGGGGCTGGTTAATCACCAGGGCGGGTGGACGCTGCACAGTACCTGAGATCTGGATTTTTAGCCCCTCTTGATTGGAAAGGTGAGGGGATAGAAGGAGGGTCTATAGTGACCTTTAAAGTGGACCAAAGCCCAAATTTTTAACTAGCAGCCACTGGATTGCTCCTCCCATGAAGAGTAACTTTTGCCAATTTTTAGTGCTCCAGCTTCAATCCCAGATAATGGTGCTTGTTTTAGCTGTAAAGCTCCGCCTCCTCCATTCATTGCCAATGTTGTGTGTGGCAATGATGTCATGGCCGCACCTATGCAATGGCTGATCACCTGCCATCTCACAGAGAGGGACAGCTAAAAAGTCAGCGATCCAGGACAATTCTAAAAGTGAAAATATCCATTTCTAGTTCTGCTCCCTAAGAACGGAATATCGCCAGGAGCTATGACCAAATGTATTTTCCAAATTCAGTGGGTTTTGGTCCGCTTTAACCCCACAGACTGATCCCAAATTTTTATTTGCATATTTTGTGTACTTTATAATTTGTTAGTGACCAGTAAAAAGGAAAGTGACGAGGAAGTGTATCACTTCATCACATATCTGTTACCGATTTCTATGTGTTACAAAGTACAATCTGCAGATTAGAATTTATTGCTCGAGCAAAGAGCAAAGCAACAACTTTATATTTATAGGGTTCAGATCAGGGGCCATAGGGAGACCTGGACAATGCCCGATGGGCCACACAGTACAACTCACCCACGTTCAATCCCTGCCCCCTTAGTCTCCCTCTCAGCCCCCTGTACCCACAAGCCAAGGAACCCCAGCCCCCAATGCTATAGCCCCAGCACCCACATTCAGTCCCTGCCCCCTTAGTCCCTCTCTCAGCCCCCTGTACCCAGCCCCACTGTACCCACAAGCCAAGGAACCCCAGCCCCCAATGCTATAGCCCCAGCACCCACATTCAGTCCCTGCCCCCTTAGTCTGCCTCTCAGCCCCCTGTACCCAGCCTCATTGTACCCACAAGCCAAGAAACCCCAGCACCCAATGCTATAGCCCTGGCATCATGGTTGAGGGGCCTCAGCAGGGATGTCTTGGGCTGGCCAGGGGCTGGTAAAATCCAGGGCTGATATTTGGCCCCAGTCCACCACTGGTTCAGAGCCTATAAATCCCACCCTTGTCCTAGTTTCGGTAAGGTGTGAAAGCAGATACAACTCTGTACTCGTGGGTAGAGACGAGCAAACCGATTCTTCCGAATCAGAATATGCTCCGGATTTCCGAAAAAAAATGTTTTGGCGTGAATTCGAACTTCTCTGCATTTGCGATGATCCAATTTTTCCCTGAAATAGTTTAAAAAGAAAGCTCACCTCCTCCTTTGAATTCCTTCGGGAGTCCTACACCTTTCTCTGCTGTCTTCAGCAGGACAGAGGACACACATCCTCTCTCTTGCACTGGCCTCCCGATGCTCACTCCACAGAAAGGGGCTATTTTTGTGTGGAAAGATTGTCATTATTTGTTGAGGACTGTTAGTTGAGGGCCCTCCGTCCACAGCCCTTTCCTCTCCCAACTTCCAAATGGTGTCTCTCTTCCAGCTCTCTCAAAACTCTTTTATATCAGTCACGCCCCCTCACCTCTGCCTACTTCTCGTGAGAACCTGAAGGCCCTCTACTGGCGGGAAGGTGCTGTGATGCCCAGCGGGACGCCTGCCTTCTTTGAGCTGGCAACCCCCAATCTCTGCTTCCACTTCTGCCTATAGTCAACGCTTGAAGCGCCTCACCGGACATGGTTGCCCCAGGTCTTAAATAGCGCAGAGGATGTCACCTTACGGTGAAGGCAGATGAACCACAAGGGTATCCCAAGGCCGAGGTCGTACATAGGTGGTCAGTCGCAGGATGCGCCTATACACAGGGAAGTGTCATGGCGAAGTGTCATCAGGACACGAAACGCGTCGGTGGCAGGCTGCGGTAGGAGGACCCCATGATTCCCTTGTACTGGTGACGTTATACATTAATTGAATATTGTTTATAATTGTACCCATTTATGCTGCTGTATTTGCTTTATGCACTTTAGCACCTTCTTAATCATGTTTGCACATCTTCAATTGTGATCCGTGTAGGCAAGTTTGCACAGACTTTATTGCACAGATTTTTTTGTTGTTATTTTTGTCTTTAGGTTTTCGCACTTTCTTTCCACTTAATTAATGCCAATTATCAATAGCAGTAATACTACTTTTTAATGATTAATATTAATATAATATAATTAAATATAATATAATAAATATATAAAAAAATATATATATTTTTTGCAGCTCTTAAGGTATATAATACTTATTAATAATATGTACTTCATATAATTTTTGTTGCATAATAGAGTCAACTGTCTTTGGGTCTCTCCTCCGGCTATTTTTGTTTGTGTGTTTTTTAATAGTCTTTCTATGTGATACGCTGTAGTTGTTTATATTGCTATAATAAATTATTTGATTTTAATACTGATGTCCGGCTCTTACAAAAGGTTCTTGTTGGGATATATCTAGAATCCCACTTTTCATAAATTGCCAATAGACAAGGATGTGACAGGAGCGTAGTCGGGAGTAGCCAAAGGGTCAAGCCGGGAGGTCAGAGGTAGTGAGATATCCATAAAGGGTCAGGCAGGTTCGAGGTCAGGCAAGCAAAGGTCAGTTCAGGCAGCAAACTTGGATGGCCGATCAAAGCCGAGTCTATCAGATAGGCAGAGATTCAATCACATCCAAAGCACAATAAACTATAACGGGCACTGAGGACAGGGCTAGCTCCCTATTTATGGGGTGACTGACCAATGGCAACCAGGGAAGGACTGGATAGTGATTGGTGTAGCTACAATCTTCTGCCGGATTGGCTACATATTTGCCAGGGGTTGGTCAGTCTTGGCAGCAAGTCAGACCAACCCCTGATCTCTGTCAGGTGTGGAGGAGGCGTCACCGCCTGCCAGTCCCAGTGAAGAGAAACCACCAAACTACAGGGCACGTGCCCGAGCTGGAGAGGAGCGAGGGAGGCTGCCAGAGCGGCACGCCGCGCTCTCCGACTTCCAGGAGCGGCCAGCGCGCTCTGCTACAGGCAGCCACAGCCGAGGAGCACAGCGCCGTCCAGCAGATGCTCGCCACGGGCCCCCCAATACAGGTACATTTCTTTACAGGTCCTTTTTCCAATGTCAAAGATGGGGACAACAGCGTCCCAGCTGAGCTCTCTCTGAATTAACCCCCTACAGAGACTGTCCCTCAAAACAACAATCAGGTATACTTACCTTTTTACAGGTACCCAAATATGTGAACAAACATGGTGTGGCTGTTGTAGTACGGTACAGTACAGTATCCCTTAGTACAGGAGCAGAATACAAACAAAACAGTTTTAGCAATTGCATATAATTGTCAAATATTGTTTATTGCATTTCTTGTATACAGTGTTACAAACAATATATCAGACATACGACTCGGAATTTGAAAATAACGGTGGTGGAACATCAGTACAGTATATAAGTATGTCAAATCATGCCGTATGTCTAAACATTTGGGGATTAAACATAGGGGATAGAGATGAGCGAACTTTTGAAAAATTCGATTCGACTGATTCGCCGAATTTTCCGACAAAAATCGTTTCGACCCGAATAAATTCGCGACGAATCGCTATTAAAAACGGCTATTTCTGAGCCTCCTAGAGCCTCAATAGGGTTGTAAACCATTCTGCCTTGCTGTAACAGGGCACAGGATGCGTGCTGGGTTAGTTAAATAATACTTTGAATAAATATCACATGCAGATCAGAGGCATCGCTAATAGAATCGCAGAGAGGCACAATTGCAGAGAGTTGAAGTGGCATCACTATGAGGGGCAGAAGGAGCCCAAACATTGCTTTAAAGAGACACTGGAGTTGGCAGCAGCAGGAACCCATAAATTGGATGAATCACACCCTGGAGTTGGCAGGAGTTGACAGCAGCAGCAGCAGCAGGAGCCCAAATATTACATTAAAGAGACCCTGGGGTTGGCCTCAGGAGCCCAAAAATTGGATGAATCACACCCTGGAGTTGGCAGCAGCAGCAGCAGGAGCCCAAATATACACTGGAGTTGGCTTCAGGAGCCCAAAAATTGGATGAATCACACCCTGGAGTTGGCAGCAGCAGCAGCAGGAGCCCAAATATACACTGGAGTTGGCTTCAGGAGCCCAAAAATTGGATGAATCACACCCTGGAGTTGGCAGGAGTTGACAGCAGCAGCAGCAGGAGCCCAAATATACACTGGAGTTGGCTTCAGGAGCCCAAAAATTGGATGAATCACACCCTGGAGTTGGCAGAAGTTGGCAGCAGCAGCAGCAGAAGGAGCCCAAATATACACTGGAGTTGGCTTCAGGAGCCCAAAAATTGGATGAATCACACCCTGGAGTTGGCAGCAGCAGCAGCAGGAGCCCAAATATACACTGGAGTTGGCTTCAGGAGCCCAAAAATTGGATGAATCACACCCTGGAGTTGGCAGGAGTTGACAGCAGCAGCAGCAGCAGCAGGAGCCCAAATATACACTGAAGTTGGCTTCAGGAGCCCAAAAATTGGATGAATCACACCCTGGAGTTGGCAGAAGTTGGCAGTAGCAGCAGCAGGAGCCCAAATATACACTGGAGTTGGCTTCAGGAGCCCAAAAATTGGATGAATCACACCCCGGAGTTGGCAGAAGTTGGCAGCAGGAGCCCAAATATACACTGGAGTTGGCTTCAGGAGCCCAAAAATTGGATGAATCACACCCTGGAGTTGGCAGAAGTTGGCAGCAGCAGCAGGAGCCCAAATATACACTGGAGTTGGCTTCAGGAGCCCAAAAATTGGATGAATCACAGCCTGGGGTTGGCAGAAGTTGGCAGCAGCAGCAGCAGCAGGAGCCCAAATATACACTGGAGTTGGCTTCAGGAGCCCAAAAATTGGATGAATCACAGCCTGGAGTTGGCAGCAGCAGCAGCAGGAGCCCAAATATACACTGGAGTTGGCTTCAGGAGCCCAAAAATTGGATGAATCACACCCTGGAGTTGGCAGGAGTTGACAGCAGCAGCAGCAGCAGGAGCCCAAATATACACTGGAGTTGGCTTCAGGAGCCCAAAAATTGGATGAATCACACCCTGGAGTTGGCAGAAGTTGGCAGTAGCAGCAGCAGCAGCAGGAGCCCAAATATACACTGGAGTTGGCTTCAGGAGCCCAAAAATTGGATGAATCACACCCTGGAGTTGGCAGAAGTTGGCAGCAGCAGCAGGAGCCCAAATATACACTGGAGTTGGCTTCAGGAGCCCAAAAATTGGATGAATCACACCCTGGAGTTGGCAGAAGTTGGCAGCAGCAGCAGCAGCAGGAGCCCAAATATACACTGGAGTTGGCTTCAGGAGCCCAAAAATTGGATGAATCACAGCCTGGAGTTGGCAGCAGCAGCAGCAGGAGCCCAAATATACACTGGAGTTGGCTTTAGGAGCCCAAAAATTGGATGAATCACACCCTGGAGTTGGCAGGAGTTGACAGCAGCAGCAGCAGCAGGAGCCCAAATATACACTGGAGTTGGCTTCAGGAGCCCAAAAATTGGATGAATCACACCCTGGAGTTGGCAGAAGTTGGCAGTAGCAGCAGCAGCAGCAGGAGCCCAAATATACACTGGAGTTGGCTTCAGGAGCCCAAAAATTGGATGAATCACACCCTGGAGTTGGCAGAAGTTGGCAGTAGCAGCAGCAGGAGCCCAAATATACACTGGAGTTGGCTTCAGGAGCCCAAAAATTGGATGAATCACACCCTGGAGTTGGCAGCAGCAGCAGCAGGAGCCCAAATATACACTGGAGTTGGCTTCAGGAGCCCAAAAATTGGATGAATCACACCCTGGAGTTGGCAGAAGTTGGCAGCAGCAGCAGCAGGAGCCCAAATATACACTGGCGTTGGCTTCAGGAGCCCAAAAATTGGATGAATCACACCCTGGAGTTGGCAGAAGTTGGCAGCAGCAGGAGCCCAAATATACACTGGAGTTGGCTTCAGGAGCCCAAAAATTGGATGAATCACACCCTGGAGTTGGCAGAAGTTGGCAGGAGCCCAAATATACACTGGAGTTGGCTTCAGGAGCCCAAAAATTGGATGAATCACACCCTGGAGTTGGCAGGAGTTGACAGTAGCAGCAGCAGGAGCCCAAATATACACTGGAGTTGGCTTCAGGAGCCCAAAAATTGGATGAATCACACCCTGGAGTTGGCAGAAGTTGGCAGCAGCAGCAGCAGCAGGAGCCCAAATATACACTGAAGTTGGCTTCAGGAGCCCAAAAATTGGATGAATCACACCCTGGAGTTGGCAGAAGTTGGCAGTAGCAGCAGCAGGAGCCCAAATATACACTGGCGTTGGCTTCAGGAGCCCAAAAATTGGATGAATCACACCCTGGAGTTGGCAGAAGTTGGCAGCAGCAGCAGGAGCCCAAATGTACACTGGAGTTGGCTTCAGGAGCCCAAAAATTGGATGAATCACACCCTGGAGTTGGCAGAAGTTGGCAGCAGCAGCAGCAGCAGGAGCCCAAATATACACTGGAGTTGGCTTCAGGAGCCCAAAAATTGGATGAATCACACCCTGGAGTTGGCAGAAGTTGGCAGCAGCAGCAGCAGGAGCCCAAATATACACTGGAGTTGGCTTCAGGAGCCCAAAAATTGGATGAATCACACCCTGGAGTTGGCAGGAGTTGACAGCAGCAGCAGCAGCAGCAGGAGCCCAAATATTACTTTAAAGTGACACTGGGGTTGGCTTCAGGAGCCCAACAATTGGATGAATCACACCCTGGAGTTGGCAGAAGTTGGCAGCAGCAGCAGCAGGAGCCCAAAAAATGGCCTAAAGACATAAATATGTTTTGCACCATTTGGAAAGTGTAAAATGTGGCACCATGCTGAATCTAGTCGCATGCATCAGGCATTGGTGGGTGGAAATCCTGGCTGATCCATCCCTGATTCATTTTGACAAAGGTGAGTCTCTCCACATTTTTAGTTGACAGACGAGTTCTCCTCGCCGTAACTATGGCCCCCGCCGCACTAAACACCCGCTCAGATGGCACGCTACTTGCCGGGCAGGACAGCTTTTCCAGGGCAAACTCTGCTAGTTGCGGCCACAAATCAAGTTTGGCTGCCCAGAAGTCCAGCGGATCCTCAAGGTGTGTTGGCATGGTCATGTCAAAGTATGACATGACCTGCTGGTTGAGGTCCTGCTCCAGGTCTTCCTGCTGCTCATGAGTAGCCTCACTATGCGGGTGTAGAAAGCTACTCATTAGCGACTGAAGACTGAGGCTGCTGCTGCTGATGGAGCTGCTGCTGCTGCTCCTGCCAACCCCCCCAGCGGCCATGGCAGTGGAAGGTGAGCGCAGAGGTCCCCTCGAGTCAGACCTGCGAGAGTATGGACCATGGCGCAGATAGGCATCGGCCAACTGCCTACGTAGAATGTCTTTGTAGTAGTTGAGTTTGTCCTCCCTCTCGGTGGGTTTAAAAAATGCCCCCATTTTGTGCCGGAAGCGAGGGTCCAATAAGGTGGACAGCCAGAAGTCATCCCGCCGACAGATGGAAACAATTCTGGGGTCACTACGCAAGCACGTGAGCATGCTTCGTGCCATTTGCGCAAGTGACTCGGATGGACTACCTGTCTCCATCTCCACTGCATACTGCCACGGTGTGCCCGGGTCCTCTGTCTCGCCTTCCTCAAAAACCTCTAGCTCCTCTGGCTGCTCCTGCTCCTCCTCTCCTGTCCGCTGACTAGATAAACCAGCCATTTCGCCAAGCCTAAACTGTGTTTCGCTGGGCAACTCCTCCTCCTCCTCTTCCTCCTCCTCCTCCAGTTCAGCTCCAACGGGGTTCATGTGGCCGTAAGATGTAAACGCCATGTCTCCAGTGCCCTGACCAGCCATGGTTTCCAACATGTGCTGTAGTACATGAAGCAGTGGAATCACGTCGTTCATCCCGTAATCCTGCCGACTGACAAATAAAGTGGCTTCCTCAAAGGGCCTGAGCAAACGGCAGGTGTCACGTATGAGCTGCCACTGGTTGACATTGAAGTTACACAGGGGAGTCCCCCTATCTGCTTGGATCATCAGGAAATCCGTGATGGCTTTTCTCTGTTCATATAATCGGTCCAACATGTGAAGGGTGGAATTCCAACGGGTGGAAACATCGCAAATCAGACTATGTTGGGGGATACCATTCTGACGCTGTAGCTCAAGAAGGGTGTGTTTGGCGGTGTAGGAGTGGCTGAAGTGCATGCAAAGTTTCCTTGAAGTTGTTAGGATGTCCTGCAGATGGGGGGAACACTTCAGAAACCGCTTGACAACCAGATTGAAGACGTGAGCCATGCAGGGGGCATGGGTCAGGCTTCCTTGGCGCAGCGCAGACAAAATGTTCTTCCCATTGTCGGTAACCATGATTCCCATTTTAAGTTTTCTCGGAGTAAGCCATGTTTGGATTTCCTGATGAATACATTTAAGCAGTTCCTCCCCTGTGTGACTCCGTTCGCCAAGACAAACCTCCGTGCCCTGCACACATGGTAGACTGGAGGGGCACTGAGACTTGAGCCTACAGTGGAGGGTGAGGAGATGGCGGAGGATGAGGAGGCCGAGTCGCACGGTGTCACAGGCCCAATGGGCAGAGAGCGCGGAGGCCGAAGCGGCGTGACCTGTCCAAGTTGCTGCTGCAAAAGGACCACATTCACCCAGTGGGCCGTAAACGACATGTACTGCCCCTGACCGTAGTTACAGCTCCAGATGTCGGCGCTGCCATGTATTTTGCTACACACCGACAGGCTCAAGGACTGGCCCACCTTCTGTTCAACAAAAGTGTGCAGCGCTGGTACTGCCTTCTTGGCAAAGAAATGACGGCTTGGGACTCTCCACCTCGGCTCGGCACAAGCCATCAGTTCTCTGAAAGGTGCAGATTCCACCACCTGAAAAGGGAGCGACTGCAGCACCAGCAACTTGGACAGGAGCACATTCAGCTTCTGCGCCGTAGGATGAGTGGGCGCATACTGCTGTCTCTTGGACATGGCTTCGCTGATGGATTGCTGGCGGGATGCATGACTTGGAGGAGGAGGAGGAGGAGGAGCAGGAGCGACAGAGGATGTGTATGACGCACAGCTGCCTTCGGCTGAGGTGCTGGAGCCTTGGCTGGCAGAAATTGGGAGCTCACTTGGTGAGGAAGCAGACTGGACCACCCCTTGGGAGCCTCGGTTCTCCCAGGTCGTTTTATGGTGACGCATCATATGTTGACGCAGGGCCGTGGTGCCAACATTTGGACCCTGGCCACGCTTCACCTTTTGCCTACATATCTTGCATGTGGCCATGTTACCCTCCTGCGGATGCCTCAGGAAAAACTGCCACACTGCCGAGTAGCTACTTTTCCCACCCCCTGGCCTCACTGATTCACTGCTGCTGTTGCCAACTCCAGGAACCCCTGCTCCACTACCTCCCGATAAGGTAGACTGCCGCACAGCAGGTGCTCTACCCCGGCCCCGGCCCCGGCCGGCTCCAGCCTTTGGAATTGTGCCCCCATGCTGACTGCTACCACCTTGCTGCCTCAGCTGCTGACTCCGGGGCAACCTGCGCCCCTCTTCTCCTGATGATGACGATGAAGCCCCTTCATCACCCGGCTCCCAAGTGCGATCGGCTTCATCGTCATCATCATCATCATCACCGAGTTGTGGCTGTACGTCACTGATGTTCGTGGATTCGTCAACAGTGTCTGGCGCAGGAGCTGGAACGCTCGCAGCACCCACGACACTGTCCATATCACTATTTGTCTGCCTAGCTAGAGAAGCCACCTCCATTTCTTGGCTGGGCAGTAGCTGCTGACTGTCCTCTATCTGATGGTCCTCCTCACTAAAGAGTGGAGCTGAACCCAAAGCATAGGATACGTCGCTGGGGGAGGGAACGGCGTAGGACAGAGGCAATGGGAGGACAGGGACTGCTCTCGGGGCATGCCAACTCAGGGTTGTGTCAGAGGAACCTACCGACCCTAGACTGGGGGTCTCAGACGTAAGTTGTGATGATGTTGTTGATGAGCGCGTCAACCAATCTACCACGGCAGATGCGTTACTGGTGGAGACCCGACCGCTAGCAGATACTGGCAGATTAGGTCTCTCAGCGCGACTCCTGCTGCTACTGGCCCCCAGTCTGATGCGAGCTCTGCCTGCGGAATCTTGGCCTCTGCCACTCCTCTTTTCACTTCCAGGCACTTGTCTGCCCGACATAGTCTAACTGGCGTGGTAGTAGGTGATATTTTAAGATCCCCCGGGCAGCGGTGGGTCTATATGAAACAGAATATAATGCACACCAAAAGTGAGCAGTAACACTCAGCCTCCAACAGGCCTGCTTAGTGTAAATAAGAGAGCTGCTTAGTGTAAATAAAGAGGGGTATGCTATGTTACAGAATGGGATGCCTCAACAGAAGTGCACCTGGCAGGCAGCAGTAAGCCTATGCCCAGCAAAAGTGTCTTATAATATAAATATAATAAGAGCAAATGGTTATATGGTCTTAAACAGAGGCTGCTTTAGTCACAGAATGGGATGCCCCCCAAAAAGATCCAGTAGTACTATGCCCAGCAAAAGTGTCTTTATCAGGCCTGATTTCTATGAGAATAAGTGCAAATGGTTATTATGCTATTAAATAGAGGCTGGTGTTGTCACAGAATGGGATGCCACAAAAACCAGAGAGCATGCACAGCAAAAGTGTCTTTATCAGGCCTAATTTCAAATATGATAAGAGCAAATGCTTATATGGTCTTAAACAGAGGCTGCTTTAGTCACAGAATGGGATGCCACAAAAACCAGAGAGCATGCACAGCAAAAGTGTCTTTATCAGGCCTAATTTCAAATATGATAAGAGCAAATGCTTATATGGTCTTAAACAGCGGCTGCTTTAGTCACAGAATGGGATGCCCCCAAAAAAGATCCAGTAGTACTATGCCCAGCAAAAGTGTCTTTATCAGGCTAATTTCAAATATGATAAGAGCAAATGCTTATATGGTCTTAAACAGAGGCTGCTTTAGTCACAGAATGGGATGCCCCCAAAAAAGATCCAGTAGTACTATGCCCAGCAAAAGTGTCTTTATCAGGCCTGATTTCTATGAGAATAAGTGCAAATGGTTATTATGCTATTAAATAGAGGCTGGTGTAGTCACAGAATGGGATGCCTCACAGCAGACTTAAGATCAGTTCAGTATATATGAACTGTTAGTTAGTGTAAGCAGCCTGAAAACGCTAACAAAGCAGGCTGGATGAAAAAAAAAAAAACTGACAGCCTCCGATTTTCCCTTCCTTTCCCTGTTTTTCGCTTACTTTCTGTCTGTCTCCTGTCTGTCTCCTGCCTGTCTCCAGCCTGTCCCTGTCTGTCCCTGCCTGTCTAACTGTCTGTCTCTCCCTCAGCTACACAGCGTTCTGTCTGTCACGAATGCAATAGAGAAATGATGCTGGAAAGCAAGATGGCCGGCCTTAAATATCGCTGTGACGTCACCGGGCTTGCTGGCTGCTGATAGGCTGCATGTGACTGTCCCAGCTTGCACTGGCGCGGGGTTGATGTCTGGACATGTCCCGTCCGCCATCTTAGAATGCCTGTAATGTAAATGAATGGATGTTAAAGGAAAACTTCGAGCAATCGAATCGCGGGGAAATTCGGATTCGATCCGAATCGAATTTTTCCTGAAATTCGGATCGAATCCGGGTTCGTCCGGATCGATTCGCTCATCCCTAATAGGGGAGAAGCTACCTTTCCTTTGAAAGTTTCTGTTGTACAAAGATTTACTATAGGTCCCAGAGGACCCATAGCTTTTCTGCAGGTCTGGGAAGTGGTGCGCTCCCTTCCAGGGTCCCCTTTGGTTGGTGATTGTCTCAACTGATGGTGCCTTGCTTTCTATTGGTGGGATCGATTTAAGGGGATGATGTCACTACCAAGAGCGAAACTGAGTGTGTGTGGCAAGATCTCGGGTATTGGGATGAGCCCCAAATTAGACCAACAGCCTGGCACAGTTGGAAAAGAAAGGTAGCGGCCATTTTGGAGCTTCCTCTCATAGCATCTCACATCCTAACATAATTGACAATGTGCAGTAACAGGAAGCCCAGCAGCACTAGGTACAATAATTTGTATGTGCAGCAATCTGGATTGCCCCAGGGAGGGATTCATATGAGCACCGCTTCTTGGTCTGGTTTTAAGTAATTTTTAAGTAATTTTTGACTGTTGGTCCCCTTTAAATGTCCATCCAATTTGATGCAGATGGGACGTGCATGCTGGAGGGCGGGACCAGACCTCTCTGGATAAGCGAATGGTAGGTGGGATGTCTCTGTTTAAACTTAATGCACACTGTTCAGCGAATGCATGATGAAGGGGGTCTTGCATCCTTGAAACGCGTTGCAGTGCTGGGCTGTACCGACCTGCTTTCACCTGTTGTCTTGAATACGCTTAAATGAACATGGACTTTGTATGCAAGTGCTGACATACCATTACTTTTTCACACCAAAGCACAGCCCATCCCAGCCTAGCCTAGCCCATCACAGCCCTGTCCAACCTAGTCACAGCCCATACTAGCCTAGCCTATCATAACCCTGCCCAGCCCAGCCTATCCTATTACAACCCTGCCCAGCCTAACCTATCACAGCTCAGCCTAGCCTAGCATATAACAGCCCTTCCCAGCCCAGCCTATCACAACCCTGCCCAGCCTAGCCTATCACAGCTCAGACTAGCCTAGGCTATCAAAACACATCTTAGGCTAAACTATCACAACCCATCCTAGCCTAGCCTATCACAACCCATCCTAGCCTAGCCTATCACAACTCATCCTAGCCTAGACTATCACAGCCCATCCCAGCCTAGGCTACCACAGCCCTGCCCAGCCCCAGCCTATCACATTCCTGCCCAGTCTGTCCTATCACAGCCCAACCTAGCATAGCCTATCCCAGCCCAGCCCTGTCCAGCAGAGCCTATTTCAAAACCCTGCCCTTCCCAGCAGAGCCCAGTGCAAACCCTGCCATGCCCAAGCTAGCTCTGTCCTCCAAAGCCCACAGTGTCCCCATCTTACCCCATCCATCTGCACCCCATGCAGCCCCTCCCCTTAACTTCAGAAGAGCATTGTCCCCAATGGAGGACATGCTCCCCCAAATCTGTACACAGCTGATGGAACCGCTCCGGCGGTGCAGTCATAGCTCCCAAGTGTGACTCGGGCATAGTGTGTCTGCTGTTAGCCCAATTGTGTTGAGGGCCCTTATCTGTGCTTTGCCCAGAAAACGAATCCATTTTCTTAGCCACACTCTATTAGCCTGGAACAAGCATAATCTTTTAGTAAATTTCATGGTTTCTCGATGGAGTGCGGTTGTGTGAACTGGCTAAAGGTGTCCTCAGCACTCAGAGTAATAAAACTTGGGCTGGGAGTTTGAAGCTCGTCCTGCAGCCTCTCTGCCTCCCTCGCACTGGGCAAGTTAAAGCGGTCCCACATCCATTTTCGACATAATGGTATCAATAGCAGCACCCAGCCGTGATACATTATATATCAACAACACACTTACTACTAGAATGTAAACAGCTTACAGCTGACGCACAGCTGACTGTGATGTGCTTGTCTTCTGCCCATTAAGCTGGCGCAATAGAGAGATCACTCTGGAGAACGCTGTATCTGTACCTACCTGAACAATTCTTCTGGTTTTCGCTAGTATATTTTTACCTTTTGCCTTGGTCATACTGATCTATTGTTTATAAGTGGAGGCAGGGCCGGACTAAGTGTGGTGGAGACCCCTGGACACAAAATCTGGTGGAGGCCCCAGATACAGTATAAAATAATAGTCCAGCCAAGTAACTGGTCTGGCCCCTGCCCACTTACTGGAACGTCAGATGGAGTCCCTTGTGCCCCCCTTGTGCGGGTGCGTGCTGCTCGGGAACTCCTGCTTTGCCATTCTGGGTGGGGGGTAGTGTAGTCACCCGGCTGGTCCAGCAGAAAACAGTTCCCTGCATTGAGCTGCCAGCGGCGTTGCTTGTTGGCTTATGTGCAGTGACAGCTCTGCATCCATCACTGTAGCGTTGCTGGCGGCGGCTTTGCTGCTCTAGACTCTCCGTCCTGCCCTGACGTGGCTCTGGCTGCAGGTTTGCAAAAACAAAAAAAAAAAGTTTGCCCAGGTGTGTGTGGGGAGGGGTACTGCTGTCGATAGCTTTGTTGCTGGCCTCGTGGCACATCAGGCCAAAGACTGAAAAGCCTCCTGGACCAGACCATAACCCAAAGGTTGGTGGAGGCCCCCTTTGCAGGGCAATGGTGGAGACCCTGGGACTTGCGCGCCCTCATAATCCGGACCTGAGTGGAAGTGAGGTTGAAGAGGAGTGTGACAGCAGGGGCCAGCTATTGTTACATTGAAACAGCAGCCACAGTGCAACACAGCAAATATCTGTCTGCCTTTTCACAATGCAACCTCAGGTCTCATGTTCTGCTTGTTATGTTGTACCGTGCGGCAGCATGATGAGTTATAAAAAGGCCAAAGTGAGTTCCATAGCTGGCAGTGCTGCCTCTGTAAGCAATTAGCAAATATGTCCCCCTTTGTATATTTTTTTGAATGGAAGTCCCTTTAGGGTGGTTTTGCTTTGCCTTGTACTATCTGGGGGCTTTCTTATCATAGTTTACATTGTACAGCATGACAGCATAGATCGTTTTAAAAATGTTATTACTGTCAGTGCTGCCTCTGTAAATAAACAGAGAATGTGTCTCCCTTTATAATCACGATGGGAAGCCCCCTGGGGATGGATCTGCTAGGCTTTGCTCCACCTGTGAGTTTTCTTATCATAGCACCACTTTGTAGGTTTCTCAGTGTTAGGCCTAATGTTAGAAGTTGATGGGTTTTCTCTTTGTGTTTCAGGGTTCTCATTATTGGATGTTTCTTCGTAATTCTCATTTCTGTACCACATCTCATCCTTTTCAATGTAGCGCCACTTCTTCTGGTTCTCATTGGCGGGCCTACTCTTTGGAATCTCACACGTGGGCTGACCCCTGCTCTGTGCTTTAGGACGCTCATTCCGGCATTGGATGACATGATAGTCCTCAGCGGATGATTCCTCAGGACTCACTTGACACCATGTTCCATCATTCTCATTAAATACCCATTTCTTTGGCTGGATATTTTTGGTCTTCTTCTTTTTCGTGCCCTCTAAAGCCTCATCGTAAAGCTGTGGGCTACCGTCTAATGTGTCATAGGCTTCTTGGGTATTGGGTATCTGTAGAGTTTCAGTTTCGAATGTTTCAGAACCTTCATAGATGTTTGCTGGTGAGGAGTTTTCATTGCCGATCCAGGTCTTAGAGCTGTTGAAGGATTTCTTAAGATCCCCTCTGTTTCCTTTTTCTAAAATATCAAAGCAAGGATCAGAGGTTTCCTCAATGACCTCCATCTCACCATCCTTACAGACGCCTAATTTATCAGTGGTATCTCTACACGTGGGAGAAGACACGTAGATATTCTGGATGACAGCAGACTGTATCTGAGAGGTGTCCATGTCATTGCGTACATCAAACTCTTCCTGAGTATCGGACATATTTAATTCATCGAGAGTCCAATAAACGTGCTCTGTCTCCTCAGAGCTGCTCCATATCTCAGGAGCATCACCGTATTGGGGGACCTCATTGTGAATTGTTGATGGTGTCTCGGGCTTTGTGTCGATATTCTGGGTCTTCACGTTCTCCTTCCAGATCTCTGCTGTACTGGTATTATGGCAGATCCTTGTCTCTGTGCCGCTCGATCCTTCTTCTTCTCCTGCTAATTATAACAGAAAGCATGCTAAATTTAATATGTCACTGTAACAGAGTAGTGAAGCATTAAGCACATCTTTTGCAAACAGTTAGTAAGCCCCCACTTCTCCAATTTGGGGTCGATTCAGAGCCTGGTGAGAAAACATATTTTTGAGGAGAGAAAACTGCTATTCACTTTCACTGTAAATTGCTGAATTAGCCTCAAGGTAGACAATGAAAGTAAATGGCAGTTTTTCGCTCATCAAAAAGGATTGAGAATTCTCACCAGGCTCTGAATCGACCCCTTTATACTCTATACTAGAGGAGGCCCCTCCCTACATTTCATCTCTGATCCGGTGTTACCAACCTAAGTGCAACCTCCGCTCTGCCTCTGAAATCCTCCTGTCTTCCTCCTTGGTCACCTCCTCGCGCTCCCGCCTTCAAGACGTCTCCCGTGCCTCCCAACTTCTCTGGAATGCACTCCCCTGCTCTATCCATCACTCTCCATCGCTCCAAGCCTTTAAAGATGCCCTCAAAACTCCAACGTATAACCTGGCTTATGCAACTCCTATAACCTTCAAATGGCACATGCAGCCCAACTCAAGCTCTACCACTTGTGATCCTGCCCCTTTGTCTCCACCCCCATCTTTTAGACCAGTGGTACTCGACTGGAGGGCCGGGGTCCAAATCCAGATTTCTGGACCCCTGCCTTGAAAGCCCTGTTCCCTTTTCTTGGTTGGAGATGTAGTGCTTAGTCTCCCTGCCAGTGTCATGGCTCCCTGGCACCTAGCGTTGCAATATGAAGTACTGCACAGGCGGGATGTGGCATTGCAGGGTACAGAAAAAAACATGTTTCTCGGGTTCTTTGCCCCATCCAATCCCCCCGCCTCAGCTCAGCCCCATCCATCCCTGTCCCGCCATCTCTGCCCCATCCATCCCTGTCCCCTCAGCTCTGCCCCATCCATTCCTGTCCTGCCATCCCTGCCTATACATCCCTTTCCCCTCAGCTCTGCCCCATCCACCCCTGTCCCTCCAGCTCAGCCTCATCCACCCCAATTCCATCATCTCTGCCCCATCCATCCCTGTCCCCTCAGCTCTACCCCATCCATCCCTGTCCCCTCAGCTCTGCCCCATCCATCCATGTCCTGCTGTCTCTGCCCCATCCATCCCTGTCCCCTCAGCTCTGCCCCGTCCATCCCTGTCCTGCCATCCTTGCCCATACATCCCTTTCCCCTCAGCTCTGCCCCATCCACCCCTGTCCTTCCAGCTTAGCGTCATCCACCCCTGTCCCTCCAGCTCAGCCTCATCCATCCTTGTCCCCTCAGCTCTGCCCCATCCATCCCTTTCCCCTCAGCTCTGCCCCATCCATCCATGTCCTGCCATCTTTGCCCCATCCATCCCTGTCCCCTCAGCTCTGCCCCATCCATCCCTGTCCCCTCAGCTCTGCCCCATCCATCCCTGTTCCCTCAGCTCTGCCCCATCCATCCCTGTCCCTCTATCTCTGCCCCATCCATCCATGTCCCCTCAGCTCTGCCCCATCCATCCCTGTCCCCTCAGCTCTGCCCCATCCATCCCTGTCCCCTCAGCTCTGCCCCATCCATCCCTGTCCCCTCAGCTCTGCCCCATCCATCCCTGTCCTGCTATCTCTGCCCCATCCATCCCTGTCCTGCTATCTCTGCCCCATCCATCCCTGTCCCCTCAGCTCTGCCCTATCCATCCCTGTCCCCTCAGCTCTGCCCCATCCATTCCTGTCCCCTCAGCTCAGCCCTATCCATCCCTATCCCCTCAGCTCTGCCCCATCCATTCCTGTCCCCTCAGCTCTGCCCTATCCATCCCTTTCCCCTCAGCTCTGCCTCATCCATTCCTGTCCCCTCAGCTCTGCCTCATCCATCCCTGTCCCCTCAGCTCTGCCCCATCCATCCCTGTCCCCTCAGCTCTGCCCCATCCATCCCTGTCCCCTCAGCTCTGCCCCATCCATCCCTGTCCCCTCAGCTCTGCCCCATCTATCCCTGTCTCCTCAGCTCTGCCCCATCCATCCCTGTCCCCTCAGCTCTGCCCCATCCATCTCTGTCCCCTCAGCTCTGCCCCATCCATCCCTGTCCCCTCAGCTCTGCCCCATCCATCCCTGTCCCTTAAGCTCTGCCCCATCCATCCCTGTCCCTTAAGCTCTGCCCCATCCATCCCAATCCTGCCATCTCTGCCCCATCCATCCATTTTCTCTTACCTCTGCCCCATCCAGCCCAGTCTCTCTGCCCCATCCAATCCCTGTCCCCTCAGCTCTGCCCCATCCAATCCCTGTCCCTTAAGCTCTGCCCCATCCATCCCAATCCTGCTATCTCTGCCCCATCCATCCCTTTCCTCTCACCTCTGCCCCATCCATCCCTGTCCCCTCAGCTCTGCCCCATCCAGCCCAGTCTCTCTGCCCCATCTAATCCCTGGCCTCCCAGCTTTGCTAATCCATTACTCTTTCTTCTGGCCAGCTGCCCCCAGCTCTGCTCATCCATCTCTTCTCCCAGCTCTCTCCATCCCTCCCTGCCCTTCCTATGCTGTCTATCCATCCCTACAGCTCGTATCCAATTTATCCTTCTCCCCCGAGCCCTATCTATCCATCCTTGTTACCAGACCTTACTGCCAGTTACATTTTGGGCCCTAGCTCCTTCCCATTCTGTGCAGGCCGTGTACAGAATGATTAGAATATGTTTGGGATCAGTGTGTCATGGCCTGAGGGGGTGTCTTGTTTTTTTTAGACTTGTTTAAAGTGAACCATAACCCACCCTGGACAGGGCAGCTCCCCGGCGTGGCCTTTCTGTGTGACCCCCCCCTCAACTTTCCCCAGGACCACTTGTGAGCGGTGCCGGCATCACTCGCTTCTCGCCTCGGTTGTGTGTGGCCCCACCCGCCGCAACTGAATGGCGGGGCCACCAAACAGCTGAAGATCGCCGAGCCATGCCGACGCTGATCGCAAGTGTGGCTAGGATTCGAGCCAAAGATTTAAAGGAGCCGCAGCACTCAACCCTGTTAGCTTGCAGACCAACCTATAATCTGTCTCTAAATCTGGTAAAAACAGAGGTTCGGTCACACACATCTGCAGAAGTATCCTAAGCTGCACCACTACGCCAAGGTGCCTCTGTGGGGTTCAGTCCTAACTCTAATCTATGAGAGCCCCAATTGGGACATACAATGCAAGAGATAAAAAGGGAGCAGCTTACCTGAGGTTGCCCTAAACCTCATGTGCAAGCCATGGGGTGGAAGGGTCAAGACCTTGCAATACAGCCTAGACCCCACACCCCATGTGCCTGCACAAATTCAAAGTGAACAAAGGGGGAGTGGCAGCTGCTCAGACCATCTAGGCTGTATTGCAAGGTCTTGACCCTTCCACCCCATGGCTTGCACATGAGAGGTTTAGGGCAACCTCAGGTAAGCTGCTCCCTTTTTATCTCTTGCATTGTATGTCCCAAATGGGGCTCTCATAGATTAGAGTTAGGACTGCACCCATAGAGGCACCTTGGCGTGGTGATGCAGCTTCAGCTACTTCTGTAGATGTGTGTGACCAAGCCTCTGTTTTTACCAGATTTAGAGACAGATTATAGGTTGGTCTGCAAGCTAACAGGGTTGAGTGCTGCGGCTCCTTTAAATCTTTAGTAACCTAATTGCCCTGCTGACTTGCACCTTCCAGGTTAGTTATAAAATGGTCTGAGCAGCTGCCACTCTACCTTTGTTCACTTAGGATTTGAGCCAGCTGATCTAGCCGCGCCCGAGGTGAGGTAAGTGGTCTCTGCGACATGGGGGGGGGTTAAGTACAGCAGGGCCGCAGGGGGGACAGACCAAAGCTCGGGATAGTGAAAATTTTGGTCCACTTTAAAAATCTGTTACATTTCAATGTGTCCAGCAACCAGACATCAGATCTCTAAGTGGCCCCCATTCCTCAATAGGATGAGTTGGGGAAATACATATTCCCGGGTTTTATTGCACGTACCTGCTGCAGCAGGGCGAGGTATCAGTCCCCTCACTTTCATAGACAGAATTCTTGGATCGGCTTTGTCTGTTTTTGAAATAAGAACAAGTTTTCCGGCCTGCGTCCCAATGCTGGGCTGAGTCTTAAGGATCCCGCTCTTCTCCTGATCGCTGCCGTCCTCCAGATCATCCACCACCACAACCACATTCTCTTTCCCTGCGAACACACAAATATAATCAATGTATTGAGATGGGACCAGGGCATGTTGGACTAGTATCATACCTCCCAAGTGTCCCTGATTTGGAGGGACTGGCCCTATTTTAAGTCCATGTCCTTTGTTCTGAATTGTCCCTCTTTGAGGTGTAACATGCCGATCTGCAGCAATAGATGATTCATTCGCCTATTCAAAGGGCTAGGGGGCTAGTGAGACGGGGCCCAGGGGTTGTTAGAAGCATTAACAGAAACCCGTTAGGAAATTGCCCAGGTTTCCCTTTGACCATTTTGCCCTTGACACTGGGGCAGTGAGAGGCTTGCATCAGATCAACGACCCTTGAACCAACTTTCATGTCACAAGCTTTAATAGACTTTTTCCCTGCCTTACTATTTAGAAGCTACAGTAGATACTATCTATCTCTGTATACAGAGGCGACAGAGCTCAGAGAGCCATATATTGGGACGGGAGGTTAAAATATTGGGATGAGCTATCTCTCCTTCCTTCCTGAATTTTGCCCCCCCCCCCCGGTTTTACATTGACAGCATCCATTACCCCAAATTGCACATGACACTTGTATCTGTTAGCACAGATAAGCTGAACAGGAAAGGGTTAGTGCAGGAGAGCGGCAGTCATAAGTTGAAACCTGGCAAAGGAAATGGAGGGACAGGCCCAGGAGGTCGGAGGAAGTAAGAGATGCTCCCTAATCAGTGAGGCAGAGGCAATGCTGCTTGGAGGGGCGGGTATTTGATAATGAATGTAATATTGCTGGGTGAGGATAGGAACAGACCCCATTATACATATCCAGTTCACATACAGGGGAGATAGTTTTCACATTGTTCTCTCCATCACAACAGCATGATGCAAACACTTTACAGAAAGCTGTGAGCTATCTGTGAACCTTTTAGGCTCACGACTGCTTTAACAATGCATCACAGCTGATTGCAATAGAAACAGCAATGATGCATCTGCTGCAGCCTGGCTATTACAGCTCCCTGCTGAGAGGTCCATTGTATCATATTATTTAATGAAGAACATCAAACCAAAAATAAAAAGGGGCAGATTCCATGCTCCATCATTCCTTACTTACCTTTTGGAGATCCGGCTGCTTCGGGGTCCGATCCTCTGCCCCCTGCCGGCTTAGCCATCTGTAAATTACAGTATGGGCTTAGCTGTGCTCTTCAAAGTCCAGCGCCGTTCAGTGAAGTCTTGCGGGATTTCAGAAGGCCCTATTGCATCCCATTCATGGGAACTGCGCAGGCTTAATATTGGGGGGCGAGCGCAGTGCCTGATAGGATGCAAAATTGTGCCGCCCGTGGGGAGGTAGTAATCTGAGGAACCCAGAAGATGTATCCCCCAAGCGAGATGAATAAACATTATCCAAAGTTAAATCCGGAGGATGGGCAGCAGATCAGTGAGGTTTCTATTGTAACCAACTGTGATACTTTCTAAAATAGTAATAATCCTACTATTTGAAGTTAGATAGCTTACAGTGCAATGTGATTTGTGCATCGTGCTGTGGGATGGAAAAGACACTGTAAAGATTGCTTCCTTGGTAGGTAACATGGCTGTAGATTAATTAGCATGTCAATACCTACATGAAACTCAACTCAGGACAAAACAGCAACTGGATTAGAGAGGCTAGCTCAAAAAACAAAGGTTAGATAAAGTATGACAAAGCAGACGGAAAAAGCTTGGAACTTCAGTCGCGCTGCAATGAATAAATGTTTCTTAATTGTCATAGAAGATTCTAACCGCAAATATATTTAATATTAGGGAAATCCTCTAAATTCCAATTATAGGCTGTAAAGAACATAGCGCATCCTTTTATATATATAATCAATATTGTATTCCTAGGTCTAGTGTAAGTTGCCAAAGATTAAAAACAATGGGACACTTACCGCTGCGGCCCGGGGGTTAAAAAAACCTGACCTGGGCCCTTGAGAGTCAACCACTTCTAAAGATGAACCTGAAGTTTATTATCGGGTGTGCGTGCCGCTCGCCGTGTATCCTGATGAAGTCAGGAGGTTATACTGTTTCAGTATATAAACGCTTTTAATTTGATAACAAAATAACGTAAAATGAAACAAAATAAAAATAAACAATTTGATGGACGAAGTAGTGATTGGAGAACCCGAGGACTTTGACGTCGACCCGAGGACGGCGAAGCGCGTGTTGTTCTACAGAAGCAGCAGAAGACGCGGCTGTGCTGGAAGCTCTCCTCCCAGAGACTAGAAACAAATTGGACATTTAACCGCAGCAACTAACTACTTCGTCCATCATCTTGTTTATTTTTATTTCGTTTCATTTTACTTAATTTTGTTATCATATTAAAAGAGTTTATATACTGAGACAGTATAACCTCCTGACTTTATCGGGATACACGGCGAGCGGCGCGCACAAGCGATAACAAGCTTCAGGTTCATCTTCAGAAGTGGTTAACTCTCAAAGGCCCAGGTCAGGTTTTTTAACCCCCGGGCTGTGGCGGTAAGTGCCCCATTGTTTTTAATCTTTGGCAACTTACACAGGATCTAGGAATGCAATATTGATTATATATATAAAAGGATGCTCTCTGTTCTTTCTGACCCTACCAGGGCTGCTTATATTGAATATATATATATATATATATATATATATATATATATATGTGCTCTCTGTTCTTTCTGACCCTATCAGGGCTGCTTATATTGAATATATATATATATATATATATATATATATAAAAGGATGCTCTCTATTCTTTCTGACCCTACCAGGGCTGCTTATATTGAATATATATATATATATATATATATATATATATATATATGCTCTCTATTCTTTCTGACCCTATCAGGGCTGCTAAGACACATTGATCTGCCGATACAGCCAATAGCTGAAATTTAGAAGACTCCTAGAGATTACTCTAATATTAAATATATTTGTGGTGAGAATCCTCTATGACAATTAAAGCGGACCTTCACTCTAAATAAGAGTCTATCTTATATGTTTCCTACACCCAGTACATACAGATTGCTCACATTAAAAATCATCCTACCTGCATCTACTGCATTTTATAAGCCTTTAAACATCCAAGATGGCGGCTTATGGAAGCTGCCATTTTTGCAGGCAGCCTGCAAACAGGAAGTGCCTGCAAACAGGAAGTGACTGTGCTGCTCTGCATTCTGGGACTGCTGACCTTTCCCTGACCCCAGCTCTGCTCTGTCTGAGCAAAGCACAGCTATAACCCGCCCCCCTGTACCTTATCCCACTCTCCTCTCCTCAGTAAGTGTGATGCTTCTGAGTCAAGATGGCGGCGCCCGTATCCTAAATTCCCGAACAGAGTTGCAGCCCAGTGGGGGAAAGTATAATAAATTAGTGACTAAACATGTAAAATATATTAATTTTAGATGCTGAGGAATTGTTTTTTAAGAGTTTGGGCTTTTCATTAAATCATGGTGAAGGTCCGGTTTAAGAAACATTTATTCTTTGCAGCGCGACCGAAGTTTTTTTGAAGCTTTTTCCATCTACTTTGTCAACTTTATTTAACCTTTGTTTTCTAAAATACTTATTTCAGCCATCTTGGCATTGTTGCCTACCCATATCCAACCTGGGTTGGCTATTGTGTCATACACAAAGCAATTTTTATTGTATGAGGTTTTTACAATTTCTTGGGAACAACAATGACCATAGCATTACACATAGTCACATGTTGTGTCTCCTCTCAAGATTGGTTTACGGAGCCTAAAAGGAGAGCGGTAGCCTCAAACTCACCAAGTACATCATGCATAAATTTCAGCTCATCGCCGTAGAGCGCTCCATCTATGTCAGTGATGTTGATTATTCCTCGGTTCTTCGTGTGATACAAGATGCCAAATGTGCACTGAGACACGTCCTCTATAAACTGCCTAAATCCGTGATTGCAGATGAGGCTGCATCTGACGCCCGCGACCCGATCACTGAGATCACCTGATGTGAGGAGCTTCAGCAGCCATTTGTAATCCACCTTGTTGGATCTGGAGAAGATGCAAACTGTGTGGTCCATGGTCTTCTAAAAAAATATGACCGATTGCAAAGAATTCTCGTACGTGAACTGTGGACAAAGTGAAAAAGCGTGTCAAGGCAAAAGAGATACGAAATTAGACCCCAAAATGTCCTAAGTCAAAAAGCGGGTCAAGGCAAAAGAGATACGAAATTAGACCCCAAAATGTCCTAAGTCAAAAAGCGGGTCAAGGCAAAAGAGATACGAAATTTGACCCCAAAATGTCCTACCGGTAATTCTCTGTTGCAATTCCTGAGTTAACAGTGATATAATCAACGGGATAACCTCTGGCGGCATGCGTGCATTTCATCCCAGCCATTCAGATAGGCTGGGGTGGGAGCGCGCACACCACTGGGAATACAGGGAAAGCTGCAGTGGACTCAATGAGAGCCATTTCCTGATGGATGTAAGCATGGCAAACTGCTCTGATTGGCTGATTGGGTCCATGCATGTGCTACAGGAATGAGGAATTGGCGCCCCAATTTGGGATGCCCTGAAACCCAGGAAAGTTTGGCGGGTTTTGTTCCACATCTTAAACTTGGAGGCTAGTGAGAAAAAAATAGTTTAACTATGGAAGACTCCTCCAGAGGTTGTGGAAACAAAGGTGCATTAATACATAAACATGACAAAATGTCAGGATCAGGCCAATGACCTGCTTAATATTCTTTTCTATGAAACACTAGTTCAACTCCCCCCGCCCCCTCGACTGACTAGACTAACATGTTTTGTGCCCTGGAATTTAGGTAATTAAATAAGTTCCAGGAAAATAGTAATTAATAAAATAAACATCAACTTCAGTAGATAAGTATAATATTTTCTAATAATCTACGGCCCCATTGGATCACATATATTCTTCATAAGAGTTAAGCTTCAAAATCATCAACTTTTTCAAAATGTTGTAATGAGCCATACGTAGCAAACCTCCCAAGTGTCCCTAGAGGGGAGTTCATATCCCCCTGTCCATGGTTGTTCTCATTTGTCCCTCTTTGAGGTGTAACATGCAGATCTGCAGCAATAAATAATTCATTTGCCTATTCAAAGTGTTTCTATTGTTGTAACTGTTACATCCTATCTCCTATCCATCCCTCAATGAGGGGGTGTGATTTCATCCATCCCTGAATGAGGGAGCGTGGCTTCATCCATCCCTCAATAAGGGGGTGTGGCGTATTTTAACAATTGTCCCTCTTTCCCACCCTGAATAGTTGGAAGGTAAGCATAGGGTTGAGTGAACCTGACTCGCAAAGTTTGGGTCCGTGACTAACTTTACGAGTTCGGGACCCCCAACACAGACTTCAGTCAGATGTCTGTGCTGGGGGTTCGGGGTTTCGCCCAAAACTAAACCTGGTCCCCCCCGAGGATATATGTGGCCTTCATTTGCCAAGTGGAGCCCAGACACTCAATGTGTCCAAGTCAGCCTGAAGCTCTGTGCTACATATCTCTGTGTCATCTGCAAAAATACAGACAGTGCCTCCAATTCCATCTTCTATATCATTTCTAAACAAGTTGAATAATAGTGGACCCAGCACTGAAACCTGGGGTACACCACTTACACCCGGGGACCATTCAGAGTAGGGATCATTACCCACAACTCTCTGCACACGATCCTTCAGCCAGTTTTCAACACAGTTACAAACTGTAATTTCTAATCCTGAAGATCTCAATTTCCTTAATAAGCGTCTATGGGGGACAGTGTCAAATGCTCTTGCAAAATCCAGAAAGTCTATATCTATGGCCGCCCCTCTGTCCAGATATGTACTCACCTCCTCATAGGAGCCAATCAGGTTAGTGTGGCAGCTTCTGTCCTTAGTAACACCATACTGGCTGTCACTTATAATATTATGTATAGTTACGTAATCCTGTATTGAGTCTCTTAAGATCTCTTCAAGTAAACAGAATCTAAGGTGTAAAGCCAAAACAGGATCATCAAACATTCAAATAGTCTGGAGATAGTATTTGTCTTCAGGAAAGCTTCTCAGTAGGTTCTCTCCTTATGCAATCAAAGGGGAGAAGGTGCAAAGGGTGGAAAAGATCTAATTCCTCTCTGTCCTTAGAAAGAAACTGACAAAGAATCAGCTTAAGGAAGTTACATTGCTATTTAAATAATTGTGGACTTTTGACTCTGTAATCATTGTGTAAGCTGCTCTTTGATTATGCTCCGCTTTGGAAATATGACCAGGCGCGGTGAACTATGCATTCCAATAATAATCAGAACAGAAGAAAACATGATTGCCACCCCTTCCATCTATAGACATGTTTACATACTCAAATATAGGGCAGAAAAAATCACTGGGCATCTCCTAAACCCCGGACAAGCCTTCTTTATCCCATCGCCATCCGGGTGAAGATACCACATAGAGTTCCTATGGTAAGAACAAAACAGACTCAAAAATAGATTCTTCCCTCTAGCCAAACAGCCAAAGCCGCCCTCTATCCAGGCTTCTACTCACCTCCTCATAGAAGCCAATCAGGTTAGTCTGGCTGCTTCTGTCCATAGTACACCGTGCTGGCTGCCACTTATAATATTATGCACAGTTACATAATCCTTTAGGATGCCGTCTGGTTTGGAAATACGACGAGGCAGGACAAACTATGCCAATAATAATCAGAACAAAAGAAAAGCTGATCGGTAACCCCCCTTACATCTGTAAACAACATATTCACATGTAGACTCAAATCTAGGGCAGGAAAAATTACTGGGCACCCCTATACCCTGGACAAGCCTTCTTTATCTCATCACAATCCGGACGAAGATACCACATAGGTTCCTATGGCAAGAACAAAACAGACTCAATAATAGGTTCTTCCCTCTATCCAAACAGCCAAAGCCGCCCTCAGTCCAGGCTTCTACTCACCTCCTCATAGAAGCCAATCAGGTTAGTCTGGCTGCTTCTGTTCTTAGTAACACAGTGCTGGCTGCCACTTATAATATTATGCATAGTTACATAATCCTTTAAGATCCTTTCTGGTTTGAAAGTACGACAAGGCGGGACAAACTATGCCAATAATAATCAGAACAAAAGAAAAGATGATCGGCACCCCCTTATATATGTAGACAACACATTTACATGCAGACTCAAATCAAGGGCAGAAAAAAATTACTGGGGATACCCTACACCCTGAGCAAGCCTTCTTTATCCCATCGCCATTTGGGCGAAGATACCGCATAGAGTTCTTATGGCAAGAATAAAACACTCAATAATAGATTCTCCCCTCTATCCAAACAACCAAAGTCACCCCTCTGCCAAGCTTCTACTCATCTCCTCATAGAAGCCAATCAGGTTAGTCTGGCTGCTTCTGTCCTTAGTAACACCGTGCTGGCTGCAACTTATAATATTATGCATAGTTACATAATCTTTATGGAGTCTCTTAGGATTCCTTCAAGGAGACGGAATCTAAGGTGTAAAACCAAAACAAGATAATCAACCATTCAAAAAGTCTGGAGGTATAATTTGACTGCAGGAAAGCTTCTCAGAAGGTTCCCCCCTTATGCAGTGGAAGGTGAGAAGGTGGAAGAGAAAAGATCAAATTCCTGGCACCGATCATTAGTCAGGATCTGAAACAGGACAAGCAAATTGTCTCTGACCTTAGAAGAGAATGACAAAGAATCAGACAGCTTAAGGAAGTTGAATTGCTTTTCAAATAATTGTGGACTTTCGACTGTGAAATCATAGTGTAAGCCGCATGCTCTTCGATTATGGTCTGGTTTGGAAATACGACCAGGCAGAATGAACTACCGATAATAATCAGAACAAAAGAAAAGATGATCGGCACCCCCTTTATATCTGTAAACAACAAGTTTACACGCAGACTCAAATCTAGGGCAGGAAAAATCACTGGGGATCCCCTACACCCTGGACAAGCCTTATTCATTCCATCGCCATCTGTGCGAAGATACTGCATAGAGTTCCTATGGCAAGAACAAAACGGACTCAAAAACAGCTTCTTCCCTCTAGCCAAACAGCCAAAGCCGCCCTCTGTCCGGGCTTCTACTCATCTTTTCATAGAAGCCAATCAGGTTGGTCTGGCTGATTCTGTCCTCATAAAACTGTGATGGCTGCCACTTATAATATTATGTATAGTTATATAATCCTTTAGGATCCCTTCTGGTTTGGAAATACGACCAGTCGGGACGAACTATGCCAATAATAATCAGAACTATGCCCCCCCTCCTTACATCTGTAGACAACATATTTACATGTAGACTCAAATCTAGGGCAGGAAAATTTACTGGGGACCCCCTACACCCTGGACAAGCCTTCTTTATCCCATCGCCATCCGGGAGAAGATGCCGCATACAGTTCCTATGGCAAGAACTAAACTTTTTACTCCCTTTACCTCTGTAGTAAAAAGTGCCACTGACTTGCATTGGCCTAGATTCACTAAGAATAGAAAAAAATTCTCATGTTAGTAAAAAATTTAATTCATGAGAAAAATAAAACTGAAAATGTCACTTTTAGTGAATCACCAGATAGAAAGACAATGATAGTAAATTACACTTTTCACTATATTGTCTACTGGGTGTAAATTTTCAGCCCCAAGGTAGACAATAAAAAAACAAGCCAGTTCTCTCACCAGGCTTCGACTCGACCCCATTGACTTTCATTGTTTTCCAATCTGGTAACATTTTCAGGCTTTTTTTTATGAATTGATTATTTTTTTACTACCATGAGAATCTTCAACTCAACACCTTTAGATTGTAAGCTCCTCGGGGCCGGGCTCTTTCTCCTATTGTATCTTGTATTCGGAATATTTATTGTCTGTGCTATTGACATTGAAAGTCATTAGAACTTTTTAAGTCCTGAGAAAAGCATTGAACGTTTTACTCTGTAGTACTGAGTCCCATTGATTTCCTTGCCCTTCTTTTTACTGGTTCACTAAAAGTGACATTTTCATGAAAAGTTAAAAATATTTCGTGAATGGAATTTTTTACTACTATGAGAATTTTTTTTCTCTTAGTAAAATTGAGGCCAATGAAATTCAAGGGCAGTTTTCTCTTCTAAAAAGACGTGAGAAGTGAGTGAGAAGTCTCACCTGGCTCTGAATCGACCCCATTCAATATTACACTGTATTTACAATTAGTTGTGTGTTATTCTCCACAAATAAAAAGTTGAATATTGTCAATCTAAATCTTTGTTCTCTTAACTGGTCATAGGGAAACCTGGGACAATGCCCGGTGGGCCGCACTAATTTGGGGCCAGCTGGCCTGCATTCAGTCCCTGCCCCCTTAGTCCCCCTCTCAGCCCCCTGTACCCAGCCTCACTGTACCCACAAGCCAAGGAACCCCAGCCCCCAATGCTATAGCCCCAGCACCCACATTCAGTCCCTGCCCCCTTAGTCCCGCTCTCAGCCCCCTGTACCCAGCCTCACTGTACCCACAAGCCAAGGAACCGCAGCCCCCAATGCTATAGCCCCAGCACCCACATTCAATCCCTGCCCCCTTAGTCTCCCTCTCAGCCCCCTGTACTCAGCCCCACTGTACCCACAAGCCAGGGAACCCCAGCCCCCAATGCTATAGCCCCAGCACCCACATTCAATCCCTGCCCCCTTAGTCTCCCTCTCAGCCCCCTGTACTCAGCCCCACTGTACCCACAAGCCAGGGAACCCCAGCCCCCAATGCTATAGCCCCGGCACCCACATTCAGTCCCTGCCACCTTAGTCTCCCTCTCAGCCTCCTGTACTCAGCCCCACTGTACCCACAAGCCAGGGAACCCCAGCCCCCAATGCTATAGCCCCAGCACCCACATTCAATCCCGGCCCCCTTAGTCTCCCTCTCAGCCCCCTGTACCCACAAGCCAAGGAACCCCAGCCCCCAATGCTATAGCCCCGGCATCATGCTTACGGGGAGCCTTAGCCGGGCCAGCCAGAGGGCGGATTTTTAGCCCCAGTCCGCCACTGCTGATCAGCCTCTCACTTGTGAGAAATCCCCTGTATGTATTCACCTGTGTACTTGGCAGAAATAATCTGATTTAAAGCAAATTTATCAGAGGTTCGGCCTTTCTGGTTTTAGAAATAGTTATAATAGGAACCAATCAGGATCAGATGAGAACCTTCACATGTGAAGCCTCCATCAAAGATCAGCAAACTCAAACCGTCTATCCATAATCAGCTAATCAATTGAGCGACTCTCTACCTCGTTTGGATTGGCTCCTCCCGGTGGTCTGGCCGCCCCGCTACGCACCATGGGGTCCTCCCGGTGTCTGCTTAGGATCTGGCTTCTTGCTCCATAATAAATGTGTGTTCCCCGAGAGGAAGCTACAATGTATCTGTGTTGGGAAAGAAAAACAGAGACGACGACGACGACGACGAGGAGGCGGAAAGAAAATCTCTCATTTTATGACCTTTTACAATTGTGTTTATAGGCAATGCCCAGAACTTTCTCTCTCTTCCGTGTTCAGCGCATGTCTGCTTCTATCCGGCGACCTCTGATAGTCGGCTTCTATCCGGCGACCTCTGATAGTCGGCTTCTATCCGGCGACCTCTGATAGTCGGCTTCTATCCGGCGACCTCTGATAGTCGGCTTCTATCCGGCGACCTCTGATAGTCGGCTTCTATCCGGCGACCTCTGATAGTCGGCTTCTATCCGGCCACCTCTGATAGTCGGCTTCTATCCGGTCACCTCTGATAGTCGGCTTCTATCCGGCCACCTCTGATAGTCGGCTTCTATCCGGTCACCTCTGATAGTCGGCTTCTATCCGGCCACCTCTGATAGTCAGCTTCTATCCAGCGACCTCTGATAGTCGGCTTCTATCCGGCCACCTCTGATAGTCGGCTTCTATCCGGCCACCTCTGATAGTCGGCTTCTATCCGGTCACCTCTGATAGTCGGCTTCTATCCGGCCACCTCTGATAGTCGGCTTCTATCCGGCCACCTCTGATAGTCGGCTTCTATCCGGTCACCTCTGATAGTCGGCTTCTATCCGGCCACCTCTGATAGTCGGCTTCTATCCGGTCACCTCTGATAGTCGGCTTCTATCCGGTCACCTCTGATAGTCGGCTTCTATCCGGCCACCTCTGATAGTCAGCTTCTATCCAGCGACCTCTGATAGTCGGCTTCTATCCGGCCACCTCTGATAGTCGGCTTCTATCCGGCCACCTCTGATAGTCGGCTTCTATCCGGCCACCTCTGATAGTCGGCTTCTATCCGGCCACCTCTGATAGTCAGCTTCTATCCGGCCACCTCTGATAGTCGGCTTCTATCCAGCGACCTCTGATAGTCGGCTTCTATCCGGCCACCTCTGATAGTCGGCTTCTATCCGGCCACCTCTGATAGTCGGCTTCTATCCGGCCACCTCTGATAGTCGGCTTCTATCCGGCCACCTCTGATAGTCGGCTTCTATCCGGCCACCTCTGATAGTCGGCTTCTATCCAGCGACCTCTGATAGTCGGCTTCTATCCGGCCACCTCTGATAGTCGGCTTCTATCCGGCCACCTCTGATAGTCGGCTTCTATCCGGCCACCTCTGATAGTCAGCTTCTATCCGGCCACCTCTGATAGTCGGCTTCTATCCGGCCACCTCTGATAGTCAGCTTCTATCCAGCGACCTCTGATAGTCGGCTTCTATCCGGCGACCTCTGATAGTCGGCTTCTATCCGGTGACCTCTGATAGTCGGCTTCTATCCGGCCACCTCTGATAGTCGGCTTCTATCCGGCCACCTCTGATAGTCGGCTTTAGAGATGAGCGAACTTTTGAAAAATTCGATTCGACTGATTCGCCGAATTTTCCGACAAAAATCGTTTCGACCCGAATTTATTTGCGACGAATCGCTATTAAAAACGGCTATTTCTGAGCCTCCTAGAGCCTCAATAGGGTTGTAAACCATTCTGCCTTGCTGTAACACGCACAGGATGCGTGCTGGGTTAGTTAAATAATACTTTGAAGAAATATCACATGCAGATCAGAGGCATCGCTAATAGAATCGCAGAGCGGCACAATTGCAGAGAGTTGAAGTGGCATCACTATGAGGGGCAGGAGCCCAAACATTGCTTTAAAGAGATATTCCCTCTATTAGAAGCTTCCAACATGTGTCCGCCTCCTGATGAAGTGTACGATCATTGTGATGAACGGTTTGGAGTCAACACACATACCCTAATGGATGTTGAGAATTGTGAGGCATCGGAGGATCCCTGAACAGGAGAAAAAGATCATGTATCCCTTGTACACTGGTTAATGGCTGGACCAACATGGGCTACCAAATGAAAAATCGGCTGTTTCAAGTAACTGGAAGGATACTGACAACACGTCATGCAAAAGTTACTTTGAAGATTCACCGACCCAGTAATAAATCACCGTGTTTGGTGATTGATACTTTTATGTGGTATGGACAATCCTCAATAACATGGATCATCAAAGAAATTGCCTAGTTAAATCCATGTCTGAGGGACTCACTATTTACCTATTTTTGTTTATTCAGCCTGGTTTTTAAACATAGGCACTCAAGATATGACATTAGGAAGTTTGTGGCTAGACCTATATGGGCCACCAAGTGAAAAATCGGTTGTCTCAAGTAACTGGAAGGATACTGACAACACACCATGTAAAAGTCACTTTGAAGATTCACCGACCAGTGATAAATTACTGTGTCTGGTGATTGGTACCTTTATGTGTGATGGACAACAATATGGATCATCAAAGAAATCGCCTAGTTAAATTCATACTTGAGGGACTTACTACTCACCCATTATGTATATTCAGCTTTGTTCTTAAATATAGGCTCTTCAAAGATATGATATTAGGAAGTTTGTATTATTTAAACATGGCTTGCCTGGACATCTGTATGTAATTTTTTAGATATGATTTATAACAGTGACATCTATGCTTAGGACATCATGCATCATTCCTGCCTTTATTGTGTTTACCAGCACTACTAACCTCTGTGCGGTGGTGTATGTGGCGCTGCGCCGGCCCGGCGCATGCGCGCTGCGCCCTGCGCTCGCTCCCGGACGCCTCCTGCTGCAGGGGAGGGCGCCCGGGGGCGGGCTGCGGGAGCGGGCTGCGGGTGCGCGCGCGCGCGTGCGTCGGGCGGACGCGACGTCACCAGCCGGCTGACAGATGAGGCGGTTCTTCCATTACTGACCGCCCGCACTTCCGGTTTCGGCTGTAGTGCGTGCGAGGAAGCGCCTCTTATTGGCATTGGCTAAACGCTGGAAACTTCTCATATATAAGGCAGGAGGCAGCATGATTAATGATACAGCATCCTGAGGAAGTGGGTGGGGCCACGCAACGCGTAGATGCCGAAATTACCCCTCGGTGGCACCTAGGACTCGGTCTTATTATGGTGATATGAGTTACTTTCTCTTCATTTATGCCTGTTGTCTTTTATATTAGTTAGTGGTACCAGGAATCTTTGCACATAGGTTAAAACTTTTCATACATTTCACACATTTGTTTCTTGGCATGGATATTGCCTAGTACTGTGTTCCATTTGTTATTATTAATATTGGTTACAATTCAACTATAGCACATGCACTTTTTTCATTAATTCACACCGGTTTATTAATGAACCTAGTGTTTACATAACTTTTGTATATATATGTTTATTTCACATGTATTTTGTATAGATATTTATTAATTATCATGAATTGATTGGTTGTTTATTGTGTATTTTAGTGGTTTTTACTTATCCTATGCACTTTATTAGACAGGCAGCTCATATATATATATATATATTTTTCTATATACTTATTTAGAGTCATGTATCTGGTGTTGCCACCAGAGGGCGTTGTCATGTATATTTTTTAAATAGTCTTTTATGTATGTATAGTTGGGTATTGTCTTGGCAACATGTATAATCTGTGTTATTAAATATTTGAAATTACTATTTCTATATCAATCTTGGTTTGTGCGGCCTCTGTTTGTAGGGCACTTTCTGAGCCTGTGCTGGTTGGCTCACTCTTTTGGTGTTCATTAACGGGGTACTGTGTACCTGGGTGCCTATAAGGTCAGCACCCACATATGGTTACAAGTAGCTGTGCATTACTTCGGATTTTGTGTTATTGCTTTAAAGAGACATTGGAGTTGGCAGCAGCAGGAGCCCAAAAATTGGATGAATCACACCCTGGAGTTGCAAGCAGCAGCAGGAGCCCAAACATTGGCTGAAAGAGACACTGGAGTTGGCAGCAGCAGGAGCCCAAAAATTGACTGACACACCCTGGAGTTTCAAGCAGCAGCAGCAGCAGCAGCAGCAGGAGCCCAAACATAGCTTGAAAGAGACACTGGAGTTGGCTGCAGGAGCCCAAAAATTGGATGAATCACACCCTGGAGTTGGCAGCAGCAGCAGGAGCCCAAACATTACTTTAAAGAGACACTGGGGTTGGCTTCAGGAGCCCAAAAATTGGATGAATCACACCCTGGAGTTGGCAGCAGCAGCAGGAGCCCAAACATTACTTTAAAGAGACACTGGGGTTGGCTTCAGGAGCCCAAAAATTGGATGATTCACACCCTGGAGTTGGCAGCAGCAGCAGAGCAGGAGCCCAAACATTACTTTAAAGAGACACTGGGGTTGGCTTCAGGAGCCCAAAAATTGGATGAATCACACCCTGGAGTTGGCAGCAGCAGCAGGAGCCCAAACATTACTTTAAAGAGACACTGGGGTTGGCTTCAGGAGCCCAAAAAATGGATGAATCACACCCTGGAGTTGGCAGCAGCAGGAGCCCAAACATTACTTTAAAGAGACACTGGAGTTGGCAGCAGGAGCCCAAAGATTGGATGAATCACACCCTGGAGTTGGCAGCAGCAGCAGGAGCCCAAACATTACTTTAAAGAGACACTGGGGTTGGCTTCAGGAGCCCAAAAATTGGATGATTCACACCCTGGAGTTGGCAGCAGCAGCAGCAGGAGCCAAAACATTACTTTAAAGAGACCCTGGGGTTGGCTTCAGGAGCCCAAAAATTGGATGAATCACACCCTGGAGTTGCAAGCAGCAGCAGGAGCCCAAACATAGCTTGAAAGACACACTGGAGTTGGCTTCAGGAGGATATAATATACCAGAGGTATTTCTGGGTATGAACCAACCCAGTGTTAATGGGAACTCAAAGTGTGACCGCGCCTGAACTATAAATTACTAATACATTTTTACATAGATAAAATACATGGATTTATTTCGATTGACAGTAGCATGTTAAAATACAGACATAGGGGTTGAACTTAGAGGATTATCCTTGGTGCTACACGCTGCCAATTCAATTCCCCATTCTATTCCCCAATATACACCATATTACAAAAAAAAGGTAAATCCTGTATCACAACAAGGATATTTGCATACATTATCGACTATTCTGATTGCCAATACGCTGGTTAATAGTAATACAATTGGACATATTACACATTGCTCACAATACAAACTGTAAGATCGTTCAATTGCCCATGGTTTGGCGGTAAGTAATATCGTTTGGTAAGTGGTAAACTAGTTTCACCCCCACTAGGGGGCTTCTTCAGTACCAAACCACACTTGAAAGCGCTTGATCAGCCCATCCAGGCTCATTATATTATTGCAAAAGGCCTCATGTCCAGGTGCACTGTCCCAAGATTGACGCTGGATGGAAAGGCTTAGAAGTCATAAATTGATCAGTGCTCCATTCGCCAAATGAAAGAGAATGGCGTCCGCCCTATATGGTAGTGTTCTCCACTCCTCAATCATAAGAGGAGCAAGGAATACCGGCTTGGGGTCTGCTCAATCGGCTAAGATGGAAGGCGCCAGTCCGCCCAGTAGTTGTCCCGGGCAGGTCGAAGAGAGCCCACACAGCTAGACACGTGAGAGCATGTTTGCTTGTTTGCATGTTGGCTTCAGGAGCCTAAAAATTGGATGAATCACACCCTGGAGTTGCAAGCAGCAGCAGGAGCCCAAACATTGCTTTAAAGAGACACTGGAGTTGGCAGCAGGAGGCCAAAAATTGGATGAATCACACCCTGGAGTTGCAAGCAGCAGCAGGAGCCCACAAATTGGCCTAAAGACACACTGGAGTTGCAAGCAGCAGCAGCAGGAGCCCAAAATTGCCAGAAAGACACACCCTGGAGTTGGCAGCAGCATTAAGAGAACATATACAGATTTTCGGCACAGATATCTTATCCAAAGAATATTAATAAAAAGTAAGAGTAACGTAAAGCAATTTCTCAATAATTACTTGTGGTCTGATGCAGAGGAATGTATGTAACTGGAGAGCAGCACCTTAAATCTGTTTTGCACGATCCATATTTCTTTAGTGTTGGTCTGGCCCCATGATCAATCTACTCTAATGCATCAGGCATTGGTGGGTGGAAATCTTGGCTGATCCATGCCCGATTCATTTCCACGCAGGCCAGTCTCTGAAAAAAAAAAAAACATTTTTGAAGCATACTGGAGCACATTGAATTGCTCTCATCAGAGCAGCACATCTAAGAGTTTCATCATTTTGTTCGTGTTAAAGTCTTCAGGGCCTAGTTACTAAAGACCATAGATAGTTACACACCTGCTGCTTTTTTCGACAAATCCTGTTTTATGTGTAGTGTAGCGTTTTGTCCTCCCCTCATATACGCACTAAGTATGTCAGGCAGAGAAGTGGCAGGATGGGCACAGAGAAGTTGCAGAGGCCTAAATTCATCAAGCAGAGGTTGCAGCAGACTAGGGGTGAGTGGCAGCAGGAGTCTCAGTAAGAGGACTGATCTCCCGGGATCAGCTAGCGGTCGTGTCTTGACCAGCAACCCATCTGCCATCATCCATTGGTTAACACGATCATCCACTGCATCACAAGTGACATCTGACACCCCCAGTCAACTGTCGGTTATGTCTTATGCTTGAGGTTCAGCTCCACTATTCAGTGAGGACGATCTGATAATCAGAAAAATCAGCAGCTACTGCCCAGCCAAGAAGTGCAGGAGACACTCGCCACTTCTTCCACTAGGCGGGCAAGTAGTGATGAGGAGAGTGGCGTGGGAGGTGGTGTTGCAAGCGTTTTGGCTTCTTAAGCAGACACTGTTGAGGAACCTGAGGAGGCCATCAGTGAGATTTGAGGGCACTTTTAAAGGCTTGGAGTGATGGAGAGTGACAGATTTAGCGGCCAGCATGGTGGCAGAAGGGGAAAGTATGGAGGCAAATGTGCTCGGGGTAGACCACTTGCGCGGCAGGCTATCTTCCCAGGATACAGCAGCAGCAGTGAATTAGTGCGGACTGTTGGTAGGAAAAATCAGCTACAAGGCCATGTGGCAGTTTTTCATCAAGCATCCGCAGGAGGTTAACATGGCTATATGAAAGATGTGTAGGCAGAAGGTGAGGTGGCCAGGGTCCCAATGTTGGACCCACAGCCCTGCGTCAACATTTGCAGCGTCACCATAAAATTGGCCTGGGAGAGTTGGCTCCAAAGTGGTGGTCCAGCCTGCTGCATTACCCAGTGGCACGCCGCTCTCTGTTCCAGCCAGCCAAGGCTCCACCACCTTCTGTGTGTCATACCCATCCTCTGTCGCTCCAGATGCTCCTCCTCCTCTTAATCCGAGTCAGTCATTCCACCAGCAATCCATTGGCCAAGCCATGTCCAAGAGACAACAGTATGTGCCCACTCATCCAACGTACAGAAGCTAAATGTGCTCCTGTATAAGTTGCTGGTGCTGCAGTCCCTCCCTTTTGAGTTGGTGGACCTTTCAGAGAACTGATGGCTTGTGCCGAGCCGAGGTGGAGAGTCCCATGCTGTCATTTCTTTGTGAAGAAGGCAGTACCAGCCCTGTACAATTTTGTTGAGCAGAAGGTGGGCCAGTCCTTTAGCCTGTCAGTGTGTACCAAAGTGCACAGCAGTGTCTACGTCTGGAGCTGTAACTACGGTCAGGGACAATACATATCCTTTAAGGACCACTGGGTGATTGTGGTTCCTACACAACCACAACAGCAACTTGAACAGGTCCCTCTGCTGTGGTCTCCACGCTCCTAGGCCTTTGTGCCTGTGACAGTGCACTTGCACTTAGCAATGGTGTCACAGAAAAAAGTGGCTAATTGTCAATTACATATTAATAGTTAACATTTATCTTATTTGAACATATTTATCATAATAACATATAATAACATATAACATAGCAACAATAACATCTAACATGATAACAGTAACATATAAAATTTAGCAAAAAATTTTTTGAAATTTTTTTTGATATTTTGTATTTTTTAAAAACATTGTCTTTTTTTAATATTTTGTGAATTTTTGTACAAATTTTTATTTTTATTTTTTATTTGTATTTTGTTTTTTCTAAATATTTATTTTTTATTTATTTTTTCCCAGTGCCCTTCCAGCCTACCATGTGTGCAGGACATAGCGGTTTCATGCTGTTCTTCACATGGTTTGCCTTGAGCCACAGAGCAACACATGGGAGGAACTGCTAAAAATGAGAACTCAATAAATTAAATCATGGCTTACTCCACGAAAACTGCAAATGGGACCCATGGTGACTGACACTGGGAAGAACATCTTGTCTGCGCTGCGACAAGGAAGCCTGAGCCATGCGTCCTGCCATGGCACACGTGTTCAATCTAGTTGTCAAGCGTTTTCTGAAGTCTTCCCCCCATCTGCAAGACATCCTAACAACGGGAAGGAAACTTTGCATGCACTTCAGCCACTCCTACTCCGCCAAGCACACCCTTCTTGAGCTTCAGCGTCAGAACGGTATCCCCCAACATAGTCTGATTTGCAATGTTTCCACCCGTTGGAATTCCACCCTCCATATGCAGGATCGACTATAGGAACAGAGAAAAGCCATCACGGATTTCTTGATGATCCAAACGGATAGGTGGAATCCCCTGTGTAACTTCAATGTAAACCAGTGGCAGCTCATACGTGACACCTGCCGTTTGCTCAGGCCCTTTGAGGAAGCTACTTTATTAGTCAGTCGCCAGGACTATGAGATGAACGATGAGATTCCACTGCTTCATGTACTACAACACATGTTGGAAACCATGGCTGGTCAGGGCATTAGAGTGAGACATGGAGCATACATTTCACAGCCACATGAAGCCTGTGGGGGCTGAAGTGGAGGAGGATGGGGTGGGGCACAGCGAAGCACAGTTTAGGTTTGACAAAATGACCATTTTATCTAGTCATCTGACAGGAGAGGAGGAGCAGGAGCAGCCAGAGGAGCTAGAGGGTTGTGAGGAAGGTGAGACAGAGGACCCAGACACACCGTGGCAGTTTGCAGTGGAGATGGAGACAGGTAGTCCCTCCGAGTCACTTGCACAAATGGCACGATGCATGCTCACGTGCTTGCGTAGTGACCACAGAATTGTCTCCATTTGTCAGCAGGATGACTTCTGGCTGTCCACCTTATTGGACCTTCGCTTCTGGCACAAAATGGGGGCATTTTTTACACCCACTGAGAGTGAGGACAAACTGACCTACTACAGAGACATCCTACGTAGTCAGTTGGGCGATGTCTATCTGCGCCATGGTCCATACTCTCGCAGGTCTGACTCGGGGGGACCTCTGTGCTCACCTTCCACTGCCATGGCTGCCAGGGGGGGGGGGGTGGCAGCAGCAGCAGCAGCTCCATCAGCAGCAGCCTCAGTCTTCAGTCGCTAATGAGTAGCTTTCTACACCCGCATAGTGAGTCTACTCATGAGCAGCAGGAAGACCTGGAGCAGGACCTGAACCAGCAGGTCATGTCATACCTTGACATGACCATGCCAACACACCTTGAGGATCCGCTGGACTTCTGGGAAGCCAAACTTGACTTGTGGCCGCAACTAGCAGAGTTTGCCCTGGAAAAGCTGTCCTGCCCGGCCAGTAGTTGATTTAGATGGCAACTGGGCTGCTCTATATTATGCTGCAAAATGGCAAATTTACCTCACAATATAAGCTATTGCCCCTCAGATTTACACAGGGCCTGCTCTATATAATGCTGCAAAATGGCAAATTTACCTCACAATATAAGCTATTGTCCCTCAGATTTACACAGGGCCTACTCTATATAATGCTGCAAAATGGCAAATTTACCTCACAATATAAGCTATTGCCCCTCAGATTTACACAGGGCCTGCTCTATATAATGCTGCAAAATGGCAAATTTACCTCACAATATAAGCTATTGTCCCTCAGATTTACACAGGGTCTGCTCTATATAATGCTGCAAAATGGCAAATTTACCTCACAATATAAGCTATTGCCCCTCAGATTTACACAGGGGCTGCTCTATATAATGCTGCAAAATGGCAAATTTACCTCACAATATAAGCTATTGTCCCTCAGATTTACACAGGGCCTGCTCTATATAATGCTGCAAAATGGCAAATTTACCTCACTATATAAGCTATTTCCTCTCAGATTTACACAGGGGCTGCTCTATATAATGCTGCAAAATGGCAAATTTACCTCACTATATAAGCTATTGTCCCTCAGATTTACACAGGGCCTGCTCTATATAATGCTGCAAAATGGCAAATTTACCTCACTATATAAGCTAATGTCCCTCAGATTTACACAGGGGCTGCTCTATATTATGCTGCAAAATGGCAAATTTACCTCACAATATAAGCTATTGCCCCTCAGATTTACACAGGGGCTGCTCTATATAATGGTGCAAAACCATGAATTTACCTCATAATATAAACTATTGCCCCTCAGATTTACAGAGGGGGTGCTCTATATAATGAAGCAAAATGGCAAAATTTACCCCACTATATAAGCTATTACAGCTCTATATAAATAAAAATAAATAAATAAAAAAAAGGGCCTGTAGAAGCTTATTTAGTATAACAGATAGGGTGACATGTGCTGGTTTGGGATGCCCATATGGGCTAGTGTTTTGACTGCAGGACAAAAACCAATGCAAAATGCAATAGCTTAATAAAGCTGATGCTGATCAACGCTTATTTAGTATAACAGATGGGGTGTAATATGCAGGTTTGGGATACCCTGCGGCCTGGTGTATTTAAAGCAGACCAAAACCAATTCAAAATGCAATAACTTAATAAAGCTGAGGCTGTAGATGCTTATTTAGTATAAACAGATAGGGTGCAATGTGCAGCTTTGGGGTGCCCTGCGGCCTGGTTAAATGAAAGCAGTCAAAAAGGAAGTGCAAACTGAAGTAGCTTAATGAAGCTGATGCTGATCAACGCTTATGTTGTATACCAGATAGGGTGCAAGGTGCAGCTTTGGGGTGCCCTGCGGCCTGGTTTATTAAAAGCAGTCAAAAACAAGTGCAAACTGAAGTAGCTTAATAAAGCAGCTGATGCTGATCAACGCTTATGTTGTATAACAGATAGGGTTAAAATAGCATGTGCCTTGGGATGCCCGTGTGGCCTGGTATATTTCAAGCTGAACAAAAAGTAACAATAATCCAAGTATGAGAAATGCTTTAGCTTAACATATAGGGCTAATCAGCATGTGCCTTGGGATGCCCGTGTGGCCTGGTATATTTCAAGCTGAACAAAAAGTAACAATAATCCAAGTATGAGAAATAATTTTGACCTTCTTTACAGCGCCATACTTTGAAAAAAAATCCTTAATTTCATGCCGATCAATCCAAAGGTCAATGCCCCTAACAAAAATAGTGTTCGGCATAAGTTTTCCTTCTGGAAGGACGTAACCTTTAGTTTACATGGTTGGGGTAGGTTATCTTACAAATTGGGATACCCCAGGCAGCAGTGTCATTGAAAGAGACAGATTGTAATGCAGACCATACGCAAGCAGAGAAACTCAGGCTGCAACAGGCCTCTTTAGTTTACATGGTTGGGGTAGGTTATCTTACAAATTGGGATACCCCACTGTATATGAAACCGAATATAAATGCACACCCAAAAGTGGACAATCAGCCTCCAAGAGGCCTGCTTAGTTTAAATAAGAGAGCTGCTTAGTGTAAATAAGAAGCCTGCTTAGTTTAAATAAGAGAGCTGCTTAGTGTAAATAAGAGAGGTAGGTTATGTGATGTTACAGAATGGGATGCCTCAAAGCAGACTTGAGATCAGTATATATGCACACAGCAACAGTGTGTAAGCAGGCTGCAACAGGCCAAATTACTTGAAATAACTGTGCAGCTTACAGTAAATGCAGAGGCTAATGGTATGTTACAGAATGGGATGCCCCAAGCAGACTTGAGATCAGTATATATGCACACAGCAGCAGTGTGTAAGCAGGCTGCAACAGGCCAAATTACTTGAAATAACTGTGCAGCTTAGAGTAAAGACAGAGGCTAATGGTATGTTACAGAATGGGATGCCCCAAGCAGACTTGAGATCAGTAATATATGCACACAGCAACAGTGTGTAAGCAGGCTGAAACAGGCCAAATTACTTTAAATAACTGTGCAGCTTACAGTGAATACAGAGGCTAATGGTATGTTACAGAATGGGATGCCCCAAGCAGACTTGAGATCAGTAATATATGCACACAGCAACAGTGTGTAAGCAGGCTGAAACAGGCCAAATTACTTTAAATAACTGTGCAGCTTACAGTGAATACAGAGGCTAATGGTATGTTACAGAATGGGATGCCCCAACAGCCAGCAGTGCACCTGTGAGCAGTAGTACTATGCACAGCAAAAGTGTGTTTATCAGGCCAAATTTCTATTAGAATAAGTGCAAAGGGTTATAGTAGTAAATAGAGGCTTGTGTAGTCACAGAATGGGATGCCCCAACAGCCAGCAGTGCACCTGTGAGCAGTAGTACTATGCACAGCAAAAGTGTGTTTATCAGGCCAAATTTCTATTAGAATAAGTGCAAAGGGTTATAGTAGTAAATAGAGGATTGTGTAGTCACAGAATGGGATGCCCCAACAGCCAGCAGTGCACCTGTGAGCAGTAGTACTATGCACAGCAAAAGTGTGTTTATCAGGCCAAATTTCTATTAGAATAAGTGCAAAGGGTTATAGTAGTAAATAGAGGCTTGTGTAGTCACAGAATGGGATGCCCCAACAGTCAGCAGTGCACCTGTGAGCAGTAGTATTATGCACAGCAAAAGTGTGTTTATCAGGCCAAATTTCTATTAGAATAAGTGCAAAGGGTTATAGTAGTAAATAGAGGCTGGTGTAGTCACAGAATGGGATGCCCCAACAGCCAGCAGTGCACATGTGAGCAGTAGTACTATGCACAGCAAAAGTGTGTTTATCAGGCCAAATTTCTATTAGAATAAGTGCAAAGGGTTATAGCAGTAAATAGAGGCTGGTGTAGTCACAGAATGGGATGCCCCAACAGGAGTGCACCTGTGAGCAGTAGTACTATGCACAGCAAAAGTGTCTTTATCAGGCCAAATGACTTTTAGAATAAGTGCAAATGGTTATGGTATTAAATAGAGGCTGGTGTAGTCACAGAATGGGATGCCTCACAGCAGACTTGAGATCAGGTCAGTATATATGCACAGTTAGTGTATAAGCAGCCTGAAAACGCTAACAAAGCCAGTCAGCCAGCCAGTAACACTCAGGCTGGATGAAAAAAAAAAAAAATCTCCCTGTGACTGCCTCCGATTTTTCCTAACTTTCCCTGCTTCTCGCTGACTTTCTGCCTGTCTCCTGCCTGTCTCCTGCCTGTCTCCAGCCTGTCCCTGTCTGTCCCTGTCTCTCTAACTGTCTCTCCCTCACTACAGCAGTGTCCTGTCTCTCACGAATGCAATAGAGAAATGAGGAAAAGCAAGATGTCCGCCGACTTAAATAGCGCTGTGACGTCACCGGGCTTGCTGGCTGCTGATAGGCTGCATGTGACTGCCCCAGCATGCACTGGTGCGGGGTAGATGTCTGGACATGTCCCGTCCGCCATCTTAGAATGCCTGTAATGTAAATGAATGGATGTTAAAGGAAAACTTCGAGCGATCGAAGCACGGGGAAATTCGGATTCGATCCGAATCGAATTTTTCATGAAATTCGGATCGAATCCGGGTTCGTCCGGATCGATTGGCTCATCCCTAGTCGGCTTCTATCCGGCCACCTCTGATAGTCGGCTTCTATCTGGCCACCTCTGATAGTCGGCTTCTATCCGGCCACCTCTGATAGTCGGCTTCTATCCGGCCACCTCTGATAGTCGGCTTCTATCCGGCCACCTCTGATAGTCTGCTTCTATCCGGCCACCTCTGATAGTCGGCTTCTATCCGGCCACCTCTGATAGTCGGCTTCTATCCGGCCACCTCTGATAGTCGGCTTCTATCCGGCCACCTCTGATAGTCGGCTTCTATCCGGCCACCTCTGATAGTCGGCTTCTATCCGGCCACCTCTGATAGTCGGCTTCTATCCGGCCACCTCTGATAGATATTTATTAAGCTAAAAAGTTGTTAATAGTTTACTTTGGATGAAAAAAACAAAACCAGAAGCATTTGTTCTGTGATTCAGCACCAGGTGAAACCATGGCACTACTCCAGCGGCGTGCATATCCCTGTTGGGGTCCCATAGCAGAGCCCCATCAGCACCCCCAGCCCCCCTCCCCTCGGGATGGACACACACCGACCGGCGGAGGAACGTGTTGTGTACACATGCGATAAATACTTTCTAATGTGGCTCCAGCAACCATTAGCAAAACAGCAAAGCGCAGCACCTTCCCCTCCTAAAAAATCAACTACTTTACATTAATAACATTTCAAGAATTCATCTTTGTTATGTAAACACTACACATTACACATAGACACACATATAAATATAAAAGCACAACAGAACACCCGGACCCTCAATTTAATTATAACCAAAATCAATATAGTGATTAGTATCATGACCAACATTTCCTCTTTTTAAGCTTTAAAATGCATAAGTGCATTTGCTGTGCTGAAAGTAGTTGATTTTTTAGGGGGCACGGTGCTGTGCTTTGCTGTTTTGCTAGTGGTTGCTGGAGCCACATTAGAAAGTATTCCAGGCTGATTCATCACTAACGCCAGGTAGCGACAGATGAGCGTCTGTAGCAGGCATTTCAGAGCGCCCGCTAGTAGTCGCTGTGCTCGGCCGTGGTTCGCTAGTTCAGAGCACCTCAGTCGCTGTGCAGCATTGATGAATACGTTGTGGGGAGTGGCTATATGAGCAGTACAGCGCTGTATGGGAGCGAATGGGAGCGACTGGTCAGTGCGACCGACTCACACCATATTCATCAAAAAAACAGCCTCACACAGCGCCAGCGCTCAAAAATGCTTCGCTGTAGCCCAGAGCGCCGGAGGCTGTGTGATTAAAGGCTGTAATTGAACATGTATCCACCAGTAACAAAGCGAAAACATATGGAATTACATTGTAATAACATTGTGACATGAACACTTTAATGCCAGACCTATAATGTCAATTCTGCATAAATATATAAAACATGAAAAATATTTGCAATAATGGCTTTTTTAAGGCCAGGAGAGGTCACAACATTATTTAAGAATAAAAAAAAAATAAACCCCCCTGTTTAAAGAGAAGTAAAAGAACGTCCATAGAAATGTATGGGAGAGCGACAGGTAGCGAGAGGTAATACGTGGCGCTCTGCAAGGCTGAATGCCGGCGCTGTACGCTGAGCCTGGGATAATGATGAATCGGATGCTACATGGTGTTTTTCCAGTCGCTCACCAGAATCTGCTTGATAAATGTGTAATTGCTGTCGTGTCTGGCGTTCACCTGACGCTACTTGTCGCTACCTGGTGTTTACAAGGCGCTACCTGACGCTATCCCATCATGAATAAAGCCCTTTATCTCACATAGGTTTACAGCACTCACAAGCACACCGCCTATATAGCCTTACTTTGTTTGATTTGTGGGTGGTGCGGGGGGTTTTCAATTTGAGTATATATATATATATATATATATATATATATATATATATATATATTGGACACATGCGCACGGCGCTGATGGAGAAGAGAGGCGCGTACGGCTACAGCGGAGAGGGGGATGCGGCTGCGGCAGAAAGGAAGAGGTGCGTGGTGGCGACAAGGGAGACACGCCGCTTGCAGTGCAGCGAGTTGGGAAGAAGGAGACGCCATGGCTGGGTAAGTATGTACCGGAAGGCGGTGAAGACAGCTTGCGCCGGGCCCCCCCTTGTTCCACGGGCCCGGGAGCAGCTGCCTGCACTGCCCCTATGGTATGTACGCCTCTGCACTACTCTCTATTTTCCACCTACAGAAAGCTTTCTACAAATGATGTTGAATCAACTCAAAAGATTGTTAAAATAAAGAGTGGGATAAATTCACTCCCAAGATTGTTTCCAAAAACACATACAGTGAGGGGGCTTGCATGCATGAATGGTGTGTGTGTGTGTGTGTGTGTGTGTGTGTTTGCCTACCTGTGTGTGTGTGTCTGCATGTATGTGTATGTGGAGGGGGCTTGCATGCATGCATGGTGTGTGTTTGCCTACATGTGTGTGTGTGTCTGCGTGTGTGTGTGTGTGTGTGTGTGTGTGTGTGCCTCCATGTATGTGTAGGGGCTTGCATGCATGCATGGTGTGTGTGTTTCCTGTACGTATTTGTTTCCCTGAATGTTTATGTTTGCCTGCATGTGTAGGGGGGCTTGTCTGCATTCATGTGTGTGGGTGCTTATGTGTGTGTGTGTGTGTGTGTGTGTAGGGGGGCCTGCCTGCATTCATGTGTGTGGGGGGCTTACGTGTGTGTGTGTGTGTGTGTGTGTGTGTGTGTGTGTGGGGGGGGGGGGCTTGCCTGCATTCATGTGTGTGGATGCTTACGTGTGTGTGTGTAGGGGGGCTTGCCTGCATTCATGTGTGTGGGTGCTTACGTGTGTGGGTGTGGGTGTAGGGGGGCCTGCCTGCATTTATGTGTGTGGGTGCTTACGTGTGTGTGTGTGTGTGTGTGTGTGTGTGTGTGTGTAGGGGGGCCTGCCTGCATTTATGTGTGTGGGTGCTTACGTGTGTGTGTGTGTGTGTGTGTGTGTGTGTGTGTGTGTGTGTAGGGGGGCCTGCCTGCATTCATGTGTGTGAGGGGCTTACGTGTGTGTGTGTGTGTGTGTGTGTGTGTGTGTGTGTAGGGGGGCCTGCCTGCATTTATGTGTGTGGGTGTTTACGTGTGTGTGTGTAGGGGGGCTTGCCTGCATTCATGTGTGTGGGTGCTTACGTGTGTGTGTGTGGGTGTAGGGGGGCCTGCCTGCATTTATGTGTGTGGGTGCTTACGTGTGTGTGTGTGTGTGTGTGTGTGTGTGTGTGTGTAGGGGGGCCTGCCTGCATTTATGTGTGTGGGTGCTTACGTGTGTGTGTGTGTGTGTGTGTGTGTGTGTGTGTGTGTGTGTGTGTGTGTGTGTGTGTAGGGGGGCCTGCCTGCATTCATGTGTGTGAGGGGCTTACGTGTGTGTGTGTGTGTGTGTGTGTGTGTGTGTGTAGGGGGGCCTGCCTGCATTTATGTGTGTGGGTGTTTACGTGTGTGTAGGGGGGCTTGCCTGCATTCATGTGTGTGGGTGCTTACGTGTGTGTGTGTGGGTGTAGGGGGGCCTGCCTGAATTTATGTGTGTGGGTGCTTACGTGTGTGTGTGTGTGTGTGTGTGTGTGTAGGGGGGCTTGCCTGCATTCATGTGTGTGGGGGGGCTTGCCTGTGTGTGTGTGTGTGTGTGTGTGTGTGTGTGTGTAGGGGGGCCTGCCTGCATTCATGTGTGTGGGTGCTTACGTGTGTGTGTGTGTGTGTGTGTGTGTGTGTAGGGGGGCTTGCCTGCATTCATGTGTGTGGGGGGCTTGCCTGTGTGTGTGTGTGTGTGTAGGGGGGCTTGCCTACATTAGGGGGCTTGCCTGCATTCATGTGTGTGGGTGCTTACGTGTGTGTGTGTGTGTGTAGGGGAGCTTGCCTGCATTCATGTGTGTGGGGGGCTTGCCTGTGTGTGTGTGTGTGTGTGTAGGGGGGCCTGCCCTCATTCATGTGTGTGGGTGCTTGTGTGTGTGTAGGGGGGCTTGCCTGCATTCATGTGTGTGGGTGCTTACGTGTGTGTGTGTGTAGGGGGGCTTGCCTGCATTCATGTGTGTGGGGGGCTTGCCTGTGTGTGTGTGTGTGTGTGTGTGTGTGTGTAGGGGGGCCTGCCTGCATTCATGTGTGTGGGGGGCTTGCCTCTGTGTGTGTGTGTGTGTGTGTGTGTGTGTGTGTAGGGGGGCCTGCCTGCATTCCTGTGTGTGGGTGCTTACGTGTGTGTGTGTGTGTGTGTGTGTGTAGGGGGGCTTGCCTGCATTCATGTGTGTGGGGGGCGTGCCTGTCTGTGTGTGTGTGTGTGTGTGTGTGTGTAGGGGGGCCTGCCTGCATTCATGTGTGTGGGTGCTTATGTGTGTGTGTGTGTATGTGTGTGGAGGGGGGTGATTTCATGTAATTTATGTTATTATGTATTTATTAGGTGGTGTTTCCCTTTAATAGCATGGCTGGGGGCGTGGCTTGGGTGTGACTGGGGGGCAGGGTTTAAGGGCAAAAAAATGTCTCTCAAAAGTTGGGAGGTGTGCATTGCATCTGTACATCGGAGCAGCGACGCAGAAGATACGACGCCAGCGCGAATTCTGCAAAGTCAGACATGTTATTGCATCTGCTCTTTGCTCAGCCAATAAAAAGCCCAAAGTCCTGGAAATATGCAAATCTATCTTTAGTATTAAAAGATCCTAAGAGAGATATCAGGCTTGCTGTGCTAATTTCCTTTTCAATTGTCGCTGCCAGTGGCAGGCTGGGGTATTAATAATAGTGGTAGTAGCACACCTAGAGCCTTATTCATGAAGGGATAGCGCCTTGTAAATGAGAGGGTAGCGTCAAGTAGCGTTAGGTAAATGGCACGCAATTACATATTTATCAAGCAGAATCTGTTTAGCGACTGGGATAGCGCCATGTAGCGTCTGATTCATCAATTTCACAGCCTCAGCAAACAGCGCCGGCGTTCAGCCTTGCACAGCGCCGGGTATCACCTCTCGCTACCTGTCGCTCTCCCATACATTTCAATGGAAGATCCTTTTCTTCTCTTTAAACAGGGTTTTTTTTTATATATATATATATATTTCTTCAGAAATGACATCACAGCTCTGCCATTAAAGTGTCATGTTACAATGTTGTTACAATGTAATTCCATATGCTTTCGCTTTGTTACTTGTGGATAGATGCTGAAAAACAGACTTTAAACACACAGCCTCCTGCGCTCTGAGGTCTCAGAGAAACATTTTTCAGCGCAAGAGTTTTGTGAGGCTGTTTTTTTGATGAATATATTGTAAGTCGGTCGCTACGAGCAGTCGCTAACATGTGCTCCGATACAGCGCTGTAATGGTCAAATAGCAACTGGCTGTTGCGGTATCTTAGCACTGGTAAATGCCCTTCAATGGCTTCTTTGTGAGATATCACAATGGGCTGAGCTAGGATGTGTCGGATAACGATTGCTACATCTGTAGGTGGGTGGGCAGACGAGTGTTTGGACAGGGAGGGGGGTAGGTAGGTGCATGAGCTGCAGGTAGGGAGGCAGGCAGACAGACAAGTCTGTGGCTGGGTGGTCAGATAGGTAGGTGGGGGGGTTGGTAGCTGGGCGGCAGGCATGTAGGTTGGTGGGGGGGTTGGTGGCTGGGCGGCAGGCATGTAGGTGGGTGGGGGGGTTGGTAGCTGAGTGGCAGGCATGTAGGTGGGTGGGGGGGGTTGGTAGCTGGGCAGCAGGCATGTAGGTGGGTGGGTGGATTGGTAGCAGGGTGGCAGGCATACAGGTGGGTGGGGGGATTGGTAGCTAGGTGGCAGGCATGTAGGTGGGTGAGGGGGTTGGTAGCTGGGCGGCAGGCATGTAGGTGGGTGGGGGGGTTGGTAGCTGGGCGGCAGGCATGTAGGTGGGTGGGGGGGTTGGTAGCTGGGCGGCAGGAATGTAGGTGGGTGGGGGGATTGGTAGCTGGGCGGCAGGCATGTAGGTGGGTGGGGGGGTTGGTAGCTGGGCGGCAGGCATGTAGGTGGGTGGGGGGGTTGGTCGCTGGGCGGCAGGCATGTAGGTGGGTGGGGGGGTTGGTAGCTGGGCGGCAGGCATGTAGGTGGGTGGGGGGATTGGTAGCTGGGCGGCAGGCATGTAGGTGGGTGGAGGGATTGGTAGCTGAGTGACAGGCATGTAGGTGGGTGGGGGGATTGATAGCTGGGCGGCAGGCATGTAGGTGGGTGGGGGGATTGGTAGCTGGGCGTCAGGCATGTAGGTGGGTGGGGGGATTGGTAGCTGGGCGTCAGGCATGTAGGTGGGTGGGGGGATTGGTAGCTGGGTGGCAGGCATGTAGGTGGGTGGGGGGGTTGGTAGCTGAGTGACAGGCATGTAGGTGGGTGGGGGGATTGATAGCTGGGCGGCAGGCATGTAGGTGGGTGGGGGGGTTGGTAGCTGGGCGGCAGGCATGTAGGTGGGTGGGGGGATTGGTAGCTGGGCGTCAGGCATGTAGGTGGGTGGGGGGATTGGTAGCTGGGCGTCAGGCATGTAGGTGGGTGGGGGGATTGGTAGCTGGGTGGCAGGCATGTAGGTGGGTGGGGGGGTTGGTAGCTGGGCGGCAGGCATGTAGGTGGGTGGGGGGTTGGTAGCTGGGCGGCAGGCATGTAGGTGGGTGGGGGGGTTGGTAGCTGGGCGGCAGGCATGTAGGTGGGTGGGGGGATTGATAGCTGGGCGGCAGGCATGTAGGTGGGTGGGGGGTTGGTAGCTGGGCGGCAGGCATGTAGGTGGGTGGGGGGGTTGGTAGCTGGGCGGCAGGCATGTAGGTGGGTGGGGGGTTGGTAGCTGGGCGGCAGGCATGTAGGTGGGTGGGGGGGTTGGTAGCTGAGCGGCAGGCATGTAGGTGGGTGGGGGAGTTGGTAGCTGAGCGGCAGGCATGTAGGTGGGTGGGGGGGTTGATAGCTGGGCGGCAGGCATGTAGGTGGGTGGGGGGTTGGTAGCTGGGCGGCAGGCATGTAGGTGGGTGGGGGGGTTGGTGGCTGGGCGGCAGGCATGTAGGTGGGTGGGGGAGTTGGTAGCTGGGCGGCAGGCATGTAGGTGGGTGGGGGGGTTGGTAGCTGGGCGGCAGGCATGTAGGTGGGTGGGGGGATTGGTAGCTGGGCGGCAGGCATGTAGGTGGGTGGGGGGGTTGGTGGCTGGGCGGCAGGCATGTAGGTGGGTGGGGGAGTTGGTAGCTGGGCGGCAGGCATGTAGGTGGGTGGGGGGGTTGGTAGCTGAGTGGCAGGCATGTAGGTGGGTGGGGGGGTTGGTAGCTGGGAGGCAGGCATGTAGGTGGGTGGGGGGGTTGGTAGCTGGGAGGCAGGCATGTAGGTGGGTGGGGGGATTGGTAGCTGAGTGGCAGGCATGTAGGTGGGTGGGGGGATTGGTAGCTGAGTGGCAGGCATGTAGGTGGGTGGGGGGTTGGTAGCTGGGCGGCAGGCATGTAGGTGGGTGGGGGGATTGGTAGCTGAGTGGCAGGCATGTAGGTGGGTGGGGGGATTGGTAGCTGAGTGGCAGGCATGTAGGTGGGTGGGGGGTTGGTAGCTGGGCGGCAGGCATGTAGGTGGGTGGGGGGGTCGGTAGCTGGGCGGCAGGCATGTAGGTGGGTGGGGGGGTTGGTAGCTGAGCGGCAGGCATGTAGGTGGGTGGGGGGGTTGGTAGCTGGGTGGCAGGCATGTAGGTGGGTGGGGGGTCGGTAGCTTGGCGGCAGGCATGTAGGTGGGTGGGGGGGTTGGTAGCTGGGTGGCAGGCATGTAGGTGGGTGGGGGGGTCGGTAGCTGGGCGGCAGGCATGTAGGTGGGTGGGGGGATTGGTAGCTGGGCGGCAGGCATGTAGGTGGGTGGGGGGTTGGTAGCTGGGCGGCAGGCATGTAGGTGGGTGGGGGGATTGGTAGCTGGGCGGCAGGCATGTAGGTGGGTGGGGGGTTGGTGGCTGGGCGGCAGGCATATAGGTGGGTGGGGGAGTTGGTAGCTGGGCGGCAGGCATGTAGGTGGGTGGGGGGATTGATAGCTGGGCGGCAGGCATGTAGGTGGGTGGGGGGTTGGTAGCTGGGCGGCAGGCATGTAGGTGGGTGGGGGGGTTGGTAGCTGAGCGGCAGGCATGTAGGTGGGTGGGGGGGTTGGTAGCTGGGCGGCAGGCATGTAGGTGGGTGGGGGGGCTGGTAGCTGGTCGGCAGGCATGTAGGTGGGTGGGGGGGTTGGTGGCTGGGCGGCAGGCATGTAGGTGGGTGGGGGGATTGATAGCTGGGCGGCAGGCATGTAGGTGGTTGGGGGGGTTGGTAGCTGGGCGGCAGGCATGTAGGTGGGTGGGGGGTTGGTATCTGGGCGGCAGGCATGTAGGTGGGTGGGGGGATTGGTAGCTGGGTGGCAGGCATGTAGGTGGGTGGGGGGGCTGGTAGCTGGGCGGCAGGCATGTAGGTGGGTGGGGGGGTTGGTAGCTGAGCGGCAGGCATGTAGGTGGGTGGGGGGTTGGTATCTGGGCGGCAGGCATGTAGGTGGGTGTGGGGTTGGTAGCTGGGCGGCAGGCATGTAGGTGGGTGGGGGGTTGGTAGCTGGGTGGCAGGCATGTAGGTGGGTGGGGGATTGGTAGCTGGGCGGCAGGCATGTAGGTGGGTGGGGGATTGGTATCTGGGCGGCAGGCATGTAGGTGGGTGGGGGGGTTGGTAGCTGGGAGACAGGCATGTAGGTGGGTGGGGGGATTGGTAGCTGGGTGGCAGGCATGTAGGTGGGTGGGGGGGTCGGTAGCTGGGCGGCAGGCATGTAGGTGGGTGGGGGGATTGGTAGCTGGGCGGCAGGCATGTAGGTGGGTGGGGGGGTTGGTAGCTGGGAGACAGGCATGTAGGTGGGTGGGGGGTTGGTATCTGGGCGGCAGGCATGTAGGTGGGTGGGGGGGTTGGTAGCTGGGCGGCAGGCATGTAGGTGGGTGGGGGGTTGGTAGCTGGGCGGCAGGCATGTAGGTGGGTGGGGGATTGGTAGCTGGGCGGCAGGCATGTAGGTGGGTGGGGGGTTGGTAGCTGAGCGGCAGGCATGTAGGTTGGTGGGGGGGTTGGTGGCTGGGCGGCAGGCATGTAGGTTGGTGGGGGGGTTGGTGGCTGGGCGGCAGGCATGTAGGTGGGTGGGGGGATCGGTAGCTGGGTGGCAGGCATGTAGGTGGGTGGGGGGGTTGGTGGCTGGGCGGCAGGCATGTAGGTGGGTGGGGGGGTTGGTGGCTGGGCGGCAGGCATGTAGGTGGGTGGGGGGATTGGTAGCTGGGCGGCAGGCATGTAGGTGGGTGGGGGGGTTGGTAGCTGGGTGGCAGGCATGTAGGTGGGTGGGGGGGTTGGTGGCTGGGCGGCAGGCATGTAGGTGGGTGGGGGGGTTGGTAGCTGGGCGGCAGGCATGTAGGTGGGTGGGGGATTGATAGCTGGGCGGCAGGCATGTAGGTGGGTGGGGGGGTTGGTAGCTGGGTGGCAGGCATGTAGGTGGGTGGGGGGGTTGGTAGCTGGGCGGCAGGCATGTAGGTGGGTGGGGGGGTTGGTGGCTGGGCGGCAGGCATGTAGGTGGGTGGGGGGATTGGTAGCTGGGCGGCAGGCATGTAGGTGGGTGGGGGGATTGGTAGCTGGGCGGCAGGCATGTGGTGAAGGTCCGGATTAATGTGGGCAATCTGTATGTACAGGGTGTGGGAAACATATAAGATAGGCTCTTATTCAGGGTGAAGGTCCGGATTAATGTGGGCAATCTGTATGTACAGGGTGGGGGAAACATATAAGATAGGCTCTTATTCAGGGTGAAGGTCCGGATTAATGTGGGCAATCTGTATGTACAGGGTGTGGGAAACATACAAGATAGGCTCTTATTCAGGGTGAAGGTCCGGATTAATGTGGGCAATCTGTATGTACAGGGTGTGGGAAACATACAAGATAGGCTCTTATTCAGGGTGAAGGTCCGGATTAATGTGGGCAATCTGTATGTACAGGGTGTGGGAAACATACAAGATAGGCTCTTATTCAGGGTGAAGGTCCGGATTAATGTGGGCAATCTGTATGTACAGGGTGGGGGAAACATATAAGATAGGCTCTTATTCAGGGTGAAGGTCCGGATTAATGTGGGCAATCTGTATGTACAGGGTGTGGGAAACATACAAGATAGGCTCTTATTCAGGGTGAAGGTCCGGATTAATGTGGGCAATCTGTATGTACAGGGTGTGGGAAACATACAAGATAGGCTCTTATTCAGGGTGAAGGTCTGGATTAATGTGGGCAATCTGTATGTACAGGGTGTGGGAAACATACAAGATAGGCTCTTATTCAGGGTGAAGGTCCGGATTAATGTGGGCAATCTGTATGTACAGGGTGGGGGAAACATACAAGATAGGCTCTTATTCAGGGTGAAGGTCCGGATTAATGTGGGCAATCTGTATGTACAGGGTGTGGGAAACATACAAGATAGGCTCTTATTCAGGGTGAAGGTCCGGATTAATGTGGGCAATCTGTATGTACAGGGTGGGGGAAACATATAAGATAGGCTCTTATTCAGGGTGAAGGTCCGGATTAATGTGGGCAATCTGTATGTACAGGGTGTGGGAAACATACAAGATAGGCTCTTATTCAGGGTGAAGGTCCGGATTAATGTGGGCAATCTGTATGTACAGGGTGTGGGAAACATACAAGATAGGCTCTTATTCAGGGTGAAGGTCTGGATTAATGTGGGCAATCTGTATGTACAGGGTGTGGGAAACATACAAGATAGGCTCTTATTCAGGGTGAAGGTCCGGATTAATGTGGGCAATCTGTATGTACAGGGTGTGGGAAACATACAAGATAGGCTCTTATTCAGGGTGAAGGTCTGGATTAATGTGGGCAATCTGTATGTACAGGGTGTGGGAAACATACAAGATAGGCTCTTATTCAGGGTGAAGGTCCGGATTAATGTGGGCAATCTGTATGTACAGGGTGTGGGAAACATACAAGATAGGCTCTTATTCAGGGTGAAGGTCCGGATTAATGTGAGTAATCTGTATGTACAGGGTGTGGGAAACATACAAGATAGGCTCTTATTCAGGGTGAAGGTCCGGATTAATGTGGGCAATCTGTATGTACAGGGTGTGGGAAACATACAAGATAGGCTCTTATTCAGGGTGAAGGTCCGGATTAATGTGAGTAATCTGTATGTACAGGGTGTGGGAAACATACAAGATAGGCTCTTATTCAGGGTGAAGGTCCGGATTAATGTGGGCAATCTGTATGTACAGGGTGTGGGAAACATACAAGATAGGCTCTTATTCAGGGTGAAGGTCCGGATTAATGTGAGTAATCTGTATGTACAGGGTGTGGGAAACATACAAGATAGGCTCTTATTCAGGGTGAAGGTCCGGATTAATGTGGGCAATCTGTATGTACAGGGTGTGGGAAACATACAAGATAGGCTCTTATTCAGGGTGAAGGTCCGGATTAATGTGAGTAATCTGTATGTACAGGGTGTGGGAAACATACAAGATAGGCTCTTATTCAGGGTGAAGGTCCGCTTTAATCCGGCCCTTTATAGAACACCAGGCTCCCGCAGCTTATCTCTGATTGTTATAAACAAAGGCCTTAGAATAAGAGAACATGACATATATTTATCTGTAACATTTATAACATCTTATGAAAGTGACATCATTATATAATAACAGGAAGTGATTTCATTTATACTGGAGCCGGATTAATTCAGACTAACTGCGACTCCTCAGCTCTGGTTGTTAGTCATGTGATGAGCAGTAAGATTTACTGACACATCGGGGGGGGGGAGGGTTTAGCTCCTCTTTATTGGCTCATTATGTCCTTTATTTTGCTGATTTTCTCCTGCGCTCGCCTCTCGTGCTTTGTTTGGTCCTTTTTACTCAGGTGCTTCTTCTCCTCTTTGCTGAAGAGGAAAAGCTCGGCAGAGAACTTGTGCACGCCGGGCTGCTTCTTCAGGATCTCGTCTCTCACCTTGTCGGTGGCTTCGTCCAGGTCATCGATCACCACCACCACCCTCTTCTTCCCTATCAAGAGAGAGTGATAATTAACGCTAATTACTAAGTAATATGGCGCAGTGCTCTGATACCACTTACAAATATCTACGGAAATCGGGGATGCCCAAACCCCCAGAGACAGGCAGGCTGATTCATCACTAACGCCAGGTAGCGACAGATGAGCGTCTGTAGCAGGCATTTCAGAGCGCCCGCTAGTAGTCGCTGTGCTTGGCCGTGGGTCGCTAGTTTATAGCGACGGGCAGGCTGATTCATCACTAACGCCAGGTAGCGACAGATGAGCGTCTGTAGCAGGCATTTCAGAGCGCCCGCTAGTAGTCGCTGTGCTTGGCCGTGGGTCGCTAGTTTATAGCGACGGGCAGGCTGATTCATCACTAACGCCAGGTAGCGACAGATGAGCGTCTTTAGCGGAATTTTCAGAGCGCCCACTAGTAGTCGCTGTGCTTGGCCGTGGGTCGCTAGTTTATAGCGACGGACAGGCTGATCCATCACTAACGCCAGGTAGCGACAGATGAGCGTATTTAGCGGAATTTTCAGAGTGCCCGCTAGTAGCCGCTGTGCTCAGCTGTGGGTCGCTAGTTTATAGCGACGGGCAGGCTGATTCATCACTAATGCCAGGTAGCGACAGATGAGCGTCTGTAGCAGCATTTTCAGAGCGCCCGCTAGTAGTCACTGTGCTTGGCTGTGGGCCGCTAGTTTATAGCGACGGGCAGGCTGATTCATCACTAACGCCAGGTAGCGACAGATGAGTGTCTGTAGCAGGAATTTCAGAGCGCCCACTAGTAGACGCAGTGCTCGGCCGTGGGTCGCTAGTTTATAGCGACGGGCAGGCTGATTCATCACTAACGCCAGGTAGCGACAGATGAGCATCTGTAGCGGCATTTTCAGACCGCCCACTAGTAGTCGCTGTGCTCGGCCGTGGGTCGCTACTTCATACCGACTCAGTTGCTGTGCAGCAATGATGAATAAATTGTGAGGAGTCGCTATTTGACCAGTACAGCGCTGTATGGGAACGCATGTCAGTGCGACCGACTCACAACATATTCATTAAAAAAACAGCCTCACAAATCTCTGGCGCTGACAAATGCTTCTCTGAAGCCCAGAGCGCAGGAGGCGGTGTGATTAAAGTCTGTTTTTCAGCATCTATCCACCAGTAACAAAGCGAAAACATGTGGAATTACATTGTAACAACATTGTAACATGACACTTTAATGGCAGAGCTGTGATGTCATTTCTGAAGAAATATATGAAACATGAAACATTTTTTGAAAAAACTGCTTTTTCAATGCCAGAAGAGGTCACAGCGTCAGGTAGCGCCTTGTTAATGAGAGGAAGCGACAGGTAGCGGCAGGTGAACGCCGGACACGGCAGCAATTACACATTTATCAAGCAGAATCTGTGGAGCGACTGGGATAGCGCCATGTAGCGTCCGATTCATCATTATCCCAGCCTCAGCGTACAGCGCCGGCGTTCAGCCTTGCACAGCGCCACGTCGTACCTCTCGCTACCTGTCGCTCTCCCATACATTTCAATGGACGATCCTTTTCTTCTCTTTAAACTGGGTTTTTTTTTTTTTTTTTTAAATCTCAGAAATTGTGACCTTCTGGCCTTGAAAAAGCAGTTTTTTCAAAAAATGTTCATGTTTTATATATTTGTGCAGAAATGACATTACAATTTGTTCATGTTACGATGTTTTTACAATGTAATTACATATGTTTTCGCTTTGTTACTGGTGGACACATGCCAAAAAACAGACTTTAAACACACCGCCTCCTGCGCTCTGAGCTTCAGAGAAGCATTTTTCAGCGCCTGAGTTTTTTTTTTATGAATATGTTGTGAGTTGGTCGCACAGTCGCTAACATGCGCTCCCATACAGCGCTGTACTGGTCAAACAGCGACTCCTTACCATGTATTCATCATTGCTGCACAGCGACTGAGTTGCTATGAACTAGCGACCCACGGCCGAGCATAGCGACTACTAGCGGGCGCTCTGAAAATGCCGCTACAGACGCACATCTGTCGCTACCTGGCGTTAGTGATGAATCAGCCTGTTAATATTGCACACACTAGAATATTATAAAAAGTATTTCTTTATTGATCCATACAAAAATCACTAAGGACAATTTGAACAATTTCTAAAACATGTAAGACACACACAAATCTCATAATCTGCCATGGGGGGGGGGGGCACTGTTGTTCAGGGCTGCCATTATAATAATCAATAAATATATAAAAATATATATACACCAATATAAACACCCACAGCCCTACTAAGGGCAATAACTCATCAATTTGCTATGTGCTCAAGTGCATCAAAAGCAAATAGAAAATCAGATAAACCCAGTGCAAAACATCTGCAACATATTCATTGAGGTACAAATACATGAAAAAAAGACACACACGCACTTATATTAGTATAGGGCAGACCTGGGCAATGTACGGCCCTTTGCTAGGCTCTTACCGGCCCGGGCTGAGCTGGCCAGTAAGAGACGCAGAGGAAGGGAGAACATTCCAGACCCGACGAGCCGAGTGGCCGATCGGCTGCTGCTTAACTTAGGTGATCGCCTGTGTACAGTGCAAGAGGCTTAGGTTAAGCAGCAGCCTATCGGCCGCTCGGCTCGTCGGGTCTGGCGTGTTCTCCCTTCCTCTGAGGAAGCCAGACCTGATGAGCAGGTGATAGAGACCTGGGGACTTGGGCAGGGCAGAGTAGGGGCTCCAGAGCATCTCCACTCACTGGCTGTAGCAGTTGGTAGTGCAGGGGTCAATTGCAGACCCGCAGTGCGGGCTGTCTGGCCGGGAGGTATGCTGTCTGTCACATTGAAGGTGAGAGGGAGGGGGGCAGAGGAAGGGGCTGCTAAACAATCCCCTTCTGCCAGTGTCTCTCAGTGACGACATGACAGGCAGAGCAAGCTGTAGTGATAAGCCGGCTTTGCAGAAGAATGAAAAGGAAGCCTGCAGCGCGGGGGATGTAGTGTGACGTTGGTGCTCAGTAAGTCTGCTCAGAAAGATGATGTAGTTTGCTTGTGTTTTCCCTTCTGCTTCCTTCCTGCCTGCTGTCTCTTTTCACCATGTACCTGCCCACCATGCTCTCACCATGCCCCCTTCCTGCTGTCCACCATGCTCTCACCATGCCCCCTTCCTGCTGTCCACCATGCTGTCACCATGCCCCCTTCCTGCTGCCCACCATGCTCTCACCATGCCCCCTTCCTGCTCCCCACCATGCTGTCACCATGCCCCCTTCCTGCTGCCCACCATGCTCTCACCATGTCCCCTTCCTGCTGCCCATCATGCTTTCACCATGTCCCCTTCCTGCTGCCCACCATGCTCTCACCATGTCCCCTTCCTGCTGCCCACCATGCTGTCACCATGTCCCCTTCCTGCTGCCCATCATGCTTTCACCATGTCCCCTTCCTGCTGCCCACCATGCTCTCACCATGTCCCCTTCCTGCTGCCCATCATGCTTTCACCATGTCCCCTTCCTGCTGCCCATCATGCTTTCACCATGTCCCCTTCCTGCTGCCCACCATGCTCTCACCATGCCCCCTTCCTGCTGCCCACCATGCTGTCACCATGTCCCCTTCCTGCTGCCCATCATGCTTTCACCATGTCCCCTTCCTGCTGCCCACCATGCTCTCACCATGTCCCCTTCCTGCTGCCCACCATGCTCTCACCATGCCCCCTTCCTGCTGCCCACCATGCTCTCACCATGCCCCCTTCCTGCTGCCCACCATGCTGTTACCATGTCCCCTTCCTGCTGCCCATCATGCTTTCACCATGTCCCCTTCCTGCTGCCCACCATGCTCTCACCATGCCCCCTTCCTGCTGCCCACCATGCTGTCACCATGTCCCCTTCCTGCTGCCCATCATGCTTTCACCATGTCCCCTTCCTGCTGCCCACCATGCTCTCACCATGTCCCCTTCCTGCTGCCCACCATGCTCTCACCATGCCCCCTTCCTGCTGTCCACCATGCTCTCACCATGTCCCCTTCCTGCTGCCCATCATGCTTTCACCATGCCCCCTTCCTGCTGCCCACCATGCTCTCACCATGCCCCCTTCCTGCTGCCCACCATGCTCTCACCATGCCCCCTTCCTGCTGCCCATCATGCTTTCACCATGTCCCCTTCCTGCTGCCCACCATGCTCTCACCATGTCCCCTTCCTGCTGCCCACCATGCTCTCACCATGCCCCCTTCCTGCTGCCCACCATGCTCTCACCATGCCCCCTTCCTGCTGCCCACCATGCTGTCACCATGTCCCCTTCCTGCTGCCCATCATGCTTTCACCATGTCCCCTTCCTGCTGCCCACCATGCTCTCACCATGCCCCCTTCCTGCTGCCCACCATGCTGTCACCATGTCCCCTTCCTGCTGCCCATCATGCTTTCACCATGTCCCCTTCCTGCTGCCCACCATGCTCTCACCATGTCCCCTTCCTGCTGCCCACCATGCTCTCACCATGCCCCCTTCCTGCTGTCCACCATGCTCTCACCATGTCCCCTTCCTGCTGCCCATCATGCTTTCACCATGTCCCCTTCCTGCTGCCCACCATGCTCTCACCATGTCCCCTTCCTGCTGCCCACCATGCTCTCACCATGCCCCCTTCCTGCTGTCCACCATGCTCTCACCATGTCCCCTTCCTGCTGCCCATCATGCTTTCACCATGTCCCCTTCCTGCTGCCCACCATGCTCTCACCATGCCCCCTTCCTGCTGCCCACCATGCTCTCACCATGCCCCCTTCCTGCTGTCCACCATGCTCTCACCATGTCCCCTTCCTGCTGCCCACCATGCTCTCACCATGCCCCCTTCCTGCTGTCCACCATGCTCTCACCATGTCCCCTTCCTGCTGCCCACCATGCTCTCACCATGTCCCCTTCCTGCTGCCCACCATGCTCTCACCATGTCCCCTTCCTGCTGCCCACCATGCTCTCACCATGCCCCCTTCCTGCTGTCCACCATGCTCTCACCATGTCCCCTTCCTGCTGCCCATCATGCTTTCACCATGTCCCCTTCCTGCTGCCCACCATGCTCTCACCATGCCCCCTTCCTGCTGCCCACCATGCTCTCACCATGCCCCCTTCCTGCTGTCCACCATGCTCTCACCATGTCCCCTTCCTGCTGCCCACCATGCTCTCACCATGCCCCCTTCCTGCTGTCCACCATGCTCTCACCATGTCCCCTTCCTGCTGCCCACCATGCTGTCACCATGCCCCCTTCCTGCTGTCCACATGCTCTCACCATGCCCCCTTCCTGCTGTCCACCATGCTCTCACCATGCCCCCTTCCTGCTGTCCACCATGCTCTCACCATGCCCCCTTCCTGCTGTCCACCATGCTCTCACCATGCCCCCTTCCTGCTGTCCACCATGCTCTCACCATGTCCCCTTCCTGCTGTCCACCATGCCCCCTTCCTGCGGTCCACCATGCTCTCACCATGTCCCCTTCCTGCGGTCCACCATGCTCTCACCATGCCCCCTTCCTGCTGCCCACCATGCTGTCACCATGCCCCCTTCCTGCTGTCCACATGCTCTCACCATGCCCCCTTCCTGCTGTCCACCATGCTCTCACCATGCCCCCTTCCTGATGTCCACCATGCTCTCACCATGTCCCCTTCCTGCTGTCCACCATGCCCCCTTCCTGCGGTCCACCATGCTCTCACCATGTCCCCTTCCTGCGGTCCACCATGCTCTCACCATGCCCCCTTCCTGCTGCCCACCATGATCTCACCATGCCCCCTTCCTGCTGCCCACCATGCTCACACTTTGCCCCCCAGCTGATCTGAGCTCTCCTTCTAGACTGCCAGAAGCCAAGGGCTTCTCTGATTGGCTGGGAAACGATCACACCAGAACGTTTGAAGTGGACCAAAACCCTGCTTTATCAGCCTGGGAATCTTATAGATCCCCTCCCCGCGGGGCATCCAAAATCGGGATGCCCTGCTGTGTGAAACCCCCAGGTCGCCCATAAACTCACCTTCTTTCCCAGTTCAATAGCGCATGGACGAGCTGCGGCCGCATGCCCGCTATCCCTCTAGCAGGGCGCGTGCCTGTGTCGGCCATCTGTTAGAGGGAAGCGCGAGATGCAGCCGCCAGCGCACTTGTCACTTAGACGCCCCATAGCTCAGTGGCCCTCCACAATATTTTTAGTTTCTCATGTGGCCCCATGGAAAAAATAATTGCCCACCCCTGGTATAGGGTAATGTCCGTGGTGTGACCAGACGAATGCCCCCTGGAAAGAGCCCACGCGTTCCGAGACAACCTGTCTCTTTCTCAAGGCAGAGTAGGATTTTTGTATTATATGGATCAATAAAGAAATACTGTTTATAATATTCTAGTGCGTGCAATATTAAATCTCTGGTTTACACTTCTGGGGGTTTGGGCATCCCCGAATTCCATAGATATCTGTCAGCAGAGAGGGTGAGAATATTCTGTCACCGGGCACAAGGATCCAAAATACCACACCTCCCAAGTGTCCCTGATTTAGAGGGACTGTCCCTCTTCTGAGTCAGTGTCCCCCCTGTCCCTCGTTGTTCTCATTTGTCCCTCTTTGAGGTGTAACATGCAGATCTGCAGCAATAAGTTATTCATTTACCTATTCAAATTATTTCTATTTTTTTAACTGTTACATCCTATCATCTATTTATCTATCTATCTATCTATCTATCTATCTATCTATCTATCTATCTATCCCATATCTATCTATCTATCTATCTATCTATCTATCTATCTCATATCTATCTATCTATCTATCTATCTATCTATCTATCTATCTATCTCATATCTATCTATCTATCTATCTATCTATCTATCTATCTATCTCATATCTATCTATCTATCTATCTATCTATCTATCTATCTATCTATCTCATATCTATCAATCTATCTATCTATCTATCTATCTATCTATCTATCTATCTAGCTACCTCCTATCTATCTATCTATCTATCTATCTATCTATCTATCTATCTATCTCATATCTATCTATCTATCTATCTATCTATCTATCTATCTATCTCATATCTATCTATCTATCTATCTATCTATCTATCTATCTCATATCTATCTATCTATCTATCTATCTATCTATCTATCTCATATCTATCTATCTATCTATCTATCTATCTATCTATCTATCTATCTCATATCTATCTATCTATCTATCTATCTATCTATCTATCTATCTCATATCTATCTATCTATCTATCTATCTATCTATCTATCTATCTATCTATCTCATATCTATCTATCTATCTATCTATCTCATATCTATCTATCTATCTATCTATCTATCTATCTATCTATCTATCTCATATCTATCTATCTATCTATCTATCTATCTATCTATCTATCTATCTCATATCTATCTATCTATCTATCTATCTATCTATCTATCTATCTATCTAATATCTATCTATCTATCTATCTATCTATCTATCTATCTATCTCTCTCTCTCTTACCATATTTAGCTGATAGGGCCTCCAGGTCCTCATGGTAGAGCGCCTCCTTTAGGTCGGTGAGGTGGATCTTCCCATGTTTCCTGCTGTGATACAGGACCACAAGCTTACACTTGAACGCTTTCTCTTTTAAGTCGTTGTTAGCGGGAAGCTTGTAATGTCGCACGTCTGCGTTTTCCGTTGGGAACTGAAGACTGAGCCAGGAATAATCGCTCTGATCTGACCTGGAGAAGATGGCCACAGTGGGCTTAGAGGGTGCCGGGGCGGCCTGAGAAGGTAAAGACAGGGTGAATTATCTTCAGCAACTCTTTAATCCAGACCCTCACCCTGAATAAGAGCCTATCTTGTATGTTTCCCCCCCTGTACATACAGATTGCCCACATTAATCCGGACCTTCACCCTGAATAAGAGCCTATCTTGTATGTTTCCCCCTCTGTACATACAGATTGCCCACATTAATCCGGACCTTCACCCTGAATAAGAGCCTATCTTGTATGTTTCCCCCTCTGTACATACAGATTGCCCACATTAATCCGGACCTTCACCCTGAATAAGAGCCTATCTTGTATGTTTCCCCCCCGTACATACAGATTGCCCACATTAATCTGGACCTTCACCCTGAATAAGAGCCTATCTTGTATGTTTCCCCCCCTGTACATACAGATTGCTCACATTAATCCAGACCTTCACCCTGAATAAGAGTCTATCTTGGTTGTCCCCCCCCCCCCCCCCATACATACAGATTGCTCACATTAATCCAGATATTCACCCTGAATAAGAGCCTATCTTGTATGTTTCCCCCCTGTACATACAGATTGCCCACATTAATCCGGACTCTCACCCTGAATAAGAGCCTATCTTGTATGTCCTCCCCCCCGTACATACAGATTGCCCACATTAAAAATCACCCTACCTGTGCCTACTGCATGTTCTGAGCCTTTAAACATCCAAGATGGCGGCCTATGGAGTCTTAGGCTGCCTGCTGACAGGAAGAGCCTTCTGATTGTGCCACTTTGCATTCTGGGATTGCTGTCTTTTCCTGACCCCACCTCTGCTCTGACTGAGCAAAGCACGGCTATAACCCCGCCCCCTGTACTTTATCCCGCTCTCCTCTCCTCAGTAAGTGTGATGCTTCTGAGGCAAGATGGCGGCGCCTGTATCCTAGAGTCCTGAACAGAGTTGCAAAATAATAAGTAAGTGACTAAAAACTTAAAATATAATAATTTTAGATGCCGGGGAATCGTTTTTTAAGGGTTTGGGCTTTTCAATAAATGATGCTGAAGGTTGGCCACTGTGCCTGTGTTCCAAGTCAGACTAAGGGGGTTATTTAAGAAACGTGAACGCCAGGTAGCGCCACGTAGCATCGGGTGAACGCTGGGCGAAGTATGTGAAAACCATATATATAAAGTGAACCTGGTGAGCGCCTCTAATAGCGCCATGTAGCGTCACATGTATCACTAGCGGTGGCCCAGTGTATAGCGCCGGCGCTCTGGGTTCAGCACGCCATGTAGCGCCTGTCGCTCAGTGTCGCTCTCCCATACATTTCAATGGGGTTTCATTTGGTTGTGTATAAATAGCGTGCTGCTAAAGTAATTTTTTGCATTTTTGAGGCAAATCATTGTGTGTCTCTCCTGCCCGGCAACCAAACACTTATATTGTTATTTTTGTTTTTATTTATTTATGCAGCTTTGTATGTTGTGGTCGCCATTGCAGCGTCAGTGTCGCAGTGTTACACAATGTCATTCCTTGTGTTCTCGCTTTGGTGCTGGTGGATATGTGATGAGAAACAGACTTTTATCACACAGCGTCTGGCGCTCGGCGTTAGAGCCCAGTTTTAGAGCCAACGCTGGTTGCGCGTATTTTTTTCTTAAATACGGGCTTCAGCGCCAGACGACTTAACTGGCGCTACCTATCGCTCGCCGCAGCGTTGTCCTGTTAGATGCAGCGTAGATTCTTGGCTGCTATGACCTCGGGACACCACCTAGCGTTCTCCATTGGCTCTGTAGTGAATCAGGAAAGCGCCCCCTAGAGACATCACATTTATCAATGCTGGACACTAAGCTAGGTCACAGCGCCCGACACCCGCTTGCAGTATCTCGCTCTAAGCGCCACTACATAATCATGTTTTTGTATGAATTATCTTTTCTATCGTTTTTTCAAATAAAATAAATATTAAATGTATATTTGTTGTGAAATAATAGATGTTTATAGGGGTTATTATATGTAAATTCCCCTCAGTCATGTGCTTTGTGAAAAAAAATATATATATTATAAACCCCAGACAAATGCAATCCTCTATACTCTATAGAGTGAATTGAGTGACCTTATGGGTAGAACGCCCAGAGCAGGTTAATTATCCTAACTGATTACAGGAGGTTTGGTTAGCGCATGACTGACTAAAAAAAGAGATAAAAAGTTTTTTACTCATTTACTTCATTAGATGTCATGATTAAGGACCTATTGTCCGAAACACGTTGGCGTTAGGGCCCTTCCCGTACATGCATATTACTTTGTGACCTGTTGGATTATTGATTTTAACTGAAGAAAATAAATGCTGAAGATTTTACAACATTTGCTGGCTGGCTCAATACTTCTTACTGCCACTACATAAACGCTCACATGGCAATACGTGGCGCTAGTCTTAAATTAGCCTCCGAAGTCTGTAAATGACCAGGAAAAGCCCCATGACTTACTGTATAGACTGGAGAGTCACAACAGTGCTGTATAAAGGTGTGTTGGCCGGGGCTTTACCATTGATATATATAGCGGGTGGGTAACTGGCATTGGTAGGACCCATCAATTCCAGCCACCAAGATTCAGCATTTATTTATGTTTTTTTTTTTTTTTTTTTATGTCTGGTGTAACACAAAATACTCACATGTGGAATTGTCGGGGCTGGAGAAGCTCTTTCTATATGGAAACAGAGAATAGTGAATATTTGTAGAAATCGCCATTGTTAGATAAATGCACTGAAACTGTTATTGCAAGTCCTGACCACATTGGAGCTTTACATCATGATGGGCTGCTGATGATTTTACCTGTAACTGGCACTATATAAACTTTACGGGGAATTCTCAAGCTTTAAAACATCTGTAATTATAAGGCCATTGCATGATTGCACACACATAGAAATATTTGCTTCGCATTTGTCCCATCCGTGCAGCGAGACAAACACAAGCAAGTGTGCACAAGCAATCACGATATGTGGGCACCACTAAAGCAGTATATCTCCAATAAATTATAAGGAAAAGAGTGGCTTTCCTAGAACGGAAAGTATTTGCACAGTACCCAGTCCAAGGACAGATAGCATTACCCATCTACCCTTGCAGTAGGTGGAGCTATGCAAATCATCTCTTTACATCTCTGCGCCATCCAAGGCCCTTAGAACCACTAAGGGTGCAATGCCAAGGATTAGCTTTAAATTTTATACAGCCAGACACATCCAACTAGAGGACACGTGTTTTTTTTTTTTTTTTTATTGAAGCCGCCTGTGTGATAAACACACCATGAAAAACGTGCCACCCAAAGTGAAAAGTGCAAACACACTGAAAAACACTTTGGGGTGCCCATTCCAGGCCCGTCTCGCAGAGACAGGGCCCCTTTCCCCTACTCTCCCGGAGGACGAGCCCCCTGACAGAGAGTACAAGGATACATATCCCTCCCTCCCGAAGGAGAAGAGGGAACTTAGTCCTCAGGTACTACCCGAAGGATTCCCTGTGGACCACTGACTGCAGCCCTCAGTGAAAGGCTTTCCCTGGCGGTTACCCAGCCAGGAACTAACTCGCTTCGGCCCCGGGGTTTCCTTGGCTGGCCATAAGACCTGCCTTGTACCTGCCTCAAGGGGGATCCACTGGGCGGGGTTTCCGAGGCGAGGCCAAAAGGCTTATAACCTCTTCCACCCCCGTTCTTGGGGACAGGGCCCATAAGGGTCCAGGCACCCACAACAACACGTGAACAAACCACACATAAAAAACTAAAGTGCTATGACGTGAAATATGGGGAAGGAACTTAAGTGCTAAAAGCGAGGTGCTTTGTGCAAAGACAGAGCGGAGCCTTACGGCTTTAAAAATTCTTCTGGTGGAGCTGAAGAAACGTGTGCCGGTGACCTTACGCCTTACTCGTGCACTGCGCAAGTAGTGACTTTTGGGCACCCTGGGCGCCACTCCAGGGGGCATCAGCAGACGGCTTCAAAGCGTTTCCCAGCCTTGGGCCAGATACCTGGCTGACCAGCCGTCTCCCAGCGGGGGTCACCACTCCCCCTCGAGCACATTCCCAGGCAGAGGGCAATCTTTTCGCTAAAAGGTGACATCCCGCTACAGATGTCACACTCCAGCTACTAGGAGAGGTCTCCCCACATCAACCTCTGCCGGTCATGATCCCGTGGGATAAGGACTGGCCCAACACACTAGCCAGCCAAAAGGCTGAGAAACATACCCAGCAGGGGATAGCCACAACCCTAGGCGGCTTCCCAGGGGGCCCTGTTCCCCCCCTGGGAGAACCACCTTCAGGATCATGGTATCTCCCCTGCCAGGTAAGTATAGTGGACATTTTATTTTTTTATTGAAGCCGCCTGTGTGATAAACACACCGTGAAAAACGTGCCACCCAAAGTGAAAAGTGCAAACACACTGAAAAACACTTTGGGGTGCCCATTCTAGGCCCGTCTCGCAGAGACAGGGCCCCTTTCCCCTACTCTCCTGGAGGACGAGCCCCCTGACAGAGAGTACAAGGATACTTATCCCTCCCTCCCGGAGGAGAAGAGGGAACTTAGTCCTCAGGTACTACCCGAAGGATTCCCTGTGGACCACAGATTGGATCCCTCAGTGAAAAGCTTTCTCTGGCGGTTTCCCGACCAGGTACTAACTCGCTTCGGCACCGGGGTTTCCTTGGCTGGCCATAAGACCTGCCTTGTACTAGCCCGGGCCTCAAGGGGGATCCACTGGGCAGGGTTTCCAAGGCGAGGCCAGAAGGCCTATAACCTCTTCCACCCCCGTTCTTGGGGACAGGGCCCATAAGGATCCAGGCACCCACAACAAGAACAACACACGTGAACAAACACACATCAAAAATAAGTGCTATGGCGTGAAATAAATTAAGGGGATGGGGATTAAAGTGCTATAAAGCAAAGGTGCTCTGTGCGAAGACAGAGCGGAGCCTTACGGCTTTAAAAATTCTTCTGGTGGAGCCGTGAGGCCCCGCCAACAAGGCGGAGCTCTAAAGAAACGTGTGCCGGTGACCTTACACCTTACCCGTGCACTGCGTGAGTAGTGACTTTCGGGCACCCTGGGCACCACCCCAGGGGGCATCAGCAGACGGCTTCAAAGCGTTTCCCAGCCCTGGGCCAGATACCTGGCTGACCAGCAAGTATAGTGGACATGTGTTTCGAGCTTTAGGCTCTCATCAGCACTAGGGCAGATGCCTCTTGCTGTATGGGGGGGTGAGTACCAAAACATAGTCGCAAGCCAGTATGTGGAGAGAGCCATGATAGGCCTAATATAGGGGGACTAAAGAGACCAAAAAAACCCTCTAACCCCCCATACAGCCAGAGGCATCCGCCCTACTGCTGATGAGAGCCTAAAGCTCGAAACACGTGGCCACTAGTTGGATGTGTCTGGCTGTATAAAATGTAAAGCTAATCCTTTTCATTGCACCCTTAGCGGTTCTAAGGGTAAAGAGATGATTTGCATAGCTCCGCCTACTGCAGGGGTGGATGGGTAATGCTATCTGTCCTTGGACTGGGTACTGTGCAAATACTTTCCGTTCTAGGAAAGCCACTCTTTTCCTTTACCTGAGTAGAGGGTTTTTTTGGTCTCTTTAGCCCCCCTATATTAAGCCTAACATGGGGCTCTCCACATACTGCCTTGCGACTATGTTCCAATAAATTATAAAATGGTGGTGCTTCCCCTAGACCCAAAATACACAATGAAGAACCAACCAAATAGAGTCTAGAAATAGGGCGCTGACACCATCAGGATATTATATACATACAATAAATAATAATAATAATAATAATAATAATAATAATAATAATATACTGGCGGATAAAAATACAATAAATAGCCCTCTCCACAATCACTGTGCTAAAATATTGCCAATAAATAGCATAAAAAGAAGTGCAATTCAATATGGTTGTACTATATACACTAAAGTGCCAATATGTGCAGTGAGCCTCAATTAATATTGTCATATTGCCAAAATAGACAGTATACTTATTATAAAATAGAGAAGTAGGGAATGTAATTCAAATTTTTATCTATACCCAGACAAGAAAGGTTTTGCAAATTAACAACTGTGAATCAAAAAAGAGATACCACCCAATATAAGATGCCCAGGTCCCTGCGCGCTCCACTGTGCACCCAAAGCTTCTACAGGGGTAAGGATTACTCACGTCTTAAAGGAGCCACAGCACTCAAACCAGTTAGCTTGCTGACCAACCTACAATCTGTCTCTAAACTTGGTTAAAAACAGAGGCTCGGTCACACACATCTGCAGAAGTAGCTTAAGCTGCACCACCAGCGCCAAGGTGCCTCTGTGGGTGCAGTCCTAACTCTAATCTCTGAGAGCCTCATTTGGGACATACAATGGAATAGATAAATTGGGAGCAGGCTTACCTGAGGTTGCCCTAAACCTCAAGTGCAAGCCATGGGTTGGAAGGGTCAAAGACCTTGCAATACAGCCCAGACCCCACACCCCATGTGCCTGCACACTTTGCTTATTTGTTGCTTTGTTTCTTTTGAATCTGTGCAAGCACATGGGGTGTGGGGTCTAGGCTGTATTGCAAGGTCTTTGACCCTTCCAACCCATGGCTTGCACTTGAGGTTTAGGGCAACCTAATTGCAGATGGTGTCAGTGATCCATTTCTAGACTCTATTTGTGCACACACATGTCCGGAGCGGTGGGCTGCCCAAACCTTGGTGCCTGGGGAGCAGTTGGGGGGGGGGGGGGGGTGCCATGCTCAGGAGAACTTCAATCATGTCCCAGACGAAAACCAAACCCGCAAACTTATGAGAGGGTCAATTCATGGTCGTGCGCCAACGAATTTGTGCGTGTTTTTAGGCATGCCACCCCAGGGCTGGCCCACCAATAGGTCCACAAATGCTAATTGCACACTGCTAAATCTAATATCCAATTTATTAGAGCATAAGAAGTTAATACATAGTACTACATACACATAACAACATATACACACACAGTTAAAAAACACTTATTAAAACCCAAAGAAAGTGGGGAGGAGCTCCAGGGCTATACTAATACCAAATAGATAATCAATTGATAATATACCCAAACATCAATATTAATGGCATACATCTCATAGTGCAATGGCGCTTATGGAAGGTGCTGAGTGCATGAAGTGCCTAGTGTCTACTTATAAAGTAGCAAAGTGGTGGAGGACCACGCAGCGCGGCGGTGAGGTAAGTGGGGAGGACAGGGGGCTTTCTTTGGAATTTCGCAGTGTTATCGTATACTGCGAGTACATATGTTTACCTGCTTACACCATATGTGAATGGCGCTTATCAGATCTTGTAGTAGCACAGTATAGGCTTAGTCTTAGAGTAGATGCACCTCTTTCTGCACATGGCACTTTCTTTGTATTATATGTATTGCATGATTGCACGGGTTGTTATTATGCTGTGAGCACTGCGAGTTTTTAGCAGTGCAATCTTTCACAAATAGACAGAGCACTTTATAAGTAGACACTAGGCACTTCATGCACTCAGCACCTTCCATAAGCGCCATTGCACTATGAGATGTATGCCATTAATATTGATGTTTGGGTATATTATCAATTGATTATCTATTTGGTATTAGTATAGCCCTGGAGCTCCTCGCCACTTTCTTTGGGTTTTAATAAGTGTTTTTTAACTGTGTATATGTTATGTGTATGTAGTACTATGTATTAACTTCTTATGCTCTAATAAATTGGATATTAGATTTAGCAGTGTGCAATTAGCATTTGTGGACCTATTGGTGGGCCAGCCCTGGGGTCGCACCATACATAGAGGGTTGTGAGTAGTAGGTCTCTTTAGTTGGCACCTGCCATATATATGATTGTGTAGGTGGTGCATACCTAATAAGTGAAGTTGGATTTTTAGGCATGCCAGGTTGAGCTCGGGCTCCCGTCTGATTCATGGTGGGCAAAATGGGATGCGCCTATTTTCGTGCACTAACTTACACACTTGCAGTGCACCCACCAAAGCGCAAACTTGCCGCCTCAAACTGTCTCCGGTGCCTGATTTATGGAAGGTTTAGGGGGCAGAAAAGCATGCGCAAATGTGGCAATTTGAAGAGTGAATTTCCTACAGCAAATAGGTGGAGGAAACTGTTGATTCCAGTGAGTAAAAGGCTTATTTCACGTCCTGCATGTTTTTTTTTTAACAATGAAAGTGTCTGCTGCAAGTTCTTTTTAGTGATGGAACCCTTTTTTTTTTGGGGGGGGGGGTTTGGGTAGAAAATATTTTTTACAAAAAAATGGTCAAAAATCACAAAAATTGGGGTAAAACACCAAAAATGTGGATTTTGGACCCCAATGTAGCAAAAAAAAAACCAATAGTTAAATTCTTAAGCATTAATACGCAAACCAAACAGGGTTAAAGTGGACCAACACCCAGGATTTTGACTATCCTGGGTTTTGGTCCACTTCATTGGGGCACCCCGATCGTGGGTGCCCCGCTCTGTGAAACCCCCCAGAAAGCCACAAAAACTCACCTCACCCCGCTCCCACGTGACCGCTGCAGCCAATCTCCGCCGCCGGACAAGCGAGAGGCAGCGCTGGACAAGCAGAGCATGTCCGCCGCCGCCTCCCACGCGTCCCTCTTACAGGGAGCGCGCCGCTGGAACGTGGAAAAGGTAGGATTGTGGGCTTCCTGGGGGGTTTCACCCCGTGGGACATCCCGATTTCGGATGCCCCGTGGGGAGGGATCTGATCCCCCCTGGGTGTTGGTCCACTTTAAAGAGAACATCTGGGACAAAACGCTAAGGGTTAACTTGAATCAGAATATCTCCCCAACCCCCCCCCCCCCCCCCCCCCCCCAAAAAAAATGGAGGACACAGGTTCCCCAGAGAATACACTCCAAAATGAAGAATAGAGCCAGAAGCTATGGAGAAACAGTAAAGGAAAGAAGAGAAACATGGGGGGACATCAGGTTTAGCCGGCCAAATGCGCATGGGGCAGGGCCATTTGCGCTTAAGCAGAATTTCAGGCATCAGAAGAGACATATTGCCTCGCCCTGGGCGCATGAAATTTTGTGTGCTCCGCATCTGCACCACACGCCACTATGATTCATGTGCATAGGGTTTTGGGTTTTTGGGATATTCTGATTTAAGTTGACGCTTAGCGTTTTTTTGCCCAATGTTTTGTCCCAAATGTTCTCTTTAACCCTCCCTCCACTGTTTGTTTTCCTATTATTGTTTAATAATTTAACTATTACTTTTATTTTTTTGCTACTTAGGGGCCTAAAGTAATTTTTTTTTGGTGTTTTACCCTAATTTTTGTGGTTTTTGACAACTTTTTGTAACATTTTTTCCAACCATGAATCAACTCTAAGGCTGCTTCCTTAACCTCGTAGGTCATGTCAATAGCCAGGCCCCTGAGCGTCCAAAATCGGAGTGGCCTTCTGTGTGAAAGCTTTACAAATCCATTACTATTTGTTCCAGCTCTGGCCATCTACCCCCCTCCAGCCCTCTGCCCGGACCTTCACCACTCATTGGATGCCTTATAATAGGCCTTTACAAGAAATGGTTGAGTTCCCCTGGCCTAGACATTTCATCCCTGACCATCTTCCCCCCTCCAGCCCTCTGCCCGGACCTTCACCACTCATTGGACCTTTACAAGAAGTGGTTGAGTTCCCCTGGCCTAGACATTTCATCACTAGTTTTAAAGTGTCTGTAAACATAAGCAAATCCAAATTAACTACTTCTATCTTCAGCTCCTGGTCGAGGCGGAGCTTAGAAACCTCACAGTTTCTGAGTTTAGGCAGAGGAGTAGCTAGGATTTCTGGCACCCGGGGCAAAGATTCGAAATGGCGCCCCCCACTTGTTCTCAGGCCCCCCTTTGGCGCCCTCCTAACCTTCTGCACCCGGGGCAAGTACCTCCCTGCTCCCCCCTAGCTGCGCTCCTGGTTTAGGCCTTCTGGACGCCACCCATAGACACCCACCACGCAACAACCAGGAAGTGCCAGTAAGCATGAGTGTGCGTCTGTGTGTGAGAGCTGCGGCACCAGGAAAGGCCGCGACCCATTAATGATGGATGTGGGAGGGTGGGCGGCGGGCCAATCTGCCCCTCGCTGCTGGTCCCTCTGCCACCCTCCCGCATCTGTCATTCATGGGTCGCGGCCTTTCCTGGTGCCGCAGCTCCGACACACAGACACACACTCATGCTTACCGGCACTTCCTGGTTGTTGAGCGGTGGGTTTCTGTTGCCCGGTAGGTCTTCCTGGTGCTGGCCTACCGGGATTTTATATATGTAGCACGCAGCACTTTAGCTTGGAGCACTAGGATCCAGTCAGTTTTCATTGGGACATATGTCTGATATCTGACCTAGATATTTGTGCATAACCACCAGCGTCCTCTAGAGGAATGTTTATACAATTCGTTTTTAATGTATTTTAATCTTTGTAGTGTTTATATGAATTAATAAAGGCAATTATTGCTATCATTTAAATGGAGTGTTGCAGATTGTGTCTTGGGGCTGGGGGCTGTGTGGAAGCCTCCTTGTTGTGTACATGTTGGATTTAGGCACCCGAGTTTTCACACTTCTCTGATTATTTTTGCTGGTGCGGCCATTTGTTCTATACTTAATCTACCAGAATTTTGCCGGTATGACCTATGGCCAGCCCGCCCCTGTCCATAAGCATTCCTGTCCCACCTCGTAGTCAGTGTAAATGTGCGTGCCCACTCCATTCACTGCAAAGGAAGAACATGCCGGGCAATACCGTGAATGGAGAGAGATGAGCACAGGCCAATTCCCACTGTCACCAATTCAGGGACTCGGCCATGACAAATTTTGATTGGGTGCCCAAGCAATTCTTTGGCACTTGAAGATCCATCTATTATTTCTGAAATGTGTGACCTCAAGCGGACCAAAACCCTATGGCAACCCACTATGAATAATAAAAAAAAGTTTGAGAAAACCTTTACTGACTTGTAGTCGGAGAAGCCGGCTCGGCTCGTTCGTCTCCCAAGATGTAGGCGAGGCTCTTCAGTTTGGTCACCATCTCGGCGTTATTTGTTTTCTCTTCAACCGATATGAGAAGCAGGTCGCAGGCCCATCGCTCAATGCTGGGCTGAGTGTGCAGGATCCGCTTCTTCTCATAGTCGCTGCTGTCCTCCAGGTCGTCGATCAACACCAGCACGTTTTTCTGGCCTGAGGGAAAAGGACAAAACAAAGTCTATGGTCTTGATTCACTAAGAGTTGAAAAAGTTCATGAGAAAAAAGCCTGAGAATGTCACTGTTAATAAATCACCAGATAGGAAGACAAAAAAAGTCAATGGCACTTTTTTACTCCTGAAAAAATTATTGAACTTTTTACCCCTTTTTACCTGTAGTAAAAATTGCTATTTTTTCCTTATTGCCTTCCCTACAGCCACCAATCATCCTCCAGGCCTTATTACCTTCCCTATAGCCACCAATCACCCTCCAGTCCTTATTACCTTCCCTATAGCCACCAATCACCCTCCAGTCCTTATTACCTTCCCTATAGCCACCAATCACCCTCCAGTCCTTATTACCTTCCCTATAGCCACTAATCTCCCTCCAGTGCTTATTACCTTCCCTATAGCCACCAATCATCCTCAAGTCCTTATTGCCTTCCCTATAGCCACCAATCACCCTCCAGTGCTTATTACCTTCCCTATAGCCACCAATCATCCTCAAGTCCTTATTGCCTTCCCTATAGCCACCAATCACCCTCCAGTCCTTATTACCTTCCCTATAGCCACCAATCATCCTCAAGTCCTTATTGCCTTCCCTATAGCCACCAATCACCCTCCAGTCCTTATTACCTTCCCTATAGCCACCAATCATCCTCAAGTCCTTATTGCCTTCCCTATAGCCACCAATCACCCTCCAGTCCTTGTTGCCTTCCCTATAGCCAGCAATCGCCCTCCAGTCCTTGTTTCCTTCCCTATAACCACCAATCACCCTCCAGTGCTTATTGCCTTCCCTATAGCCACCAATCACCCTCCAGCCCTTATCGCCTTCCCTATAGCCACCAATCACCGTCCAGTCCTTGTTTCCTTCCCTATAGCCACCAATCATCCTCCAGTCCTTATTGCCTTCCCTATAGCCACCAATCACCCTCCAGTCCCTATTGCCTTCCCTTTAGCCACCAATCATCCTCCAGTCCTTATTGCCTTCCCTTTAGCCACCAATCATCATCCAGTCCTTATTGCCTTCCCTATAGCCACCAATCACCCTCCAGTCCCTATTGCCTTCCCTTTAGCCACCAATCATCCTCCAGTCCTTATTGCCTTCCCTTTAGCCACCAATCACCCTCCAGTCCTTATTGCCTTCCCTATAGCCACCAATCATCCTCCAGTCCTTACTGCCTTCCCTATAGCCACCAATCACCCTCCAGTCCTTATTGCCTTCCCTATAGTCACCAATCATCCTCCAGTCCTTATTGCCTTCCCTATAGCCACCAATCACCCTCCAGTCCTTATTGCCTTCCCTATAGCCACCAATCACCCTCCAGTCCTTATTGCCTTCCCTATAGCCACCAATCACCCTCCAGTCCTTATTGCCTTCCCTATAGCCACCAATCACCCTCCAGTCCTTATTGTCTTCCCTATAGCCACCAATCACCCTCCAGTCCTTGTTGCCTTCCCTATAGCCACCAATCACCCTCCAGTCCTTATTGTCTTCCCTATAGCCACCAATCACCCTCCAGTCCTTGTTGCCTTCCCTATAGCCACCGATCGTCCTCTAGTCCTTATTGCTTGCTCCGCTGCCACTAAAGACTCCATCATCGCTACCTTTTGAGCTTCCGTCAATTTCCCTCCATTCCAGGCCACCTCCTCCATTGTTGCTGAGGCCATCCATGAGTAGGTCTGCACACAACACCCGGCATTCAGTGGTTTGGGTCCACTGTAAAATAATACCATGGCCAAGTGTGAGCCTAAGTGAGACCCTCAAGATGTCAGTGGCCCTGGCAATTGACCTTATCTGACCTTACAGTACCAAAGCTTTAGTACCATCAAATTAGGAGTGGCCATTTGTTCCCTTGATCCCATGACCCTCTCCCTGTAGCTCTATAGCCTCAGCCGATAAATACACTTATTGACTAGTTTGCAAGTACCCTGGGGGAGTGGATCAGCAGCTCGTGGGCCGTCCCCAGCAAGTACATCTCCAGAATGACTTTTGGCCCGAGTCTGTCCCTAGTTTTAAGAACTTGGGAACAGGTAAATGGGAAAATTGTGTAAAGCCCTAATGCGTTTAGAAATAAACCCCTTGTTTTAGTGAATCCTTGACCCATAATTGGTCAATGAATTTAAATGGCTTCCTTCTAGGGATCTGTGACATTGCTCACATAGAACAATATGACAGTGAAGTGCAATTAACAATCTGAATTACATCATTTCAGCGAGTGGCTCTGATTGGACGTGAGCCAGCGCAGTCGCCATTGACTGGCGAAAGATGAGCATGTACAGGCACCCTGGGGGTTTTACATTGCATCTTTTAGATTCCAGGGCCAGGCTAGGTGGGTTTTGTTATGCTTTAAGTACAGTGGTTTACAGATATTTATTTCCATCTTTATCTTACCCTTAATTTGGTCATAGCTCCAGTGTCTTATATTTATCTCAGTGTATCTCATTTACATACAACCACCCACCCAGCTTTCGTAGAATGAAAATAGGATGTAATAGATAACAATCGTATGGCAGGAGTGTCACTGAAAAAAATGGCCGGTCATCTGGTGACATCTCACAATACAATATGAAATCCATCTGCAGGGACGGGATGTCCATAAGGAGACCCGGGACAATGGCCAGTGGGCCGCACTGCAATGGGCTGCTGCTTTCAACACCCACATTCAATCCCTGCCCCCTTAGTCTCCCTCTCAGCCCCCTGTACCCAGCCCCACTGTACCCACAAGCCAAGGAACCCCAGCCCCCAATGCTATAACCCCAGCACCCACATTCAGTCCCTGCCCCCTTAGTCTCCCTCTCAGCTCCCTGTACCCAGCCCCACTGTACCCACAAGCCAAGGAACCCCAGCCCCCAATGCTATAGCCCCAGCACCCACATTCATCCCTGCCCCCTTAGTCTCCCTCTCAGCCCCCTGTACCCAGCCCCACTGTACCCACAAGCCAAGGAACCCCAGCATCCAATGCTATAGCCCCAGCACCCACATTCAGTCCCTGCCCCCTTAGTCTCCCTCTCAGCTCCCTGTACCCAGCCCCACTGTACCCACAAGCCAAGGAACCCCAGCCCCCAATGCTATAGCCCCAGCACCCACATTCAATCCCTGCCCTCTTAGTCTCCCTCTCAGCCCCCTGTACCCGCAAGCCAAGTAACCCCAGCCCCCAATGCTATAGCCCCAGCACCCACATCCAATCCCTGCCCTCTTAGTCTCCCTCTCAGCTCCCTGTACCCACAAGCCAAGGAACCCCAGTCCCCAATGCTATAGCCCCAGCATTATGATTGAGACAACCCAGCAGGGTTGTTTTTGGGCTGACCAGGGGCTGGTAAAATCCAGGGCTGATTTTGGCCCTATTTCTCCACTGCCCATCTATAACAGGAGGTTGATGCATTGATTAGTGGCATTTCTAGAAAAATATTTTTGTTAGGAGTTAAATCCGGTTTCTTACCCAGCTTGGCATGAAGCTCTTCCAGTTCCTCATCGTACAGAGAGTCTTTCACGTCGGTGACGTTGATCCTCCCCCTGTCCTTGGTGTGATAGACAATTCCGAACGTGCACTTTGCTATGTCCTCCTGGAACTGCTGATGCGTATCATTAGAGATGCAGCAGCACCGGACATCTCCCACATAGTCCTGGAAGTTCTCCCGGAGAAGCTTCACTAACCAGGCAAAATCGCGTTCCCCAGAGCGGCTGAAAATCCCAACTATGTGTTTGCGTTTGGCTGGTTCCTGGTGGGAAAAGAAAAGCAAAACTCAACCGCTGAAGAAGAATTAGGATTAGCAATGGGCAAATCTGTCAAGACAAATACATCGCAATCAGGGGCGTAGAGAGGAAGGGCACGTGCCCTGGGTGCAGCAGGTCTCCAAAAGGGGGGCCTGAGCTCAGGTGGGGGGCGCCATTTTGAATCTTTGCCCACCCAAGCCAGAAAGCCTAGCTACGCCTCTGGTCGCAATATTTTATTTTGTACAAATACATTTAACAAGAGTCTCAATTGCTCAACTGCCCCAAACCAATGTACACCACTCTGGGGTCTTCTAGGACTGATTCCATTCTCAATTAAAGGAAATGGCAAGCTGCTCTGAGAATTAAATAGGTAGTGTGGGAGGCCCCAATGTGGGCCCACCCATCAGTGTCATCTAATTATTCAGGACCAAACATGTCTAGCTATGTGGAAAGACAAGAGGTTCGGTCGCACATATCTGCAGATACATGTTGAAGCCACATCACCCCGACAAGGCGCTCTGTGTTCACACAAACTGTATGAAACCCCCCAAGTCGCCCTGTTCACTTACCTTGCTTCCCAGTCCAACGGCATATGTGAGTGGCCGGTGCGGGCACCCTCCATGAGGCTAGCGGGGATGCGGCCGCAAGGGCACTCGGAGCCGCTGGCCATAAACGCTGTCTTAGATGGTGTGACGTCAGCGGATCCGAGCGCGCTGATTGGATGAGCGGCCTCGCATGCGCCATAGGACCGGAAAGAGCTGAATTGCGGTTGGCGATCTGGGGGGGGGGGGTTCACACAGCGGGGCATCCCTTATCAAGTTGCCCCAGGGGAAGGGACCACCAGGATAATCAAAATCCTGGGTTTTGGTCGACTTTAAGTGACTCAAAACCCAAAGCGGCTGGGTTTAGTCCGCTTTAAGATTCTAGTGTATGGTATAAGTAAGACAAGATGTGGGGTGTGGGAGTGGTTCTCCAATGCTGAACTGAATTAATAAAGTTATCGGATCTTACTTCGAGGACTCCGCCATTAAAAGCTTAAATTGCGTTTCTTACCCGAGTAAGGTCAGCCTGGAAACCTGTGAGATAAAAACGCAGCGTCAGTCTCTATAGTAAAACGCGTGTTTCTCATTTATTGATGAATAAAGACCAAATGGGGAGCAACATCAAACATTAGAGCGATTTGTATGTTTTTATTCAATGTAAAGCAATGTTTTGTGTAACCGCACCTGCAAAGGAACACTTCTGTATGGAGCAGGTAATATCTAGCGTGCAGTGGTGGGCGGAACAATATAATGTAAAAAGAACTGTGGAGGGAGCCCAAACCTCCGCACAACTAAACCAAAACACCACCGCACCCTATATATATTCTAAAGCAATATGTACATTTTATTATTCAATGCAGGCAAGGACAAAAAACACATTTAAAAACCATTAAAATACATACAACACAGACTTGACACCCAGAAATCGTTTGGGGCACTACAGTTCAATTCATTTAATACAAAAAATAATAAGAAAGGGCTACAACGAAAGTAGGGTGCACCACTAATAACAATACATATGAATGGGGTGTGCTCACTGAAATGTATCGACCAACAACAACAGAGCGGACGTGCAACAAAGCACACCTATCTCTACAAAGGAGCACTACAAACTATATATAGAAAATATATGACACAGACAGATTAAAAACAACCGTGCTTGATCAATATTATACAATAATGGTCACCCAAACGGGTATATCTCTATAATAAATACCCCATGTGTGTAAGGCCCACTAAATCTACCCCCATTTAAATCTAATGTGCCAGCACACCAAACTATTATAATAAATATATGTACCTATCCAATACTAAACCCACCAATTTGATATAATAAAGTGCTATAGTGCAACAATAATTGTTGATAATAATTAAACAAAACTATAACAATGTGAAAAGGCCAAGTGCATAAGAAATATATATATATAAATACATATAAATTATCACAAAGTGAAAAAATTAAAAATAATAAAATAACCAACAACCAAATACAATACTATACTATAGATATATTGCACAAAAGAATATGTCCAAAAAGTATATTAAGAAACCCAAAGATAACCCCAACACACTGTGTCAACAAACCATATACCAAAGGTCTACCACATAAGGGGCCCCATGGGGTATACGTTCATATGATCAAAAACCGGGAAAAAACACAGCGCCCGCGGCTCCCACGCCGCTTCAAGGTGAGGGTCAAAGCCTTCAAGAAAGGGCTAAACGGTCCCTCTTGATAGAGTCCTTCTTCTTGATCCTTCACAATTGCCCAATATAATGTAAACAAACCTAAACCCTGTGCAAAAAAGCAACAATGTGCAATCAAATTACAATGTTCCTCTCCTTCAATTCCCTCCTAATCCCTCTTAATAATGTTTATTCAAAGCATCACAAACACACATTGCTGTGAAAGGCTAGAAATTTAGTGACATCCCACATATATCACAAACAGGGCCGGATTAAAGCAGACCAACACCACCACGGCAATAAGACAGGCCAGAGGGGGCATCCAGAATATGGACCCCCCCCCGCACATAACCCCCCAGAACGGATAATATTCTTACCTTTGCCTCGATCCTCCATTGGGAATACAGCACTGCTATTTGCCCTCCTGGGCGAGGCTTTCCAGTGGCCGGAACAATGGACACGCTCACCCATGTGCCAATTGTTCCGGCCACTAAAAAGCCTCGTCCATGTCAGTGCTGTCTGGTGCTGTAGCCTAGGATCGGAGCTAATGTAAGGATTATGGGAGTTCTGGGGGTGTTATGCATTCCGGATGCCCCCTTCCCAGCCAGACCAACACCCATCCCTGCATGAGTGTGGGTCCACCTTAAGTGTGGTGGAGGTACCTGGGGCTGCAAATCTGGCAAAAGCCCCAAGGCAGAAAATCTGGCAAATGCCCCTGAAACAGTACTATCCTGGGTTTTGGTCCACTTCGGTGGAGCACCCCGATCGGGGGTGCCCCGCTGTGTGAAACCCCCCAGAAAGCCCCAAAAACTCACCTGTCCTCGCTCCCACGTGACTGCTGCAGCCAATCCCCACCGACGGACAAGCGAGGTCCGTCGACGGACAAGCGAGCGTGCCCGCCTCCTGCGCGTCACTCTTACAGGGAGCGCGGCATTCACAAACGGCCGGCGCGGGTGGGCACCCTGCTAGAGGGATGCGTGAGAGGCGGCGGCTGGATCGAGGAGCAGGTAGGGACTTTGGGGCTTTCTGGGAGTTTTCACACAGCGGGGTACCCCCGATCGGGGTCCCCCGCAGGCATCTTCTAGATTCCCGGGCCGATCAGTATCGGGTGTTGGTCCACTTTAAAAACCTTCGCTGATCAGCCTGAGAATCTATAAGATTCCCAGGCCCACCATCCCCCCCCCCCCCCCTCTGGGGCATCCCGCTGTGTGAAACCCCCCGGTCGCCCCATACACTTACCTTTGTTCCTGATCTAACGGCGCATGGCTACATCTTCGCTATCCCTCTAGCAGGGCGCGTACCTGCACCAGGCATTTGTGAATGGCCGGCACGGGCGCGCTCCCTGTTAGAGGGAAGCGGAGGATGCGGCCGCCAGCGCACTCGGAGCCGCTGCTCTTAGACAAAGCCTTAGACAATGTGACGTCATTGGCTCTGAGCGCGGTGATTGGACGAGCGGCTGGGCATGCGCCGTAGGACTGAGAAGAGGCGAGTTGCGTTCCAGGGGGTTTCACACAGCGGGACATCCCAGATCAGGTGCCGCGGGGGAATGGACCAAAACTCAGGATAGTCAAAAGGATAGTTTTGAGAAATCTAAGGAAGGACACATCTGTATCATGATACTAAGGGCCTTATTCATGAAGGGATAGCGTCAGGTAGCGGCTGGTTAATGACAGGTAGCGACTGGTGAACGCCGGACACGGCAGCAATTACACATTTATCCAGCAGAATCTGTTTAGCGACTGGGATAGCGCCATGTAGCGTCTGATTCATCATTATCCCAGCCTCAGCGAACAGCGCCAGGTATGACCTCTCGCTACCTGTCGCTCTCCCATACATTTCAATGGACGATCCTTTCCTTCTCTTTAAACTGTATTTTAGTTTTTTGTTTTTTTAAATCTCAAATAATTCTGTGACCTCTTCTGGCATTGAATAAGCAGTTTTTTCACATTTTTTTATTTTTTATATATTTCTTCAGAAATGACATCACAGCTCTGCCATTAAAGTGTCATGTTACAATGTAATTCCATATGTTTTCGCTTTGTTACTGGTGGATAGATGCTGAGAAACAGACTTTAATCACACAGCCTCCTGCACTCTGGGCTTCAGAGAAGCATTTTTCTGCGCCAGAGATTTGTGAGGCTGTTTTTTTGCTGAATATGGTGTGAGTCGGTTGCTATGAGCAGTCGCTAACATGCGCTCCCATACAGCGCTGTACTGGTCAAATAGCGACTCCTCACAATGTATTCAGCATTACTGGACAGCGACCGAGTCGCTATGAAGTAGCGACCCACGGCCGAGCACAGCGACTACTAGCGGGCGCTCTGAAAATGCCGCTACAGACGCTCATCTGTCGCTACCTGGCGTTAGTGATGAATCATCCTGCCCGTTCCCAAAAGGCTTCATCTGCACAACAAGCCTCAGCTGGTCCCATAGAATTAAAATAGAATAAACCAGACGACAAGTTGTAACAGCGTAACACAAAATCCAACTGCTATGAAAACCTGGACATCACACGCCTCTCATCTCACAACTTCTCCGTCTGCAAGAGAAGCTGAATGCAGCGGACATTTAAAACTGTTTTCTTTTTTAATTGTTTACTTCCTTGTTTAATTGTCATTATTGATACAATGTTGCTATTCAATCAGCTTCTGTGTTTAAATCAATGGGCCTGATCATTGAAAAGTTCTTAAGAATATTTTTTGTAACTCAACCTGGACTAAAACTTGAGATTTTCATTATCCCAGGTTTTGGGTCATGTCTGCAGGGCATCCCAAATCACTGCGGGGTTTATTCATGAAGGAATAGCGGCAGGTAGCGCATCGTGGAGGCAGGCAGAGCCGGGCCCTGTACGCAAAACCACATTTATGAAGGCGAATCTGCTGAGCGACTCTAACAGCGTCATGTAGCGTCACATGTATTATTACAGGCAGGTCAGTGTATAGCACCTCTAACAGCGCCATGTAGTGTCACATATATTATTACAGGCAGGTCAGTGTATAGCACCTCTAACAGCGTCATGTAGCGTCACATGTATTATTACAGGCAGGTCAGTGTATAGCACCTCTAACAGCGTCATGTAGCGTCACATGTATTATTACAGGCAGCTCAGTGTATAGCACCTCTAACAGCGCCATGTAGCGTCACATGTATTATTACAGGCAGGTCAGTGTATAGCGCCTCTAACAGCGTCATGTAGCGTCACATGTATTATTACAGGCAGGTCAGTGTATAGCGCCTCTAACAGCGCCATGTAGCGTCACATGTATTATTACAGGCAGGTCAGTGTATAGCACCTCTAACAGCGCCATGTAGTGTCACATGTATTATTACAGGCAGGTCAGTGTATAGCGCCTCTAACAGCGTCATGTAGCGTCACATGTATTATTACAGGCAGGTCAGTGTATAGCGCCTCTAACAGCGCCATGTAGCGTCACATGTATTATTACAGGCAGGTCAGTGTATAGCACCTCTAACAGCACCATGTAGCGTCACATGTATTATTACAGGCAGCTCAGTGTATAGCACCTCTAACAGCGCCATGTAGCGTCACATGTATTATTACAGGCAGGTCAGTGTATAGCGCCTCTAACAGCGTCATGTAGCGTCACATGTATTATTACAGGCAGGTCAGTGTATAGCGCCTCTAATAGCGCCATGTAGCGTCACATGTATTATTACAGGCAGGTCAGTGTATAGCACCTCTAACAGCGCCATGTAGCGTCACATGTATTATTACAGGCAGGTCAGTGTATAGCGCCTCTAACAGCGCCATGTAGCGTCACATGTATTATTACAGGCAGGTCAGTGTATAGCACCTCTAACAGCGCCATGTAGTGTCACATGTATTATTACAGGCAGGTCAGTGTATAGCGCCTCTAACAGCGCCATGTAGCGTCACATGTATTATTACAGGCGGCTCAGTGTATAGCGCCTCTAACAGCGCCATGTAGCGTCACATGTATTATTACAGGCAGGTAAGAGTATAGCGCCTCTAACAGCGCCATGTAGCGTCACATGTATTATTACAGGCGGCTCAGTGTATAGCACCTCTAACAGCGCCATGTAGCGTCACATGTATTATTACAGGCAGGTCAGTGTATAGCGCCTCTAACAGCGCCATGTAGTGTCACATGTATTATTACAGGCAGGTCAGTGTATAGCGCCTCTAACAGCGTCATGTAGCGTCACATGTATTATTACAGGCAGGTCAGTGTATAGCGCCTCTAACAGCGTCATGTAGTGTCACATGTATTATTACAGGCAGGTCAGTGTATAGCGCCTCTAACAGCGTCATGTAGCGTCACATGTATTATTACAGGCAGGTCAGTGTATAGCGCCTCTAACAGCGTCATGTAGCGTCACATGTATTATTACAGGCAGGTCAGTGTATAGCTCCTCTAACAGCGTCATGTAGTGTCACATGTATTATTACAGGCAGGTCAGTGTATAGCGCCTCTAACAGCGTCATGTAGCGTCACATGTATTATTACAGGCAGCTCAGTGTATAGCTCCTCTAACAGCGTCATGTAGTGTCACATGTATTATTACAGGCGGCTCAGTGTATAGTGCCTCTAACAGCGTCATGTAGCGTCACATGTATTATTACAGGCAGGTCAGTGTATAGCGCCTCTAACAGCGCCATGTAGCGTCACATGTATTATTACAGGCAGGTCAGTGTATAGCACCTCTAACAGCGTCATGTAGCGTCACATGTATTATTACAGGCAGGTCAGTGTATAGCGCCTCTAACAGCGCCATGTAGCGTCACATGTATTATTACAGGCAGGTCAGTGTATAGCGCCTCTAACAGCGCCATGTAGTGTCACATGTATTATTACAGGCAGGTCAGTGTATAGCACCTCTAACAGCGCCATGTAGCGTCACATGTATTATTACAGGCAGGTCAGTGTATAGCACCTCTAACAGCGCCATGTAGCGTCACATGTATTTTTACAGGCAGGTCAGTGTATAGCGCCTCTAACAGCGCCATGTAGCGTCACATGTATTATTACAGGCAGGTCAGTGTATAGCACCTCTAACAGCGCCATGTAGCGTCACATGTATTATTACAGGCAGGTCAGTGTATAGCACCTCTAACAGCGCCATGTAGCGTCACATGTATTTTTACAGGCAGGTCAGTGTATAGCGCCTCTAACAGCGTCATGTAGTGTCACATGTATTATTACAGGCAGGTCAGTGTATAGCGCCTCTAACAGCGTCATGTAGCGTCACATGTATTATTACAGGCAGGTCAGTGTATAGTGCCGGCGTTCTAGCTTCCAGAGCCTGGTATTACCTGTCGCTACCTGTCGTTTTTATTTTTAATTTTTTTTTCTCTATAATCAATGTGTGACGTCTCCTTGTCTAGAAAGAGTCATTTTTGAAAACTTTTTAGATTTTTTTATATTTTTATGCAGAATTGTCCTGACAGGTCTGGTATTATGCCCTTATTCATCAAGCGATAGCGCCAGGTAGTGTCTGACGAGCGCCAGGTAGCGGCAGCTAACGGCGACTACCGACTCAAGTACGCCCGGCGGCGGTCACAATGACGCATTTATCAAGCAAAATGAGGCTAGCACCGGCAAGAGCGACGGCTAGCGCGGCATTCATCATGAAGCCGCCTGGACCGAACAGCGCCGCTGCAAATTCCCTCACAGCGCCAGGTATGAGCTGTCGCTCCCTGGCGATGTCCAATGCATTTCAATGGAGCAATCTATAATTATTCATAATTAATTGGTATTTTTTTTTTATTTTTTTTTTTAATGTCAAAAAATCGGAGACCACTTCTGCAATGTTAGGATTTATTTTTAAGTCAAAAAAACAAAAAAAAAAAATATGTGCAGAATTGATCTAACAGGTCTGATATTAATGTATTCATATAACAAAATGATTCTAAAAACATGTATAATGTTACATTAAAAAAATATGGTTGTTTATGGGTTAAAAACTAGTTAATACAGATCGGCGCCAGCGCTCTGGGGTTTAAACAAGGAATGGACAGCGACAGCACATTCGGAGCGTGATTTTTTGATGAATATGAAGCTAGCCGTTCGCTCTGGCCATTCGTTGTCAGGCGCTCACATACAACGCTGGACCTGTGAAACAGCGACCCCCCAGCCCGTATTCAACATTACCGCACACCGACTGAGTCGCTGTCATCAAGCTAATGCCGGCCAAGCACAGCGAATACTGGCTGGCGCTGAAAAAATCACGCTACAGTCGCTCATCTGTCGCTACCTGGCGCTATTGATGAATCGGCCTCCCCGTGTGTTAATGTCACAATGTTATACAATGTCATTTCATGTGTTTTCGCTTTGTTACTGGTGGATATGTGATCAAAAACAGACTTTAATCACACAGCGCCAGACGGGCAGGCTGATTCATCACTAACGCCAGGTAGCGACAGATGAGCGTCTGTAGCATGCATTTTCTAGTAGTCACTGTGCTCGGCCGTGGGTCGCTAGTTCATAGCGACTGAGTCGCTGTTCAGTAATGTTGAATACATTGTGAGGAGTCGCTATTTGACCAGGACAGCGCTGTATGGGAGCGCATGTTAGCGACCGACTCACACCATATTAAGCAAAAAAACAGCCTCACAAATCTCTGGCACTGAAAAATGCTTCTCTGAAGCCCAGAGCGCAGGAGGCGGTGTGATTAAAGTCTGTTTTTCAGCATCTATCCACCAGTAACAAAGCGAAAACATATGAATGTAACAATATTGTAACATGAACACTTTAATGGCAGAGCTGTGATGTCATTTCTGAAGAAATATTTAAAAAATGAAAAAAATTTGAAAAAACTGCTTATTCAACGTCAGGAGAGGTCACAGAATTATTTAAAATTTTTTGAAAAAAACATTAAAAAAAACACGGTTTAAAGAGAAGAAAAGGTTCGTCCATTGAAATGTATGGGAGAGCGACAGGTAGCGAGAGGTCAGCCTTGCACAGGCGTTCAGCCTGTGCAAGGCTGAACGCCGGCGCTGTTCGCTGAGGCTGTGAAAATGATGAATCGGACGCTACATGGCGCTATCCCAGTTGCTAAACAGATTCTGCTTGATAAATGTGGAATTGCTGCCGTGTCCGGCGTTCACCAGTCGCTACCTGTCGCTACCTCTCATTAACCAGCCGCTACCTGGCGCTATCCCTTCATGAATAAGGGCCTCAGTGTGTGTGTCTGTTGTTTTGTTGAATATGAGTCGATGAGAGTCGGTTGCAATGAGCTGGCGCTACCTCTCGCTCCCTGCAGCGCTGTAGTGGTGTTACAGCGTCCAACATACATCTCATTCATCAATGCCGGCCAGGTTACTACAGCGCCCGATAGCCGATCACAGCGTCTACAAGCGGTCGCTCTAAACGCCTCTGTACAGATGCTCATCTGCCGATACCTGGCGCTAGTAATGGATCAGCCTTCCTGTGATGCACCCTGGCAATGCCGATATGCTCACCTCCCCGGCAGTGTTCCCTGTAAGGTGCGTGGGAGCGCGACCGCCAGCTCCCCGGGCGCGCAGCTCTGCCCGGCGTCCGCGCACGTCGCGCAGCTGATTTTTTTTTTTTTTTTTTTACATTGGTGGCTCCGTGGGACCCTACATCCCTCCCCCATCTGTCGCTGCCGCTGCAGCATTGGCTGAGCGGAGCGGCGATGAGTATAGTCCCCGCCCCCATTCCCCCTGCTGGTCCACTGCCTCCTCTGACGAGGAGCAGCGCGCCGCTACACGTTGGAGTTTTGCACGTGCACGCTGGCTGGCGCCGTTGATCCCTGGTAAGTCTGCACGAGGGGGGGGGTTAACACTGTTTACCAACCACCGGCCCTGGAGTTTGAAAGACTCTAGAGAGGCAAAATTAAATGCCCAAAGGTCATTTAACCCCCTTGGCGGCGATCCCGAGCGTGACTCGGGGTTAATTTGCGCTGTAAGTGGCGCTAACCCCGAGTCACGCTCCGGATCGATCTGGGAGCAAGAGCGGGCGGCGCAGCCTCCTTACCTTCTCCCTGCGATCCAGCGATGTCTCCGCCGCGATCGCAGGTGAGAGCCGCGGCTGCGGCGTCCGTCTCCGCTTCCGGGTTCCGTCTCTGTGAGCCGCAGAGGCTCATGGGGGCGGAGCCGTGTGTCAGAGACAAATGCAATGGTAACGCTTTCGTTGCCATTGCATTTGTCATTTCACAACGCCAGGGAGGTTAAAGTGGACCAACCCAGGGGGGATCGGCCCGGGAATCTATTCCCGGGCCGATCAGATCCCTCCCCGTGGGGCATCCGAAATCGGGATGTCCCGCGGGGTGACACCCCCCAGGAAGCCCACAATCCTACCTTCTCCCCGTTCCAGCAGGGCAGGGCGCGCTCCCGCGCTGGCTGTTTGTGAATGGCCGAAGCGGGTGCGCTCCCTGTAAGAGGGACGCGCGGGAGGCGGCGGCGGCAGGCGCGCTCTGCTTGTCCGTTGGCGGAGATTGGATGCAGCGGTCACGTGGGAGCGGGGTGAGGTGAGTTTTCAGGGCTTTCTGGGGGGTTTCACACACACGATCGGGGTGCCCCCCTGAAGTGGACCAAAACCCAGGATAGTCAAAATCCTGGGTGTTGGTCCACTTTAATTGAGTCTTTCAAAGTCCAGGGCTGGTGGTTGTGTGAGCCCCAGCCTCTCTGTAGCTGAGGCCGGGGGCAGGAGCGCTCCACCATTCACAGGATAACCAGGATGTGCTTGCTCCCACAATCCTTTGCCAGAGCTCTCATACAAGCAGCACTTTATGGCGTGCATTAATATGAGCTGATTGGATGAGAGCTCGTGCATGCACCGTGGGACTGGGGAAAGGTGAACATTTTCTCTGCAAGCTTCATTTATAAGTAATACGTTAGGGCTGCAGCATTGGTATCACCAGGAATTTTTACTATACCCTAGTGATAGGTTCTTGTCCCCGCTGTGTGAGACCCCCCAGATCTCCCACACAACCTGCTGTCCCCATGTGTGGCCTCTCATCCAATCAGTGCCGCATGCAATTCCTTGGAACTGAATGCCCGTGCTAGCTCACTCAATATCATTATAGAAGGTTGAGTGTGAAATGGGAAATTTGGTGAGGTATTGGGTGTCACATGGCATTGACGAGGGGGCTTATTGTACAAAATTTCCAAGTACAACCCTAGTATGTAAATTAACTATTCTATCATAGCTTTTTGTTTAATATATTGTTTTGGTTTATTAGTAGATATACCAGTGTTTTTATCTTAGGTTTAGAATTTTATCTTAGGTTTAGAATTGCCCACCTTTCATGGGACATTGCCCAGCTCCCTCGCAACGGCTTAGAGGGAACATTGCTCCCCGGCAGTGGCGGACTGGGGCCAAAAATCAGCCCTGGATTTTACCCCTGGCCGGTCCAAACATCCCTGCTTTGTCCCCCCCCCCCCCCCCCCCAACCATGATGCCGGGGCTTTAGCATTGGGGGCTGGGGTTCCTTGTTTTGTGGGTACAGTGGGGCTGGGTACAGGGGGCTGAGAGGGAGACTAAGGGGGCAGGGATTGAATGTGGGTGCTGGGGCTATAGCATTGGGGCTGGGGTTCCTTGGCTTGTGGGTACAGGGGGCTGAGAGGGAGACTAAGGGGGCAGGGATTGAATGTGGGTGCTGGGGCTATAGCATTGGGGCTGGGGTTCCTTGGCTTGTGGGTACAGTGGGGCTGGGTACAGGGGGCTGAGAGGGAGACTAAGGGGGCAGGGATTGAATGTGGGTGCTGGGGCTATAGCATTGGGGGCTGGGGTTCCTTGGCTTGTGGGTACAGGGGGCTGATAGGGAGACTAAGGGGGCAGATATTGGATGTTGGTGCTGGGGCTATAGCATTGGGGGCTGGGGCTATAGCATTTGGGGCTGGGGTTCCTTGGCTTGTGGGTACAGGGGGCTGATAGGGAGACTAAGGGGGCAGGGATTGGATGCGGGTGTTAAAAGCATCAGCCCCAAAGCAGTGCGGCCCACCGGGCATTGTCCCGGGTTTCCCTATGGCCAGACCACCCCTGCTCCCTGGTGATCAGAACTCTGAAGAACCTGTATAGAGAGCATAGAGCCTCCCTTCAGCCAGTTCCCACTGCTTTGCACGCCCTGTGCCCAGCCATCCATGGGGGAGGTGCCTCAGCTGAAGTGTAACTGGCACCTTCCCGGGTGACCTTGGGGGGGGGTGACACGGGATGCCCGAGGGGGAGGGAATCAAGCGGCTCTGGATAAGCCATTGGAATGTGGGCTTTGGTCAACTTTAAGAACTTAAAGGGGACCAAAACTCAGCTCGATTGGCCTCGGGAATCTATAAGACCCCCCCCCCCCCAGGTCGCCCATAAACTCACCTTCTTTCCCGGTCCCATGGCGCGTCTAAGAGCAGCGAGCGCGTCCTGCCATCCCTCTATCGGGGCGCGCTCCCTGTCTGAGGGAAGCAGAGGACGCCGCCGTTAGAGCCGCTGCTCTTAGATGCGCCGTGAGACCGGGAAGAGGTGAGCTGCTCTCTGAGTCCCGGGGAGTGTCACACAGCGTCCCGGTCTGGATGGAAAAGGGGGAAAGGACCAAAACTCAGGGCTTAAAGGCTTACTGACAATTGCAGTTTATTGACCTGTCTGGACAATGACTTTCAGGACATTTGATTAACTATTGCAGAGCTGGCTCCAGGTTTACCTGGGCCCCTGAGCGAAAGAGTCTCAGCGGGCCCCTGGGGTCTGTGTCATCCTAAGATGCTTAAGGTCTCCCATCCTGGCATTGCTACACAATAAAAGGTGTGAATTATATAGAGAGAAAGAATAATAACTTAAGGAAGAAAAGAATGGAAAGAGTGAATAGAAGGAAAAAGAAAGCATTGACGGAATCGAAAGAAGAGGGGGGAAAGAAAGAAAGAGAAAGAGAGAAAGAAAGAAAGAAAAAATAGAAGAAAAAAAGAAAGAAAGAAAGATAGAGAAAGAAAAAGAAAAAATAGAAGAAAGAAAGAAAGAAAGAAAGATAAAGAAAGATAGAAACATTAGAAGAAAGAAAGAAAGAGAAAAAGAAAGAAGAAAGAAAGAAAGAAAGAGAAAAAATAGAAGAAAGAATGAAAGAAAGAAAGAAAGAAAGAGAAAGAAAAAATAGAAGAATAGAAGAATAAAAGAAAAAATAGAAGAATAAAAGAATGAAAGAAAAAATAAAAGAAAGAAAGAAAGAAAGAAAGAAAGAATGAAAAAATAGGAGAAAGAAAGAAAGAAAAAATAAAAGAAAGAATGAAAGAAAGAAAGAGAGAGAGAGAGAAAGAAAAAATAGAAGAATGAAAGAAAGAAAGAAAGAAAAAAATAGAAGAAAGAAAGAAATAAAGAAAGAAAGAAAGAAAAAATAGAAGAGTGAAAGAAAGATCAAATAAAAAAAAAGAAAGAATAGAAGGAATAGCAGAAAGAAACTACAAAAAAGAATAGAAGGGATGATAGAAAAATACAGAAAGATAATCAATCTAGTGCCTAGTCCTATTTACTGAACGGCCCTGTTCTTACCTGCTGCCCAGGTGAGAGGGAATGACCACACCCACTTGCTTGGAAGAAGCGTGTCACATGACCACAATGTCAGGTGGGCCCCCCAAGGTGCAGGTAAGCCTAGTGCTGACGCCGGCCCTGACTATTGTTTGATTGGACATATTAGAGGCACAAATGTCTCCATCTGCAATAAGTGAGACGTACCTCTGCTGTCCGGAGGGCGGCCGTGCTGCGGCTGATAGGGAGGAGGATGGTACGGGGGAGGATTATACTGGTCCGTGTTTCCTGCGGGTAATGTTTTCGGTCCAGAATATTCCCCTGAAACAATCACATGATCATTTAGTGGAATAAAGTTTCATGTTGACAAAGAGCATTAAAGCCCCAAATACACAGCAAATAAAGCAGACGCCAAAAGTGCCGCCATCCTACAAGGAATGGATGGCTGATCAAAGGGACAGCAAATGCACACCTCCAAACTTTTCAGGGTGGGAAAGAGGGACAATATGTAAATGAACCCACGCCCCATCAGTGAGGGATGGATGAAGCCACGCCCCCCATTAAGGGATGGATGAAGCCATGCCCCCTCATTGGGGGATGGATGAAGCCACACCCTCACATTGGGGGATGGATGAAGCCACGCCCTCACATTGGGGGGTGGATGAAGCCACGTCCCCACATTGAGTGATGGATAGTAGATAGGATGTAACAGTTACAACAATAGAAACACTTTGAATAGGCAAATGAATCATTTATTGCTGCAGATCTGCATGTTACACCTCAAAGAGGGACAATATGTAAATGAAGCCACACCCCCTCATTGAGGGATGGATGAAGCCACGCCCCTCATTGAGGAATAAATTAAGCCACGCCCCCTTATTGATTGATGGATAGGAGATACATTGTAAGAGTTACAACAACAGAAACACTGTGAATAGGTAAATGAATCATTTATTGCTGCAGTTCTGCATGTTACACCTCAAAGAGGGACAAATGAGAACAACGAGGGACAAGGGGGACATGGGCTCAAAAGAGGGACAGGGGGACATAAAAATATTGATTGGATTTTAATAAATGATTCATTTGCCTAATCAAAGTGTTTCTATTGTTATAACTGTTACGTCCCATCTCCTATCCATCCCTCAATGAGGGGGCGTGGCTTCATCCATCCCCCAATGAGGGGCGTGGCCTAATTTAACAAATGGAAAGTTGGTAGCTATGATACTGTACCTCTGCTGTCGGGAAGCTGGGTGCTCTGCGGCTGATAAGGAGGAGGAGGATTATATTGGCCCATGTTTCCGGCGTTCGCTGGTCCCAAATATTCTCCTGTAACAATAAAATATTCCTTCAGTAGAATGAATACTCCACAGGGGGGTTTATCGTATTCATATCATCTTACCAAGAATAAGGCTCCTTTTATACCTGGCCAGTGACAGACTGGGGCCAAAAACCAGCCCTGGATTTTACCAGCCCCTGGCTGGCCTGAGGCCCCCCCAACCATGATACTGGGGCTATAGCATTGGGGGCTGGGGTTCCTTGGCTTGTGGGTACAGGGGGCTGATAGGGAGACTAAGGGGGCAGGGACTGAATGTGGGTGCTGGGGCTATAGCATTGGGGCTGGGGTTCCTTGATTTGTGGGTACAGTGGGGCTGGGTACAGGGGGCTGAGAGGGAGACTAAGGGGGCAGGGACTGAATGTGGGTGCTGGGGCTATAGCATTGGGGCTGGGGTTCCTTGATTTGTGGGTACAGTGGGGCTGGGTACAGGGGGCTGAGAGGGAGACTAAGGGGGCAGGGATTGAATGTGGGTGCTGGGGCTATAGCATTGGGGGCTGGGGTTCCTTGGCTTGTGGGTACAGTGGGGCTGGGTACAGGGGGCTGAGGGGGCAGGGATTGGGTGGCAGTGTAAGAAGCAGCAGCCCAACTGGCCCTAAAGCAGTGTAGCCCAGCGGGAATTGTCCCGAGCCTCCCTATGGCCAGTCCGCCCCTGCATCTTTCCTATACACAGAGATACATCTTGGATAATACGCTTGGCGTGCAGCATGGAGGCTTGTGAACGGATCCAGCACCCAAGAACGTTAACTCTAGAACTTGGACTCCCTGGAATCTAAAAGATTAAAGCCTGATAGGGATGCCCCACTGTATGAAACCCCCCAGTGCTCTGGTAATCACATACCCTTCACTGATACAGCAGCGCATGTGCGGCCTCTCATCCAATGAGAGCCATCTGTCATGACTATGTCATCTGGCAAACAGCTCTTGTGATGGATGGAGGTCAGAATCAATAAAATGAATATATGTGAACATTCCCTCTCTCCATTTACACCACTTGATTTCATATTCCTATCTTTGCATTGTAAGCTTTAGTGGCTAATAAAGGTGAAAATAAACCCTCAATAAGCCACTTATCTCTGCGCTGATTCTTTCCTTTGCTTGTACTGAAATTAATGAAAGTTAAAGTTAATGAATTATGCTGCTATTAACACATTACTGTGAATAAGATTGCGCTGGGGAGCTGCACAACACCCTATTATGTCCGGCCCCGCAGGCCCCACTAACATTCCTAAGAATATGAGCTGTGGCTGTGATGACCAATCATTGAGCCAGAAATTAGATTTTTCCTTATATGATAATGTCCAATGTGCTGTGTTTTTTTTTACTTCGATATAAAATAAAGTGTCGTTGGGCGGAGCGGGCAGAAAGCGCTTTCCCCATGTAGCTTAGAACACGCTGTCTGTCTGTGTCCTTCGTTACTTGTATATTTCACACCCTTAGATTAATTTTTGGAAGACGGAACAACACCAGAGAAAGCTCTGAATCATGCAGAGAGGGGTTACTTACTTTTTCCAATAGGAAGAGTGCCCTGCGATATAAGCTGCATCCCCAGCGGCGTTTGTGTGCTCACCCCGCCAGGGATGTGGCAGCACATACTCCCCCCTGAAAACAATGAGCTCTTCCTGCCGAATGACATAGTCAAGGCAGACAGCTCTCATTGCATGCACCATAGGAACGAGGAACAGGTCGGTTGTTTTGGCGTTGCGGGTTTCACACAGCCGGGCATCCGAATTCGATATCGGAACAGAACAAGAAAGTCAAATAGAGAGACCCGGGCAAATACAAACGCCCGGTGGGCCACACTGCTTTAGGGCAGTATGGGCTGCTAACTTTACTAACACTCCCATCCTATCCCTGCCTCCCAGCCCCTCAGCCCATTCCCCACTCTAACCCCTCAGCAAAGCAACCCCAGCCCATGTCCTTCCCCTAATGATATAGCCTCAGTCTTAGAGCCAAGCAACCCCCGCCCATGTCCTCCCGCTAATGATATAGCCTCAGTCTTGGAGCCAAGCAACCCCAGCCCATGTCCTCCCCCTAATGATATAGCCTCAGTCTTGGAGCCAAGCAACCCCAGCCCATGTCCTCCCGCTAATGATATAGCCACAGTCTTGGAGCCAAGCAACCCCCAGCCCATGTCCTCCTCCTAATGATATAGCCTCAGTCTTGGAGCCAAGCAACCCCCAGCCCATGTCCTCCCCCTAATGATATAGCCTCAGTCTTGGAGCCAACCAACCCCAGCCCATGTCCTCCCGCTAATGATATAGCCACAGTCTTGGAGCCAAGCAACCCCAGCCCATATCCTCCCCCTAATGATATAGCCTCAGTCTTGAGGCCAAGCAACCCCAGCCCATGTCCTCACCCTAATGATATAGACTCAGTCTTGGAGCCAAGCAACCCCCGGCCCATGTCCTCACCCTAATGATATAGACTCAGTCTTGGAGCCAAGCAACCCCAGCCCATGTCCTCCCCCTAATGATATAGCCTTTGTCTTGAAGCCAAGATACCCCCGGACCATGTCCTCACCCTAATGATATAGCCTTAGTCTTGAAGCCAAGCAACCCCCGGCCCATGTCCTCACCCTAATGATATAGCCTCAGTCTTGGAGCCAAGCAAGCCCAGCCAATGTCCTCCACCTAATGATATAGCCTCAGTCTTGGAGCCAAGCAACTCCAGCCCATGTCCTCCCCCTAATGATACAGCCTCAGTCTTGGAGCCAAGCAACCCCAAACCATGTCCTCACCCTAATGATATAGCCTCAGTCTTGGAGCCAAGCAAGCCCAGTCCATGTCCTCCACCTAATGATATAGCCTCAGTCTTGGAGCCAAGCAACCCCAGCCCATATCCTCCCCCTAATGATATAGCCTCAGTGTTGGAGCCAAGCATCCCCAGCCCATGTCCTCCTCCTAATGATATAGCCTCAGTCTTGAGGCCAAGCAACCCCAGCCCATGTCCTCACCCTAATAATATAGCCTTAGTCTTGGGGCCAAGCATCCCCAGCCCATGTCCTCACCCTAATGATATAGACTTAGTCTTGGGGCCAAGCATCACATGTCCTCCCCCTAATGATATAGCCTCAGTCTTGCAGCCAAGCATCCCCAGCCCATGTCCTCCCCCTAATGATATAGCCTTAGTCTTGAAGCCAAGCAACCCCAGCCCATGTCCTCCCCCTAATGATATAGCCTCAGTGTTGGAGCCAAGCAAGCCCAGCTCATGTCCTCATCCTAATGATATAGCCTCAGTCTTGGAGCACATTGAGTGACATGAAGCAGCAGAGATGCCACTGGCTGATCATGGGCGGGCCAGGTGCTGGTAAAATCCCGGGCTGATTTTTGGCCTAAGTCCACCACTGAGGAGAAACACCACTAAGCACCAAACAGCCATTCCAGTATAACCATTTTTTTGTCTTACCTGGGACAGTGTTTGGTACTCTCCAGCTGGCGCCATCATGGCTGTTCCCTGGAGGCTCTGATTTCTTCTCCATCTTTCCAAACAGGAAGAGGGCAGTGACATGTTTCTCCATTCCGGACTGATTCTTGATGATACGGATCTTCTCCTGGTCACTGCTGTCCTCCATGTCTGTGAGCAGCACAATCAGCGGTTTCTTCTTCCCTGCGCAGAGAACGCCGTGTAATAACACTGAGATCCAATGAAATGGATCTTTGTTTAACGATCACTTACCTAGGTTTGCGAGGGTGTATTTCTTCTGATCATGAGTGGTCACACGTTTCCACCTTTCTTCACTAGCGATGTAAATGTAGTAGGTACATTCGGCCAGAGCCTTGTCCAGATCTTTCCCTTTCATATGAGTAGGGTTGACATACTTGACGTCGATCACATGGTCGCTGACGCGTCTCAGCTCTCTGTATATCCAGCCAATGTCGTCCTGTTCTAGAGAGGTGACCAACCCGATGGTGTATCCTGATTGGCCCTGCGCGTACCATGGGGAACACAAGCAGCATCCAGAACACACTATCAGTATATACACCTACAGTAATAGAACTCAGGGCCGGCGCCAGCACAGGGCAAACCTGGGCGATTGCCAGGGCCCCAGGCATCTTCAGGGGCCCACTCAGGCTCACACTTGGCCATGGTATTATTTTACAGTGAACCCAGAGGGCAATTGGTGGAAGCTCGGAAGGTGGAGAGAACCAGGTGACAGCTGACAAGGACAGGAGGGCGAACAGCAGCAGGACATGACCCATTTGTGGCAGCGGAACTGAAAGGTGACATCATGTGACTCACTGCTTTGGGGCCCACTGAGACTGTCTTGCCCAAGGGCCCCCCACAAACCTGGAGCCAGCTCTGATAGAACTTCTCTACACTATCGAGTGTTACACATGTGCAGCCAAAAGATTGTCTCTCATTTATGGCAAAACTACCATAATGGAGGAACAACTTAATGGGAGAGTTTTTCAACTGTCTGCCATTCAGCTGTATCACCTTAAAGAGGAACCCTGCTGGTATTGGGGAGTTAATAAAAAAACTCCCCAAACCTGGCTTGCTCACCCCCCCGTCCCTCCAGTTGAACATTAGACAGCTTACCCTTCTGGCCGCATTGCGCTCTGGCACCCCTCGGCCCCACGCCGTCTCCGTCGGGCAGCGCTATCTTGCCGTCCCATCATGCTCTGCACTGTCCCTCAGATCTTGCGCATGTGCAGGGTCACTGCTTAGGCTGCAATGACACTTGCTGCAAATCCCACAGGATTTAAAGAGCGGAGCGGGACATTCGAAGAGGGACAGAGAAGGATGAGTATGGCCAAGGCTGCAGCCTTCACTCTTGGGGGGTGCAAAGGGGCCAGGAATGCTGCTGGATGTCTGCGTTTTAGATAACGTCGACATCCAAAAGGCAGTGAGGGATGGATGTTTGGAGAGGAACATCAGAAAAGGTCTGCATGCCTCCCAAATTTTCAGGGTGGTAAAGAGGGGCAATTGTTAAATTAGGCCACACCCCCTCATTGATTGATGGATAGGAGATAGGGTGTAACAGTTACAACAATAGAAACACTTTGAATAGGCAAATGAATCATTTATTGCTGCAAATCTGCATGTTACACCTCAAAGAGGGACAATATGTAAATCAAGCCATACACCCTCATTGATTGGGGGATGGCTGAAGCCACGCCCCCTCATTGATTGATGGATAGGAGATAGGGTGTAACAGTTACAACAATAGAAACACTTTGAATAGGCAAATGAATCATTTATTGATTCAGATCTGCATGTTACACATCGAAAAGGGACAAATGAGAACAGCAAGGGACAGGGGGGCATGGACTCAAAAGAGGGACAGTCCCTCCAAATCAGGGACACTTGGGAGGTATGGGTCTGATGTTCCTCTTTAGGGAAAGGTGGAAATGCCCCATTGGCTGCTTTTACTTCTCAGCAGGGAGGCTCCTCCCACCTGCAGGGAAACCTCATAGTGATGTGCTGTGGCCTGCAGAAAGGGAACCCAGGGAATGGCTTTGTGTGGACCTCTGATGCTCCTATTCACTAATGGTTGACATGAGCTCCCTTAAAGCAGGTCAAAACCCTGGTGGTCGTGCACTGGAATCCAAAAGATTCAAGGCCTAGCCGCTAGCCTATCCCCGGGGCATCCTTAACCAGATGCCCCGCTGTGTGAACCCTCCCCCCCCCCCCAGGGCACCAGTAATCTTACCTGGTGCTAAGTTTCTTTCGCAGGCCACATCCCTGCCTACTCTATCTTACACCAGATGCCCCACTGTGTGAAACCCCCTGGGGCACAAGTAATCTTAGGGTAAAACGGATTTCCCCCTGGGTTTGGGGTACCATCCAAAATGGTCCGACCCACCAGTCATTGATAATGCTTTATTGTAAAGGTGTTTACTGGTTCAAAGCAAAATTAAATAATTTATATTAGGGCTGGTTAGTCTAGAGCAGTGATACTCAACTGGCGGACCGGGGTCCGAATGCGGACCTCGACACCAGATTTCCGGACCCCTGCCCTGGCAGCCCCGCACTCAGTATGTAGCTCCTATTTTTCCTAGTGCCCTGTAGGATGTTTGGGGGCAAACAGCCTTTTTTAGTTTTGCCTGAGAATCTATAGGTCCTCCCCAGTGTGCTGATTTCTAACTATCCCCCCCTCCACAACAGCCCCTCGCCCGGACCTTCAGCTCTCACCGGATGCCTTTAAATGGACCTTTGCAAGAAGTGGTTGAGTACCCCTGGTCTAGAGGGCCCCTAAACATGTTAAAGTCTTTGAACAAGGGAGGGCTCAACAGTGACCAACTGTTGAGCCGTGTCACAACTTCTCTCGAACCAGGGAGAAGGTCCAAGAAACTCCCTTGTTCAAAGACTTTAGCACAAGTAATCTTACCTAATGCCGGCGGGTCCCCCAGCTTCTCTGCGGCTATGTGCACACTGTCTTTCTGAATGGCTGGGCACGGGAGCGCATATCGGGGATGCGGCCAGCCAGCTGCACCTCGTCACTGCGACACTTTTGAGAGAGCCAGTCGTCTCTTTTAAAAAGTGCAGCAGTGGTATAGTTTCGGCTGTGAAAAACCTGCTCAGGCAGGAGGGCCTGGAGATCGAGGGAAGGATCCATTCCTGGGTTTCCATCTGCTTTAAGGTGGATCAAAACCTGCGCCTCAATGGCCCTGAAATCTATAAGATTCACGGGCCGCTGGATTCCTCCCCCGGAGCATCCAAAATCGGGATGCCCCGCTGTGTGGGACCCCCCAGGTCACCCGACAACTCACCTTCTTTCCCGGTCCAACAGCGCATGTGCGAGTTGCGGCCACATCTCCATTATCCCTTTAGGAGGGCACGTGCCCACGCCAGGCATTTGTGAATGGCCAGAGTGGGTACACTCCATGTTAGCGGGGGATGCAGCCGCCAGCGCACTTGTGCTGATTGGACGAGAGGGCTGCGTATGCACCATAGGATCAGGGAAGGGTAAGTGAGATTGAGTGACCTGGGGGGGTTTTACACAAAGAGGCATCCCCAATCAGGGTTTCTTAGGGGTTGATTTAGCACCATGGTACATAAAGTCCCATTAGTTTGGGATACCTACAATTGAAGCCTGAACTACTGTAACACTGTATCCAATTTAGCAAAGCCCAGCAACACAATAGGATCGATTCATGGCAGTGCGCCAAAAGGCCCCAAACCATGCGCAAGGTAATCTGCATGCGGAAACTTGCGCTTTGGTGCACAATCCATGGCACGGTGAGCACAAATGGCACATGTGTGCATCCTACAAGATGGCACCCGCAAAGTGAGGTTGCAAGTTTTCGATTCCAGCGCAAAGTTGCGCATTCCGCATAAAATTCCGCTCTTCTTATGCTGAAGGGGCCCAGCTCCATGTGCATTTTGCTGGCTAAGCCACTCACTGGTCCTCATGGCCGCCATGTTTCTCCCCCAGTTTAGCAGTGGTGAATTTGTCTCTCCAGCTTCTGTGTTTGAAGCGAATCTCTATTCTCCAATCTGTAGTGGATTCCCTGTCACCTGTGTTCTCCTTGTTTTTATGTGTAGTGTTTGATTGGATGATATTTTCCCTCCCTTACCACCTTGTTTGTTTAGCGGTTTAGTGCTTAGAGCGGATAAAAATCAGCTCGGTACGGCTTTAGAATCTAAAAGACTCCAGGGCTGGCTGCTAACCTGCCCCCAGGGCATCCTATACCGGGGTATACCACTGTGTGACACCCACCGGGTCACAAGTAAACTTTTTCTGGTGGGTCCCGTGACGTTGTGATCGCCTGCTGCCACATCCCCGGCTTCCATGCGGCCGCGCACTCCAGCCTTTCTTAATTAGTTACTGGGTGTCTTTTGAGATCAGCCAATTGGTAATCTCAAAATTGCCACTGGGCGTGGCTTAGTTGGTAGAAAAACCCTGTTTTCTTTAACCGGCAACATCGCCCAGCTGCTCGTTCGGGGGGCGGGGGGGGGGGGGGGGAGGGCTTAGGATAAGCAGAGCAACCAAAAATGGGTTTTGCTCTGCTTTAATAATTGAGTTACTAACGTATTGTTTCTTTTGCTTATTTTAAATAAAACTATTGTGGCCAAATGTCCACCTTTTTTTTTTAGCTTAAAAATTGATTATATTTGTCAACTTTTCAAACTTTTCAAACTATTTACCAATTCCTTTTAGCCAATAAAAAAAAATGCATGAAATAGTTAAAAATTCTGAAAATAAACTTGCAGAGGACACTTTCATTCATAATAAACATGTTAGCTATTGCAGGCATGTGTTTAATGAATGAAATAAGCAGGTCAGTTAGTGAAATCGGAATTTTCCTCCGTTTTTTTTTGCTGGAGAAAAATGGTGATTGAAAGACATTTGCGCACACTTTCCACCCCTCAAAACAAGTCCTAAATCACACGTAAAATTACTCTTAGGAGTAAATTTGCACATGAAATCTTACTCCATGCCTAAATTTACGCAGAAAAATCTACAAAAAAATGTTCTCATGAATTGGGAATTGGGCGCTGGGGGGGGGGGGGGGTAAACCATTTATGTTCATGAAAATACATTGGCGCACGATCATGAATCAACCTTAATGTAAACCAAGGGATTCCAATATTTTGTCTCAGACTGATGCACGATTTCACCGTGGCTAGAAGAAACTTTATAGCACCACTTCACGTGCCCACCACCTTATAGGTTATGCTCTTACCAAAAGATGGTTTAATTAGCCGCCTTTTTATTTTATATCTCCATAAGGTTTCTCCTAAACCAGATTGCAATTATCCATAGGAGCTTCTCTTAAAATCGGTCCCAAATTCTCCTTCCTCAGATCACCAGAGTGAAGAGCCTGTGCCTTCGCCACAGCTCATTTAATATTTCACCATAAAAGTAAGAAGGGAAAAGCGATCTAGCGCAATATGTTTTTTAATATTATAAAAATATATAAGGAAGTCAGGAAGAAGTTGCTATCGGCAACGAAACGCGTTACTGAGGACAGCAGCGGCGACAGTATCATCATCTTTGTAGCAGTCCTTGGAACTTTGTCAGCAGAGGCGGCACCCCCTTCCCTCCCTTATCTTCATCGGCCGATGTAACACTGAGGTTGGGTGAGAACTGCTTCTGGCATATATTGCGCATGTATAGATATTTGAATGTGAGTGCGAGATTGGCACTTTTTATATATTTTTATAATATTAAAAAACATATTGCGCTAGATCCTTTTTCCCTTCTTAGAGGCCGATTTATTAATAGCGCCAGGTAGCGACAGATGAGCGACTGTAGCGTGATTTTCACAGCGCCCGCTAGTATTCGCTGTGCTTGGCCGTTGTTCGGCTGTTGACAGCGACTCAGTCGGTGTGCGGTAATGTTGAATACGGGGTTAGGAGTCGCTGTTTGACAGGTTGCGCGCTGTATGGGAGCGCATGACAGCGAATGGCCATAGCGAACAGCTCCCAGCATATTCATTAACAAATCACGTTCAAAAAATTCTCGCGCTGTGAAATGCTTGTTTAAACCCCAGAGCGCTGGCGGCGATGGGTTAAAAGTAGTTTTTTAACCCCCAAACAACCATATTTTTGTTATAAAAAAATAAACATGTTTTTATAAACATTTGGTAATATGAATACATTAATATCAGACCTGTAATATCAATTCTGCACAATTTTTGTATTTTTTTATTTTTATTACCTTAAAAAAAATATCTAACATTGCAGAAGTGGTCACAGAATTTTTGACATTTAAAAAAAAAAAAGAAACATTAATATCAATTAATTATGAATATTTAAAGATTTCTCCATTGAAATGCATTGGAGAGCGCCAGGTATCGAGAGGTCATACCTGGCGCTGTGATGGGATTAGCAGTGGCGCTGTTCGCTGAAGTCTGCAACATGATGAATCCCGCGCTAGCAGAAGCTCTCGCCGGCGCTAGCCTCATTTAGCGTGATAAATGCGTGATTGTGTTCGCAGCCTGGCGTTCTGGAGTCGGTAGCCGCCGATAGCTGGCGCTACCTGGCTTACTTTCATGGTGAAATATTAAATGAGCTGTGGCGAAGGCACAGGCTCTTCACTCTGGTGATCTGAGGAAGGAGAATTTGGGACCGATTTTAAGAGAAGCTCCTATGGATAATTGCAATCTGGTTTAGGAGAAACCTTATGGAGATATAAAATAAAAAGGCGGCTAATTAAACCATCTTTTGGTAAGAGCATAACCTATAAGGTGGTGGGCACGTGAAGTGGTGCTATAAAGTTTCTTCTAGCCACGGTGAAATTGTGCATCAGTCTGAGACAAAATATTGGGACTTTCTACTACTGGTCAACTTTTTAATGTTTAAATATGTTGATTTTATTATCATAACTGCTCTGTGTTTTATTATTATAGTCTATTTTAAAATCTGTTGGATATTCAGGTTATAACACGTTGAGCAGTATCACCTTTTAAAAGGTAGCATTTTTTAATATATAATCTTAGCGCGGTAATTCAACTTAATTTTTAATTTTTAAACCAAGGGATTAGTCACCAACCAAACCGGGAATGATTTTACTTACAACTGAATGAATCAACAGGAACAGTTAGAAGCAAAGTCATGATGAGAAATATTCAGCACTGAGCACACAGTCTATCGTCTCCTGATATTAGGAGGGGCTGGAACAAATAAAGTAACCGTGGATACACTTGACACAAAAAAGCTCAAAAAAAAAAGCTCAAAAAGTTACTTCCTTCAGTTCCTGACTTGTTACATTGTAATTACGAGGCACAGTTTGTGGGATCCCAGAAGTATTTGCATTATGTTACAGCTCAGCGGGTAAAATAGTTTAGCAAACCAATTTATTAAGCTCTACAGCTCAGCATCATTTTAAGTAAATGTTCTTACCTTGTCTTTTGCTTTCTTCGGTACTTTGTCTAAAAAACAGAAAAAGGTAAAAGCCAATAAAAATCAAAATGAAAAACAGTGAGTGAAAGTTATGACCCCATACTGTACATGGGGCAAGTGATGAGCCAGGGCAGGGGCTGTCGGGTTTGGAATCCCTCCAACTATGCCTCTTTTGTTAGGTCTTCATTTCTTTAACCACTTGTGAACTGGATGGGGTCATAGGAATAGGCCATAGGAAGACCCAGACAAATGCCCAGTGGCCCGCACTGGGGCAGTCTGGACTGATACCTTTACTAACACCCCCATCCAATCTCTGTCTCCCCCCAGCCCCTTCCCCACTGTACCCCCTCACCCAAGCAACCCCAGCCTATGCACACCCTCTAATGATATAGCCTCAGCCTTGGAGCCAAGCAACCCTAGCCCATGTCCTCCCCCTAATGATATAGCCTCAGTCTTGGAGTCAAGCAACCCCAGCCCATGTCCTCCCCCTAATGATATAGCCTCAGCCTTGGAGCCCAGCAAACCCAGCCCATGTCCTCCCCCTAATGATATAGCCTCAGCCTTGGAGCCAAGCAACCCCAGCCCATGTCCTCCCCCTAATGATATAGCCTCAGTCTTGGAGCCAAGCAACCCCAGTCCATGTCTCCTGCCCCTAATGACATAGCCTCAGTCTTGGAGCCAAGCAACCCCCAGCCCATGTCCTCCCCCTAATGATATAGCCTCAGTCTTGGAGCCAAGCAACCCCAGTCCATGTCTCCTGTCCCTAATGATATAGCCTCAGTCTTGGAGCCAAGCAACCCCAGCCCATGTCCTCCCCCTAATGATATAACCTCAGTCTTGGAGCCAAGCAACCCCAGCCCATGTCCTTCCCCTAATGATATAGCCTCAGCCTTGGAGCCAAGCAACCCCCAGCCCATGTCCTCCCCCTAATGATATAACCTCAGTCTTGGAGCCAAGCAACCCCAGCCCATGTCCTCTCCCTAATGATATAGCCACAGACTGGGAGCCAAGCAACCCCCAGCTGATGTCCCCCCCCTAATGATATAGCCTCAGCCTTGGAGCCAAGCAACCCCAGCCCATGTCCTCACCCTAATGATATAGCCACAGACTGGGAGCCAATCAACCCCCAGCTGATGTCCCCCCCCTAATGATATAGCCTCAGCCTTGGAGCCAAGCAACCCCAGCCCGTGTCCTCACCCTAATGATATAGCCCCAGTCTTGGAGCCAAGCAACCCCCAGCCCATGTCCTCCCCCTAATGGTATAGCCTCAGTCTTGGAGCCAAGCAACCCCAGCCCATGTCCTCTCCCTAATGATATAGCCACAGACTGGGAGCCAAGCAACCCCCAGCTGATGTCCCCCCCCTAATGATATTGCCTCAGCCTTGGAGCCCAGCAACCCCAGTCCATGTCCTCCCCCTAATGATATAGCCTCAGCCTTGGAGCCAAGCAACCCCAGCCCGTGTCCTCACCCTAATGATTTAGCCACAAACTTGGAGCACAGTGGGTGACTGGCCAGGAAGCAGCAGAGATGCGTTTTCTAAGTCAGACTCACCACCTTCCCTCAACGATTTGGTTAATGCCAGGGAAGGAGGAGCTTACAGTCTAACTGCATAGTAGAAACCACAAATTGGATTATGTTCAGGGACGCTGAGCACTACAGATCCAAATTTAAAACTTAAAGGGAGTGACCCAGTCTGTTATCTTCCTAGTAAGTGAGCTAAAGTGACAGTTCCTTTGATTTATGGCTGCAGAAATCTGTGCCTTTCCTGTGCCTCAGGAGAGTCTGACCACCAAAGCAATACATCCTGCTTGACATTCTCTCTGCCTCCCTGGTGCACCCTGCTTCACCAAATAATTAGCATGACCCTCATACCTAGTATACACACAAAGTTAATTCCCTGCCACCCATCCCCCATCCCCAATTTGACCTTTTTCCAAAGATATGACCCCTCTGCATATCAGAGTAACATTTATGGAGTGGACATAGCTCTGGGACACAGGAAAGAGAAAAGCTTTGCAAATATTGGGGTTGATTTAGAGCCCCTTTCTCGCTGTTTCTTTGGAGTTCTTGCAACCAAACGAAAGATCATGCAAAAATGAAAACCTTTAACACAATTCTCACAGAAAAAAAAATCTCTGAATCAGACAAGGGGGAAAATTGACGAGAACGGACATTTTCACACAAAGAAATGTTTAGAAAGGGGCCCTGAATCAATTATTTGGTGAGGCAGGGTGCACCAGTGGTGTGTCTTGTAGTATGAATTGCAACCTGCATCTAGGTGAGCTTTTTAATTTTAACACAAGTGCGATAAAAATGTTTGTAAAATTGATCTTTGCCTATTAGCATGTCATTCCTGTCCCTATATATACACAGAGGTGTGACAGAGCACATATATCGGGATGGGAGGTTAATCAATTGGGCTGGGCTATCTCTCCCTCCTGCTGAGACTATAACAAACAAGATGAGTCATTCTGAAAAGCCTGCCAGCTCCATGGCGAGAGTTACATTGTTTTATATTGTTACAGCCAAGGAGCAACTGATTTATCGTAAATGTTTCTATTGTTATCAGCTGTTATACATTGTAAAGCAGTCATGAGCCTGCTATTGGAATGTAAACAGTTTACAGGTAGCTCACAGTGCATTGTGCTGTGTGATGCATTGGACTTGTCTGTATATATACAATATATATATATATATATATATATATATATATATATATATATATATATATATATTTAAGTTATGCAAAAACATTTACATGTAAAATGTGTGTATATATATATATATATATATATATATATATATATATATGAAAAGCTCTAATCTATCATATATCTGTCTGTAATAATTGCAATTCTCTCTCAAACTTAACTCAACTCGTCAAGCTCGAAACAGACTTTTGGTCGTTGTTGTACAAAAAGGGCAATTCCGAAATATTACAATATTACAATAAAACAAAAAAGGCTGTAATAAAGATAAATGTCTTGTTATTATAGTTATTGTTATTTTAGTGCCATTGCCTAGAGTGATCCCATAAAAGGATGGAGGCCTATAAAACGCTCAGCAGGAGACAGAACACCAAGTGAAAAGGTTAAACAAACATGATAAAAAAAGGAAAGGAAAAACCTGTGAATCGTGTGAATCGTCAGACTAGTAGAATGATCTACCATATCTATGGGACATAAGAAGAGCCTCAAGCTTAGAACTGAAGTCTGCTTACGCCTTTAAAATCAGCCACCTTGTCCCGACGTCCGGTAGAGAAGAGCAAGTTTGCTAAAAATTCGATTCGGAGGATTCGGCAACTTTTCAAAAGAAATTTTGGGTTTGTCCAAATTGAATTCTAGAGAAATTGCTCCAAAAAAAAGATAATAAGAAAGAAAAAGAACCCACCTACTCCTTGCTATTATCTGGCATGGGTGTTCCTGCTTTTCAGATGGGCAGAGGACATAGATCCTCCACCCTGCCAGCTTGACCACCTGCGCTCGCTCCCCTCCATCTGGCTGCAGAGCGGAATGGGACATCTGCGCCGAAGAGAAGGTTAGTCAGCTACTTACCTGCACACCAGCTCCCCTGTCTGGAGGCTGGCACTGGAAGCTGGCTCCTGCACTCTCCTCCTACTGTGCCGGCACAGGAACCGCCAGGCTGTGAATAGGCGCGTGTGCTCTTCCACAAAGCAGGAGCGGAGCGGGGGGGTGGGGTGGATGGACAAGTCAGCTCCTGCAGCTGCTGAGACAGTGGGGTAGATTTAGAGCCTGGTAAGATAACCTTCTTTTTTAGGAGAGAAAACTGCCATTCACTGTCATTGTCTACCGGGTGTATGATTTCACCTCGCTCTGAATCAGCCCCAAGGTAGACAATGAAAGTGAATGGCAATTTTCTCTCCTAAAAAAAAGAAGTGAGAATTCTCACCTGGCTCTGAATCGACCCCAGTGTTTGCTGCAGGACCAGAGTAACAGGGGACCCGGCATGCAGGTAAGTGACAGGGAGTTTTTTTTTAAAAAAGAATTTCAGGGAAAGTTCGATCGGCACAAATTCTAAGTAATTCTGATTTGTGCCGAAGCCAATTTTCCCTAAAGTTCGGAACAGATTCTGATTTGTAACAACTAGTTTCCTCGTCTCTAGTCCAGTTTTGCTTCGGAAGATTCTGGCTTTGTGTTATCCATTGCTGTATTTTCCTACTTCTTGGACCCAACCAACCACTGATGGCCCTAACTGTCCGAGCGCACCAAACCTCCCTGCTGTCAGAGGTCTCAATGTGAGCTCAAATAATAACAGAATAATGCAGCGCTATAGGAACTGGCAGCCTCACAGTCCAGTCCTGGGTTACAAAGGACTTTTTCGTACACACTGTACAAATGATAGTACAAGTCAATTTCACACAGAATCCCTGAGCGAGTGCCGTTCCCCTCTTATGCACGAACAGTTTGCTGTGGGCCAGGCAAGCTTCCATCACAATCATCACTCAAGGAGATGATCAAAAAGGTGGACGGACAGCTGGAGGTCTCATTCTGCCGTCAACTTTCTATGTTTCTATATTTCTATGACTGGGTGAGCGGCACAAGAGCGACACCAGATTTTTTGGGGAGGAGGCATAGATGCCCATTGTATGCATGCACCTACGTAGTAATTCTCCCTCCGCAATAAAATCAGTCAATCATATACAATAGAGATGAGCAAACAAGTTAGTTCCGAATTTCAGGAAAAATGTGATTTGGCTCGAAACTGAATTTCTGGGGGTTTGCACTGCCCAAATTTTCCCTGATATTCACTGGCACCTTGGACGGTAGGTAAAAAAAAAAAAACTCACCACCATCCTCGTTCCAGCGCCACGATTGGATCCAGTATGCGCGGCGGATCTGACTTGCACAGCTGACAGTACTGCCGGCCTCCCCCACTCCCACCGTGCTGTGTGTGTTGCACATTCCACTAGAGATGAGCAATTCTCAAAGGTTCGATTCGGACGAACCCGAATCTCTTAAAGAAATTTGACAAATCACCTGAATCAAACTTTTTTTCGCTCATTTCTAATTTATACGATATATAAAGTATATAAAAAGTTAAAATTAGAGATGAGCGAACTTCTCAAAAATTCGATTTGGGCGATTCGCCGAATTTCTCAAAGAAATTCGGGTTCGTCCGAATCGAACTTTAGCGAATCGCTCATCTCTTGTGGGAGCGGGGAGGCCGGCTGCGCTGTCAGCGGGCGGCAGAAGCCGCCCGCTGACAGCGCAGCCAGTCTCCCCGCTCCCACCATGCCGGCATTTTTTTTTTTTTATTTCAGGGAAAATTCGGTCAGGACGAACCACTAAGAATTCGGGTTCGTGCTGAATAGAATTTTCCCTGAAATTCGGAGCGAATTCAGGTTCATTCGAACCGATTCGTTCATCCCTAGTTAAAATAAATAGATATATAAAAAAAAATAACTAAACCAAAATAAACAGGCCTAACAATTTGGCATATAATTTATCATACTCATAATTCTATATACAACCTAAAACAACACTATACACAATTCAGCAGGAAGACTAAGAGACCCCGTCACCTGTGCACGCAGTGTACAGTCTCCAGTGTGAGATAGAAAAGCCCACCCAGAGGGAAGTCATAAGGACTAAGGAGGCCTGATGTTCCTCCACGCCTTCATCCAGGCCCCCCGTTCCCACCTGTCCCTCTCCAGCACCCGGATCTTCCCCACCTCAGGCAGGATGTCATGCACCACCACCGGGACAGGGAGGACTTTCTTCCTAATGCAGAGCTGGCACCGTGCATTCCACGTGAAATAGCGAATCACTAGACTAACTAGATATAAAGTGTCCAAACAAAAATCCCCTCTGTTCTTGAATGCCCCGTACACCCAATCAGCATAGGAAAGCTGGGAGAAGAAGGGGGCACCGAGGGCCAACCCCACCTGTTTACACACATCTACATTAAAGGGACACCGGAGCAGGAAGTGGTCCATAGTCTCCACCTCATCCTCACGGAGACAAATTATCTCTGGCAGGCTGCGACTCTTCCGGATCCCTCTGAGGTAGAGTTTTCCTTGGAAGGAAAGCAAGGCTATATCCCGGTATTTCAAAGGAATTCTGGAGGAGTTTATAAGCCTCAAACCCTCCCTCATGATGGAGGCTGGGCACTCCCTGAGGGACAATGGCTCATGAAAAGCCAGACCCAGGACCCCACTCACCAGAAGCTTCCTCAGAATAGATCTCATGTCCTCTGCTGTCAATTGCCATTGCCAAAGTAGTTTCAAGCACGGGGCAAAATAGGCCCGGAGCTGACCCGAGGAACTCGAGGGCTTTTCACCCGGCCACCATTCTCCCAGTCTCGCAGGAAGGGCATAAACCAGGACTGGAAAATACCCACCCACCCAGGCGGGCTCTCTGCCAACATGCTTCCAAAATTATGTTTCATAGACAGGAACAGTGTACCCAGGGCTATATATATATATTATTAAAATGAATCCTACCGTAGGCTTTGTCCAGGATATTTCTGACTTCAGTGAACTTCCTGGAAATCTCCTGCTCCATCTCTGATTTATCTTCTGGTGGTTTCTACTTATTTCCAGTTGTTATGGTCTGTGAAGCTTCGACTATAATGTCTGAGCCACTGTAATTAAAAACAATGAAAAATAGAGGTCAGCTAAAACAGCCCCAGATCTTTGTGTTCTGTACCCAACTGTAATGGGGGGGGTGGGGGTGTACCAGGTGTAAACCAGCTTTGCTGGTACAAACAAGGGGTTATGATAAAGCATAGCTTAAAGTGGAACAAAACCCACAGAGATCATCTATAAGATTACGGGGGCCGATTGATTCCTTCCCCCCTGGGGCATCCAAAATCAGGATTGTGTGAAACCCTCCAGGTCTCCCATAAACTCACCTTCCTATTTGGTCCAACGGTGCATGCGCGAGCAGTGCCCGCATCCCCGCCATCCCTCTAGCAAGGCATGTGCCCATGCCAAGCATTTGTGAATGGCTGAAGCGGGCACGCTCCCTGTTAGAGGATAGCGGGGGATGCATCCGCCAGCACGCTGTATTAGCCTTGCTCCTGGACAAAGGGCCTCAAGCGCTTATAGGACGAGCAGCCGCACATGTGTCATAGGACAGGGAAGTATATGTACAGACACAAAATAGATACGCACAGCCCAACAATATACACTATCCCGCCCTGGTGAAGTGGTCTCTCCACGCAACGCGTCGGCAGGCTGAGTACATGGGGGACCCCTGGCAACATATGACCCTTTGAAACGGTGATGTAATACCTTCCTCAATTATTTGTGTTACAATGTATCTTTGGCCAGTGTAGCTTGATCTGCCACAGAGCAGGTATTCATTCATATATCAGTGTTCACATATGTCCATTGATATAATGACTTTTTTGCACAGTATCTTTTTCTTTTCTTTCTTAGCATATTGCACATAGCATCCCTTTGTTTCCTTATTGTGCCTTATCTGTATATACACTAAGTACTGGTGGATATTACATTATTCACCAGTATATTACTTTCACTGGCAGTCAGTATGGTGTTTAATTACATCTACATTAATTAACTATTCATTTACAGGATTAGGAAGGTTATATTTTTACATTTTTAAAGCCTTGTGTGGGAAACCCCCTCCCTCCCCCTTTTTTTGTCATTGTGTTTATGTATTTTAAATTGTGGATCATTCTGTGTATTTATGTCTATTTGTTTATGAGTCTTTCTAACTTAATAAAACTAGATATCATTTTTTACATTGACTTCTGAACATGTGTTTTCCTGTGTAGAGTGCGGACCTTCTGGGGACCTGTGGGGAGATTCTCAGAGCCTACCCCAAAATTGTGTGTGGCTATAGGACAGGGAAGAGGCGAGTTTGTTTGGGCGACCTGAGGGGGTTTCACACAGCGGTGCATCCCTAATCGGGGCGCCCCGGGTGCAAGGACCAAAACCCAAGATAGTCAAAATCCTGGGTTTTGGTCCACTTTAAAGCAATTCATTTTATTGGAGATCAAGAAGTCTGAGACTTGGGCCCTTATTTAACAAGGGATAGCGACAGGTAGCGACTGGTGAGCGAATGGTAATGACGGTCACCGCCACGAGAACGCCGGCTCCCCAACACAATCACACATTTATCAAGCCGATCCTGCTTAGCGACTGAGATGGCGCCAGATAGCGACTCATTCATCATTATTCCAGCCTCACCACACAGCGCCAGCGTCCGACCTTGAGCAGCGACAGGTATGACCTCTCGCTACCTGGCGCTCTCCAATGCATTTCAATGGAACAATCTTTAAATATTCATAATTAATTGTTAATATGTTTTTTTTTTTTAAATGTCAAAAATTCTGTGACCACTTCTGCCATGTTAGATATTTTTTTTAAGGTAAAAAAAAAAAAAAAAATTTGTGCAGAATTGATATTACAGGTCTGATATTAATGTATTCATATTACTAAATGTTTTGAAAAACATGTTTTTTATTTTTTCCAAAAATATGGTTGTTTGGGGGTTAAAAAACTACTTTTAACCCATCGCCGCCAGCGCTCTGGGGTTTAAACAAGCATTTCACAGCGCGATTTTTTGAGCGTGATTTGTTAATGAATATGGTTTGAGCCGGTCGCTATGGCCATTCGCTATCATGCGCTCCCATACAGCGCGGAACCTGTCAAATAGCGACTCGTCACCTTGTATTCAACATTACTGCACACTGACTGAGTCGCTGTCAACAACCAAACAACGGCCAAGCACAGCGACTACTAGCGGGCGCTGTGAAAATACCGCTACAGTCGCTCATCTGTCGCTACCTGGCGCTATTACTGAATCGGCCTCCCCAATCCAGAAAGTTTCAGACAGAGAATAATAGATCTATGCCATAACGTAAAATCAAATCCTAATGTAGTTTGCTTATATATTGCAGCACAAAATGTGATGTTGGGTCTATTTCAAAGTTTTTTTTAGAATGCCTGAAATGTGAAATGCGCTGATATGTTAAAGCGGACCAGCACCACCAACAGTGCTCACGTGCATCTCTCCCCGGGACAATTTAGATAGCTGCACATAAAAATTAATATTTTATAACTCATGCTGTAGTAAATTTTAGAAATAAAAATGGCGGTTCATGGATGTGCAGGACACCTGCAAACAGGAAGTGCTGCTGGGCTTCCTGTTACTGTGCATTGTCAGTTGAATCCAGGCAGCAGCATGGCTGAGATGCTGGGAGAGGAGGCCCCAAAATGGCCGCTATCTTTCTTTACCATCTGTCGGCTGTTGGTTCCGGTTTGCAAAAGATTACAAAATATTGATGTGTTTACTTTGCAGATCCGCTCATGCAAATCACTTTGCTGGATGGGCAGACGGCGTCCTTACAACTGCAGAACAGATTTTATAGCAGCACAGATGAAGTTCCTACTGGGATAGACTTCGAGGCTGATTCACTACTGGCGCCAGGCATTGCCAGATGAGCGTCTGTATAGCGGCGCTTAGAGTGACGCTGTGATCGGCTATCGGGCGCTGTAACAGAGCGCCTCGGTTGCTGTAGTAACCTGTGCGGCATTGATGAATGTGATGTGTGTTGGACACTCTAACAACAGTATAACGCTGCAGAGAGCGAGAGGTAGCGCCAGCTCAGTGCTTCCGGCACTCGGCACTCCACAACATATTTAACAAAACACTACAAACACACCGCGTCAGTGCTCTAAAGCTGTGCGATTAAACTCTGTTTTTGAACACATATCCACTAGTAACATAGGCCCTTATTTATCACAGGCTAGCGCTAGGTAGTGTCTGACGAGCGCCAGGTAGCGGCAGCTAACGGCGACTACCGACTCAAGTACGCCCGGCGGCGGTCACAATGACGCATTTATCAAGCAAAATTAGACTAGCGCCGGCGAGAGCGACGGCTAGCGTGGCATTCATCATGAAGCCGCCTGGAACGAACAGCGCCGCTGCAAATTCCATCACAGCGCCAGGTATGACCTGTCGCTCCCTGGCGTTGTCCAATGCATTTCAATGGAGCAATCTTTAATTAATCATAATTAATTGGTATTAATTTTTTTTTTTTACATTTTAAAAATAATTTGTGCAGAACTGATATTACAGGTCTGATATAAATGTATTCATATAACAAAATGATTCAAAAAACATGTATAATTTTACAATCAAAAAATATGGTTGTTTAGGGGTTAAAAGCTCTTTTACACCCATCGCCGCCAGCGCTCTGGGGTTAAAACAAGGAATGGACAGCGCCAGCAAATTCGGAGCGTGATTTGTTAATGAATATGCAGCTAGCCGTTCGCTCTGGCCATTCGTTGTCAGGCGCTCACATACAACGCTGAACCTGTGAAACAGCGACCCCTAAGCCCGTATTCAACATTCCCGCACACCGACTGAGTCGCTGTCAACAAGCAAACGCCGGCCAAGCACAGCGAATACTAGCTGGCGCTGAGAAAATCACGCTACAGTCGCTCATCTGTCGTTACCTGGCGCTATTAATGAATCGGCCTGCCAGTGAAAACACATAGAATTACATTGTGTAACACTGTGATATTAAAACTTTACTGCCAGACCTGTAATGACAATTCTGCATAAAAATATAAAAAGTCCAAAAATTGTATAAAAGTGTTTGATTGCAGCCGGGAGACGTCACACAATGATTGGAGGAAAAATACAAAAAAATTGTCAAACACGCTGTTTATACACAACTAATGAAAGGCCATTGAAATGTATCGGAGAGTGACACTGAACGAAAGGAAATACATGACGCTGTTAGAGGCGCTATACACTGACCTGCCTGTAATAATACATGTGACACTACATGGCGCTGTTAGAGGCGCTATACACTGACCTGCCTGTAATAATACATGTGACACTACATGGCGCTGTTAGAGGCGCTATACACTGACCTGCCTGTAATAATACATGTGACACTACATGGCGCTGTTAGAGGCGCTATACACTGACCTGCCTGTAATAATACATGTGACGCTACATGGCGCTGTTAGAGGCGCTATACACTGACCTGCCTGTAATAATACATGTGACACTACATGGCGCTGTTAGAGGCGCTATACACTGACCTGCCTGTAATAATACATGTGACGCTACATGGCGCTGTTAGAGGTGCTATACACTGACCTGCCTGTAATAATACGTGACACTACATGGCGCTGTTAGAGGCGCTATACACTGACCTGCCTGTAATAATACATGTGACGCTACATGACGCTGTTAGAGGTGCTATACACTGACCTGCCTGTAATAATACATGTGACGCTACATGGCGCTGTTAGAGGTGCTATACACTGACCTGCCTGTAATAATACATGTGACGCTACATGGCGCTGTTAGAGGTGCTATACACTGACCTGCCTGTAATAATACGTGACACTACATGGCGCTGTTAGAGGCGCTATAGGCTGACCTGCCTGTAATAATACATGTGACGCTACATGCCGCTGTTAGAGGCGCTATACACTGACCTGCCTGTAATAATACATGTGACGCTACATGGCGCTGTTAGAGGCGCTATACACTGACCAGCCTGTAATAATACATGTGACGCTACATGACGCTGTTAGAGGCGCTATACACTGACCTGCCTGTAATAATACATGTGACACTACATGACGCTGTTAGAGGCGCTATACACTGACCTGCCTGTAATAATACATGTGACGCTACATGACGCTGTTAGAGGCGCTATACACTGACCTGCCTGTAATAATACATGTGACGCTACATGACGCTGTTAGAGGCGCTATACACTGACCTGCCTGTAATAATACATGTGACACTACATGGCGCTGTTAGAGGCGCTATACACTGACCTGCCTGTAATAATACATGTGACGCTACATGGCGCTGTTAGAGGCGCTATACACTGACCTGCCTGTAATAATACATGTGACATTACATGACGCTGTTAGAGGCGCTATACACTGACCTGCCTGTAATAATACATGTGACGCTACATGACGCTGTTAGAGGCGCTATACACTGACCTGCCTGTAATAATACATGTGACGCTACATGACGCTGTTAGAGGTGCTATACACTGACCTGCCTGTAATAATACATGTGACGCTACATGGCGCTGTTAGAGGCGCTATACACTGAGCTGCCTGTAATAATACATGTGACGCTACATGGCGCTGTTAGAGGCGCTATACACTGAGCTGCCTGTAATAATACATGTGACACTACATGACGCTGTTAGAGGCGCTATACACTGACCTGCCTGTAATAATACATGTGACGCTACATGACGCTGTTAGAGGTGCTATACACTGACCTGCCTGTAATAATACATGTGACGCTACATGGCGCTGTTAGAGGCGCTATACACTGACCTGCCTGTAATAATACATGTGACACTACATGACGCTGTTAGAGGCGCTATACACTGACCTGCCTGTAATAATACATGTGACGCTACATGACGCTGTTAGAGGTGCTATACACTGACCTGCCTGTAATAATACATGTGATGCTACATGACGCTGTTAGAGGTGCTATACACTGACCTGCCTGTAATAATACATGTGACGCTACATGACGCTGTTAGAGGCGCTATACACTGACCTGCCTGTAATAATACATGTGACGCTACATGGCGCTGTTAGAGGCGCTATACACTGACCTGCCTGTAATAATACATGTGACACTACATGCCGCTGTTAGAGGCGCTATACACTGACCTGCCTGTAATAATACATGTGACGCTACATGGCGCTGTTAGAGGCGCTATACACTGACCTGCCTGTAATAATACATGTGACAGTACATGGCGCTGTTAGAAGCGCTATACACTGACCTGCCTGTAATAATACATGTGACGCTACATGGCGCTGTTAGAGGCGCTATACACTGACCTGCCTGTAATAATACATGTGACGCTACATGGCGCTGTTAGAGGCGCTATACACTGACCTGCCTGTAATAATACATGTGACACTACATGACGCTGTTAGAAGCGCTATACACTGACCTGCCTGTAATAATACATGTGACGCTACATGGCGCTGTTAGAGGCGCTATACACTGACCTGCCTGTAATAATACATGTGACAGTACATGGCGCTGTTAGAGGCGCTATACACTGACCTGCCTGTAATAATACATGTGACGCTACATGGCGCTGTTAGAGGCGCTATACACTGACCTGCCTGTAATAATACATGTGACACTACATGGCGCTGTTAGAGGCGCTATACACTGACCTGCCTGTAATAATACATGTGACGCTACATGACGCTGTTAGAGGCGCTATACACTGACCTGCCTGTAATAATACATGTGACGCTACATGGCGCTGTTAGAGGTGCTATACACTGACCTGCCTGTAATAATACATGTGACGCTACATGACGCTGTTAGAGGAGCTATACACTGACCTGCCTGTAATAATACATGTGACGCTACATGACGCTGTTAGAGGCGCTATACACTGACCTGCCTGTAATAATACATGTGACACTACATGACGCTGTTAGAGGCGCTATACACTGACCTGCCTGTAATAATACATGTGACGCTACATGGCGCTGTTAGAGGCGCTATACACTGACCTGCCTGTAATAATACATGTGACACTACATGGCGCTGTTAGAGGCGCTATACACTGACCTGCCTGTAATAATACATGTGACACTACATGGCGCTGTTAGAGGCGCTATACACTGACCTGCCTGTAATAATACATGTGACACTACATGGCGCTGTTAGAGGCGCTATACACTGAGCTGCCTGTAATAATACATGTGACACTACATGACGCTGTTAGAGGCGCTATACACTGAGCTGCCTGTAATAATACATGTGACGCTACATGGCGCTGTTAGAGGTGCTATACACTGACCTGCCTGTAATAATACATGTGACGCTACATGGCGCTGTTAGAGGCGCTATACACTGACCTGCCTGTAATAATACATGTGACGCTACATTGCGCTGTTAGAGGCGCTATACACTGACCTGCCTGTAATAATACATGTGACGCTACATGACGCTGTTAGAGGCGCTAGACACTGACCTGCCTGTAATGATACATGTGACGCTACATGGCGCTGTTAGAGGCGGTGTCAATTTGATGGATTCAATTTGTGCTCTGCATTGGGGGGAGGCGCTGGAGGCAAAGGAAGAATAAATTCCCCTTCCTTTCCAGGGCCGTATTCGGTGTTCATGGTGCCCTAGTGTTTGCGCCCCCTTTTTAAAAAAAAGTTAGATCACAGAAAAAAAGTGTGTAGGGGGAAAGGGTGCAATGGCATACCTCCCAAGTGTCCCTGATTTGGAGGGACTGTCCCTCTTTTGAGTCCATGTCCCGCTGCACCTCGTTGTCCCCATTTGTCCCTTTTTGAGGTGTAACATGCAGATCTGCATCAATAAATGATTAATTTGCCTATTCAAAGTGTTTCTAGTGTTACGCCCTATCTCCTGTCCACCGTTCAATGAGGGGGTGTGGCCTAATTTACAAATTGTCCCTCTTTCCCACCCTGAAAAGTTGGGAGGCATGCAATGGCTTAGATGCAGAGTATGTGTGTGGAGGAGGGAAAAGGCTCAAAGGAGGAAATGCAGAGAAGCAATGAAGCATGTTCCATCTTTTACTGCGTTCTGACATACAGGGGTCACATGACCACACCAATGGAGGGATGATGCTCTGGCCTGTGTTCAACCCATTGCCCCCCCTTCACACAAATACACTCTGCGTCCTTCTGTGGCTGGGGAGGGGGTGCTTGTTGGGAGGCATTAATGTTCAGGATATGAGAGTAATCATTTCTTTTTTTTATTACATTAGTAAGGGCAGCACCCCCCATTTCAGGTTGCTGCCCTAGGCACGTGCCTAGGGTTGCCTAATGGGAGATACAGCCCTGTTCCTTTCTGTGACCAGAGCAAAGAGACATCATCTCCACAGAGCGTATGCTAAAGCAAATGAAATGTTCAAACAAGAGGCGAAGCAGCTTCATCAGAACTTTCCCCCAGCACTTGTGTATGGCAGCAGCATGGAGTCGCATACCCTGCTCTGTGCACGCGTATCTTCCCCGATTTAAAGTGAACCAAAACCAAGGATTTTGGCTATCCTGGAATTTTGGTCCTTTCCCCCGGGGCACCATGATCGGGGATGCCCCGCTGTGTGAAACCCCTCAGATCGTCCAAAAAAACTCACCTCTTCCCGGTCCTACGGCGCATGTGTGGCCGCTCGTCCGATCAGTGTGCTGACGTCACGTCTTCTAAGACGGCGTCTAAGGCCAGTGGCTCCGAGCGCGTTGGCAGCCGCATCCCCCGCCTCCCTCTAACAGGGAGCGTGCCCGCGCTGGCCATTCACAAATGCCTGGCACGGGCCCTGCTGGAGGGATAGCGGGGGTGCAGCCAAGGCCCGCGCAACAGTACAACCTGGGGGGTTTTACAAAGTGGGGCATCCCAATGTTGGGGCAGGGAATTGATCGGCCTGGAAATCTTATTAATTCCCGGGCCAATCGAGCTTTGGTGGACATTAAACCCAGGGTGACAGCTCCTCCCCCAACCGACAAATGCCCCAAACGGGCACCCTGTCTGTGGTAGTGCAGAGTGCAGCCAATGTGGGATGCCCCGCTGTGTGAACCCCCCCAGATCGCCCGATCTCACTTACCCTTCCCCGATTCTATGGCGCATGCGCAGCCTCTCGTCCAGTCAGCGCGATCAGATCCGCTCCCGCCCCTCCGTCCAAGGCGACTGGAATCCAAGCGTTCTGACAGCCGCACCCCCCCCCCCCGTTACCCTTTACCAGAAAGCGTGCCTGCGCTATGCACAAATGCCTGATGCGGGCGCATGCTCTGCTAAAGGCATAGCGGGGATGCGCACGCTGTTTGCGCATGCGGCGTTGGACCAGGAAAGCAGGTTAGTTTCCGAGCGACCTGGGGGGTTTTACACAACGGGGCATCCCGAATCTGGATGCCATGGAGGGAGCGAGTATGCCCGCCCTGGAGTCTCATAAACTCCAGGGTGGGTTTATGGTCCAAAGTTAATGGGCTGGTGGCCATGACCACAGATCAAGGTAAGTCACTCTGTGTGCTTTGAACAAGATGGCCACGCCATGGCCAGGATTGCGGCACACCCAGCTGCCCCCCCCACCTACAGACCCTAACCAGGGCAGTTTCAATGCAAAATCGTGCTCAGTGCAGGAAGGAAAATTAATTGCCCCGTCCTCATCCATCCGACGATGCTGCTGCTGCCCCATACAGGTAAGTGCCACGCTCTACCCTAGCAGCAGGTAAGTGCCCCCTCTCCCCATGAATGAGCCCAATGAGGAGCCTGTCTTATGGTTTGCTCCAGAAAACAGGATGGTGGGAATAAAGGCGCCCCAATGGCCTTGGTGCCCAGGGTGGTTGCCCTGCTCGCCCTGCCCTAGAACCAGCCCTGACTCTAACATATGCATATCTTGCAGGTAGCACAACTGCCCCCCCCCCCCCCAACACACACTCACATAAAAATATACAGCTCTCCCGGGAGTCCACCCAACTGCCTCCTCCACCCACAGACCTCAACAATAAAGTAGGCCAAAACCCACCCTGGATTCTTCAGGACAGGCTCCCTCCATGGCATCCAGATTCGGGATGCCCCGCTTTGTAAAACCCCCCAGGTCTCCCGGAAACTCTCCTTTTTTCCTGGTCCAACAGCGCATGCGGTCTCATCCCTTTAGCAGTGGACGTGCCAGCTCCAGGCATTGGTGAATGGCCGGCGTAGGCACGCTCACCATTAAAGGGTAACGGGAGATGCGGCCTCCAGCGCGCTTGGATCCGCTCGCCTTAGACGAGCTTTTTGGCTGGAGCGCACTGACTTGACGGGAGGCCGCGCATGCACCGTAGGACCAAGTGAGGGCGATCGGGCGATCTGGGGGGTTTCACACATCGGGGCAAAATCCTGGGTTTTGGTCCACTTTAAGAACCAGGGACCCATCTATGCCCCCTCCACCCACAGACAGGACGGGACAACCAGCTGTCACCTCCTGCCCTCAAAAAACCCAGTCATTAAAGTGACTGGTCCTTTCCCCGGGGCACCCCGATCTGAGGACGCCCCGCTGTGTGAAACACCCCCCAGATCGCCCAAAAAAACTCACCTCTTCTCGGTCCTACGGCGCATGTGTGGCGGCTCGTCCAATCAGCGCACTCAGAGCCGCTGACGTCAAACCAGCAGACGGCATCTAAGGCCCTTATTTATGAAGGAATAGCGCCAGGTAGCGACTGGTGAGCGGCCGGTAATGACGGGCCCCGCCACGAGAACGCCGGCTCCCCACCACAATCACACATTTATCAAGCCGATCCTGCTTAGCGACTGAGATAGCGCCATATAGCGACTCATTCATCATTATTCCAGCCTCAGCCCACAGCGCCAGCGTCCGGCCTTGAACAGCGACAGGTATGACCTCTCGCTACCTGGCGCTCTCCAATGCATTTCAATGGAACAATCTTTAAATATTAATAATTAATTGTTAATTTTTTTTTTTTTTTTTTTTTAAATGTCAAAATTTCTGTGACCACTTCTGACATTTTAGATAATTTTTTTAAGGTAAAAAAAATAAAAAATAAAAATGTACAAAATTGATATTACAGGTCTGATATTATTGTATTCATATTACAAAATTATTTAAAAAACTTTTTTCTTTTGGTTTCCAAAAATATGGTTGTTTGGGGGTTAAAAAACGACTTTTAACCCATCGCCTCCAGCGCTCTGGGGTTTAAACACGCATTTCACAGCGCGAGAATTTTTTGAGCGTGATTTTTTGATGAATATGGTGGGAGCCGGTCGCTATGGCCAGTCGCTATCATGCGCTCCCATACAGCGCGGAACCTGACAAATAGCGACTCCTCACCCAATATTCAACATTACGGCAAACCGACTGAGTCGCTATCAACTACCGAACAACGGGCAAGCACAGCGACTACTAGCGGGCGCTCTGAAAATGCCGCTACAGTCGCTCAACTGTCGCTACCTGGTGCTATTAATAAATCGGCCTCCCCATCCAGTGGCTCCGAGCTCGCTGGCGGCCGCATCGCCCGCCTCCCTCTAGCAGGGAGTGCGCCCGCGCTGGCCATTCACAAAAGCCTGGAGGGGGCGTGTGCCTTGCTAGAGGGATAGCAGGGATGCAGCCGCACCTCGACCATGCGCCGTTAGACAGAAAAAAAGGTGTGTTTATGGGAGACTTGGGGTTTTTCACAAAGCGGGGCATCCTGGTACTGGATGCCCCGGGGGGGGGGGGGGGGATCAATCTCTTTGGGTTTTGATCTACTTTAAAAAAGTTCAGCATCCCTGCTCACCTTCATCCTTTAGCTTGTAAGTCCTCTCTTCCAATGTATTTCTGCGTCAATGTGTTTATTTACTTACCTGTTACATTTGATTCATAATATTGTGTTTTATCTGCATTGTTGTCAAGTATTTACTTGTCTTACCCCCATAAGTGCCACAGAATATAATACTAATAATAAATAAACAATACTACTAATAAGAATAATGATATGCATTTGTTACATATACGACTCATAATGTTCTGTGTATTATAAGCGTGTTACTCGGCCCACTCTTTTGGAACTTATAGGCCCTTATTTAAGAAGCAATGGCGTCAGGTAGCGCCTGGTTAATGATAAGTAGCGACAGGTAGCGACTGGTGAACGCCGGACGCGGCACGCAATTACACATTTATCAAGCAGAATCTGTTTAGCGACTGGGATAGCGCCATGTAGCGTCTGATTCATCATTTTCACAGCCTCAGCGAACAGCGCCGGCGTCCAGCCTTGCACAGCGCCAGGTATGACCTCTCGCTACCTGTCGCTCTCCCATACATTTCAATGGGCGATCTTTTTCTTCTCTTTAAACGGGGTATTTTTTTTTTTCCAAAAAATCACAATCGAAATTCTGTGACCTCTCCTGACATTGAATAAGCAGTTTTTTTCATAATTTTTTTATTTTTTATATATTTCTTCAGAAATGACATCACAGCTCTGCCATTAAAGTGTCATGTTACAATGTTGCTACAATGTAATTCCATATGTTTTCGCTTTGTTACTGGTGGATAGATGCTGAAAAACTGACTTTAATCACACCGCCTCCTGCGCTCTGGGCTTCAGAGAAGCATTTTTCTGCGCCAGAGTTGTGTGAGGCTGTTTTTTTTCTTGAATATGTTGTGAGTCGGTCGCTATGAGCAGTCGCTAACATGCGCTCCCATACAGCGCTGTACCGGTCAAATAGCGACTCCTCACAATGTATTCAACATTACTGCACAGCGACTGAGTCGCTATAAACTAGCGACCCACGGTCGAGCACTGCGACTACTAGCGGGCGCTCTGAAAATGCCGCTACAGACGCTCATCTATCGCTACCTGGCGTTAGTGATGAATCAGCCTGCCCGTTTGCACAGCGCCTCAGAATATGATGGCGCTATACAAATAAACAATAATACTAATAAGAATAATGATATACATTTGTTACATATACAACTCATAATGCTCTGTGTATTATAAGCGTGTTACTCGGCCCACTCTTTCGGAACTTATAGTTTGTACAGCGCCACGGAATATGATGGCGCTTTATAAATAAACAATAATACTAATAAGAATAATGACTCTTTCCTACTCTTTCGGAACTTATAGTTTGTACAGCGCCACGGAATATGATGGCGCTTTATAAATAAACAATAATACTAATATGAATAATGACTCTTTCCCACTCTTTTGGAACTTATAGTTTGTACAGCGCCACGGAATATGATGGCGCTTTATAAATAAACAATAATACTAATAAGAATAATGACTCTTTCCCACTCTTTTGGAACTTATAGTTTGTACAGCGCCACGGAATATGATGGTGCTTCATAAGTAAACAATACTATAAATAATAATAACATAATATAAAAGCAGAGAACACATACAGGTCTACTGAGGTGTAAATCATTTCCATACCATGAATGGAGGATTGCGTTCAGCGTTATCCCGAGGAAGTTGTGTTTCCCAGTAACATGGCTGTCAGCGATTTCTCTTCCGGTCTTTTATTTCCTCTTTATATGTAAATTAGATTATTTCATACTGAACAACTAATAATAAAACGGCCAAAACGCCGCTGTAACCTCAGCGCCTGAGTCGGGTGCCGCAGTGTCATTACTTTCCGGGAGGGAGCTGATCTTTGTTCCCTGGCTTATCATTTCAGGAGCCGGAGATATTCTAATTTCCCTTTCACACCCATGTTCAACGTCCAGCGGCAGCAAATGTTGATCGATCGCTGGAAAACCAGCTTTACAGGATCTTTCACTGACTTCCTTTAGCGAATAAGATCATGATGAAGGCGCTGTTCACACGTCTCTATTGCGTTAAGAGAAAAAGTGCTTTGTAAATATTCCACAGGCGCATTTTATCCCCTTACTTACTATTATTCACTTGCTGTTGATTGTGCAACTACCTCTGCTGGAGGTTTGTTCCCGGCATCTACTACTCTTTCTGTAACATAATATTTTCTAACATTGCTCCTGATCTTCCCTCCGACCAGCTTTAGGTTGGGCCCCTTGTTCTATCATGGGCAGGCTGATTCATCACTAACGCCAGGTAGCGACAGATGCAGGGCTGGATTAAGAGCATCCCCGGCCTGGTGCTGCAGATTTTGATGGGCCAATTTATCGAAGTATATAAAATGAAAACGCAACGCAAGGCAATTTTGTTTAAGACAACAGCAAGAATGAGTGGAGAAGAAGTAGATCCAGCAAAGGATACGCTTAAAGTGGACCAACACCCAGGGGTGATCGGCCCGGGAATCTATAAGATCACCGATCACCTCACTCACCGCGATCGGGATGTCCCGCGGGGTGAAACCCCCCAAAAACCCCCCAAACTCCTTACCTTATCCGCCGCCGCTTCCTCCCGCGCGCCCCTCTAGACGTGCGCGCGTGGGAGGCGGCGGCGGACGAGCCCCTTGTCCGTCGCTGTCACTCCGCTTGTCCGTCGGCGGGGATTGGACGGTGCGGTCACGTGGGAGCGGGGAGAGGTGAGTTTTTTGGGTTTCTGGGGGGTTTCACACAGCGGGGCACCCCCCCCAAAGTGGACCAAAACCCAGGATAGTCAAAATCCTGGGTGTTGGTCCACTTTAAGGAACAGTCACATTCTTTTCCTGTATAGCATCACCCAGCCAGCACCAGCTTTTGTAAACACTTTAGCAGTGCGGGATTTTTCTTTTTTAACTTTGGCTTCACAGGGGTGACACTTTAATAAACTATATATAGCTGACTGTGACGTCACACCTATACATTTATGTATTTTGGGAGCTGGCCTCCAGGCTTTGACATCACACATATATATCGAACAGTGACAGGGAAGCCCACCTGAGCAGCAAGGCAGTGGCCCCGCCCCCACAGTGTGGCATCACGCATGTAGCCCCCTATAAAGAGGTCCCTATATACCAGTGGTGGGCAATTATTTTTTCTATGGGGCCACATGAGAAACTAAAAATATTATGAAGGGCCGCTGAGCTATGGGCGTCTAAGTGACATTTAAGCTCAGCGGCTCCGAGCGCGCTGGCGGCTGCATCTCGCGCTTCCCTTTAACAGGGAGCGCGCCCGCGCTGGACATTCACAAATGTCCGACACAGGCACGCGCCCTGCTAGAGGGATAGCGGGGATATGGCTGTGGCCCGTGTATGTGCCGTTGGACCGGGAAAGAAGGTGAGTTTATGGGCGACCTGGGGGTTTCACACAGCGGGGCATCCCGATTTTGGATGCCCCGCGGGGAGGGGATCTATAAGATTCCCAGGCTGATAAAGCAGGGTTTTGGTCCACTTCAAACGTTCTGATGTGATAATTTCCCCGCCAACCAGAGAAGCCCTTGGCTTCTGGCAGTTTGGAAGGAGAGCTCATATCAGCTGGGGCAAAGTGTAAGAATGGTGGGCAGCAGGAAGGGGGCATGGTGGGAGCATGGTGGGCAGCAGGAAGGGGGCATGGTGGGAGCATGGTGGGCAGCAGGAAGGGGGCATGGTGAGAGCATGGTGGGCAGCAGGAAGGGGACATGGTGAGAGCATGGTGGGCAGCAGGAAGGGGGCATGGTGGGAGCATGGTGGGCAGCAGGAAGGGGACATGGTGAGAGCATGTGGACAGCAGGAAGGGGGCATGGTGAGAGCACGGTGGGCAGCAGGAAGGGGACATGGTGAGAGCATGGTGGGCAGCAGGAAGGGGGCATGGTGGGAGCATGGTGGGCAGCAGGAAGGGGGCATAGTGAGATCATGGTGGGCAGCAGGAAGGGGGCATGGTGGGAGCATGGTGGGCAGCAGGAAGGGGGCATGGTGGGAGCATGGTGGGCAGCAGGAAGGGGACATGGTGAGAGCATGGTGGGCAGCAGGAAGGGGGCATGGTGGGAGCATGGTGGGCAGCAGGAAGGGGGCATGGTGAGAGCATGGTGGACAGCAGGAAGGGGGCATGGTGAGAGCATGGTGGACAGCAGGAAGGGGGCATGGTGGGAGCATGGTGGGCAGCAGGAAGGGGGCATGGTGGGAGCATGGTGGGCAGCAGGAAGGGGGCATGGTGAGAGCATGGTGGGCAGCAGGAAGGGGGCATGGTGGGAGCATGGTGGGCAGCAGGAAGGGGGCATAGTGAGATCATGGTGGGCAGCAGGAAGGGGGCATGGTGAGAGCATGTGGGCAGCAGGAAGGGGGCATGGTGAGAGCATGGCGGGCAGCAGGAAGGGGGCACGGTGAGAGCATGGTGGACAGCAGGAAGGGGGCATGGTGAGAGCATGGCGGGCAACAGGAAGGGAGCATGGTGAGAGCATGGTGGGCAGCAGGAAGGGGGCATGGTGGGAGCATGGTGGGCAGCAGGAAGGGGGCATAGTGAGATCATGGTGGGCAGCAGGAAGGGGGCATGGTGAGAGCATGTGGGCAGCAGGAAGGGGGCATGGTGAGAGCATGGTGGGCAGCAGGAAGGGGGCATGGTGAGAGCATGGTGGGCAGCAGGAAGGGGGCATGGTGAGAGCATGGCGGGCAGCAGGAAGGGGGCACGGTGAGAGCATGGTGGACAGCAGGAAGGGGGCATGGTGAGAGCATGGCGGGCAACAGGAAGGGAGCATGGTGAGAGCATGGTGGGCAGCAGGAAGGGGGCATGGTGGGAGCATGGTGGGCAGCAGGAAGGGGGCATAGTGAGATCATGGTGGGCAGCAGGAAGGGGGCATGGTGAGAGCATGTGGGCAGCAGGAAGGGGGCATGGTGAGAGCATGGTGGGCAGCAGGAAGGGGGCATGGTGAGAGCATGGCGGGCAGCAGGAAGGGGGCATGGTGGGAGCATGGTGGACAGCAGGAAGGGGGCATGGTGGGAGCATGGTGGGCAGCAGGAAGGGGGCATGGTGAGAGCATGGTGGGCAGGTGGGGGGGCAGGTGAGAGCATGGTGGGCTGGTGGGGGGGCAGGTTAGAGCATGGGGGGCAGGTGAGGGGGGCAGGTGAGAGCATGGGGGGCAGGTGAGAGCATGGTGGGCAGCTGGGGGGCAGGTGAGAGCATGGTGGGCAGGTGGGGGGGGCAGGTGAGAGCATGGTGGGCTGGTGGGGGGGCAGGTTAGAGCATGGTGGGCAGGTGAGGGGGGCAGCTGAGAGCATGGTGGGCAGGTGAGGGGGGCAGCTGAGAGCATGGTGGGCAGCTGGGGGGGCAGGTGAGAGCATGGTGGGCAGCTGGGGGGGCAGGTGAGAGCATGGTGGGCAGCTGGAGGGGCAAGTAAGAGCATGGTGGGCAGGTACAGGGTGGAAAAGAGACAGCAGGGAGGAAGGAAGCAGAGGGAAAACACAAGAAAACTCCATGATCTTTCTGAGCAGACTTACTGAGCACCAACGTCACAGTCCATCCCCCGCACTGCAGTCTTCCTTTTCATTCTTCTGCAAAGCCCAGGAGACACAGCAGGGGGAGAGGATGATGGAGAGGAAGGGGGGGGGGGGGGGGCACAGAATCCTATGGTAGCAGCTGGCTTATCACTACAGCTTGCTCTGCCTGTCATGTCCAGCACGATCTCCCCTCTCCTAACACTGTGTGAGACACTGGCTGCAGAGGGTTGATTAGCAGCCCCCTTCCTCTGCCTCCCTCCAGCTGCAGAGAAGAACAGGCTGTGTGACAGGCAGCAAATCTCCCGGCCTGGCAGCCTGCACCGTGGCTACGTCTGTCTGTAATTAACCCCTGCACTACCAATGAAAGAAACTGCTACAGCCATTGAGTGGAGACAGCTCTGGAGCCACTACTCTGCCCTGCCCAAGTCCCCGGTCTGGCTTCCTCAGAGGAAGGGAGAACACGCCAGACTCAACGAGCCGAGCGGCCGATCGGCTGCTGCTTTTCCTTTGTAGAGCGGGCGCTGGGCGGCCTATGCAGGCTTCTGGGCCTGTTTTAACATAGGGGCCTGGAGCGGCAGCTCTGTCCGCCCCTACGTTAATCCGGGCCTGGACAGATGAGCGTCTGTAGAAGCATTTTCAGAGCGCCCGCTAGTAGTCGCAGTGCTCGGCCGTGGGTCGCTACTTCATAGGGACTCAGGGCCTTATTCCTGAAGGGATAGCGTCAGGTAGTGGCTGGTTAATGACAGGTAGCGACAGGTAGCGACTGGTGAACGCCGAACACGGCAGCAATTACACATTTATCAAGCAGAATCTGTTAAGCGACTGGGATAGCGCCATGTAGCGTCTGATTCATCATTTTCACAGCCTCAGCAAACAGCGCCGGCGTTCAGCCTTGCACAGTGCCAGGTATGACCTCTCGCTACCTGTCGCTCTCCCATACATTTCAATGGACGATCCTTTCCTTCTCTTTAAACTGTGTTTTTTTTTTTATTTTGTTTTTTTAAAATCTCAAATAATTCTGTGACCTCTCCTGACATTGAATAAGCAGTTTTTCATGTTTTCATTTTTTTCATCTTTTATATATTTCTTCAGAAATGACATCACAGCTCTGCCATTAAAGTGTCATGTAACAATGTTGCTACAATGTAATTCCATATGTTTTCGCTTTGTTACTAGTGGATAGATGCTGAAAAACAGACTTTAATCACAAAGCCTCCTGCGCTCTGGGCTTCAGAGAAGCAATTTCCTGCGCCAGAGTTTTGTGAGGCTGTCTTTTTGCTGAATATGGTGTGAGTCGGTCGCTATGACCAGTCGCTACCATGCGCTCCCATACAGCGCTGTACTGGTCAAATAGCGACTCCTCACAATGTATTCATCATTACTGCACAGCGACTGAGTTGCTATAAACTAGCGACCCACGGGCGAGCACTGCGACTACTAGGGGGCGCTTTGAAAATGCCGCTACAGACGCTCATCTGTCGCTACCTGGCGTTAGTCATGAATCAGCCTCCCCGTCCCTGTTCAGTAATGTTGAATACATTGTGAGGGTCGCTATATGACCAGTACAGCGCTGTATGGGAGCGCATGTTAGCGACTGCTCAAAGCGACCGACTCACACCATATTCAGCAAAAAAACAGCCTCACAAAACTCTGGCGCTGAAAAATGCTTCTCTGAAGCCCAGAGCGCAGGAGGCGGTGTGATTAAAGTCTGTTTTTCAGCATCTATCCACCAGTAACAAAGCGAAAACATATGGAATTACATTGTAGCAACATTGTAACATGACACTTTAATGGCAGAGCTGTGATGTCATTTCTGAGGAAATATATAAATAATGAAAAAATTGTGAAAAAACTGCTTATTCAATGTCAGGAGAGGTCACAGAATTATTTGAGATTTTCTGAAAAAAAAAACCCGTTTAAAGAGAAGAAAAGTATCGTCCATTGAAATGTATGGGAGAGCGACAGATAGCGAGAGGTCATACCTGGCGCTGTGCAAGGCTGAACGCCGGCGCTGTTCGCTGAGGCTGTGAAAATGATGAATCAGACGCTACCTGACGCTATCCCTTCTTAAATAAGGGCCTAAGTTTCTTCTTAGAAACACTTCCGTCCTGAACCTTATTCCCTCCTGTCACATATATAAAGGTCTCCATCATGTCCCCCTCTCTCCCTTTTTTCCTCCAGACTGTACACATTAAGTTCTTGGGTAGGCTGATTCATTACTAGCGCCAGGTAACGGCTGATGAGCGCCTGTACAGCGGCGCTAAGAGCGACCGCTAGTGGTCGCTATTACAGAGCACCACAGTCGCTGTAGTAACATTGCCGGCATTGATGAATTTGAGTGAGTCACTATAACACCAGTACAGATCTATATGGGAGCGAACGGTAACACCAGCTCAGTGCGACCGGCTCACACCACATTCATCAAAAAAATAGCCCCGCACAGCGCCAAATTATGTAATTGTAGCCCATAGCGCCAGACGCTGTGTGATTAAAGTCTGTGTTTGAATTTGTATCCACCAGTAACAAAGCGAAAACATATGGAATGACATTGTTATAACATTGTGACATGAGCACTTTAATATCAGACATGTAATCATAATTCTGCATAAAAATATTATTAATCCAAAAAGTTTTCAAAAATTTCATTTTCTTGCCCAGAATACGTCAGAAGGTTTGTAATTTTTTTTTAAGAAAAAAAAAAAATTGGGATCAGGAAAAGGATTTAAGGATCGTCAATAAAAATTTATAGCAGAGTGGCAGGCAGCGAGAGGCAATACGTGGCGCTCTGCAAGGATGAACGCCGGCGCTGTACGCTGAGCCTGGGATAATGATGAATCGGACGCTACATGCCGTTGTTCCAGTCGCTCACCAGATTCGGCTTCATACATGTGGAATTGCTGCCGTCTCTGGCGTTCACCTGCCGCTACCTGACGCTGTACAGATGCTACCTGGCGCTGTACAGGCGCTACTTGCCGCTACCTGATGCTGTACAGGCGCTACCTGGTGCTACCTGATGCTGTACAGGCGCTACCTGGCGCTGTACAGGCGCTACCTGGCACTTTACAGGCGCTACCTGGTGCTACCTGCCGCTGTACAGGCGCTACCTGGTGCTACCTGATGCTGTACAGGCGCTACCTGGCGCTACCTGGCACTTTACAGGCGCAACCTGGCACTTTACAGGCGCTACCTGGCGCTGTACAGGCGCTACCTGGCGCTGTACAGGCGCTACCTGACGCTGTACAGGCGCTACCTGGCGCTACCTGGCACTTTACATGCTCTACCTGGCACTGTACAGGCGCTACCTGGCGCTACCTGGCACTTTACAGGCGCTACCTGGCACTTTACAGGCGCTACCTGGTGCTACCTGCCGCTGTACAGGTGCTACCTGGCACTTTACAGGCGCTACCTGGCACTTTACAGGCGCTACCTGGCGCTGTACAGGCGCTACCTGGCGCTACCTGGCACTTTACATGCGCTACCTGGCGCTGTACAGGCGCTACCTGTCGCTACCTGGCACTTTACAGGCGCTACCTGGCACTTTACAGGCGCTACCTGGTGCTACCTGCCGCTGTACAGGCGCTACCTGGCACTGTACAGGTGCTACCTGGCACTTTACAGGCGCTACCTGGCGCTATCCCTTCATGAATAAGGTCCTAAGTTTCTTCTTAGAAACACTTCCCTCCTTTTCCTTCCAGGTGCAAGCCTCCTCTTTACCAGAAATCATAGAAAAAATCAAAAGCCTGGACATCAGACTGCCGGAGGCGGACAGAGCAGCCCCGTCTCTCCCCTCGACGCCCAGAACACCAAGACCCATCCATAGCTGCAACAACCAAGTCACCTCATCTCCCAAGCAGTATACCCAACCACAGAAATCCTTAGCAATGAAAAGATTACTCTCCCAGAAGTTTCACCCTGTTTAATAGGACTGAGACTTAAATATGCGATATGCACAATTGCTGGAAAATAGCCTGAGAGACCCCAAGTAACCAGCCGCCCGGGGCCGAGTCCTCTGGGAAACCCCGGCAGTCCGGCTACTGTTGTCGGACATTGTCCACCCTTACAAGCGGCAGGCGCCTTGAACCCCCCTTGGGGGACACGTGGGCTGCCCTTGAGGACTCGTACCTCTGGGGTCCGTGGGATCTACTCCTTCAGCGTTACATATATTTTTCTATCTTAACCAACAGTTACTTATTATTAGTTTTGGTAATCTCTTACTGATCCTATATCTACAAAATGTTAGTCCGGTCGGCTCCTGCCGCTGGGCCGCGGCTCACTGGTGGGCATGAACCTTGGCGGGGCATCCCATAGATGCGGGTCGCGGGCCTAGTGGTGGGACAAAATGTGAACTTGGGCTGTGGGGCGGGACTCTGCCTGGCCTGGTGTCCGTCTCGGTGGATCTCTCCTGCTGGTGGTGGGGCCGGACCCGGCGGAGGACCGCTCTGAGGTTCATATACTCATAACTTGAAAATATTATAGTTGTATTTTTATGTAATGTTACAGAATGGCCTCCCGATCTTAAAGGTGCTCACCCCACTTTCCAGTGCACAGAAATACCTTGTTATTTTATTTCCGAGCATCTGGAATAGGCGCACACAGAGGTGTACAAAGATCACTTGTTCATAATGTTTTCTGTTGCATATATATATGTCTTGTTTCTCTTTCTGCATCCCCCCACCTACCCATCCCCCTCTCTTCCTCCTCCCTCCCTCCTACATATATCCAACCCCAGGGATAGTATATCTCCAGCACATAGACGCCGCCAAAACACACCATGGTGACTAACATTGTATCACTAAATGTCCAGGGCCTTAATTCGCCCAATAAACGCTCCAGAGCCTTTAAGTACCTCAACTCAATCCATGCTGACGCAGTCTGCCTCCAAGAAACACACTTTTCATCTAACTCCTCCCCAAAACACTTAAACCACACGTTCTCCTTATTCTTTCAGGCTAACAGTCAAAAGAAGAAAAAAGGAGTCCTAATAGCTTTCTGCAATGGCAAACAATTCATATGTCATAAACAGATTGCGGATCCTGATGGGAGATACCTTCTCTTACAGGGTACTCTCCAGGACTCCGAGGTAACCTTCCTTACATATTACACCACTAACACAAAGCAAATCCCCTTCTTAGAGCACAGAAACATAGAAAAGGTGCAGTATTTTTATGTGGAGACTCTAATTTGACCCTTCACCCCTGCATGGACAGGTCCCTGCCCCCAAACGCCCAAGTGACCCAAGACAGTAAGTGGTTTGCAGACCTGTTAGAAAACTACGGGCTGTCAGACCCGTGGAGAGACCTACACCCCCATAGGAAAGACTATACACATTATTCTGCCCCACATAAACTTTCCACAAGAATTGACCATATCCTCATCCCCTCCTCCTTCTTACCCTGAGTTGAGCAAGCCAGGATACACCCAATCCCCTGGTCAGATCACGACCTGGTGGCCATCTCATGCAATTCTCTAATGATAAAGCCCAAACCCTCCTCCTGGACTTTAAATGACTCCCTCCTATCCTCAACACACCTAGTGGAGGAGGCAAGCCAGGCTGCCATGAATTACTTTACCTCCAACGAAAATCAAGAAACCCCCCAACGATGCTGTGGGGAGCTTTTAAAGCAGTCATGAGAGGGTGCTTCTTGGGCCTGGCTTCCAGGAAGAAGAAAGAAAGAATAGCCCTAGCAAATAAGTTACAGGCCCAATATTTGGGAGATGTAGAGAACTTTAAAACTAACCCCTACCCAGAGCACCAGAATAAAATGGAGCGCTTTAGAACCAAGCTCAACCTTCTACAAACAGAGGAAGCTTCCCAGCTCAAATGCCAAGACCAGGTAAAAAAGCCTGTAAAGCTCAAAACCCGCTCGGGGCTAATCACTAGTAACCCCGAGAAAGTCCTAGAAGAATTCTCCTTGGGCCTCTCTGAACTATATGACGCCCTCTCTCAACTGGACATCCCTAAAGCTCAGGCCTTTTTTGAAGACCTCAAAGTACCCTCTCTCACCACAACCCAAGAGGAAATGGTGGATGATAATATTAAAGTTGAAGAGGTACTAAAAGCAATTAAAACATTAAAAACCAATAAAAGGCCTGGGCCTGGCGGATTCTCAGCTCTCTTCTATAAAAAACTGGCCCCCATCATAGCCCCACGTTTGGCTAAAGTGTACAATTATATAAAACAAGGCCATCACATGGACCCAGATATGCTGAGAGCAGCAATAGTCATGATACCCAAACCGGGCAAGGACCATCAAAATTGGACAAACTTTAGGCTAATATCACTACTGAATATAAATTTAAAAATACTAACTAAAATATTAGCTAATAGAATTAATGAGTTTCTTGGGGACATAATACACGGGGACCAAGTAGGCTTTGTGCCCAGGAGACAAGCTGGAGACGGAGTCAGAAGAATATTACAACTAATAGAAGGCTTAAAGGATCATAACCTTGAAGCCATGCTACTCTCTCTTGACGTAGAAAAAGCCTTTGACTCCCTCTCCTGGCAATACCTCCACTTCACTTTGGAAAAATGGGGTTTTGGCCCCGGCTTCCTTTCCTGGATCTCATTTACACCCAACCATCCGCCCACATTAAATACGCTGGCTTTAACTCCTCAAATTTTCCCATAAAGCGAGGCACCAGGCAGGGCTGCCCCCTATCTCCCATATTATTTATTTTAGCCTTGGAGCCTCTGGCAATGAAAATGAGGCAAAACCCCTCCATTAAAGGAAGCCCACTAGCTAATCAAGACCATAAAATATCTCTATTTGCGGATGACATGCTCCTCATGTTGACATCCCCCCACATCTCAGCACCCAATGCCATTAAACTCCTCTCAGACTTCGGACACATCTCAGGCCTAAAACTAAATGCTTCAAAATCAACAGCCTTAGATATCTCCTTAACAAGCAATACCAGACAAACATTAACTAATAACTTTGCCTGGACCTGGACCCAGAAACTACCCTATTTAGGAATCAAACTTACAAACAGCTATGATAAGCTCTACAATGCAAACTACCCAGAACTTTTCAAAACTCTTGATAAATGACTAACATCATTGCAAATGGTGAGGCTATCCTGGCTAGGACGAATAGCGGCATTGAAAATGGTATTCCTTCCTAAGATCTTGTACTTATTCAGGGTCCTCCCAATACTAGTCCCAAAAAAGGCGCTAGATATAGCACAACGGAAAATTCTAGCATACACCTGGAACAAAGCTAAACATAGGGTTAAAAAAGCCACACTGTTCTGCAAAAAGGAACACGGCGGCCTTGCCTTCCCATCCCTACATAAGTATTTCCTTGCTGCCCAAATAGCTCCACTAGTTCTACTGCACACCTCTAACTATGCTCCCACGTGGGTCTCCATTGACAGAATGCAATGCGGTACGACGTCGCCAGCTGCTCTATTATGGACACCCAAAGCACGCAGGCCCAAACTTCTCCCCTCCATACTCTCATTCTCTTTATCAATATGGGACAAAATTAAGCACCAGTTCACTTCACTCCACACACCAGCCGCTCTGTTGTTAGGTAACCCTATGTTTTCTCCGGGAATTACGCATCCAACCAGCTTTAACTGGTGGACACAGAAAAATCTTATGATAGTGGACAATTTATGTATACCGACAAAAATGAAATCTATGCAAGAGCTGTCACCCAGAGATCCGTTCCCGCCACATGAGATGTTCAGAGTATTTCAAATACAACACTTAATTAAATGCTTATTAAAACAATCCTCCCCTCCTTATAGGAGAACAGACTTTGAACTTAGATGCATACGCGATCATTTCAGTGGCGGACTCATCTCTGGTATATACTCAGTTCTGGCCACCCCACCAAACCCGATCAGGCACGCCTATATGGCAAGATGGGAGTCAGAACTGGGAGATACAAAGCCCCCAGAAGCTTAGCAAATCATTTGGGGCCAAACTAAGAAAGTATCCAGTAACGCCCTAGTGCTGGAAAATGCATACAAAGGCCCTTATTTAACAAGGGATAGCGCCAGGTAGCGACTGGTAAGCGAACGGTAATGACGGTCACCGCCACAAGAACGCCGGCTCCCCAACGCAATCACACATTTATCAAGCCGATCCTGCTTAGCGAATGAGATAACGCCAGATAGCGACTCATTCATGATTATTCCAGCCTCAGCCCACAGCGCCAGCGTCCGACCTTGAACAGCGAGGTATGACCTCTCGCTACCTGGCGCTCTCCAATGCATTTCAATGGAACAATTTTTAAATATTCATAATTAATTGTTATTAATGTTTTTTTTTTTTTTTTTTTTAAATGTCAAAAATTCTGTGACCACTTCTGCAATGTTAGATATATTTTTTATGGTAAAAAAAAAAAAAAAAAAAAAATTGTGCAGAATTGATATTACAGGTCTGATATTAATGTATTCATATTACAAAATGTTTTGAAAAACTTGTTTTTTTTTGTTTCCAAAAATATGGTTGTTTGGGGGTTAAAAAACTACTTTTAACCCATCGCCGCCAGCGCTCTGGGGTTTAAACAAGCATTTCACAGCGCAATAATTTTTTGAGCGTGATTTGTTAATGAATATGCTGGGAGCCGTTCGCTATGGCCATTCGCTGTCATGCGCTCCCATACAGCGCGGAACCTGTCAAATAGCGACTCGTCACCTTGTATTCAACATTACCGCACACCGACTGAGTCGCTATCAACAACCGAACAACGGCCAAGCACAGCCACTACTAGCGGGCGCTGTGAAAATACTGCTACAGTCGCTCATCTGTCGCTACCTGGCGCTATTACTGAATCGGCCTCAAAGTGATGTTCAGATGGTACTACACCCCTGATCGGATCAATAAATTCTCCCCCTCGGAATCCCCTTGCTGCTTCAGAGGCTGTAACGTCAGAGGTGACATGATGCATGTCTGGTGGGACTGCCCGGTAACTAGAGACATATGGGATAGAGTCTATAAAGTTATATCAGAAGTCCTCCATACACCATTGAACAAAGACCCCTGGGAAGCCCTTCTGTCTCTGAAATGAGCACATTCTCCAAAGCAGGATGGCATTTAGCTCTCCATATTTTCGCGGCAGTGAAAGACACGATAGCCAGGTGTTGGAAAACGCCCTCCATCCCTTGGTCAGAGATACAAAATAGAATATCTGACACCCTTTGCAATGAAAAAATAACGGCAATAGTAAATGATTCTTATGATAAGTTCAGGAAAGTGTGGGACCCATGGGTGGAATATATAGGCCTGCAAAACTCCCGGGTTGACCCGGTCTTCCCGGTGTAATTAATTCCCCCCCTCTGGACTAGCCTGAAGAACACCAATATACCATCCCTGGTAATCTTACTCAAGCCACTTCCCCGCCTACCCCCCCCCCCCCCCCACCCGCTCCAAACCTATTTCTTCCAACTCTAATTTGTTTGTGTTATTCTTAAAATCTATGTCTATAATGTTTGATATCAGCAAAGACAGCACTTTGGACCAAAGCAAAGATTAAGATCAAGGTTTACCTTAGAAGGTTTAATCAGCAACCAGTTCAACTAAATTTCAGTTAAATATTCTTTTATATCCTTTTATCCGTCAAATCCAGGACACTAGCGCACGAAATCAGACAACGAGATCCATAATAGTCAGCAGAGAGACTATAAGCTTTATTTCAGTTGACAACAGTTTAAGACACATCTGTTAGACAATGTCATAGTGTGTGATTTTTGATATGCTGTCTTTTGTACTTGAAAACCTTAATAAAACTTTTGTAAAAGAAACACTTCCCTTCTGCCTATGGATTAGAAAATCTATCTCACATGATACAATGTCTTTTGAACTTGAACGTGGATAAAGCTTCAGTGAGTAGGAAAGTGACCTGTAAGCTCATCACGTGTAAGCTTGGAAAATCCGGATCTATTATACTTTGTACAGTAGCTGCTTAATATTACACCTGACTCATGAAAAGAAAGAATTCTGAGATAACTGTGCAACGCTGTCATCCGCCGCTTAAAGTGGACCAAAACCCACACTGATCGGTCCGGGATTCCCAGGCTGATAGATTCCCTCCCCCCGCTGTGTGAAACCCCCCAGGAGGGAGTGGGGATCCCGTCACTGGCACTAATGAGGGATGCCCCCACTGGCTGTACTGAGGGATGCCCCCACTGGCTGTACTGAGGGATGCCCCCACTGGCTGTACTGAGGGATGCCCCCACTGGCTGTATTGAGGGATGCCCCCACTGGCTGTATTGAGGGATGCCCCCACTATCTGTATTGAGGGATGCCCCCACTATCTGTACTGAGGGATGCCCCCACTGTCTGTACTGAGGGATGCCCCCCACTGGCTGTACTGAGGGATACCCCCACTGGCTGTACTGAGGGATGCCCCCCACTGGCTGTACTGAGGGATGCCCCCACTGGCTGTACTGAGGGATGCCCCCCACTGGCTGTATTGAGGGATGCCCCCACTGGCTGTACTGAGGGATGCCCCCACTGGCTGTATTGAGGGATGCCCCCACTGGCTGTACTGAGGGATGCCCCCCACTGGCTGTATTGAGGGATGCCTCCACTATCTGTACTGAGGGATGCCCCCACTGTCTGTACTGAGGGATGCCCCCCACTGGCTGTACTGAGGGATGCCCCCCACTGGCTGTACTGAGGGATGCCCCCACTGTCTGTACTGAGGGATGCCCCCCACTGTCTGTACTGAGGGATGCCCCCCACTGGCTGTACTGAGGGATGCCCCCACTGGCTGTACTGAGGGATGCCCCCCACTGGCTGTATTGAGGGATGCCCCCACTATCTGTACTGAGGGATGCCCCCCACTGGCTGTACTGAGGGATGCCCCCCACTGGCTGTATTGAGGGATGCCCCCACTATCTGTACTGAGGGATGCCCCCACTGTCTGTACTGAGGGATGCCCCCACTGGCTGTACTGAGGGATGCCCCCACTGGCTGTATTGAGGGATGCCCCCACTGGCTGTACTGAGGGATGCCCCCACTGGCTGTATTGAGGGATGCCCCCACTGGCTGTATTGAGGGATGCCCCACTGGCTGTATTGAGGGATGCCCCACTGGCTGTACTGAGGGATGCGCCACTGCCTTTAATGAGGGATGCTCCTCAATAACTGTAATGTAGGGATGCCACTCATTGTCCGTAATGGAAGATGCGGCAACACGCATCTCACCCGCTGTAATGAGGGATACCGCTCACTGCCTGTAATGGGGGATACCGCTCACTGCCTGTAATGGGGGATACCGCTCACTGCCTGTAATGAGGGATACCGCTCACTGCCTGTAATGAGGGATACCGCTCACTGCCTGTAATGGGGGATACCGCTCACTGCCTGTAATGTGGGATACCGCTCACTGCCTGTAATGGGGGATACCGCTCACTGCCTGTAATGAGGGATACCGCTCACTGCCTGTAATGAGGGATACCGCTCACTGCCTGTAATGGGGGATACCGCTCACTGCCTGTAATGAGGGATACCGCTCACTGCCTGTAATGAGGGATACCGCTCACTGCCTGTAATGGGGGATACCGCTCACTGCCTGTAATGAGGGATACCGCTCACTGCCTGTAATGGGTTTAAGCACAGCATTTGGTTCAGAATATTTTCTTTCTTATTCCTATAAACCCTGGGTGCGTCTTTATTAGCGGCAGGTAGCGAAAGATGAGTGTCTGTAGCAGGCATTTCATAGCGCCCGCTAGTAGTCTCTGTGCTCGGCCGTGGTTCGCTAGTTCAGAGCGCCTCAGTCGCTGTTACGGCATTGATGAATACATTGTGGGGAGTCGCTATATGTTAGCGACTGGTCATTGCGACCGACTCACAGCATATTCATCCAAAAAACAGCCTCACACAACACCGGCGCTCAAAAATGCTTCGCCGAAGCCCATAGCGCCACACGCTGTGTGATTTAAGGTTGTTTTTTAACATGTATCCACCAGTAACAAAGCGAAAACATATGGAATTACATTGTTATAACATTGTGACATGAACACTTCAATGGCAGACCTGTAATGTCATTTCTGCATAAATATATAAAATTGATAAAAAGAAAAAATGGCTTTTTCAAGGCCAGGAGAGGTCACAACATTATTTGAAATTAAAAAAAAAAAAACCAAAACCCTGTTTTTATTCATTAATAAATAAAAGATTAATAAATTAATTTATTAATAAAAGAACGTCCATAGAAATGTATAGGAGAGCTACAAGTAGCGAGCGGTAATACCTGGCGCTGTGCAAGGCTGAACGCCGGCGCTGTACGCTGAGGCTGTGATAATGATGAATTGGATGCTACATGGCGCTATCCCAGTCGCTCAACAGAATCTGCTTGATAAATGTGTAATTGCTGCCGTGTCCGGCGTTCACCTGTCGCTACCTGTCATTTACAAGGCACTACCTGGCGCTATCCCTTCATGAATAAGGCCCTAAATCAACTTGTGGCTGGCCCATAGAGATTATATATATATATATATATATATATATATACAGGGCCGGCGTCAGCACCCGACAAGGCATGGCAGCTGCTGGGGGGCCCCACTTCCCGAGGGGGGGATCACTGATAGGGCCGGCCTTTGGGGTGTGCAACCTCGAATATCAGGGTTCCACACAATGGGGCATCTCGATTTAGGGCTTTATTGATGAAGGGATAGCGCCAGGTGAGCGCCGGACACAACAGCAATTCCACATGTATGAAGCCGAATCTGGTGAGCGACTGGAACAGCGCCATGTAGCGTCTGATTCATCATTATCCCAGGCTCAGCGTACAGCGCCGGCGTTCATCCTTGCAGAGCGCCACGTCTTACCTGTCGCTACCTGGTGTCTCCCATACATTTCTATGGTCGATCCTTAAATCCCTTTCCTGTTCCCAATTTTTTTTTAATAAAATCTCAAATATTTCTGACATGTCTCCTGGGCAAGAAAATGTCATTTTTGAAAACTTGGATTAATAATATTTTTATGCAGAATTGTCCTGACATGTCTGGTATTAAAGTGTTACAATGTTATAACAATGTCATTCCATGTGTTTCCGCTTTGTTACTGGTGGATAAAAGACTTTAAAGGAGCAGTATCGCGAATTTTTCTTGGTGACTTATATTTAAATTGCACTTTGAATATAGATAAGTGTTGGAGTAAGAATTACAAATTTAGAAAAAAATGATGTGTGTGTTGAGCAGCTGGAGACTAATAGCTCATGTTTATATCTTCTGAGTGTCGGGTCCCGACACTCTGGCCTGTTCCACGCTGAGGAGAGGGGGAAACAATGTAACAAAGTATCAGCTGTTCAGTGCTGGCAGCCGTCCAGCATAAGATAACAACATTGCCTGGCCAGAACTTATATATCTAAAACAGAGAGAAAAGCTCTAGAAGTCATTTAGCTGAGTTTTCCCTTCATGTTGGCTCTGCTGCAGAATCTTTCAGTTTACCATTTTCTCTCTCTTTTCTCAACACATTTTTCCATATGATCTTTCTTTCAGCTTTGTGTGTTTTGAGCAAAGCCCGACCCAGGATTTTCACTATCTGGAGTTTTGTTTTGTGCCCCTAGGGGCATCCTGACTTGGGACGCCCTGATATGTGAAATCCCCAAGTTTGCCTGTGAAAACAAACCTTTCCCTGTCCCACAGCGCATGCACGGGCTCTCATCCAATCAGTGCTGTTTGCACGCAGATGGGGAGCCTGAGCAGTAACCTTCCTGGCGCCCGGCCTGTCTAAATGACTATCTGCGTGAGCGCGCCAGAAAAATGGGGGGATCTGTGGTTATCCAGGGGTCGTTTCACACAGTGGGGCATCCCAATTTAGAATGCCCAAGGGGGAAGGTCAATGGCTGGGTCTTATAGACTTCAGGGTCGGCCACTCAGGGTTTTGTTCCACTTTAATACCTTTAATTTTCCTGCACAGTTATTCAAAGAAGAATTTCAGTCATTTTCAGTCAGTTTAGTTTATTTTGTATAGATTTTACACATTTGAGTCACCTGGTCTCACCTCACACACACACAGCCGTTACCACTGATTACAGTGTCAGGAGACCAGTGGGCTAAATGAAGCAGCTCACTAAATACAACCCAGCAGATCCCCCTATTCAGCAAATGGACTGAGCCATTGTCATTATACAATTTAAAAAAAAGGCAGATATTTTTTCCTTTTTCTATCGCCACATTATTTATACACATGTTAGAAGCTATGGTGTGGCTATTTAATTATTTATCTTTTTTAATGCAAATTTCGCGATATTGCTCCTTTAATCACACAGCCTCTGGCGTTATTGGCTATAATTACATGATTTTGAGTGCCGGGAGGAAGTGCTGGGTTTTGTTCTGCTTTTAGGTTGCCCACCCCAGCAGCTTTCCTATCCCTGGAGCATCCCAATCTGTGATACCCTCCTGTGTGACACCCCCTGGGATCGCTGCCATACCCACTATGCAAGCAATCCCACCCCTGAGTTTTGGTCCGCTTTACATGGGCGTCCCAATTTGGGATGCTCCTGTTTGTGAAAGATCCCCCCTGGTTTGGCCGGTAACTCAAACTGGGGATCCCACAATGCATTCACCAGATCCAGGAAAGTAATGAACAAAGGGGGGGTGGGGGGTCACACACAGGGACATCCAAAATCAGGAGGATCTAGATTCATTCAGGCCCTTATTTAAGAAGGGATAGCGCCAGGGAGCGGCTGGTTAACTAGAGGTAGCGACAGATAGCGACTGGTGAACGCCGGACACGGCAACAATTACACATTTATCAAGCAGAATCTGTTTAGCGACTGGGATAGCGCCATGTAGCGTCTGATTCATCATTTTCACAGCCTCAGCGAACAGCGCCGGCGTTCAGCCTTGCACAGCGCCAGGTATGACCTCTCGCTACCCGTCGCTCTCCCATACATTTCAATGGACGAACCTTTTCCTCTCTATTTTTTTTTTGTTTTTTGTTTTTTTTTTTTAAATAACAAAATTTCTGTGACCTCTTCTGACATTGAAAAAGCAGTTTTTTCACATTTTTTTTCATTTTTTATATATTTCTTCAGAAATGACATCACAGCTCTGCCATTAAAGTGTCATGTTACAATGTTGTTACAATGTAATTCCATATGTTTTCGCTTTGTTACTGGTGGATAGATGCTGAAAAACAGACTTTAATCACACAGCCTCCTGCGCTCTGGGCTTCAGAGAAGCATTTTTCAGCGCCAGAGATTTGTGAGGCTGTTTTTTTGCTGAATATGGTGTGAGTCGGTCGCTATGAGCAGTTGCTAACATGCGCTCCCATACAGCGCTGTACTGGTCAAATAGCGACTCCTCACAATGTATTCAACATTACTGAACAGCGACTGAGTCGCTATGAACTAGCGACCCACGGCCGAGCACAGTGACTACTAGCGGGCGCTCTGAAAATGCCACTACAGACGCTCATCTGGCGCTACCTGGCGTTAGTGATGAATCAGCCTGCCCTTCTATTTTCTTGTGGGCGCAAGATGAGCGTCTCCTGCGAGGTTCTCTCTGCACCTGAGTGCTCCTGGCCGGGCGCTGGGCGCTGCGCAGGACTTGTATAAGTCTATGTGCTAGTGATCCCTAGCGCCAGCTGGCAGCACCGGAATCGCAGTATATTTAAAGTGGACCAAAACCAAGGACTTTGACTATCCTGGGTTTTGGTCCTTTCCCCTGGGTCACTCCCGATCACATGAAACCCACCAGATCGCCGAAGAAACTGAGCTCATCCCGGTCCTCATCCAATCAGCGTGATCGGAGACGCTGACATCACGGCATCTAAACCAAAAAATGGAGGGGGTCCCACCTGCCCCCCAAAATACCCAGAATGAAGTGGCACCACTGTAATGATTTGTACACATTTCAAAAATGTATTAAGCCATAACTGACACAAACAAAACTTTAAAAACCCTTAAAAAACATACAACATACAACACAAAGCAACACTAGATGGCGCTAGTGACTAGCCTCCTATTCATTTTACATATGAATCACTATTTAACAAGGGCCCTAAATACCAAAGTGCCCCTGCAAAAGTGCATGTGCAACAATTATATCTATAATTACAAATTTAAGACGGCATCTAAAGCCAGCAGCCCAGAGCGCGCTGGCAGGCGCATCCCCCGCTTCCCTCTAACAGGAAGCGTGCCCGCGCTGGTCATTCACATATGAGTGAACGGGGAGGGTTTCACACAGCGGGGCATCCTGATTTTGGATGCCTCGGGGGGAGGGAATCGATCGGCCCGGGAATCTACGAGCTGGGTTTTGGTCCACTTTAATACTGCAAATGCACAGCGCCCGCACGGGTGCTGTAAAAAGGGGGAAAACAGGCACACAGCATCTGATTCAATCCCCGTTTTTTTAAATTCGTTGGGGGATGTCGGCACAATTTTAATGCGGAAACACCGGGAATTTCATTGCGGACACTTGAATTACATGATGCATGGCCCAAATTGCAAGTTTGTAAGGCAACCCAAAAGTGCGAACAATGCATCCGAAAACAATTCCAAACAGCCCGGGGATCCCGTGGCACATGCACCAGCCCATTAAAAAAATGGGCAAAATATTTATAACCATCCCAGCCCATTGAAGTGTATGGGATCAGGCCACACAGTGCAGGGTGAGCGTCTGGTCCTATCTGGCGCTGTAGGGAACTTGTGACGCTACATGGCGCTGTTAGAGGCGCTATACACTGACCTGCCTGTAATAATACATGTGACGCCACATGGCGCTGTTAGAGGTGCTATACACTGAGCTGCCTGTAATAATACATGTGACGCTACATGGCGCTGTTAGAGGTGCTATACAATGACCTGCCTGTAATAATACATGTGACACTACATGACGCTGTTAGAGGTGCTATACACTGACCTGCCTGTTATAATACATGTGACGCTACATGACGCTGTTAGAGGCGCTATACACTGACCTGCCTGTAATAATACATGTGACACTACATGGCGCTGTTAGAGGTGCTATACACTGACCTGCCTGTAATAATACATGTGACGCTACATGGCGCTGTTAGAGGCGCTATACACTGACCTGCCTGTAATAATACATGTGACACTACATGACGCTGTTAGAGGCGCTATACACTGAGCTGCCTGTAATAATACATGTGACACTACATGACGCTGTTAGAGGCGCTATACACTGAGCTGCCTGTAATAATACATGTGACACTACATGACGCTGTTAGAGGCGCTATACACTGAGCTGCCTGTAATAATACATGTGACACTACAAGGCGCTGTTAGAGGCGCTATACACTGACCTGCCTGTAATAATACATGTGACACTACATGGCGCTGTTAGAGGCGCTATACACTGACCTGCCTGTAATAATACATGTGACGCTACATGGCGCTGTTAGAGGTGCTATACACTGACCTGCCTGTAATAATACATGTGACGCTACATGGCGCTGTTAGAGGTGCTATACACTGACCTGCCTGTAATAATACATGTGACGCTACATGGCGCTGTTAGAGGTGCTATACAATGACCTGCCTGTAATAATACATGTGACACTACATGACGCTGTTAGAGGTGCTATACACTGACCTGCCTGTTATAATACATGTGACGCTACATGACGCTATTAGAGGCGCTATACACTGACCTGCCTGTAATAATACATGTGACACTACATGGCGCTGTTAGAGGCGCTATACACTGACCTGCCTGTAATAATACATGTGACACTACATGGCGCTGTTAGAGGCGCTATACACTGACCTGCCTGTAATAATACATGTGACGCTACATGGCGCTGTTAGAGGTGCTATACACTGACCTGCCTGTAATAATACATGTGACACTACATGGCGCTGTTAGAGGCGCTATACACTGACCTGCCTGTAATAATACATGTGACGCTACATGGCGCTGTTAGAGGTGCTTTACACTGACCTGCCTGTAATAATACATGTGACGCTACATGGCGCTGTTAGAGTCACTCACCAGATTCACCTTCATAAATGTGGTTTTGCGTACAGCGCCCGGCGTTCACCAGACGCTGCCTGCCGCTATGAGGCGCTACCTGGCGCTATCCCTTGATGAATAACTCCCTCACCTGCCACTCATCTGGCACTATGTGGCACTAGTGTTTCCTAAATAAACCCCTTAGTTTATTGTAGTTCTACTTTAACTCTAAAAATAATGAATTGCCTGGTAATTTTCTTTTGGAATTAGCGCAATGTCCCCCGATGGTTTATGCTGCCTTCCCATCATCAGGGGCGTATTTGCCACTAAGCACATATAGGCACCTGCCTAGGGCGGAGCTATGGCAGGGGCGAGGGAAGGGCTGGCAGCCAGCAACAATCATATATGTCAGCGGGCCCGCACTGCTAGTTGCTACCACCGCCCCCCCCTTACTGCAGCTCACCTGCCTGTGTATGGGCCGGCCCCCGCTCACTCCCTCATGGATGAGGGTAGGAAGACTCCCCCTCCAGCTGCCCCAGTGCACATCGCTGCAGTTGGCAAAGCAACAGGATGGGGCGGTCCCAGGGTTTACTGACAGCTGGCATAGCCAATAAATCATTAGATGTGCAGCTCAGCGGCGCCAATCATGAATGATGAAGTGAAAGAGGCGCCACTGGCCGCATGGAGCAGAAAGGCGCGGGGGGGGGGGGGGACATTTTCACCGGCCACCTGTTGTGGAGGAGACAAAGATGAGCCGCGCGGGACGTCGGGGGCGAGTGCTGCCATTGCCTCCCCAACCTGACCCAGCAGGCAGAGGAGGAGCGATTCAGGACAACTAGAGCTGCCTGTGTGTCCTCTGACCCGGGGAGTGTACGTGTGTGTGTGTCTGTGTCTGTGTCTGTGTGCGCATGAATGGTGTGTGTGTGTGTCTGTGTGTGTCTGTGTGTCTGTGTGTGTCTGTGTGTGTGTGTGTGTGTCTGTGTGGGCATGAATGGTGTGTGTCTGTGTGTCTGTGTGTGCATGGTGCATGGATGGTCTGTGTGTGTGTGTGTGTTTGTGTGTGTGTGTGCATGAATAGTGGATGTGTCTGTGTCTGTGTGTGTGTGTGTATGTGTGTGTGTCTGTCTGTCTGTCTGTGTGTCTGTATGTGCATGAATGGTGTGTGTGTGTGTGTGTGTGTATGGTGTATGTGCTTGTGTGTGTGTGTGTCTGTGTGTGTCTGTGTGCGCATGAGCGGTGTGTGTGTGTGTCTGTGTGTGTGTCTGTTTGGGCATGAATGGTGTGTGTCTGTGTTTGTATGTGCACAAATGAAGTGTGTGTGTGGCACAAATGGGCTGTGTGTGCACGTATTTGGTGTGTGTGTCTGTGTATCTGTGTGTGCATAAATGATGTGTGTGTCCATGTGTGCATGAATGGTGTGCGTGTATGTGCACATATGGTGTGTGTGTGTACATGAATGGTGTGCGTGTATGTGCACATATGGTGTGTGTGCACATGAATGGGGTGTGTGTGTGCATAAATAGGGTGTGTGTGTGCGCATGAATGGGGTGTGTGTGTGTGTGCATGAATAGGGTGTGTGTGTGCACGTGTGTGTGTACGGGAGGGCTGGCAAATTCATCATTGTATATGTGCGAGGCAGGGGGGGGGGCATTATCAAAATATGCCTAGGGCAGCACAAATCCTAAATACGGCCCTACCCATCATGCAATTTGGTGGCATTTAGCTGCTTTCTTTAAATAAAAAAAGCCCAACAAACTCCCAAAGACTCGAGTGAGATTTAGACTGAAAAAAAAACAGACTGTACAATAATCAGAACAGAGGCGGCAGCAGCAGCGACACTCGTTATCATTGCTGCACGGCCTGGAGACACACAGTAATAGGTAAGTAGGAAGACTTCCTGGGCGCCGCTGATCATTCATTCCTCGCGTCTGGCTACAATAGGTTAACAATGAAAGTTTGTGATTTCTTTGCGCGGAGCAGTTAACCAATGACAGGATTTGTTACATTATTTTCCGACACATACAGGGTGTCATAAAAAAAGCCGCAGGTTTTATATGACGCCCCGTATATGCGCTAGGAAACAAATACTATGAAACAGTTTTCTTTTACCTGTGTTGCAGTTTTCATGAATCGGGACGCATTCCTCTCCCTGCGCAGGCAGCGCGCCTCCCAAGATGGAAGAGTAAATACGCACCACGATGGTCGTCAAACCGGTCCTGCAAGCCTGACTCACATCGAGGGCCTGGCCGGGGGAATCGGGCCAATTGCTTAATTGTTAAAGTGACCTATCAGCCGCTGCATAAATGTATCAAGCGCCCTCCAGTGCTCACGGCGCAACTAACGTGTTTCCTGTATCGCACTAGGGAGCTTCGAAGGTCAGGCCAACGATTTGGACAATCGAGTTTAACTTTGGCTCTGCTTCTGGGTGTGACTTTAAACTCACATCGGAGTCGGCTTTTTAACTTGTACACACTGAAACAAAAATGTTTAGTTCTAACGTATCCCAACAAAACAGAAACAAACACAGGCCCTTATTTAACAAGGGATAGCGCCAGGTAGCGAATGGTGAGCGAAAGGTAATGATGCTCACCGCCACGAGAACGCCGGCTCCCCTCCGCAATCACACATTTATCAAGCCGATCCTGCTTAGCGACTGAGATAGCGCCATATAGCGACTCATTCATCATTATTCCAGCCTCACTCCACAGCGCCAGCGTCCGACCTTGAACAGCGCCAGGTATGACCTCTCGCTACCTGGCGCTCTCCAATGCATTTCAATGGAACAATCTTTAAATATTCATAATTAATTGATATTAATGTTTTTTTTTTTTTTTTAAATGTCAAAAATTCTGTGACCACTTCTGCAATGTTAGATATTTTTTTTAAGGTTAAAAAAAAAAAAATTGTGCAGAATTGATATTACAGGTCTGATATTAATGTATTCATATTACTAAATTATTTAAAATATATATTTTTTTTGGTTTCCAAAAATATGGTTCTTTGGTGGTTAAAAAACTACTTTTAACACATCGCCTCCAGCGCTCTGGGGTTTAAACAAGCATTTCACAGCGCTTGAATATTTTGAGCGTGATTTTTTGATGAATATGGTGGAAGCCGGTCGCTTTGACCAGTCGCTGTCATGCGCTCCCATACAGCGCGGAACCTGTCAAACAGCGACTCCTAACTCCGCATTCAACATTACCGCACACCGACTAAGTCGCTGTCAACAGCCGAACAACGGCCAAGCACAGCGAATACTAGCGTGCGCTGTGAAAATAACGCTACTGTCGCTCATCTGTCGCTACCTGGCGCTATTAATGAATCGGCCTCCCCATTTTTTGGGGGGATTCTGCACCGCTGAGTACCTAATAATATAAAGAGGGGTGCAAGCCTTAAAGGGACACAATCGTGTCTGTATAAACAACCAAGCAAATGCACGGAAAAGGCCGCCAGATCGGCCCAAAATAAAGCTGCACAAGCAACAAATAAAAATCTATGTATCTTTAATATTGTATCACAAAGCGATGAAACATATACACACATTTACATACACAATACAAGCACAACCCCAAGATTACACAGGGAAATAAGAGTGTGTCAATACCGGCATCCCAAATTGATACAACAATACACCAAAGAACTCTGCGGTTCCAGCAATCCGCAGAAGGGGGACAAATACCAAGAAGGCACCACTCTCACCCTAATAATAATTCAATAACACCATTAGAACTTCATATCCATCTATTTAATTCATCCAAGAAATTTCTTAAAAACACATTAAAGTGGACCAACACCCTCCCAAGATCGGCCCGGGAATCTATAAGATTCCCGGACTGATCAGACCCCTGACTGCGGTTTCTTTAAACTGGATACTGAGTTTTAAAAAAGAGAGAGAAGCGCTGCCTGGGGCGTGTTAATAGCCCTATTACTGGAGACTTGCTCATATATGGTGAAAATCTGATCTCATATGGCCTTTACAGCCAGGCAGCTCCACCAAATATCAGTCATGTTGCCTACTTCTGTCAGGCACTTCCAACACCTGTCAGTATGCGACCTGGCGAATCGATATATTTCCGCCGGGCATCTGTAGCATCTCGCTAGTATTTTATAGTTCCACTCTTGGGTAATGCTAGCTGATGGTTAGCCATGGGTGCAGGCGTAGATCGTGGTTAGGTCATCCTCCGAAAGTCTAAGACCCAGCTCCTTCTCCCAAGTACTTATACATTTAGGAGGCGTTGAGTGGTTCATCCTAGTGAGGAGCGCATACATGATAGATATTACGTGGGTAGGAGGAGTATCCTGGGTGGTTAACGACTCAAGCTCCGTGCGGGGGCTCTATACTGCCTCAGCTATAGTATTGGTTGTGAGGAATGTGTAGAGCTGGCTGTCACGATCAACTCACCTGAGGTTCGCTCCCATGCTGTCTCTCCGAGGCTGGCCGGGCGCGTCCTGCCCGGCGGCCGCTCCAAGCGTCTGCTCTTATAACCTCCAGCGGCGCTGTACATAGCGCGCCGGCCGAAGGCAGCAGTAAAAGGGGCAATGAGCCAGAGTGTTCTGGGCGAAAACGCCCTGTTAGTTCAAACTGGGCAATCAGCCCTAAAGTTCTTACTATGCACCAATCACAGCCCCCTTCCATCCAATCCCCATCAGCTCCCAGCAATTAAAAGTTGTGTACACACACTTGTCCCCTGCTGTGATAGCGTGCTCCTGGGTGTGATTTTGTCTGAGACTACTAAATCCTTTCTGTTGCCGACCTTGCCGTGTTTTGACCTTCCCGTGATTGCTGCCTGGACAGACCATTGCCCGTTTCTTGACTACGAATTTGTCTCATCGCTTGCCGTGACCTCCCGGCTTGACCCCTGGCTTGATTTTGACTCTTCTTCCGTCTCTTCCCTTTGGTTCTGCGCTTGGACTGGACTGACCACCCGTGTATGACCCCAGCTTACCCGACTTCGCCCAGTCTCGCCCGGGTTCATCCACCTTCACCCAAAGTTCACATCCTCTGTGCTACAAAGTCCTGGGGGCAACCGTGTCCGGTGAGGCGTATATAGCGTCCCGGCAGACGGGGGCTTGTCTATAGGTGAAGCTAGCAGTGGAGATTGGGGGTCGTGGACTTACCTAGAAGGCGGGTGTCCCGCGGGGCTTGACACTGCCTATGTAGAAGCCAAGACAAGCGCCTGCCTCCTGCCATCTCCCTCAAATTCTCCTGCAGAGGAGCCCTCCCATCAATCAGCACTTGTCCCACTGTAAGGTCATTTGATGCTTCCCAGATGAGAACGTTTTTTGAGAAGAGTCCTGGTTCAAACACTGGGTTGCCAAATCCAAATATCGGTGTTAGGGGCCCAGACTCTAACATTTTTACATTTTTTTTTTATGTGTACTAACAAAAAAGTTTCTAGTTAAAAACAACCCACCGCACCATTACCCAGGTCAACTCAAATAATAAACCCGTAGTGGGCCATACACTGGCCCCATTCAACTAGAACAATACAAAGAGAGGGCCCAGACACCCTCAAAGGAGCCAAAAAAGTATGCATTACTATCTGTACATCAAACAATCAAAATCATTCATTCGGGATAAATATATAAATATATACATATACATAGACAATAAAACTTAGCATTAAAAAACATACACACACACAGAGGTAAACTATGCTGACCCTAATTCATATTCCAAATCTAATTCATAGTACTGATCCCCCTTGATAAATACACTCCCTTAAGCCCCATCTACTTTTCTTCAATAATTTTTATTGAATTGACTGAAATATAAACACTTTTAGTATGATATGATTAGGGATGAGCGAACTTTTGAAATATTCGATTCGGCTGATTCGCCAAATTTTCCGACAAAATTTGTTTCGGTCCGAATTTATTCGCAACAAATCGCTATTAAAAACTGCTCCTAGAGCCTCAATAGGGTTGTAAACCATTCTGCCTTGCTGTAACACACATAGGATGCATGCTGGGTTACTGAAATAATACTGTAAATAATTATGACATGCAGATCAGAGGCATCGCTATTAGAATCGCAGAGCGGCACAATTGCAGAGAGTTGAGGTGGCATCACTATGAGGGGCCCCTATATTGCCTGAAAAACACACCCTGGAGCTGGCAGCAGCAGGAGCCCAAACATAGCTTGAAAGAGACACTGGAGTTGGCAGCAGGAGCCCAAAAATTGGCTGAATGACACCCTGGAGTTGCAAGCAGCAGCAGCAGGAGCCCGAACATAGCTTGAAAGAGACACTGGAGTTGGCAGCAGGAGCACAAAAATTGGCTGAATGACACCCTGGAGTTGCAAGCAGCAGCAGCAGGAGCCCAAACATAGCTTGAAAGAGACACTGGAGTTGGCAGCAGGAGCCCAAAAATTGGCTAAATGACACCCTGGAGTTGCAAGCAGCAGCAGCAGGAGCCCAAACATAGCTTGAAAGAGACACTGGAGTTGGCAGCAGGAGCCCAAAACTATTAAAAACGGCTATTTCTGAGCTTCCTAGAACCTCAGTAGGGTTGTAAACCATTCTGCCTTGCTGTAACACACATAGGATGCGTGCTAGGTTACTGAAAAAATACTGTAAATAATTAAGACATGCAGATCAGAGGCATCGCTAATAGAATCACAGAGCAGCACAATTGCAGAGAGTTGAGGTGGCATCACTATGAGGGGCCCCTATATTGCCTGAAAAACACACCCTGGAGCTGGCAGCAGCAGGAGCCCAAAAATTAGCTGAATGACACCCTGGAGTTTGCAGCAGGAGGCCACAAAATTGGCTGAATGACACCCTGGAGTTGCAAGCAGTAGCAGCAGCAGCGGCATGCTGAGTTGGCAGCAGGAGCCCATAAATTGGCTAAATGACACCCTGGAGTTGCAAGCAGCAGCAGCAGGAGCCCAAACCTAGCTTGAAAGAGACACTGGAGTTGGCAGCAGGAGCCCAAAAATTGGCTGAATGACACCCTGGAGTTGCTAGCAGCAGCAGGAGCCCAAACATAGCTTGAAAGAGACACTGGAGTTGGCAGCAGGAGCCCAAAATTGGCTGAATGAAACCCTGGAGTTGCAAACAGCAGCAACAGCAGCAGCCCAAACATAGCTTATAAGAGACACTGGAGTTGGCAGCAGGAGCCCAAAAATTGTCTGAATTACACCCTGGAGTTGCAAGCAGCAGCAGCAGCCCAGACCTAGCTTGAAAGACACACTGGAGTTGGCAGCAAAAGCACAAAATGTGGCTGAATGACACCCTGGAGTTGCAAGCAGCAGCAGCAGCAGGAGCCAAAACCTAGCTTGAAGGAGACACTGGAGCTGGCAGCATGAACCCAAAAATTGGCCTGAAGACACACTGCAGTTGGCAGCAGCAGCAGGAGGCCAAAATTTGGCTGAAAGGCACACCCTGAAGTTGGCATCAGCAGGAGCCCAAAAATTGGCTTAAAGACATAAATATGTTTTGCACCATTTGGAAAGTGCAAAACGCGGCACCATGCTGAATCTAGTCGCATGCATCAGCCATTGGTGGGTGGAAATCCTGGCTGATCCATCCCTGATTCATTTTCACAAAGGTGAGTCTCTCCACATTTTTAGTTGAGAGACAAGTTCTCCTCGCCGTAACTATGGCCCCCTCCACACTAAACACCCGCTCAGATTGCACGCTACTTGACGGGCAGGACAGCTTTTCCAGGGCAAACTCAGCTAGCTGCGGCCACAAGTCAAGTTTGGCTGCCCAGAAGTCCAGTGGATCCTCAAGGTGTGTTGGCATGGTCATGTCAAGGTATGACACGACCTGCTGGTTCAGGTCCTGCTCCAGGTCTTCTTGCTGCTCATGAGTAGCCTCACTATGCGGGTATAGAAAGCTACTCATTAGCGACTGAAGACTGAGGCTGCTGCTGATGGAGCTGCTGCTGCTGCTCCTGCCACCCCCCCCAGCAGCCATGGCAGTGGAAGGTGAGCGCAGAGGTCCCCCCAAGTCAGACCTGCAAGAGTATGGACCATGGCGCAGATAGGCATCGGCCAACTGACTACGTAGAATGTGTTTGTAGTAGTTCAGTTTGTCCTCCCTCTCGGCGGGTTTAAAAAATGCCCCCATTTTGTGCGGGAAGCGAGGGTCCAATAAGGTGGACAGCCAGAAGTCATCCCGCTGACAAATGGAAACAATTCTGGGGTCACTACGCAAGCACGTGAGCATGCTTCCTGCCATTTGCACAAGTGACTCAGAGGGACTACCTGTCCCCATCTCCACTGCATACTGCCACGGTGTGCCCGGGTCCTCTGTCTCTCCTTCCTCACAACCCTCTAGCTCCTCTGGCTGCTCCTGCCCCTCCTTGTCACAATCCTCTCCTGTCCGCTGACTAGATAATCCAGCCATTTCGCCAAGCCTAAACTGTGCACTGTGCCACTCCTCCTCCTCTTCCTCCTCCTCCTCCAGTTCAGCTCCAACAGGGTTCATGTGGCCGTAAGATTTCTTGACAAATAAATGACGGCTTGGGACTCTCCACCTTGGCTCAGCACAAGCCATCAGTTCTCTGAAAGGTGCAGAGTCCACCACCTGAAAAGGGAGGGACTGCAGCACCAGCAACTTGGACAGGAGCACATTCAGCTTCTGCGCCGTAGGATGAGTGGGCACATACTGCTGTCTCTTGGACATGACTTCGCTGAGGGATTGCTGGCGGGATGCATGACTTGGAGAAGGAGGAGCAGGAGCATCAGGAGCGAAAGAGGATGGGTATGACACACAGCTGCCTTCGGCTGAGGTGGTGGAGCCTTGGCTGGCAGAAATTGGGAGCGGCATGCCACTTGGTGAGGAAGGAGCCTCGGTTCTCCCAGGCCGCTTTATGGTGACGCATCATATGTTGACGCATGGCCGTGGTGCCAATATTTGGGCCCTGGCCACGCTTCACCTTCTGCCTACATATCTTGCATGTGGCCATGTTACCCTCCTGCGGATGCTTGAGGAAAAACTGCCACACTGCCGAGTAGCTACTTTTCCCACCAACAGCCCGCACTGATTCACTGCTACTGTCACCAACTCCAGGCACCCCTGCTCCACTCCCTCCCGATAAGGTAGCCTGCCATGCATCAGGTGCTCTACCCCGGCCCCGTTTGGCTTCAGGCTTTACAATTCTGCCCCCATGCTGACGGCCAACCATGCTGCTAACACCTTGCTGCCTCAGCTGCTGATGATGAGGATGAAGCCTCTTCTGCACCCGGCTCCAAAGTGCGATCGGCTTCATCATCATCATCATCATCACCGAGTTGTGGCTGCACGTCACTGATGTTCTAGGTTTCCTCAACAGTGTCTGGCGCAGGAGCTGGAACCCTCGCATAACACCCACGCCACTCTCCACATCACTATTTGTCTGCCTAGCGAAGGAAGCCACCTCCATTTCTTGGCTGGGCAGTAGCTGCTGATCGTCCTCCTCACTAAAGAGTGGAGCTGAACCCAAAGCATAGGATACGTCGCTGGGGGAGGGAACGGCGTAGGACAGAGGCAATGGGAGGACAGGGACTGCTCTCGGGCCATGCCAACTCGGGGTTTTGTCAGAGGAACCTACCGACCCTAGACTGGGGGTGTGAGATGTAACTTGTGATTATGTGGATGACCGCGTTAACCAATCTACCACGGCAGATGCGTTACTGGTGGAGACATGACCGCTAGCAGATACTGGCATATCAGGTCTCTCACCGTGACTCCTGCTGCCACTCGCCCCTAGTCTGCTGCGACCTCTGCCTGCAGAATCTTGGCCTCTGCCACTACTCTTTAAACATCCTGGCACTTATCTGCCTGACATTTTTTGAAATGTATTTTTGACATGTATTTGAAATATGCAATAGGCACTTAAAAATGTGTTTACTTTAAAAAGCAGAAGCTAAATAAAGTGAGATACTGCTTCTCTGCACCGGATACTATGAAAATTGGCAATATGGGATACCCTGAGGGCTGGTGTTTTTACTAGACGCAAAAAAACAATTCAAAATGCAATATATTAATAAAACAGAGCCTGTAGAAGCTGCTTTAGTATAACAGATAGGGTGAAATGTGGAGGTCTGGGATACCCTGCGGCCTGGTGTTTTTACAGGATGCAAAAAATCAATTAAAAATGCAATATATTAATAAAACAGAGCCTGTAGAAGCTGCTTTAGTATAACAGACAGGGTGAAATGTGCCGGTTTGGGATACCCTGTGGCCTGGTGTTTTTACAGGATGCACAAAACCAATTCAAAATGCAATATATTAATAAAACAGAGCCTTTAGAAGCTGATTTAGTACAACAGATAGGGTGAAATGTGCTGGTTTGGAATACCCGGCAGCCTGGTGTTTTTACAGGACGCACAAAACCAATTCAAAATGCAATATATTAATAAAACAGAGCCTTTAGAAGCTGATTTAGTATAACAGATAGGGTGAAATGTGCTGGTTTGGGATGCCCTGCGGCCTGGTGTTTTTACAGGACACACAAAACCAATTCAAAATGCAATATATTAATAAAACACAGCCTGTAGAAGCTGCTTTAGTATAACAGATAGGGTGAAATGTGCCGGTTTGGGATACCGTGCGGCCTGGTGATTTTACAGGACGCAAAAAAAAATTCAAAATGCAATATATTAATAAAACAGAGCCTGTAGAAGCTGCTTGAGTATAACAGATAGGGTGAAATGTGCCGGTTTGGCATACCCTGCAGCCTGGTGTTTTTACAGGACGCAAAAAAAAATTCAAAATGCAATATATTAATAAAACAGAGCCTGTAGAAGCTGCTTTGGTATAACAGATAGGGTGAAATGTGCCGGTTTGGGATACCCTGGGGCCTGGTGTTTTTACAGGATGCACAAAACCAATTAAAATGCAATATATTAATAAAACAGAGCCTTTAGAAGCTGATTTAGTATAACAGATAGGGTGAAATGTGCCGGTTTGGGATTCCCTGTGGCCTGGTGATTTTACAGGACGCAAAAAAAAATTCAAAATGCAATATATTAATAAAAGAGAGCCTGCAGAAGCTGCTTTAGTATAACAGATAGGGTGAAATGTGCTGGTTTGGCATACTCTGCAGCCTGGTGTTTTTACAGGACGCAGGTTTAGTAGTGTTTTTCCTTCACAGTATTTAGTCACAATTGTCTAAGTGATATGTTGAACTACTTTGAAGAATCTATTTGGGATAATTTCCATTTTTTACCAGCTGGGGGCAGGAGTATTCCCCATACACCATTCTTATGTAATAGATGTAGCCAGTTTGTGAGCAATTTATTTCCGCAGATTTATTTGATATATATAATGCTTTGAAATTGTGTGTTATTAATTGGCACTTTATTAGTATTTGATATTATCCAGGGGTAGTTTGGTTTTATATTTTTTGTTATATGTGTATGTTATATGTGGCTTTTAATCATTGCGCTAATAATAAACTTATTTGAGATCTTTTCCTGGTGGAGTGACCAGTTTTTGGAATTCTATTTGTGGGCTTTGTACTTTGTAAATGGTAGTAGTGGAGCACCTACAGGTTTGCTATTTTTTGGTGGTGCCCTCACACCAGTAGTCTTACATTCTTTGTAGTAAATTGGTGGAAAAAAGGGGGCTTTCTGTATCCATTCCACTGAAACGTTTTTTAATGAGTAGAGCACACCTTACCTCAATCATGCTGTTGAACATAGAGGCTTTGGAAAAAGAATGGTCCAGCAAAGTACATGATATTTTTGGGGACATAGATACTTGCCAGAGACCAGTAGCCCCCAGTGAATTCAGGGAGTTGACTAGAGAGTTGAAACAGGCGTACCAAACACATACCAAACTATGGTGGAACATTAAAATGTTGGAAATGTATAAGGAACAAGGCCTATGCCCACGAGGTCTACGGGTACAAATTTTCCCAGCATGGGAACCCACTGACTCATTTAAGACCCATGGGAGTAAGGCCTTGCAAAATGTTCAATCATCCTAATGGACATGTTGATCCACCATGACAGAGAGTTATTACAGAAAGTTAAGTCCCGGATAGGTAAGCTTGAACGGGCATTGGAAAAATTTGACCAAGACTTGCTGGTAGAACCCTTTATGGTGACCACACAGACTGAAATCACGAAATATGAAACAAAGATAGCAGATGGCAAGAAACAAAAGTTTGCCAGGGATAAGTCTGATGTAAGCCATCAGAAAGTGTATAAGTGGCAACACAGGGGCAACCAGAGATATTTTCCTAAAAAACATGATACTGAACCAAAGGAGAGGAATTACAACACCAGGAGTGGTATGACCACAAGGAACAGCTCATCACAGTCCCAGAGTTCTTTTTTATCGGACACCACCGACGAATTAGACGGGGGGGGGCATATGAGAGGGAAAAGGAGACCGAGATTTGAGACTGAGGGACCGAAAGAGGTGGGGGTATGGCAGGCAGGTGCACCTTCCACCCCGGTAGATATTCCCCGTACTTTACCAGCCCCCCCGAATATGGACTTGAGTGGTGGATCAAATATATCTATGAGTGATGTAAACACAGTGGAAATGTGTAATCTGGACCTCCAGGTTATCAGTCTTACAACTGTCCCCTTGAGTAATGAGGAGAGGTCAGTATTGGCTATGGGCCTTTCCTTTCCTCCATCTAGGAATCTTGATAAATTTGAGATAACCAAGGATATTTTCCTATTTTGTAGACAGTTATTACTCAAAAAACATTTTGCAAATTTGAAACGACGTGAAGATGAAGTGGATTGGAATGTTGATGAACTACAATTACTAACGGATTTGGAGGAACTAAACAATCAAACTGAAGACTTAAAGAAAAGGGCAGTCTATAAGAAATCTACGTTTATTCCACCATGGTCCATCAGTCCAGCCATCCAAATCTTCTACCAGATGTTAAGCGAGGATCTTAAGAAACTCCCTATTTGTGGGGGGAAACAGAACATCACTAGGGGTGAGAGATTAGCACTGCGCAATTTAGAACAGCGAAAGGATATTGTCATCAAAGAGGCCGACAAAGGGGGGAACATTGTAGTCCTCCCGGTTGGCCTCTACACACAAGAGGTCTCACGACAGCTTAGCAACACGAGATATTATGAGGTCCTACCCTGTAATCCGGTAGCCAGATATAAAAGAGAAATTGATGATATGATTGATGTAGCTTTGTTTGAGGGAGCAATAGATCGGAAAGAGGGGGATTTTTTGAAGGTGGGGTGTCCGGTGACCCCCACCTGCTATATCCTCCCGAAAATCCATAAGGACCAAAAAAACCCTCCTGGGCGTCCAATCGTTTCAGGGATAGGGTCTTTAACCGAACCGATCTATACATGGATAGACACCTTTTTACAAACACATGTACAGGGCCTTGCCTCATATCTACGTGACTCGATGAATTTGTTACTCAAACTGGATTCGGTACATCCACCTAAAGGTTGTTTGCTGATATCATGTGATGTGGAATCTCTAGATTCCAACATCTCACATAAGAACGCAATTATGACCACCAATTATTGCCCATCCAATCCTGTCCCCCGACTCATCCCCATCAAGTCCCGTCTCTCTGCCCCATTCAATCCTGTCCCCCAGCTCATCCACGTTAAGTCCCATCTCTCTTCCCCATCCAATCCTGTCCCCCAACTCATCCCCATCAGATCCCGTCTCTCTGCCCCATCTAATCCTGTCCCCCAGCTCATCCCCATCAAGTCCCGTCTCTCTGCCCCATCCAATCCTGTCCCCCAGCTCATCCCCATCAAGTCCCGTCTCTCTGCCCCATACAATCTTGTCCCCAACTCATCCCCATCAAGCCCCATCTCTCTGCCCCATCCAATCCTGTCCCCCAGCTCATCCCCATCAAGCCCCGTCTCTCTGCCCCATCCAATCTTGTCCCCCAGCTCATCCCCATCAAGTCCCGTCTCTCTGCCCATACAATCTTGTCCCCAACTCATCCCCATCAAGCCCCGTCTCTCTGCCCCATACAATCCTGTCCCCAACTCATCCCCATCAAGCCCCATCTCTCTGCCCCATCCAATCTTGTCCCCCAACTTATCCCCATAAAGTCCCGTTTCTCTTCCCCATCTAATCCTGTCCTCCAGCTTATCCCCATCAAGTCCCGTCTCTCTGCCCCATCTCCTGTCCTCCAGCTCATCCCCATCAAGTCCCGTCTCTCTGCCCCATCTAATACTGTCCCCCAACTCATCCCCATCAAGTCCCGTCTCTCTGCCCCATCCAATCCTGTCCCCCAACTCATCCCCATCAAGTCCCGTCTCTCTGCCTCATCCAATCCTGTCCCCCAGCTCATCCCCATCAAGTCCCGTCTCTCTGCCCCATCCAATCCTGTCCCCCAGCTCATCCCCATCAACTCCCGTCTCTCTGCCCCATACAATCCTGTCCCCCAGCTCATCCCCATCAAGTCCCGTCTCTCTGCCCCATCCAATCCTGTCCCCCAGCTCATCCCCATCAAGTCCCATCTCTCTGCCCCATCCAATCCTGTCCTCCAGCTCATCCCCATCAAGTCCCATCTCTCTGCCCCATCCAATCCTGTCCCCCAGCTTATCCCCATCAATTCCCGTCTCTCTGCCCCATCTAATCCTGTCCCCCAGCTCATCCCCATCAAGTCCCATCTCTCTGCCCCATCCAATCCTGTCCCCCAGCTCATCCCCATCAAGTCCCTTCTCTCTCCCTCATCCAATCCTGTCCCCCAGCTCATCCCCATCAATTCCCGTCTCTCTGCCCCATCCAATCCTGTCCCCAACTCAACCCTTATAAAGTCCCGTCTCTCTGCCCCATCCAATCCTGTCCTCCAGCTCATCCCCATCAAGTCCCGTCTCTGCCCCATCCAATCCTGTCCTCCAGCTCATCCCCATCAAGTCCCGTCTCTCTGTCCCATCCAATCCTGTCCCCCAGCTCATCCCCATCAACTCCCGTCTCTCTGCCCCATCCAATCCTGTCCCCCAGCTCATCCCCATCAACTCCCGTCTCTCTGCCCCATCCAATCCTGTCCTCCAGCTCATCCCCATCAAGTCCCATCTCTCTGCCCCATCCAATCCTGTCCCCCAGCTCATCCCCATCAAGTCCCTTCTCTCTGCCCCATCTAATCCTGACCCCCAGCTCATCCCCATCAAGTCCCATCTCTCTGCCCCATCCAATCCTGTCCCCCAGCTCATCCCCATCAAGTCCTTTTTCTCTGCCCCATCCAATCCTGTCCCCCAGCTCATCCCCATCAAGTCCCTTCTCTCTGCCTCATCCAATCCTGTCCTCCAGCTCATCCCCATCAAGTCCCATCTCTCTGCCCCATCCAATCCTGTCCTCCAGCTCATCCCCATCAAGTCCCATCTCTCTGCCCCATCCAATCCTGACCCCCAGCTCATCCCCATCAAGTCCCATCTCTCTTCCCCATCCAATCCTGTCCCCCAGCTCATCCCCATCAAGTCCCTTCTCTCTGCCTCATCCAATCCTGTCCTCCAGCTCATCCCCATCAAGTCCTGTCTCTCTGCCCCATCTAATCCTGTCCTCCAGCTCATCCCCATCAAGTCCCATCTCTCTGCCCCATCCAATCCTGTCCTCCAGCTCATCCCCATCAAGTCCCGTCTCTCTGTCCCATCCAATCCTGTCCTCCAGCTCATCCCCATCAAGTCCCGTCTCTCTGCCCCATCCAATCCTGTCCTCCAGCTCATCCCCATCAAGTCCCGTCTCTCTGTCCCATCCAATCCTGTCCTCCAGCTCATCCCCATCAAGTCCCGTCTCTCTGTCCCATCCAATCCTGCCCTCCAGCTCATCCCCATCAATTCCCGTCTCTCTGCCCCATCCAATCCTGTCCTCCAGCTCATCCCCATCAAGTCCCGTCTCTCTGCCCCATCCAATCCTTTCCTCCAGCTCATCCCCATCAAGTCCCGTCTCTCTGTCCCATCCAATCCTGTCCTCCAGCTCATCCCCATCAAGTCCCGTCTCTCTGCCCCTTCTAATCCTGTCTCCCAGCTCATCCCTATCAAGTCCCTTCTCTCTGCCCCATCCAATCCTGTCCTCCAGCTCATCCCCATCAAGTCCCGTCTCTCTGCCCCATCCAATCCTGTCCTCCAGCTCATCCCCATCAAGTCCCGTCTCTCTGTCCCATCCAATCCTGTCCTCCAGCTCATCCCCATCAAGTCCTGTCTCTCTGTCCCATCCAATCCTGCCCTCCAGCTCATCCCCATCAATTCCCGTCTCTCTGCCCCATCCAATCCTGTCCTCCAGCTCATCCCCATCAAGTCCCGTCTCTCTGCCCCATCCAATCCTTTCCTCCAGCTCATCCCCATCAAGTCCCGTCTCTCTGTCCCATCCAATCCTGTCCTCCAGCTCATCCCCATCAAGTCCCGTCTCTCTGCCCCTTCTAATCCTGTCTCCCAGCTCATCCCCATCAAGTCCCGTCTCTCTGTCCCATCCAATCCTGTCCTCCAGCTCATCCCCATCAAGTCCCGTCTCTCTGCCCCTTCTAATCCTGTCCTCCAGCTCATCCCCATCAAGTCCCGTCTCTCTGCCCCATCCAATCCTGTCCCCCAGCTCATCCCCATCAAGTCCCGTCTCTCTTCCCCATCCAATCCTGTCCTCCAGCTCATCCCCATCAAGTCCCGTCTCTCTGCCCCATCCAATCCTGTCCTCCAGCTCATCCCCATCAAGTCCCGTCTCTCTGCCCCATCCAATCCTGTCCTCCAGCTCATCCCCATCAAGTCCCGTCTCTCTGGCCCATCCAATCCTGTCCACCAACTCATCCCCATAAAGTCCCATCTCTCTGTCCCATCCAATCCTGTCCCCCAACTCATCCCCATCAAGTCCTGTCTCTCTGCCCCATCCAATCCTGTCCTCCAGCTCATCCCCATCAAGTCCCGTCTCTCTGCCCCATCCAATCCTGTCCTCCAGCTCATCCCCATCAAGTCCCTTCTCTCTGCCTCATCCAATCCTGTCCCCCAACTCATCCCCATCAAGTCCCGTCTCTCTGCCCCATCCAATCCTGTCCCCCAGCTCATCCCCATCAAGTCCCGTCTCTCTGCCCCATACAATCCTGTCCCCAACTCATCCCCATCAAGTCCCGTCTCTGCCCCATCCAATCCTGTCCCCCAACTCATCCCCATCAAGTCCCGTCTCTCTGCCCCATACAATCCTGTCCCCAACTCATCCCCATCAAGTCCCGTCTCTGCCCCATCCAATCTTGTCCCCCAGCTCATCCCCATCAAGTCCCATCTCTCTGCCCCATCCAATCCTGTCCCCCAGCTCATCCCCATCAAGTCCCGTCTCTCTGTCCCATCCAATCCTGTCCCCCAGCTCATCCCCATCAAGTCCTGTCTCTCTGCCCCATCCAATCCTGTCCTCCAGCTCATCCCCATCAAGTCCCTTCTCTCTGCCCCATCCAATCCTGTCCCCCAGCTCATCCCCATCAAGTCCCGTCTCTCTGCCCCATCTAATCCTGTCCCCCAGCTCATCCCCATCAAGTCCTGTCTCTCTGCCCCATCCAATCCTGTTCTCCAGCTCATCCCCATCAAGTCCCTTCTCTCTGCCCCATCTAATCCTGTCCCCCAGCTCATCCCCATCAAGTCCTGTCTCTCTGCCCCATCCAATCCTGTCCCCCAGCTCATCCCCATCAAGTCCCATCTCTCTGCCCCATCCAATCCTGTCCCCCAGCTCATCCCCATCAAGTCCTGTCTCTCTGCCCCATCCAATCCTGTTCTCCAGCTCATCCCCATCAAGTCCCTTCTCTCTGCCCCATCTAATCCTGTCCCCCAGCTCATCCCCATCAAGTCCTGTCTCTCTGCCCCATCCAATCCTGTCCTCCAGCTCATCCCCATCAAGTCCCGTCTCTCTGCCCCATCCAATCCTGTCCTCCAGCTCATCCCCATCAAGTCCCGTCTCTCTGTCCCATCCAATCCTGTCCTCCAGCTCATCCCCATCAAGTCCCGTCTCTCTGCCCCATCCAATCCTGTCCTCCAGCTCATCCCCATCAAGTCCCGTCTCTCTGCCCCATCCAATCCTGTCCCCCAGCTCATCCCCATCAAGTCCCGTCTCTCTGCCCCATCCAATCCTGTCCCCCAGCTCATCCCCATCAAGTCCCGTCTCTCTGCCCCATCTAATCCTGTCCCCCAGCTCATCCCCATCAAGTCCCGTCTCTCTGCCCCATCTAATCCTGTCCCCAGCTCATCCCCATTAAGTCCCTTCTTTTCTGCCCCATCCAATCCTGTCTCCCAGCTCATCCCCATCAAGTCCCATCTCTCTGCCCCATCCAATCCTGTCCTCTGAGTTTTGCCTATCCAATCACTGTCCCCTCAGCTCTGCCCTATCCAGTCCCCCCCTGTACACGGCCTGCACAGAATACAAGGAGGGGGGGAAGCAGAGTGCCGCAGACCAGAGCTGTAGGTTCTGTGGGGCCAAAAAAAAAAAGATTGTGGAGGCAGGCAGCGTTTTTTAGTTTTGCCTATGGAGTCTATAGCCCCCCCCCCCCCCCAACAGCCCCCTGCCAGACCTTGACCTATCACAGGATGTCTGTAAATAGACCTTTACAAGAAGTGGTTGAGTACCCCTGGTATACGCAATGATGCTTTACATTACTCAGTTGTATTGTAGATGACTCAGTGATACAATATTCTTTAGTAATAATCAATATTACTCAGTGACATGCTAGATCATTAAAAAAAAAAAATAATTAATAACACTGTAGATTACTCAGAGGAATGCTAAATTACTCAATAATAGTCTTAATAACACTGTAGATTGCACAGTGATATGCTAGACTACTAAATAATAGCCTTAATTAATAACACTGTAGATTACTTAGAGATATGATAGATTACTAAATTAAAGCCTTAAATAATAACACTGTAGATTACTCAGAGATATGCTAGATTACTAAATAATTGCCTTAATTAATAACACTGTAGATTACTCAGAGATATGCTAGATTACTAAATAATAGCCTTAATTAATAACACTGTAGATTACTCAGAGATATGCTAGATTACTAAATAATAGCCTTAATTAATAACACTGTAGATTACTCAGAGATATGCTAGATTTCCAAATAATAGCCTTAATTAATAACACTGTAGATTACCCAGAGATATGCTAGATTAATCAATAATAGCCTTAATTAATAACACTGTAGATTGCTTAGTGATATGCTAGATGACTAAATAAAAGCCGTAATTAATATCACTGGAGATTGCTCAGTGATATGCTAAATTACTCAATAATAGTCTTAATTAATAACACTGTAGATTATGCAGTAATATGCTAGATTATGCAATAATACTTTACATTACTCAGTTGTATTGTAAATGACTCGAGATTTTCTTTAGTAATATTTAATATTACTCAGTGATATGCTAGATTACTCAATAATAGCCTTAATTAATAACACTGTAGATTACTCAGAGATATGCTAGATTACTAAATAATAGCCTTAATTAATAACACTATAGATTACTCAGTGATATGCTAGATTACTCAATAATAATCTTAATTCATAACACTGTAGATTACTCAGAAAAATGCTAAATTACTCAATAATAGTCTTAATTAATAACACTGTAGATTGCACAGTGATATGCTAGATTACTAAATAATAGCCTTAATTAATAACACTGTAGATTACTCAGAGATATGCTAGATTACTAAATTATAGCCTAAATTAATAACACTGTAGATTACTCAGAGATATGCTAGATTAATCAATAATAGTCTTAATAACACTGTAGATTGCTCAGTGATATGCTAGATTACTAAATAATAGTCTTAATTAATAACACTGTAGATTATGCAGTAATGTGCTAGAATATGCAATAATACTTTACATTACTCAGTTGTATTGTAGATGACTCAATATTTTCTTTAGTAAAAGTCAATATTACTCAGTGATATGCTAGATTACTAAATAATAGCCTTAATTAATAACACTATAGATTACTCAGAGATATGCTAGATTACTCAATAATAGTCTTAATTAATAACACTGTATTTTGCTCAGTGATATGCTAGTGTCAGGGTTGGAGTTCCTCCTTAAGCTTCAGAGTGTGCCGCTGGTTAATACTGCTTCTGGCTGGCTCCTTCTCTGGAACTTTCCCCTGCAATATGCTGATCCACCAGGAGATGGCTCTGTCCTGCAGAGGTGCTGGTAATCGGCTAGCACCTGTGACTTCTCAGCCTATTTAAACTGATCAGCTCATTCAGGCAGTGGATTAGCATTGTTTTGTCATCTTAATCCCAGAACACTGTACCTAGATCCCAGGTAACCCTGCACCCTGCACCCTGCACCCAGGACTCCTGCCTCAGCTCTTGTGTTTTGCTTCCCTTATATCAGCCGTGTTTCCGCCTTGGAATTTGGACTTTCCTTTTGAGCCCTATGCATGCTTGTTTCCAGACTCCATCTTGTGTATGTACAGCCAGAGTATGTTGTTTTCACCTGTATATATGTATAGTTTCCTTACACATGTGTTATATGTTCCACTTGTAATCTGTACAGCAGTTTGATTGTAGTGTGTTTGATGTGTGGTTATCACTGTTTTTTTTACTATTAAACACGGTTTCCCCCATATCCATTTCTGTCTGTCTCAATTTCTGGTCACTTTTTACAATTGGGATTTCTCCGCTGGGAAATCCCTGACAGCTAGATTACTCAATAATAGTCTTAATTAATAATGCTGTAGATTGCTCAGTGATATGCTAGATTACTAAATAATAGCCTTAATTAATAACACTGTAGATTATGCAATAATACTTTGCATTACTCAGTTGTATTGTAGATGACTCGAGATTTTCTTTAGTAATACTCAATATTACTCAGTGATATGCTAGATTACTCAGTAATAGTCTTAATTAATAACGCTGTAGATTGCTCAGTGATATGCTAGATTACTAAATAATAGCCTTAATTAATAACACTGTAGATTACTCAGTGATATGCTAGATTACTCAGTAGTCTTAATGAATAAGATTGTAGATTATGCAATAATACTTTACATGACTCAGTTGTATTGTAGATGGCTCGAGATTATCTTTAGCAATACTCAATATTACTCAGTGATATGCTAGATTACTCAATAATAGCCTTTATTAATAACACTGTAGATACCTCGGTGATATGCTAGATTACTAAATAATAGCTTTAAACCATATCAGTTTAAAGCTTAAAGCAAACCCATACTTACCGACCAGGTGGTACTTGAGATATTTAGCAAATGGGAAGCTCCATTTACTTGGCGCACCAGGGCCCCGTCACATTTAGTTACGCCACTGCACTCAGATATGACATTGTTCAACCCTCCCCACCTCCCTTCAAGCCTTTTCAAATGACCTTGTCATATCCAGGCATTGTACTAGTGAACAAGGGGGATAGACCAGAAACCTAGACCTGCAACACTGCTAGAAAGCAGAAATCTGGTCCAGAGAGGGAACTGGAACATGGCTGCACATATACAATCCTCATGTGCTGCAAGGGGGACCAGCAGCTGACTGCATTGTATACAGGGGAGTTGGCACCTTAGAACCTTTTAGCCCCTCGGCTGGGTGGCATCCTCGATTCAGGCCTGCTGGGTCATGAGCAGTGGAAAACTGGGGTCAAAAATCAGCCCTGGATTTTACCAGCCCCTGGCTGCTGCAAGTAATCCTTGCTGAGCCCCCCCCCCCCCCAAGCATGATGATGGGGCTATAGCATTGGGGGCTGGGGATACACAAACAGGGCTGCCCAATTACCCTTGAAAGAGACCCTATCCAGAGACTTAGAGTGGTGCTCAAAAATTAAAGTCAATCTTAAACCGGACCTTCACCATGATTTATTGAAAAGTCCAAACCCTTAAAAAACGATTCCCCAGCATCTAAAGTTAATATATTTTAAGTTTTTAGTCACCTACGTATTATTCTTTCCCCCACTGAGCTGCAACTCTGTTCAGGACTTTAGGATACAGGCGCCGCCATCTTGACTCAGAAGCATCACACTTACTGAGGAGAGGAGAGTGGGATAAAGTACAGGGGTGGGTTATAGCTGTGCTTTGCTTATACAGAGCAGAGCTGGGGTCAGGAAAAGGTCAGCAATCCCAGAATGCAGAGCAGCACAGTCAGAAGGCACTTCCTGTTTGCAGGCTGCCTGATGTCCCATGAGCCGCCATCTTGGATGTTTAAAGGCTCATAACATGCAGTAGATGCAGGTAGGATGATTTTTAATGTGAGCAATCTGTATGTACAGGGTGTGGGAAACATATAAGATAGGCTCTTATTCAGGGTGAAGGTCCGGATTAATGTGGGCAATCTGTATGTACAGGATGGGGGAAACATATAAGATAGGCTCTTATTCAGGGTGAAGGTCCGGATTAATGTGAACAATCTGTATGTACAGGGGGGGGGAACATATAAGATCGGACCTTCACCCTGAATAAGAGCCTCTTTAAGTTTGTTGAGATTCATAATAACATAATTAACGCATTAAAATACCCATTAAAACCACAGACAGACAATGATTACACAAACTGCCATGAGGGGGCACTGTTAACAAGTGGGACCAATATTTCTAATAACAAAAATATAAATATAAATACATAATAAAGTGTCAAGTGCTTCCAAAAGTGCATCAATCACAACAAACCTGCATAAATCAGTGCAAGAAATTCTTAATGAATGAGGTAGGTACAGATCATAGAAAAAATTCAATCGATCTTACATGTCCATATTGTGCAATGGGATTGGTCGCCACTATTGCGGGGAATACACACAGCGGGGCATTCCGATTCGGGATTCCGCGGCACAGAGGAACAAAACATGGAAAAGTGAAATTCCTGTGTGTTGTTCCTCTTTTGGAGGCCGATTCATTAATAACGCCAGGTAGCGACAGATAAGCGACTGTAGCGTGATTTTTACAGCGCCAGCCAGTATTCGCTGTGCTTGGCCGGGGTTTGCTTGATGACAGCGACTCAGTCGGTGTGCGGTAATGTTGAATACGGGCTTAGGGGTCGCTGTTTCACAGGTTCAGCGTTGTATGTGAGCGCCTGACAACGAATGGCCAGAGCGAACGGCTTGCTTCATATTCATTAAAAAATGACGCTCCGAATTTGCTGTCGCTGTCCATTCCTTGTTTAAACCCCAGAGCGCTGGCGGCGATGGGTGTTAATTAGTTTTTAACCCCTAAACAACCATATTTTTTGATTGTAACGTTATACATGTTTTTGGAATCATTTTGTAATATGAATATATTAATATCAGACCTGTAAGATCAATTCTGCACAAATTTTTATTTTTTATTTTTTTTACTTTAAAAAAAACCGAACATTGCAGAAGTGGTCACAGAATTTTTGACATTAAAAAAAAAAAAAAAAAAAAAATATTACCAATTAATTATGATTAATTAAACATTGCTCCATTGAAATGCATTGGACTACGCCAGGGAGCGACAGGTCATACCTGGCGCTGTGATGGAATTTGCAGCGGCGCTGTTCGTTCCAGGCGGCTTCATGATGAATCCCGCGCTAGCTGACGCTCTCGCCGGCGCTAGCCTCATTTAGCGTGATAAATGCGTCGTGACCGCCGCCGGGCGTACTTGAGTCGGTAGCCGCCGATAGCTGGCGCTACCTGGCGCTCATCAGACACTACCTGGCGCTAGCCCGTGATAAATAAGGCCCTAAGTTTGGAAACAACAGAACCCTATGGGCTATGCAGAAAAAAATGGTCAAATCTTAAGCATAGACCATAGGCTGCTGTTATTTCCAAACTTTATAAATATATCCCTACATCAATGGAAAATGAATGCACCTAAACTGGAAACATGTGCCCTCACAGGTAAAAGTGATTTTTTTGGGGAAAAATTTAGGACAAGCATCAGTGTCGTAACTAGATGTGCCAGAGCCCCGGTGTGAACATTAAATGGGGCCCTTCCACAACTATAAAACACAACTGGAGGCAGCTGAAGACATCTAAAGATTGAAACAGCAGAAACAAACGGAGCTTCCTTTCTCTAAATGATGCAAAGTGAGCACAAATATGATAAATAAGGCGGAGGAGCAACAAAAGCTTCCTGGGATGCAGGTCGCAATCTACACCGGAAATCCACACCGCAATCTACACCGGAAATCCACACCGCAATCTACACCGGAAATCCACACAGCAATCTACACCGGAAATCCACACCGCAATCTACACCGGAAATCCACACCGCAATCTACACCGGAAATCACACCGCAATCCACACCAGATATCACACAGCAATCCACACCACAATCCACACTGCAATCTACACTTGAAATCACACCGCAATCCACACCGGAAATCACACCGCAATCTACACCAGATATCACACCGCAATCTACACCAGATATCACACCGCAATCTACACTGAAAATCACAACGCAATCTACACCGGAAATCACACCGCAATCTACACCAGATATCACAACGCAATCTACACCAGATATCACACCGCAATCTACACCAGATATCACACCGCAATCTACACCGGAAATCACAACGCAATCTACACCGAAAATCACACCGCAATCTACACCAGATATCACAACGCAATCTACACCGGAAATCACACCGCAATCCACGCTGCAATCTACACCGGAAATCACACCGCAATCCACACCGCAATCTACACCAGAAATCACACCGCAATCCACATTGCAATCTACACCGGAAATCACACCGCAATCCACATTGCAATCTACACCGGAAATCACACCACAATCTACACCAGAAATCACACCGCAATCTACACCGGAAATCACACCGCAATCCACACCGGATATCCACACCGGAAATCACACCGCAATCCACACCGGATATCCACACCACAATCTACACCGGAAATCACACCGCAATCCACACCGGATATCCACACCGGAAATCCACACCGGAATCTACACCGGAAATCACACCACAATCTACAACGGAAATCACACCGCAATCCACATTGCAATCTACACCGGAAATCACACCGCAATCCACACCGGATATCCACACCGGAAATCCACACCGCAATCTACACCGGAAATCCACACCGCAATCTACACCGGAAATCACACCGCAATCCACACCGGATATCCACACCGGAAATCCACACCGGAAATCCACACCGCAATCTACACCGGAAATCACACCGCAATCCACACCGGAAATCCACACCGCAATCTACACCGGAAATCACACCACAATCTACAACGGAAATCACACCGCAATCCACATTGCAATCTACACCGGAAATCACACCGCAATCCACACCGGATATCCACACCGGAAATCCACACCGCAATCTACACCGGAAATCCACACCGCAATCTACACCGGAAATCACACCGCAATCCACACCGGATATCCACACCGGAAATCCACACCGGAAATCCACACCGCAATCTACACCGGAAATCACACCGCAATCCACACCGGAAATCCACACCGGAAATCCACACCACAATCTACACCGGAAATCACACCGCAATCCACACCGGAAATCCACACCGGAATCTACAACGGAAATCACACCACAATCCACACTGGAACAATGGAACAATCTTTAAATATTCATAATTAATTGTTAATATTTTTTTTTTTTTTTAATGTGACTTATTCTGTGACCACTTCTGCCATGTTAGATAATTTTTTTAAGGGAAAAAAAAAAAAATAGTGCAGAATTGATATTACAGGTCTGATATTAATGTATTCATATTACTAAATTATTTAAAAATATTTTTTTTTTGGTTCCCAAAAATATGGTGGTTTGGGGGTTAAAAAACTACTTTTAACACATCGCCGCCAGCGCTCTGGGGTTTAAACAAGCATTTCACAGCGCGAGAATTTTTTGAGCGTGATTTTTTTATGAATATGGGGGCTCTGACCAGTCGCTATCATGCGCACCCATACATCGCGGAACCTGTCGAATAGCGACTCGTCACCTTGTATTCAACATTACTGCACAACGACTGAGTCGCTATCAACAGCCAAACAATGGCCAAGCACAGCGACTACTAGCGGGCGCTGTGAAAATACTGCTACAGTCGCTCAACTGTCGCTACCTGCCGCTATTAATAAATCGACCTCTAAATCTTTAGCATGACCCCCATACTGACAGTGTAACCCCGGAATGCAGACATAGGAGATCATGCTAAATATTTGGTGAGGCCAATGTGACTTGTGTGGATTTCAACCTGCATCCCGGGGAAATTTTTAGTGCCAAAAAATGATTTTTTTTCCTACCTTTTTACCCCAAAATAACCTGTACCTGTGATGGAGCATTATTACAGGTGAGGCACATGATATTTCCAATGAGGTAATTGCATCTGTTTTTAAGTTTAGAAACCAAAGCACCCTATGAGTTATGAAGTAAAGAAAAAAAACGGTGATATCTTTATCATAGCCCATAGGCGACCACCTGCTCTCCCTCCCCACTTTCTGGACGCCATGTGTTGCTTTCGTTTGGTTTAGTAACAATGTATCTGTGACCTGGCTTTGCACTTTTGATTTATTTCTTTCATTGTAACACTTGTATTTTCAATCACTGAGTCATGATTCATCCACTGCTTTACTTGCTTACACATTGGTTACAATGCTGACAGATATTTTGTGTGATAGCATTTTCACTGGATTAGGTTTTGAGAGAATGTCATAAGTTTCATTTGTTTGTTTGAATAGACTTTTAGCTGCTGTATTGTAACACATTTTGGTAATTGCTCTGCAGGCGTGACTGCATAGATTTTTCAAATGTGCACTTATTGCTTTAAATATTTCAGATCATTTTTTATTAGCATAATTATCTTTTGTGCCGGCACAAAAAATTACGGTACATTGATTGCGGTGTTTTCCCAGCATTAACATTGCAATTTTTCACATGAGTCCTCCCCATTTGTTGTCTGTGATTCATTATGAAGTGAGAAAGGACTGGGGTAGTCAGTGGTTGGTTTTAAATGTCTTGATGTGTATATGTGTTTTTAAAGAGGCCGATTCAGTAATAGCGCCAGGTAGCGACAGATGAGCGACTGTAGCGTAATTTTCACTGCGCCCGCTAGTATTCGCTGTGCTTGGCCGTTGTTCGCTTGTTGATAGCGACTCAGTCGATGTGCGCTAATGTTGAATACAGGGTTAGGAGTCGCTGTTTGACAGGTTCCGCGCTGTATGGGAGCGCATGACAGCGAATGGCCATAGCGAACGGCTCCCAGCATATTCATTGACAAATGTCGCTCAAAAAATTCTCGCGCAGTGAAATGCTTGTTTAAACCCCAGAGCGCTGGCGGCGATGGGTTAAAAGTAGTTTTTTAACCCCCAAACAACCATATTTAAAAAAAAAAAAAAAAAACATGTTTTTAAAAACATTTTGTAATATGAATACATTAATATCAGACCTGTAATATCAATTCTGCAGAAATTTTTTTTTTTTTTACCTTAAAAAAAATATGTATCATTGCAGAAGTGGTCACAGAATTTTTGACATTTAAAAAAAAAAAAAAAAACATTATTAACAATTAATTATGAATAATTAAAGATTGTCCCATTGAAATGCATTGAAGAGCGCCAGGTAGCGAGAGGTCATACCTGTCGCTGTTCAAGTTCGCTCGCTGGCGCTGTGTGGTGAGGCTGGAATAATGATGAATGATTCGCTATCTGGCGCTCTGTCGTTCGCTAAGCAGGATCGGCGATTGCGTAGGGGAGCCGGCGTTCTCGTGGCGGTGCCTATCATTACCGTTCGCTCACCATTCGCTACCTGGCGCTAGCCCTTGATAAATAAGGCCCAAAGTGTTTTTGTACTCAAATAAAATGATTTTCTAAATTAGAATTTCTTCTCTGGTGGTGCTTCCTTATTTGTGGCTGCTGTGGCTGGTAGTCGCAACTGCTACTTTTTTCTGCATTGAGTTTAAGGCCCTTATTTAACAAGGGATAGCGCCAGGTAGCGAATGGTGAGCGAACGGTAATGACGCTCACCGCCACGAGAACGCCGGCTCCCCTACTCAATCACACATTTATCAAGCCGATCCTGCTTAGCGAACGACAGAGCGCCAGATAGCGAATCATTCATGATTATTCCAGCCTCACCCCACAGCGCCAGCGAGCGAACTTGAACAGCGACAGGTCTGACCTTTCGCTACCTGGCGCTCTCCAATGCATTTCAATGGAACAATCCTTAATTATTCATAATTGATTGTTAATTTTTTTTTTCTTTTTTTTTTTTTTTTAAATGTCAAAAATTCTGTGACCACTTCTGCAATGTTAGATAATTTTTTTATGGGAAAAAAAAAAAAAATTGTGCACAATTGATATTACAGGTCTGAAATTAATGTATTCATATTACTAAATATTTTGAAAAACAGTTTTTTTTTTTTTTTAACAAATATGGTTGTTTGGGGGTTAAAAACTATTTTACACCCATCGCCGCCAGCGCTCTGGGGTTTAAACAAGCATTTCACAGCGCGAGAATTTTTTGAGCGTGATTTGTTAATGAATATGCTGGGAGCCGTTCGCTATGGCCATTCGCTATCATGCGCTCCCATACAGCGCGGAACCTGTCAAACAGCGACTCCTAACCCCGTATTCAACATTACCGCACATCGACTGAGTCGCTATCAACAAGCGAACAACGGCCAAGTACAGCGAATACTAGCGGGCGCAGTGAAAATTACGCTACAGTCGCTCATCTGTCGCTACCTGGCGCTATTATTGAATCGGCCTCTAAGTAGTAGGTGAGCACGCCCTACTAACTAGAGGCTGATTCATTAATAGCGACAGATAGTGACAGATAGCGACTGTTGGGCGACTGTAGCGGTATTTTGACAGCGACCGCTAGTAGTTGCTGTGCTTGGCCGTTGTTCGGTGGATGATAGCGACTCAGTCGGTGTACCGTAATGTTGAATACAAGATGCTGAGTCGCTATTTGACAGGTTCGCTGTTGTATGGGAGCGCATGATAGCGACAGGACATAGCGACCGGCACCCACCATATTCATTAAAAAATCAGCCTTAAAACTTCCTAGCGCTGTGAAATGCATGTTTAAATCCCAGAGCGCAGTAGGCGATGTGTTAAAAGTAGTTTTTTAACCCCCAAACCACCCAAAAAATTTTTTAAAAACCCCCAAAAAATACATTTTTAAAGGAAGAAGTGTTCACAGATTTTTTTTTTTTAATTTAAAAAAAATATATATATTTAAAAATAATATTAATTAAAATACATTCTGCTATTGAAATGCATCGGAGAGCGCCAGGTAGCGAGAGGTCATACCTGTCGCTGTTCAAGGATGTTCGCTGGCGCTGTGGGATGAGGCTGGGATAATGATGAATGAGTCGCTAGGTGGCGCTATCTCAGTGGCTAAGCAGTATCGGCTTGATAAATGTGTGATTGTGGAGGGGAGCCGGCGTTCTAGTTGCGGTACCTGGCTTTACTGGCCGGCTCCCCAGTCGCTATCTGTCGCTATTCCTTGATAAATAAGGCCCATAGTATCTCTGTGGTGCACCATATTTTTCTTTTAGTTGTGGTTTGGATTTTAGCAAAGCCTTTGACACTGTACCACATAAGGAGCTCAAAGATAAGTTATTGAAGGTAGGACTCAATCCCTGGATAGTTCAGTGGATTTCCAGTTGGCTGAGGGATCGGTATCAGAGTGTTGTTGTAAATGGCGTGCAATCTGAACAAAGGCGAGTTACAAGTGGTGTGCCGCAAGGCTCTGTCCTGGGCCCCATTCTCTTTAATATATTTGTAAGTGACATAGGAGAAGGCTTGGTAGGAAAAGTTTGTCTGTTTGCTGATGATACAAAGGTTAGTAATAGGGTGGATATTCCTGGAGGTGTCCGCAACATGGAAAAGGATTTAGCTTTACTGGATAGATGGTCAAAACTGTGGAAACTAGAGTTTAATGTCTCTAAATGTAAAATCCTGCACTTGGGTAGAAGGAATCCCGGCTCTGAGCACCGTATGGGCAGTACTGTGTTATCCAGGACCTCGGAGGAGAGAGATTTAGGGATACTGATTACTGATAGCTGCAAGATGAGTGGACAGTGTAGCCAGGCAGTGGGAAAAGCAAGCAGGATGCTCGGCTGCATAGCTCGAGGCATCACCAGTAGGAAGAGGGAGGTTGTGATGCCGCTGTATAGAGCCCTGGTGAGGCCACAGCTAGAATACTGTGTGCAGTTCTGGAGACCTCCCCTGCAAAAAGACATTATTCAAATAGAACGTGTCCAAAGGCCGGCAACAAAAATGGTGGAAGGACTTAAACTTAAAATTTATCAGGAGAGACTTAAAGAACTTAATTTGTACAGTCTGGAGGAAAGAAGGGAGAGGGGGACATGATTGAGACCTTTAAATAGGTAAAAGGATTGAATAAGGTTCAGGAGGGAAGTGTTTTTAAGAAGAAGCTTAATGATAGAACAAGGGGCCCAACCTGAAGCTAGTCGGGGGGAAGTTCAGGAGCAATGTTAGAAAATATTATTTTACAGAAAGAGTAGTAGATGCCGGGGACAAACTTCCAGCAGAGGTGGTTGAAAAATCAACAGTTACTGAATTTAAACATGCCTGGGATAAGCCTCCATCTATCCTAAGATAAAGAGTACATACAGTATACACATAAGATACAGAGAACATACAGTATATACATAAGATACAGAGAACATACAGTATATACATAAGATACAGAGAACATTCAGTATACACATAAGATACAGAGAACATACAGTATACACATAAGATACAGAGAACATACAGTATATACATAAGATACAGAGAACATACAGTATACACATAAGATACAGGGAACATACAGTATACACATAAGATACAGAGAACATACAGTATATACATAAGGGCAGACTAGATGGACCGTATGGTCTCCTTCTGCCGTCAACCTTCTATGTTTCTATGTTTCTAAATAGTTAACATGACTTCTATTGTAACAGTGCAGAGGTGACAGCTAGAGATGAGCGAACTTTTGAAAAATTCGATTCGACTGATTCGCCGAATTTTCCGACAAAAATCGTTTCGACCCGAATAAATTCGCGACGAATCGCTATTAAAAACGGCTATTTCTGAGCCTCCTACAGCCTCAATAGGGTTGTAAACCATTCTGCCTTGCTGTAACACGCACAGGATGCGTGCTGGGTTAGTTAAATAATACTTTTAAGAAATATCACATGCAGATCAGAGGCATCGCTAATAGAATCGCAGAGCGGCACAATTGCAGAGAGTTGAAGTGGCATCACTATGAGGGGCAGAAGGAGCCCAAATATACACTGGAGTTGGCTTCAGGAGCCCAAAAATTGGATGAATCACACCCTGGAGTTGGCAGAAGTTGGCAGCAGCAGCAGCAGGAGCCCAAATATACACTGGAGTTGGCTTCAGGAGCCCAAAAATTGGATGAATCACACCCTGGAGTTGGCAGGAGTTGACAGCAGCAGCAGCAGGAGCCCAAATATACACTGGAGTTGGCTTCAGGAGCCCAAAAATTGGATGAATCACACCCTGGAGTTGGCAGGAGTTGACAGCAGCAGCAGCAGGAGCCCAAATATACACTGGAGTTGGCTTCAGGAGCCCAAAAATTGGATGAATCACACCCTGGAGTTGGCAGAAGTTGGCAGCAGCAGCAGCAGGAGCCCAAATATACACTGGAGTTGGCTTCAGGAGCCCAAAAATTGGATGAATCACACCCTGGAGTTGGCAGAAGTTGGCAGCAGCAGCAGCAGGAGCCCAAATATACACTGGAGTTGGCTTCAGGAGCCCAAAAAATGGATGAATCACACCCTGGAGTTGGCAGGAGTTGACAGCAGCAGCAGCAGGAGCCCAAATATACACTGGAGTTGGCTTCAGGAGCCCAAAAATTGGATGAATCACACCCTGGAGTTGGCAGGAGTTGACAGCAGCAGCAGCAGCAGGAGCCCAAATATACACTGGAGTTGGCTTCAGGAGCCCAAAAATTGGATGAATCACACCCTGGAGTTGGCAGAAGTTGGCAGCAGCAGCAGCAGGAGCCCAAATATACACTGGAGTTGGCTTCAGGAGCCCAAAAATTGGATGAATCACACCCTGGAGTTGGCAGAAGTTGGCAGCAGCAGCAGCAGGAGCCCAAATATACACTGGAGTTGGCTTCAGGAGCCCAAAAATTGGATGAATCACACCCTGGAGTTGGCAGGAGTTGACAGCAGCAGCAGCAGGAGCCCAAATATACACTGGAGTTGGCTTCAGGAGCCCAAAAATTGGATGAATCACACCCTGGAGTTGGCAGGAGTTGACAGCAGCAGCAGCAGGAGCCCAAATATACACTGGAGTTGGCTTCAGGAGCCCAAAAATTGGATGAATCACACCCTGGAGTTGGCAGAAGTTGGCAGCAGCAGCAGCAGGAGCCCAAATATACACTGGAGTTGGCTTCAGGAGCCCAAAAATTGGATGAATCACACCCTGGAGTTGGCAGAAGTTGGCAGCAGCAGCAGCAGGAGCCCAAATATACACTGGAGTTGGCTTCAGGAGCCCAAAAATTGGATGAATCACACCCTGGAGTTGGCAGAAGTTGGCAGCAGCAGCAGCAGGAGCCCAAATATACACTGGAGTTGGCTTCAGGAGCCCAAAAATTGGATGAATCACACCCTGGAGTTGGCAGAAGTTGGCAGCAGCAGCAGCAGGAGCCCAAATATACACTGGAGTTGGCTTCAGGAGCCCAAAAATTGGATGAATCACACCCTGGAGTTGGCAGGAGTTGACAGTAGCAGCAGCAGGAGCCCAAATATACACTGGAGTTGGCTTCAGGAGCCCAAAAATTGGATGAATCACACCCTGGAGTTGGCAGGAGTTGACAGTAGCAGCAGCAGGAGCCCAAATATACACTGGAGTTGGCTTCAGGAGCCCAAAAATTGGATGAATCACACCCTGGAGTTGGCAGGAGTTGACAGCAGCAGCAGCAGGAGCCCAAATATACACTGGAGTTGGCTTCAGGAGCCCAAAAATTGGATGAATCACACCCTGGAGTTGGCAGAAGTTGGCAGCAGCAGCAGCAGGAGCCCAAATATACACTGGAGTTGGCTTCAGGAGCCCAAAAATTGGATGAATCACACCCTGGAGTTGGCAGAAGTTGGCAGCAGCAGCAGCAGGAGCCCAAATATACACTGGAGTTGGCTTCAGGAGCCCAAAAATTGGATGAATCACACCCTGGAGTTGGCAGAAGTTGGCAGCAGCAGCAGCAGGAGCCCAAATATACACTGGAGTTGGCTTCAGGAGCCCAAAAATTGGATGAATCACACCCTGGAGTTGGCAGAAGTTGGCAGCAGCAGCAGCAGGAGCCCAAATATACACTGGAGTTGGCTTCAGGAGCCCAAAAATTGGATGAATCACACCCTGGAGTTGGCAGGAGTTGACAGTAGCAGCAGCAGGAGCCCAAATATACACTGGAGTTGGCTTCAGGAGCCCAAAAATTGGATGAATCACACCCTGGAGTTGGCAGGAGTTGACAGTAGCAGCAGCAGGAGCCCAAATATACACTGGAGTTGGCTTCAGGAGCCCAAAAATTGGATGAATCACACCCTGGAGTTGGCAGAAGTTGGCAGCAGCAGCAGCAGCAGGAGCCCAAATATACACTGGAGTTGGCTTCAGGAGCCCAAAAATTGGATGAATCACACCCTGGAGTTGGCAGGAGTTGACAGTAGCAGCAGCAGGAGCCCAAATATACACTGGAGTTGGCTTCAGGAGCCCAAAAATTGGATGAATCACACCCTGGAGTTGGCAGAAGTTGGCAGCAGCAGCAGCAGGAGCCCAAATATACACTGGAGTTGGCTTCAGGAGCCCAAAAATTGGATGAATCACACCCTGGAGTTGGCAGGAGTTGACAGTAGCAGCAGCAGGAGCCCAAATATACACTGGAGTTGGCTTCAGGAGCCCAAAAATTGGATGAATCACACCCTGGAGTTGGCAGAAGTTGGCAGCAGCAGCAGCAGGAGCCCAAATATACACTGGAGTTGGCTTCAGGAGCCCAAAAATTGGATGAATCACACCCTGGAGTTGGCAGGAGTTGACAGTAGCAGCAGCAGGAGCCCAAATATACACTGGAGTTGGCTTCAGGAGCCCAAAAATTGGATGAATCACACCCTGGAGTTGGCAGGAGTTGACAGTAGCAGCAGCAGGAGCCCAAATATACACTGGAGTTGGCTTCAGGAGCCCAAAAATTGGATGAATCACACCCTGGAGTTGGCAGAAGTTGGCAGCAGCAGCAGCAGGAGCCCAAATATACACTGGAGTTGGCTTCAGGAGCCCAAAAATTGGATGAATCACACCCTGGAGTTGGCAGGAGTTGACAGTAGCAGCAGCAGGAGCCCAAATATACACTGGAGTTGGCTTCAGGAGCCCAAAAATTGGATGAATCACACCCTGGAGTTGGCAGAAGTTGGCAGCAGCAGCAGCAGGAGCCCAAATATACACTGGAGTTGGCTTCAGGAGCCCAAAAATTGGATGAATCACACCCTGGAGTTGGCAGAAGTTGGCAGCAGCAGCAGCAGGAGCCCAAATATACACTGGAGTTGGCTTCAGGAGCCCAAAAATTGGATGAATCACACCCTGGAGTTGGCAGGAGTTGACAGTAGCAGCAGCAGGAGCCCAAATATACACTGGAGTTGGCTTCAGGAGCCCAAAAATTGGATGAATCACACCCTGGAGTTGGCAGGAGTTGACAGTAGCAGCAGCAGGAGCCCAAATATACACTGGAGTTGGCTTCAGGAGCCCAAAAATTGGATGAATCACACCCTGGAGTTGGCAGAAGTTGGCAGCAGCAGCAGCAGGAGCCCAAATATACACTGGAGTTGGCTTCAGGAGCCCAAAAATTGGATGAATCACACCCTGGAGTTGGCAGAAGTTGGCAGCAGCAGCAGCAGGAGCCCAAATATACACTGGAGTTGGCTTCAGGAGCCCAAAAATTGGATGAATCACACCCTGGAGTTGGCAGGAGTTGACAGTAGCAGCAGCAGGAGCCCAAATATACACTGGAGTTGGCTTCAGGAGCCCAAAAATTGGATGAATCACACCCTGGAGTTGGCAGGAGTTGGCAGCAGCAGCAGCAGGAGCCCAAATATACACTGGAGTTGGCTTCAGGAGCCCAAAAATTGGATGAATCACACCCTGGAGTTGGCAGAAGTTGGCAGCAGCAGCAGCAGGAGCCCAAATATACACTGGAGTTGGCTTCAGGAGCCCAAAAATTGGATGAATCACACCCTGGAGTTGGCAGAAGTTGGCAGCAGCAGCAGCAGGAGCCCAAATATACACTGGAGTTGGCTTCAGGAGCCCAAAAATTGGATGAATCACACCCTGGAGTTGGCAGGAGTTGACAGTAGCAGCAGCAGGAGCCCAAATATACACTGGAGTTGGCTTCAGGAGCCCAAAAATTGGATGAATCACAGCCTGGAGTTGGCAGGAGTTGACAGTAGCAGCAGCAGGAGCCCAAATATACACTGGAGTTGGCTTCAGGAGCCCAAAAATTGGATGAATCACACCCTGGAGTTGGCAGGAGTTGACAGTAGCAGCAGCAGGAGCCCAAAAAATGGCCTAAAGACATAAATATGTTTTGCACCATTTGGAAAGTGTAAAACGTGGCACCATGCTGAATCTAGTCGCATGCATCAGGCATTGGTGGGTGGAAATCCTGGCTGATCCATCCCTGATTCATTTTGACAAAGGTGAGTCTCTCCACATTTTTAGTTGACAGACGAGTTCTCCTCGCCGTAACTATGGCCCCCGCCGCACTAAACACCCGCTCAGATGGCACGCTACTTGCCGGGCAGGACAGCTTTTCCAGGGCAAACTCTGCTAGTTGCGGCCACAAATCAAGTTTGGCTGCCCAGAAGTCCAGCGGATCCTCAAGGTGTGTTGGCATGGTCATGTCAAAGTATGACATGACCTTCTGGTTCAGGTCCTGCTCCAGGTCTTCCTGCTGCTCATGAGTAGCCTCACTATGCGGGTGTAGAAAGCTACTCATTAGCGACTGAAGACTGAGGCTGCTGCTGCTGATGGAGCTTCTGCTGCTGCTGCTGCCAACCCCCCCAGCGGCCATGGCAGTGGAAGGTGAGCGCAGAGGTCCCCTCGAGTCAGACCTGCGAGAGTATGGACCATGGCGCAGATAGGCATCGGCCAACTGCCTACGTAGAATGTCTTTGTAGTAGTTGAGTTTGTCCTCCCTCTCGGTGGGTTTAAAAAATGCCCCCATTTTGTGCCGGAAGCGAGGGTCCAATAAGGTGGACAGCCAGAAGTCATCCCGCCGACAGATGGAAACAATTCTGGGGTCACTACGCAAGCACGTGAGCATGCTTCGTGCCATTTGCGCAAGTGACTCGGATGGACTACCTGTCTCCATCTCCACTGCATACTGCCACGGTGTGCCCGGGTCCTCTGTCTCTCCTTCCTCAAAAACCTCTAGCTCCTCTGGCTGCTCCTGCTCCTCCTCTCCTGTCCGCTGACTAGATAAACCAGCCATTTCGCCAAGCCTAAACTGTGTTTCGCTGGGCAACTCCTCCTCCTCCTCTTCCTCCTCCTCCTCCTCCAGTTCAGCTCCAAGGGGGTTCATGTGGCCGTAAGATGTAAACGCCATGTCTCCAGTGCCCTGACCAGCCATGGTTTCCAACATGTGCTGTAGTACATGAAGCAGTGGAATCACGTCGTTCATCCCGTAATCCTGCCGACTGACAAATAAAGTGGCTTCCTCAAAGGGCCTGAGCAAACGGCAGGTGTCACGTATGAGCTGCCACTGGTTGACATTGAAGTTACACAGGGGAGTCCCCCTATCTGCTTGGATCATCAGGAAATCCGTGATGGCTTTTCTCTGTTCATATAATCGGTCCAACATGTGAAGGGTGGAATTCCAACGGGTGGAAACATCGCAAATCAGACTATGTTGGGGGATACCATTCTGACGCTGTAGCTCAAGAAGGGTGTGTTTGGCAGTGTAGGAGTGGCTGAAGTGCATGCAAAGTTTCCGTGAAGTTGTTAGGATGTCCTGCAGATGGGGGGAACACTTCAGAAACCGCTTGACAACCAGATTGAAGACGTGAGCCATGCAGGGGGCATGGGTCAGGCTTCCTTGGCGCAGCGCAGACAAAATGTTCTTCCCATTGTCGGTAACCATGATTCCCATTTTAAGTTTTCTCGGAGTAAGCCATGTTTGGATTTCCTGATGAATACATTTAAGCAGTTCCTCCCCTGTGTGACTCCGTTCGCCAAGACAAACCATGTGAAGCACTGCGTGACACCTCCGTGCCCTGCACACATGGTAGACTGGAGGGGCACTGAGACTTGAGCCTACAGTGGAGGGTGAGGAGATGGCGGAGGATGAGGAGGCCGAGTCGCACGGTGTCACAGGCCCAATGGGCAGAGAGCGCGGAGGCCGAAGCGGCGTGACCTGTCCAAGTTGCTGCTGCAAAGGGACCACATTCACCCAGTGGGCCGTAAACGACATGTACTGCCCCTGACCGTAGTTACAGCTCCAGATGTCGGCGCTGCCATGTATTTTGCTACACACCGACAGGCTCAAGGACTGGCCCACCTTCTGTTCAACAAAAGTGTGCAGCGCTGGTACTGCCTTCTTGGCAAAGAAATGACGGCTTGGGACTCTCCACCTCGGCTCGGCACAAGCCATCAGTTCTCTGAAAGGTGCAGATTCCACCACCTGAAAAGGGAGCGACTGCAGCACCAGCAACTTGGACAGGAGCACATTCAGCTTCTGCGCCGTAGGATGAGTGGGCGCATACTGCTGTCTCTTGGACATGGCTTCGCTGATGGATTGCTGGCGGGATGCATGACTTGGAGGAGGAGGAGCAGGAGCGACAGAGGATGGGTATGACGCACAGCTGCCTTCGGCTGAGGTGCTGGAGCCTTGGCTGGCAGAAATTGGGAGCTCACTTGGTGAGGAAGCAGACTGGACCACCCCTTGGGAGCCTCGGTTCTCCCAGGTCGTTTTATGGTGACGCATCATATGTTGACGCAGGGCCGTGGTGCCAACATTTGGACCCTGGCCACGCTTCACCTTTTGCCTACATATCTTGCATGTGGCCATGTTACCCTCCTGCGGATGCCTCAGGAAAAACTGCCACACTGCCGAGTAGCTACTTTTCCCACCCCCTGGCCTCACTGATTCACTGCTGCTGTTGCCAACTCCAGGAACCCCTGCTCCACTACCTCCCGATAAGGTAGACTGCCGCACAGCAGGTGCTCTACCCCGGCCCCGGCCCCGGCCGGCTCCAGCCTTTGGAATTGTGCCCCCATGCTGACTGCTACCACCTTGCTGCCTCAGCTGCTGACTCCGGGGCAACCTGCACCCCTCTTCTCCTGATGATGACGATGAAGCCCCTTCATCACCCGGCTCCCAAGTGCGATCGGCTTCATCGTCATCATCATCATCATCACCGGGTTGTGGCTGTACGTCACTGATGTTCGTGGATTCGTCAACAGTGTCTGGCGCAGGAGCTGGAACGCTCGCAGCACCCACGACACTGTCCACATCACTATTTGTCTGCCTAGCTAAAGAAGCCACCTCCATTTCTTGGCTGGGCAGTAGCTGCTGACTGTCCTCTATCTGATGGTCCTCCTCACTAAAGAGTGGAGCTGAACCCAAAGCATAGGATACGTCGCTGGGGGAGGGAACGGCGTAGGCCAGAGGCAATGGGAGGACAGGGACTGCTCTCGGGGCATGCCAACTCAGGGTTGTGTCAGAGGAACCTACCGACCCTAGACTGGGGGTCTCAGACGTAAGTTGTGATGATGTTGTTGATGAGCGCGTCAACCAATCTACCACGGCAGATGCGTTACTGGTGGAGACCCGACCGCTAGCAGATACTGGCAGATTAGGTCTCTCAGCGTGACTCCTGCTGCTACTGGCCCCCAGTCTGATGCGAGCTCTGCCTGCGGAATCTTGGCCTCTGCCACTCCTCTTTTCACTTCCAGGCACTTGTCTGCCCGACATAGTCTAACTGGCGTGGTAGTAGGTGATATTTAAAAAAACCCCGGGCAGCGGTGGGTCTATATGAAACAGAATATAATGCACACCAAAAGTGAGCAGTAACACTCAGCCTCCAACAGGCCTGCTTAGTGTAAATAAGAGAGCTGCTTAGTGTAAATAAAGAGGGGTATGCTATGTTACAGAATGGGATGCCTCAACAGAAGTGCACCTGGCAGGCAGCAGTAAGCCTATGCCCAGCAAAAGTGTCTTATAATATAAATATAATAAGAGCAAATGCTTATATGGTCTTAAACAGAGGCTGCTTTAGTCACAGAATGGGATGCCCCGGGCAGGAATCGAGCTGGCAGGGTACAGTAGTGCTTTGGCCAGCAAAAGTGTCTTTATCAGGCTAATTTCAAATATGATAAGAGCAAATGCTTATATGGTCTTAAACAGAGGCTGCTTTAGTCACAGAATGGGATGCCCCGGGCAGGAATCGAGCTGGCAGGGTACAGTAGTGCTTTGGCCAGCAAAAGTGTCTTTATCAGGCCTAATTTCAAATATGATAAGAGCAAATGCTTATATGGTCTTAAACAGAGGCTGCTGTAGTCACAGAATGGGATGCCCCGGGCAGGAATCGAGCTGGCAGGGTACAGTAGTGCTTTGGCCAGCAAAAGTGTCTTTATCAGGCCTAATTTCAAATATGATAAGAGCAAATGCTTATATGGTCTTAAACAGAGGCTGCTTTAGTCACAGAATGGGATGCCCCGGGCAGGAATCGAGCTGGCAGGGTACAGTAGTGCTTTGGCCAGCAAAAGTGTCTTTATCAGGCTAATTTCAAATATGATAAGAGCAAATGCTTATATGGTCTTAAACAGAGGCTGCTTTAGTCACAGAATGGGATGCCCCGGGCAGGAATCGAGCTGGCAGGGTACAGTAGTGCTTTGGCCAGCAAAAGTGTCTTTATCAGGCCTAATTTCAAATATGATAAGAGCAAATGCTTATATGGTCTTAAACAGAGGCTGCTGTAGTCACAGAATGGGATGCCCCGGGCAGGAATCGAGCTGGCAGGGTACAGTAGTGCTTTGGCCAGCAAAAGTGTCTTTATCAGGCCTAATTTCAAATATGATAAGAGCAAATGCTTATATGGTCTTAAACAGAGGCTGCTTTAGTCACAGAATGGGATGCCCCGGGCAGGAATCGAGCTGGCAGGGTACAGTAGTGCTTTGGCCAGCAAAAGTGTCTTTATCAGGCCTAATTTCAAATATGATAAGAGCAAATGCTTATATGGTCTTAAACAGAGGCTGCTTTAGTCACAGAATGGGATGCCCCGGGCAGGAATCGAGCTGGCAGGGTACAGTAGTGCTTTGGCCAGCAAAAGTGTCTTTATCAGGCCTAATTTCAAATATGATAAGAGCAAATGCTTATATGGTCTTAAACAGAGGCTGCTTTAGTCACAGAATGGGATGCCCCGGGCAGGAATCGAGCTGGCAGGGTACAGTAGTGCTTTGGCCAGCAAAAGTGTCTTTATCAGGCCTAATTTCAAATATGATAAGAGCAAATGCTTATATGGTCTTAAACAGAGGCTGCTGTAGTCACAGAATGGGATGCCCCGGGCAGGAATCGAGCTGGCAGGGTACAGTAGTGCTTTGGCCAGCAAAAGTGTCTTTATCAGGCCTAATTTCAAATATGATAAGAGCAAATGCTTATATGGTCTTAAACAGAGGCTGCTTTAGTCACAGAATGGGATGCCCCGGGCAGGAATCGAGCTGGCAGGGTACAGTAGTGCTTTGGCCAGCAAAAGTGTCTTTATCAGGCCTAATTTCAAATATGATAAGAGCAAATGCTTATATGGTCTTAAACAGAGGCTGCTGTAGTCACAGAATGGGATGCCCCGGGCAGGAATCGAGCTGGCAGGGTACAGTAGTGCTTTGGCCAGCAAAAGTGTCTTTATCAGGCCTAATTTCAAATATGATAAGAGCAAATGCTTATATGGTCTTAAACAGAGGCTGCTTTAGTCACAGAATGGGATGCCCCGGGCAGGAATCGAGCTGGCAGGGTACAGTAGTGCTTTGGCCAGCAAAAGTGTCTTTATCAGGCTAATTTCAAATATGATAAGAGCAAATGCTTATATGGTCTTAAACAGAGGCTGCTTTAGTCACAGAATGGGATGCCCCGGGCAGGAATCGAGCTGGCAGGGTACAGTAGTGCTTTGGCCAGCAAAAGTGTCTTTATCAGGCCTAATTTCAAATATGATAAGAGCAAATGCTTATATGGTCTTAAACAGAGGCTGCTTTAGTCACAGAATGGGATGCCCCGGGCAGGAATCGAGCTGGCAGGGTACAGTAGTGCTTTGGCCAGCAAAAGTGTCTTTATCAGGCCTAATTTCAAATATGATAAGAGCAAATGCTTATATGGTCTTAAACAGAGGCTGCTTTAGTCACAGAATGGGATGCCCCGGGCAGGAATCGAGCTGGCAGGGTACAGTAGTGCTTTGGCCAGCAAAAGTGTCTTTATCAGGCCTAATTTCAAATATGATAAGAGCAAATGCTTATATGGTCTTAAACAGAGGCTGCTTTAGTCACAGAATGGGATGCCCCGGGCAGGAATCGAGCTGGCAGGGTACAGTAGTGCTTTGGCCAGCAAAAGTGTCTTTATCAGGCCTAATTTCAAATATGATAAGAGCAAATGCTTATATGGTCTTAAACAGAGGCTGCTTTAGTCACAGAATGGGATGCCCCGGGCAGGAATCGAGCTGGCAGGGTACAGTAGTGCTTTGGCCAGCAAAAGTGTCTTTATCAGGCCTAATTTCAAATATGATAAGAGCAAATGCTTATATGGTCTTAAACAGAGGCTGCTGTAGTCACAGAATGGGATGCCCCGGGCAGGAATCGAGCTGGCAGGGTACAGTAGTGCTTTGGCCAGCAAAAGTGTCTTTATCAGGCCTAATTTCAAATATGATAAGAGCAAATGCTTATATGGTCTTAAACAGAGGCTGCTTTAGTCACAGAATGGGATGCCCCGGGCAGGAATCGAGCTGGCAGGGTACAGTAGTGCTTTGGCCAGCAAAAGTGTCTTTATCAGGCTAATTTCAAATATGATAAGAGCAAATGCTTATATGGTCTTAAACAGAGGCTGCTTTAGTCACAGAATGGGATGCCCCGGGCAGGAATCGAGCTGGCAGGGTACAGTAGTGCTTTGGCCAGCAAAAGTGTCTTTATCAGGCCTAATTTCAAATATGATAAGAGCAAATGCTTATATGGTCTTAAACAGAGGCTGCTGTAGTCACAGAATGGGATGCCCCGGGCAGGAATCGAGCTGGCAGGGTACAGTAGTGCTTTGGCCAGCAAAAGTGTCTTTATCAGGCCTAATTTCAAATATGATAAGAGCAAATGCTTATATGGTCTTAAACAGAGGCTGCTGTAGTCACAGAATGGGATGCCCCGGGCAGGAATCGAGCTGGCAGGGTACAGTAGTGCTTTGGCCAGCAAAAGTGTCTTTATCAGGCCTAATTTCAAATATGATAAGAGCAAATGCTTATATGGTCTTAAACAGAGGCTGCTGTAGTCACAGAATGGGATGCCCCGGGCAGGAATCGAGCTGGCAGGGTACAGTAGTGCTTTGGCCAGCAAAAGTGTCTTTATCAGGCCTAATTTCAAATATGATAAGAGCAAATGCTTATATGGTCTTAAACAGAGGCTGCTTTAGTCACAGAATGGGATGCCCCGGGCAGGAATCGAGCTGGCAGGGTACAGTAGTGCTTTGGCCAGCAAAAGTGTCTTTATCAGGCCTAATTTCAAATATGATAAGAGCAAATGCTTATATGGTCTTAAACAGAGGCTGCTTTAGTCACAGAATGGGATGCCCCGGGCAGGAATCGAGCTGGCAGGGTACAGTAGTGCTTTGGCCAGCAAAAGTGTCTTTATCAGGCCTAATTTCAAATATGATAAGAGCAAATGCTTATATGGTCTTAAACAGAGGCTGCTTTAGTCACAGAATGGGATGCCCCGGGCAGGAATCGAGCTGGCAGGGTACAGTAGTGCTTTGGCCAGCAAAAGTGTCTTTATCAGGCCTAATTTCAAATATGATAAGAGCAAATGCTTATATGGTCTTAAACAGAGGCTGCTGTAGTCACAGAATGGGATGCCCCGGGCAGGAATCGAGCTGGCAGGGTACAGTAGTGCTTTGGCCAGCAAAAGTGTCTTTATCAGGCCTAATTTCAAATATGATAAGAGCAAATGCTTATATGGTCTTAAACAGAGGCTGCTGTAGTCACAGAATGGGATGCCCCGGGCAGGAATCGAGCTGGCAGGGTACAGTAGTGCTTTGGCCAGCAAAAGTGTCTTTATCAGGCCTAATTTCAAATATGATAAGAGCAAATGCTTATATGGTCTTAAACAGAGGCTGCTTTAGTCACAGAATGGGATGCCCCGGGCAGGAATCGAGCTGGCAGGGTACAGTAGTGCTTTGGCCAGCAAAAGTGTCTTTATCAGGCCTAATTTCAAATATGATAAGAGCAAATGCTTATATGGTCTTAAACAGAGGCTGCTTTAGTCACAGAATGGGATGCCCCGGGCAGGAATCGAGCTGGCAGGGTACAGTAGTGCTTTGGCCAGCAAAAGTGTCTTTATCAGGCTAATTTCAAATATGATAAGAGCAAATGCTTATATGGTCTTAAACAGAGGCTGCTGTAGTCACAGAATGGGATGCCCCGGGCAGGAATCGAGCTGGCAGGGTACAGTAGTGCTTTGGCCAGCAAAAGTGTCTTTATCAGGCCTAATTTCAAATATGATAAGAGCAAATGCTTATATGGTCTTAAACAGAGGCTGCTGTAGTCACAGAATGGGATGCCCCGGGCAGGAATCGAGCTGGCAGGGTACAGTAGTGCTTTGGCCAGCAAAAGTGTCTTTATCAGGCCTAATTTCAAATATGATAAGAGCAAATGCTTATATGGTCTTAAACAGAGGCTGCTTTAGTCACAGAATGGGATGCCCCGGGCAGGAATCGAGCTGGCAGGGTACAGTAGTGCTTTGGCCAGCAAAAGTGTCTTTATCAGGCCTAATTTCAAATATGATAAGAGCAAATGCTTATATGGTCTTAAACAGAGGCTGCTTTAGTCACAGAATGGGATGCCCCGGGCAGGAATCGAGCTGGCAGGGTACAGTAGTGCTTTGGCCAGCAAAAGTGTCTTTATCAGGCCTAATTTCAAATATGATAAGAGCAAATGCTTATATGGTCTTAAACAGAGGCTGCTTTAGTCACAGAATGGGATGCCCCGGGCAGGAATCGAGCTGGCAGGGTACAGTAGTGCTTTGGCCAGCAAAAGTGTCTTTATCAGGCCTAATTTCAAATATGATAAGAGCAAATGCTTATATGGTCTTAAACAGAGGCTGCTTTAGTCACAGAATGGGATGCCCCGGGCAGGAATCGAGCTGGCAGGGTACAGTAGTGCTTTGGCCAGCAAAAGTGTCTTTATCAGGCCTAATTTCAAATATGATAAGAGCAAATGCTTATATGGTCTTAAACAGAGGCTGCTTTAGTCACAGAATGGGATGCCCCGGGCAGGAATCGAGCTGGCAGGGTACAGTAGTGCTTTGGCCAGCAAAAGTGTCTTTATCAGGCCTAATTTCAAATATGATAAGAGCAAATGCTTATATGGTCTTAAACAGAGGCTGCTTTAGTCACAGAATGGGATGCCCCGGGCAGGAATCGAGCTGGCAGGGTACAGTAGTGCTTTGGCCAGCAAAAGTGTCTTTATCAGGCCTAATTTCAAATATGATAAGAGCAAATGCTTATATGGTCTTAAACAGAGGCTGCTTTAGTCACAGAATGGGATGCCCCGGGCAGGAATCGAGCTGGCAGGGTACAGTAGTGCTTTGGCCAGCAAAAGTGTCTTTATCAGGCCTAATTTCAAATATGATAAGAGCAAATGCTTATATGGTCTTAAACAGAGGCTGCTGTAGTCACAGAATGGGATGCCCCGGGCAGGAATCGAGCTGGCAGGGTACAGTAGTGCTTTGGCCAGCAAAAGTGTCTTTATCAGGCCTAATTTCAAATATGATAAGAGCAAATGCTTATATGGTCTTAAACAGAGGCTGCTGTAGTCACAGAATGGGATGCCCCGGGCAGGAATCGAGCTGGCAGGGTACAGTAGTGCTTTGGCCAGCAAAAGTGTCTTTATCAGGCCTAATTTCAAATATGATAAGAGCAAATGCTTATATGGTCTTAAACAGAGGCTGCTTTAGTCACAGAATGGGATGCCCCGGGCAGGAATCGAGCTGGCAGGGTACAGTAGTGCTTTGGCCAGCAAAAGTGTCTTTATCAGGCCTAATTTCAAATATGATAAGAGCAAATGCTTATATGGTCTTAAACAGAGGCTGCTTTAGTCACAGAATGGGATGCCCCGGGCAGGAATCGAGCTGGCAGGGTACAGTAGTGCTTTGGCCAGCAAAAGTGTCTTTATCAGGCTAATTTCAAATATGATAAGAGCAAATGCTTATATGGTCTTAAACAGAGGCTGCTGTAGTCACAGAATGGGATGCCCCGGGCAGGAATCGAGCTGGCAGGGTACAGTAGTGCTTTGGCCAGCAAAAGTGTCTTTATCAGGCCTAATTTCAAATATGATAAGAGCAAATGCTTATATGGTCTTAAACAGAGGCTGCTGTAGTCACAGAATGGGATGCCCCGGGCAGGAATCGAGCTGGCAGGGTACAGTAGTGCTTTGGCCAGCAAAAGTGTCTTTATCAGGCCTAATTTCAAATATGATAAGAGCAAATGCTTATATGGTCTTAAACAGAGGCTGCTTTAGTCACAGAATGGGATGCCCCGGGCAGGAATCGAGCTGGCAGGGTACAGTAGTGCTTTGGCCAGCAAAAGTGTCTTTATCAGGCCTAATTTCAAATATGATAAGAGCAAATGCTTATATGGTCTTAAACAGAGGCTGCTTTAGTCACAGAATGGGATGCCCCGGGCAGGAATCGAGCTGGCAGGGTACAGTAGTGCTTTGGCCAGCAAAAGTGTCTTTATCAGGCTAATTTCAAATATGATAAGAGCAAATGCTTATATGGTCTTAAACAGAGGCTGCTTTAGTCACAGAATGGGATGCCCCGGGCAGGAATCGAGCTGGCAGGGTACAGTAGTGCTTTGGCCAGCAAAAGTGTCTTTATCAGGCCTAATTTCAAATATGATAAGAGCAAATGCTTATATGGTCTTAAACAGAGGCTGCTGTAGTCACAGAATGGGATGCCCCGGGCAGGAATCGAGCTGGCAGGGTACAGTAGTGCTTTGGCCAGCAAAAGTGTCTTTATCAGGCCTAATTTCAAATATGATAAGAGCAAATGCTTATATGGTCTTAAACAGAGGCTGCTTTAGTCACAGAATGGGATGCCTCACAGCAGACTTAAGATCAGTTCAGTATATATGCACAGTTAGTTACTATAAGCAGCCTGAAAACGCTAACAAAGGCTGGATGAAAAAAAAAAAATCTCCCTGTCAGCCAGCTCCGTTTTTCCTACCTTTCCCTGGCTTTCTGTCTGTCTCCTGTCTGTCTCCTGCCTGTCTCCTGCCTGTCTCCAGCCTGTCCCTGTCTGTCCCTGTCTGTCCCTGTCTCCAGCCTGTCTCCAGCCTGTCTAACTGCCTCAGCTACACAGCGTTCTGTCTGTCTGTCACGAATGCAATAGAGAAATGAGGAAAAGCAAGATGGCCGCCGTTAAATACCGCTGTGTGACGTCACCGGGCTTGCTGGCTGCTGATAGGCTGCATGTGACTGCCCCAGCTTGCACTGGCGCGGGATACATGTCCAGACATGTCCCGCCCGCCATCTTAGAATGCCTGTAATGTAAATGAATGGATGTTAAAGGAAAACTTCGAGTGATCGAATCGCGGGGAAATTCGGATTCGATCCGAATCGAATTTTTCCTGAAATTCGGATCGAATCCGGGTTCGTCCGGATCGATTCGCTCATGCCTAGTGACAGCGTAACCCGTGAGAGGGGACCGTTTTAACCCCAGAGTTTAGACAATGTAACACCGGAAAGGGAACAATTTAACCCTGGAGTCTTTCTGTGCTTCCTGTTATGTAGAAATCTCTTCTCCGCCTTCTGTAAGGCAAAAATAGAATCTGAAAGTGAAAATAGAATCAGCAGTTCTTCGGCTTTGGCTGACGCAGAAAATATTCATCTAGAAAAAGGAGAAGAAAAACCCCGATCACCATGGACATCGCTGAGCTCCGGGGAAACATTAATGACTTTAGATTACCGGGGGGTCCCCAGGCCAGTCAGGGCTATGAGCGAGTCATCCTGCAGCTCTTCGGCTGCTTTAACCACGGGAAATCCTCCTTCATTAACTCCTGTATATTCTCTCTGAGCGATGGAGAAAAGTTTAGAGAAGCTGCTAAGGCCAGAGAGACGGACCATGGACTGACTATGAACAGACATGCTTACCCGCTCACCCCTAACATCACCTTGGTGGACAACAGAGGCTGAAGCACCATGAGCGACTTCCAGAAAGCCGAGGTTTACGCCCAGCTGGGTAAGTAGAGCTATTCTAATAAGAAATACTATTATATGGTCGGGAAAGAGGGACAATTGTTATATTAAGCCACGCCCCCTTGTTGTTTGATGGGTAACAGATAGGATGTAACAGTTACAACAATAGAAACAAGTTTAATAGGTAAATAAATCATTTATTGCTGCAGATCTGCATGTTACACCTCAAAGAACGACAGAGAAGAACAAAGAGGTGCATGGACTCAAAAGAGGAACAGTCCCTCAAAATCAGGGACAGCCTTTAGGCATACCTTTCAACTTTTCAAGGTGCGAAAGAGGGACAATTGTTATATTAAGCCAGGCCCCCTTCATTGATTGATGGATAGGAGATAGGATGTAACAGTTACAACAATAGAAACACTTTAAATAGGCAAATTAATAATTTATTGCTGCAGATCTACATGTTACTCCTGAAAGAAGGACAATGGGCCTGATGCAGAGCCTCCTCTGAACTGTCCTTAAAACCCTCCGATTGTCCGGGTCTCCCGTTTGAATCGTGGCTCAAATGTGATGCAGAGCCTCCGTCGGAATGGCTCCCTAACTGATCCGTCAATTTCACTTTACTCGGAAAGCTTTTTTTGCTCTCTCGGGTGCCTTCAATTTGAGGGGCTCTCCCGTTCACGTTCACACGGGCGGCCCGTTTTTCCCTGATTTTTCCTGCCTTTTTGAACGTACCTGCTTGGTTTCCGTCGTATTTGACCTTCCATTTTGGTGGTTTTAGCAAGTATACTTACATCTCCATGGCTCTTCAGCTGCCAATCTGGCTACACGCAAGCGCACATCCCTCAAACTCCCTTGGAATATGCATATGGCCACAAATGCAAATGTGACACACATTTTTTTTTTTTTTGGTTTGTTTGTGGGTGTTTCCTTGTCCTTAATGCATACCTTAATCATCTAGTAGATCCTTCTTCCTTGTCCTTAATGAATACCTTAATCATCTAGTAGATCCTTCTTCCTTGTCCTTAATGCATACCTTAATCTCCTTGCTTGTTCCTTCTTCCTTGTCCTTAATGCATACCATAATTGTTTGTGCGTTTTTCTGAATTATTGTTCCATATCTAAACCTTTGGTGTCATGGAAATGTGTGCTGATGTTGTGTGATTGTACTTTTGCAGGAAAGCCAACTCTCAAAATATGTTAATGTTTTTTATTATACAAAGTTTTTTTTTGTTTTGTTGTTATTTTTAAGGTTTTTTTGGGGGGCGGGGGTAAAACATTAACCAATATTTACAATATTTTTTATTTTTTTAAAATTATGCCTCGGGGTCTTCGGGATGTCTTCTTTGATCTGTGAATGAAAAACAACATTAGTTTAGCATTGTTTTTTTGGTTTGGTTGGGCGTGTTTTTTTTGGGGCCCATATTCAACCGGACCTTCTGCGTGATTTCATGAAAAGCACAAACTATTTTTAAAAGATTCCGCAGCATCTTAAAATAATATATAGTAAGTTTTTAGTCAATTAATTATTATTATTTCCCCCACTGGGCTGCAACTCAGTTCAGGAATTTAGGATACGTGCGCCGCCATCTTGACTCTGAAGCATCACACTTACTGAGGAGAGGAGAGTGGGATAAGGTACAGGGGGTGGGTTATAGCTGTGCTTTGCTCACACAGAGCAGAGCTGTGCTCTGGAAAAGGTTGGTAAGATGATTTGTAAGGTGGACAATCTGTATGTACAGGGTGTGGGAAATATTTAAGATAGACTCTTATTCAGAGTTAAGGTCCGCTTTAAGTGCTTTTTTTATAAAAAATAATTTGGAAATGTTTCTGAATTTTAGTTTTCAAATGTAATTGTTTGCTCATTTTCTTTAGTTTAAATAAACACCACTTACAAGGTTTGGGCCGCACATTGCGTCGGGGGCGGAGTCTCCCTTCAGCCTCCCTCTGTTGCTGTTGTGAATCTGTATGGATGACAAACACACTGATATTAGAGACTGTTGTTCTTTCATGAATAGAATATTAAGTTAGGCTTCTAGGTATCAATCTACTCACCTTCCCCAGCCACCTCTTCCTCCTCGCCCCCTTCCTCGCTCATCCCTTGGGATGTTCCAGCGACGTCTGAATCTACAACAATAGTGCACATGAGTATCTGTATTTAATGCATGTATTTCAACATATCTAACTATATTTCCCTTACCGAAGTCCGGTTGAGGCTCTGTTATGGTCGACTCCCTGCCGTCAGATTTCCCCCTCCCCTGCATGCTGAGGTCCAGCGGCTCCTCCGAGTCACTTACAGAGGAGGGGGTGGCCGTTGACCCTGGCGGTGGGCCACCTACACCTTCACCTGTTTCGCCCAACACTGGGCTGCGTGTCCTGGTCCGGGTGGGGCGGAACCGCAAATTCCATTCATGGGCTGAAATACAAACACAATCATTAAACCACGCCCAGGCGATGCCAGGGTTATAGGTGCATTTACATTTTCTACACTTACATGGAAAATGTTTGTTGAAGTACCGCCTCACCCGGGGCTTATGCCTTCTTTTTAAATCAGACCAGTGTTGGGCGATCTGGGTGAAGGTATAGGTGGTTTGGGTTCGGCGTTCTATCGCCTCCACCACCTCCAGGGCCAACGTCCGCTTGGCATAATCAGACGGCAGGAAGTCGTAGCGATTCCTCAGCATCATCTGTTAGAAAAAGAGACAAGAACCCACCATTAATACACAAAATACATTAACAAGTTTCCTGGCCTAAATCAAGTCACTTTATTAACCTCTTGCTGCCTCACATTGCCCTAGTTCTGCTATCTGCATGTAGGCTAGTTTGTAGCTGCGTACATGGGTTAAACTAAGGTGGCCTGGTCTGTAAGGTGACAAACTAAGTTGTTTCAGACTATTCTTGCGTTTTTTTATTTTTTTATTACAAGGAATGTGTGCGCGCACATAAACGCACGCTCGCTCGCTCGCATACTCACATCCATGATGATCTTGTCCTGCTCCGTTGTAAAGACGGCGGGGGACATCTTGGCTTCTTTTTCAAAATCTAGCTCTGACGTTCCCCCGCGGTGACGTGCGTGCGTGCGCGCAGGCGCGCAACCGCAGTTGTAAAAATATTTAAAGTTCAAGGCACTCCGCTTGGTGTGGGATACCATATCAATATGGGCAGACCTAAAGGGAGCACAAAGAGCCAACCAAGGCCAAAGCCACATAGCAGCCGCACACATGCCTCATCCTAAATAAAACAGAAAAGCAGGCACAAGACACATGTAGAACATGCACCAACTAAAACAGTGGGGACTACACAGACATAGGCACATTCCAAAAAACGCAGGAGCAAGGAGACATTAACCCATTCTCAACCACCGGCCCAAAAACCACACACGACTCCCCAGATAGCCAACCATCTATTTCAAGTGATGCAGGGGACAACACACACCCATGTGGGCGATAACCACGCCGTGGGTCCCTAACAGGCCGTTTTTGCTAAGCACAAAGCATGGCTGTTGCCAATGCTGTTTGGGTACATTATGGTGTTCTGTCCATCGAGATACTGAACAAATCAAGCGGACAGTTGTGGACCTGAAATCATATAGTTGGCCAAAAATGGACATGCGCCGGCAGCAGAGGTAAAGCCCAAATGCATTTAGAGTCGCTTTGTGACCAGCATGTAACACTTATTAGGTGTGATTTAATCTTCCCCAGCCTGCAGACAGGGGGTGGTTTCAAGAAAATACATTGGCCACAAGGTCGGCACGGATTGTGTGTGCTGGCCCACTTGGTGTACCAGTGTAAGGAGGGGTCTGCTCGTCAGAAATAGGGAAAGGTTCTGCACCCAGGTCAGTATATCGAGCAATCCTGCTTCTAATGGCAAGGTTGTGCAGGACCCCACAAGCAATAATTATTTTGATAACCTTGCCAGGCTGATACTGAAGAGAACCCCCACTGTGATCCAGACATCGGAAACGCATCTTCCACAACCCAAAGGCACGTTCCACCACAGAGCGAGACCTCCTATGGGCTGTGTTGTAGCGCTCCTGTGCCTGGGAAGATGGGTGCAGAATGGGTGTGAGCAGCCATGGTAACAAGGGATAGCCTGAGTCACCTGCCAAAATACAAAAGACAAACATAAGGTGGATGCCTAAAAAAAGGTTTAGGTGTGCATGGAAACATTAGTACACAGGGACAAATAGGTGAGCTAGGTATGGTGGGAGGAATTGACATTTTTACTGAGCCTACAAACACATGCAACCTGTACACTCCTTAAAAATGTCTGCGTAATGCTACTGAGATAAGAGGGCCAGAACATAAGCCAATAGTGGAGAATACTTTCACCCATTAATTAAACCAAAAACCTTTTGAAGTTTCCAGGAAAGGTCTCACAGATTAGTGGGGTAGTGGCAAATCCACATTCAAACCTGGGGGCCAAGAAATACAACTTTAATACACATACCCAGTAACCATCCTCCAGAAATATCTCCAGATTGAAACCGTTGATAGAGGCTGGAGTTCCTCAAAATGTGCGCATCATGCGTGGACCCAGGAAAGCCAGCAAACAGACTGAAAAATTGAAGATCAGGGCCCGCCACTGCCTGAACATTGATGGAATGGCCCATCTTCCTGTTCCTGCACCAAGCAAAACACAAGTGTAATTAGTGTGAGCCATAAAAAATGTGTGATAACCAGAAAAAAAGCAGACCCAAACCACATACCTGAACAGATATTCCTGGTCCGCAGGGGGGATGAGCGAGACATGTGTGCAATCGATTGCACCAAGGACGTTGGGCATGTCGGCTATGTTATAAAAGCCCAACTTAACCGCATTCCAGGCTTCCCCTGTTTGAGGGAAAAAAATGTAATTCTGTGCCAGGGTAGCCATGCCATCCAAAAACTTGGTTAGGCTGCGGCTCAGCGTAGACTGGGACATCCCCAGGGAGAAGGCACCCAGTCTCTGGAACGAGCCGTTCGCCAAAAATTGCAGGCAGCCAACCAATTTGGTCATACCTGCAATTGCATGCCCCTTTCTTGTGGTGGGGGCTAACCATGGCCGCAGCTCGCTATACAAAGCATGGAGAGAAACACGGTTAAGGCGGGTGAGCTCGAATAGGTCAACGTCACTCATGCCATCGATGTCCAAAGGCGTGCGCTGCAGCCTGGTTTCTGCCATACTCAGAACTATCAGACGGCGTAGCTGGCGCCTTTGATGTTGGCCCACAGAGGAATGCATTCCCAAATAGCACGGAGCTCCAATACGGCTGGTCAGACTTGCCGTAAGTGAAGGCTCGCGGCCCCGTTTTATTAGGGTGATTTCAATCGGAAATCAAGGCTCTGCATCACTGAAAAAAACGGACCAATGAACGAGGCGTCCGTTTTCCCAGGAAACAGCCTCGTGCGAGCCGACAATCGGAAAGGCGGCTGAGCGCACACCTGAGCGCATAAACGCACACTAAAATCAACGTAGCACCCTTTCCTGACCCGATCAAAGGCCAAAACCAACGGGGAAACGCACGGGGGAGCTGAACGGGGAGGCTCTGCATCAAGCCAAAAAGAGCTGGTTATGCAGAGAGCCACAAAACATGACCAGTTGGTGGCTCTCGAGGAGAAGGGTTGGGGAACCACTGTTCTAGGCAGTGGTGGACTGAAGCCAAAAATCAGTCCTGGATTTTACCAGACCCTGGCCGGCCCGGGACATCCTTGCTAAGGCCCCCCACCATGATGCCAGGCTATAGCATTGGGGACTGGGGTTCCTTGGATTGTGGGTAAAGTGAGGCTCATTAAAGAGGGAGATTAAGGGGGCAGAGATTGAATGTGGATGTAAAAAGCAGCAGCCCAACTGGCCCCAAAGCCAGGTAAGACAAGCCGCTTAGGCCCACCCACCATTATGCCGGGGCTATAGCATGGTGAGCTGGGGTCCCTTGGATAGTGGATACAGTGGGGCTGAGAAGGGGACTATGGGATTGAATGTGGGTGTTATAAGCAGAAGCCCAACTGGCCCAAAAGCAGTGCAGCCCACCGGGTATTGTCTCGGGTCTCACCTCGATCATTAGTCAAAATGCTGTGCTCTGATTGGCCGCCGATGGTCACTTGGGGGTCAATCGGAGAAAAGCATTTTGAGCAAAGGGTCGAGGTAAAGGATTTCTGGGTGTTGCTGGGAATATTGGCTGGGGGGCTCTGACAATCTGGATGACCCCTCTCCCCTGAGCCTGTCCCACACCCGTTCACTAGAAAACGGGTGTGGGACTGCTTTAGGCCAAACTTAAAATGATATGAAAACCCAGTGGCATGGTGATGTGATGGATGGAGGTCAGAATCAATAAAATGAATGTATATGTAAACATTCCCTCTCCATTAAAAACAGATTCCTATTTGCATTGTATGTGTTAGTGGCTAATAAGGGTGAAATAAACCCTCAGTAAGCCACTTATCTCTGCGCTGATTCTTTCCTTTGCTTGTACTGAATTAGAGCAATAAAGTTATTGAAGCGAGCTGCTATTAACATATTACTGTGAACAAGATGGTGCCGAGGAGCTGGACAACACCTTATTTTGTCCAGCCTCCTAGGTGTCCCTAACATTCTTAAGAATATCAGTTTTGGCTGTGATGACCAATCATTGAGCCAGTAATTAGATTTTTTCCTTACATGATGATGTCCAGTAGATGACGTGTGCTGTGTTTTTTTACTTCAATATAAAAATAAAGTGCCACTGGGCGGAGAGCAGAGAACGCTCTCCCGTGTAGCTTGGAACACGCTGGCTGTCTGTGTTCTTCGTTACGCGTATATTTTCTCTCCCTTAGATTATTTTGGAAGACCGAAGGACATCAGAGAAATCTCTGAACCGTGAAGAACAAAAGAGGTCTGCCCATGGTTTCCTTATCAGTAATCCTTTTGTTTTATATTTGTTTGTCAGGAATGTGGCCCATCGTTGTTCTCACCAACATGATGTCTGGAGATTGCTTGGAAATGGAGAGGAGGTTCAGACAAATGGGAGCAGTGAGAGGTGATAGCATTGGAGAACTACACGGCACAAGACAATGGGAATTCCCCAGAGAAGGACGCCACCATCCTGACGTTTATCTGCAAAGCTCTGGAAAACGTCCAAACCCACATGAAGCTGCCGAGAAACCCGAAAAGAGAACATATCAGGCGTCGGAAATTCGTGCTCCAGTACATGCATGAAGCCATCGGGGCCAGGAGGGAGGAGGAGAGGCTCCAGGAATCAATAAGGGAACAAAACGCCTCTGTTTGCCACATACTATAAAGAAAATGGGGGTACCCAGAGTACAGAGTATGAACCAGAGTACAAACAACACCACCCAATAGTATTCAAAAGGTATAAAAATCCAATTTATTGTTACATAGAATACACATAATTACAGACATTTAAAACACAATTAAAAAAATAGTTAATGACCACCGGGGGGCACTGTGCGCAAGCTAATCCTATTAGCCAACATCCAATGTAAACCAATTATAATCTCAAAAAATCCCTCATCCAATCAATCTTTCCCTAATTCAAGTAACATATTAAAGTGCATCCAAAGTACATATATAAGTGCAAAATACTATATATAAAGTGCTAAACGTGCAATGGCCTTCTATGAGGACCGCCAAGTAGGGGAAAAAGAAAAAACATCAAAAACATAGTCAAATGTGCCAATGAATCATTGTATATAGTTACCCACTAGGTGGCCTGCCACACAGCATAATGACCCCGCCCCCAGCCGACACGTTTCGTAACGGCACAGACACCCGTTACTTCCTCTGGGCCAAAGATCTCTTTTTTTTGTAATTTTGTGCATATAACCAGGTTAGCACACCCTATTTACGGGCTGGTGCGGTAATTTTCTGTGATAATATACACTATAAAAAACATAAAAGAAATGCGGGTACATTGGCCTAGCTTGCGGCCATCTTGAGATATCATTGAAATTCGAACCCAAAGGATCAGCACCACTAATATATATGAGATAGGGTGTGCCCCAATAGCTCCAAAACAATGGTTAATCAGCTCAACACTTATTGGAACTAAATAATGGGGCACAACAACCTAGAAATTAACATATCTCATATTTTATTTATGATCAATTTAGTCACAAAACACATCTAAAACATTAAGACACAATTCTGACACTATAAAATTGATGTAAAAAAACCCGTCTACCCTGGATCTATTTATTTATGAATTGGATCACTTAATTATTTAGTATTTATTGTTTATGGTTGCACATTAATTATTTATGAATTTGCCTATTTAAAATAAGCACTTTATGAATTGTAGGATTTTTTGTAAGAGATCTTAGATTTCGGCCCTTATTTAACAAGGGATAGCGAGAGGTAGCGACTGGTGAGCGGCCGGTAATGACGGGCTCCACCGCGAGAACGCCGGCTCCCCACCACAATCACACATTTATCCAGCCAATCCTGCTTAGCGACTGAGATAGCGCCATATAGCGACTCATTCATCATTATTCCAGCCTCAGCCCACAGCGCCAGCGTCCGACCTTGAACAGCGACAGGTATGACCTCTCGCTACCTGGCGCTCTCCAATGCATTTCAATGGAACAATCTTTAAATATTCATAATTAATTGTTATTAATTTTTTTTTTTTTTTTAAATGTGAAAAATTCTGTGACCACTTCTGCCATTTTATATAATTTTTTTAAGGTAAAAAAAAAAAAAAAATGTACAGAATTGATATTACAGGTCTGATATTAATGTATTCATATTACTAAATTATTTTAAAAACTTGTTTTTTGGGTTTCCAAAAATATGGTTGTTTGGGGGTTAAAAAACTACTTTTAACCCATCGCCGCCAGCGCTCTGGGGTTTAAACATGCATTTCACAGCGCGAGAATATTTTGAGCGTGATTTTTTAATGAATATGGTGGGAGCCGGTCGCTAGGGCCAGTCGCTATCATGCGCTCCCATACAGCGCGGAACCTGACAAATAGCGACTCCTCACCCAATATTCAACATTACGGCAAACCGCCTGAGTCGCTATCAACTACCGAACAATGGCCAAGCACAGCGACTACTAGCGGGCGCTCTGAAAATGCCGCTACAGTCGCTACCTGGCGCTGTTAATGAATCGGCCTCTTCATGTATGGTATTGCACCTTATTTCAGTGGGAATTGCAATCTAGCACGCAGCACTTTATAGTGGTATTTGTTTACACATTGTCATAATTGTATATTAACAAAATAAATTTTCTTATACACGTGATTTTAAAGCCGACCTTCACTCTGAATAAGAGCCTATCTTTTATGTTTCCCACACTCTGTACATACAGATTGCCCACATTAATCTGGACCTTCACTCTGAATAAGAGCTTATCTTATATGTTTCCCACACCCTGTACATACAGATTGCTCACATTAATCCGGACCTTCACCCTGAATAAGAGCCTATCTTTTATGTTTCCCACACCCTGTACATACAGATTGCCCACATTAATCTGGACCTTCACTCTGAATAAGAGCTTATCTTATATGTTTCCCACACCCTGTACATACAGATTGCTCACATTAATCCGGACCTTCACCCTGAATAAGAGCCTATCTTTTATGTTTCCCACACCCTGTACATACAGATTGCCCACATTAATCTGGACCTTCACTCTGAATAAGAGCTTATCTTATATGTTTCCCACACCCTGTACATACAGATTGCTCACATTAAAAACCATCCTACCTGCATCTACTGCATGTTATGAGCCTTTAAACATCCAAGATGGCGGCGCATGGAGCATCAGGCAGCCTGCAAACAGGAAGTGTGTTCTGACTTTGTCGCTCTGCATTCTGGGATTGCTTTCCCTGACCCCAACTCTGCTCTGTGTGTGCAAAGCACAGCTATAACCCCACCCCCTGTAGTTTATCCTGCTCTCCTCTCCTCAGTATGTGATGCTTCTGAGTCAAAATGGAATAAGATTTCCATAGACCCTAAAACTTTCTGCAGAAGCACATTTTTATAGTCTTTAAGAGCATCTTCACCTTAAAAGGAATGTCCAGGCACGAATACAAAAAAAGTGTATTCTTATCTTTTGTCCGCTGCAGTTCTTCCACGTGGCGTTTAAAAATGTACTGTTGGACTGGATTAAGCACTCCACAGTCCAGTTCCTATTTAAAACGGACCTTCAGCTTCATTTAATAAAATGCCAAAACCTTTAAAAAACTATTCCCCAGCACCTAAAATTATTATATTTTACGTTTTTTATTAATCACTTACTCATTATTCCCCACTTCATATTCATTATTTTCCCCACTGGGCTGAAACCCTGTTTATATACGGGCGCCGCCATCTTGCCTCAGAAGCATCACATATTTAGGAGAGGATGGGGATACAGGGGGGCGGGGTTATAGCTGTGGTCAGCAAGACACTTCCTGTCTGCAGGCAGCCTGAGACTCCATGGGCCACCATCATGGATGTTTAAAGGCTCAGAAAATGCACTAGGTGCAGATAGGATGATTTTTAATGTGGGGAATCTGTATGTACTGGGGGGGGGGGGGGATATAAGATAGGCTCTTATTCAGGGTGAGGGTCCGGATTAATGTGGGCAATCTGTATGTACAGGGTGTGGGAAACATACAAGATAGGCTCTTATTCTGGGTAAGGGGCCTGATTAATGTGGGCAATATGTATGTACAGGGGGGAAACATACAAGATAGACTCTTATTCAGGGTGAAGGTTCGGATTAATGTGAGCAATCTGTATGTACAGGGTTTGGGAAACATATAAGATAGACTCTTATTCAGGGTGAGGGTCCAGATTAATGTGGGCAATCTGTATGTACGGGGTGTGGGAAACATATAAGATAGGCTCTTATTCAGGGTGAAGGTTCGGATTAATGTGAGCAATCTGTATGTACAGGGGGGAAACATACAAGATAGGCTCTTATTCAGGGTGAGGGTCCGGATTTATGTGGACAATCGGTATGTATGGGGGGGTGAAGGTCCAGTTTTAGCCTCAACTGAGCCAATTACCCCCCTGGTAGAAGCCAGCAGAGACACCTGCTGGTGAAGCTGAGAAGACTCCTGTGAACCGGAAGAGACCGCACCACCAGCCAAGGGGTACTGCAGCCAGGATCTCTGGGTAGTATTGATAATATTGACAATCACAGACCCAAATGTGTAGCTAGGCTTTCTGGCACCCAGGGCAAAGCTTCAAAATGGTGCCCCCCCCCTGCCCCCTCTAGCTACGCCCCTGCATAGACCTAATTCTACTAATGAATTGGGTGCAGCGGTGGCCGCATCCCTGGTTTCCCCCAAGCCTATCTGAATGTATGGCTGCAGGTATGTGGGGGATGTGGCCTTTTCTCCCATACAGACCAACGCTTCTAGTCCGGGGCTGCAGCTCTTACCCCATCGCTGCATCCATGTCCCTTGCCCAGGGCCGGCGTCAGCACCTGGCAAGCCCAGTCAGCTGCCGAGGACCCCACCCATCAGGGGGGCCCACTGACAGCTGGTACAATGTGGGTAAAGAACTGCACACACTTCCTTTCTCTGTCTCTCTGCTCCATCCATCTCTGTCTCTTCAGCTCTACCCCATTGGTTGTATGTCACCTCTGCCCCATCCATCCCTATCCCCTGATCCCTGACCCATTCATCCCTATCCCCTGAGCTCTGTCCCATTGGTAGTATGTCACCTCTGCCTCATCCATTCCTATCCACTTAGCCCTGACCCATCCATCCCTATCCCCTGAGCCCTGACCCATTCATCCCTATCCCCTGAGCTCTGTCCCATTGGTAGTATGTCACCTCTGCTTCATCCATTCCTATCCACTTAGCCCTGTCTCATTCATCTCTATCCCCTGAGCCCTGACCCATTCATTCATATTCATTGAGCCGTGACCCATTCATTCATAGTCATTGAGCCCTGACCCATCTTTCCCTATCTTCCCTATTTCTGACAACCGATTTCCCATTGGTACCTTTGTTTTATTGCCTACCCAAAATACATAAGCGACTTAATAACCCACCAGGGCGCCCGATAGTGGCAGGTTCTGATTCTGCCTTCCAATCGCCAGCCATTTTTATCGATCGCATACTACAACCTATAGTCATGTCCACGCCCTCATACCTCCAGGATACGACTGACTTCCTTAACCGACTGACAAACTATGGCACACTTACACCAGACTGTCTTCTTGTTACAATGGACGTCACTAGCTTGTACACCTCTATCCCACACTCAGAGGGTATACATGTGATCTCACGGGCCCTTGATTCGGTTAACACTCCTTTAGATCTTCAAAGATTTATCATAGACCTCTTGGAAATCATACTACGCAAAAATTATTTTTCATTTGATAACCAATATTATCTCCAAGCGCAGGGCACCGCTATGGGGTCAAACCTAGCACCCAGTTATGCCAACCTGTTTATGGCAAGCTTTGAGAACACATACGTATACCCCCATGAGCTTTATAGGACACATGCACTAACCTGGTTGAGGTTCATTGATGACGTGTTTATGCTATGGCAAGGCAATACTGATACACTCCTACAGTTCCATCAATACCTCAATAATTGTCTCCCCACCATCTCTTTCTCGATTGAACATAGCTCTCAGTACATCCATTTTCTAGATGTAGCAGTGACCGTACAGGATGGCCTTCTTATCAAAGATTTGTTTAAGAAGTCGACAGATCGCAACACAATACTACATGCTAACAGTTTTCATCCCCCCTCTTTGATCAAGGCTCTACCATACAGTCAATTCGTTCGAATACGAAGGATCACTTACACAGATGAGCTCTACCTTAGGAGGTCTGATGAACTGATTACCAATTTATCTGCACGGGGCTATGACATGTCTCAGTTGAGAACAGCCCAGGTTAAAGCCATGGGCCTTGACAGAGAGGACCTTCGTAAGTTTAAAGGTAAAGACACCAATAAGAGAGTACCATTAGTCTTGACATATTCACAATTGTCCCTTAGAGCACAACGCACGATCAATAAACATTGGCACATACTGCAGGGTGATGAGAAGCTATCTACTATCTTTAAAGATCCGCCCATGCCAGCATATAAAAGGGCAGCCAATTTGAAGGACTCTTTGGTCAAAACTAATTATACCTCTTCACAAACCACGTCTTCTAACTGGTTAACTAATTTACAGACCCCCGCTGGCATGTTCCCTTGCGGACATTGCGCACAATGTAGCTATATGATTAAAGGTACCTCCTTCACTCATCCTCTAACCGGTAAAAGCTATTCCATCAAGACCTTTGCCAATTGTTCCAGCACAGGTGTAATCTACTTACTTAAATGCCCTTGTGGGAAGGGGTATGTAGGGAAAACTAAAAGACAACTACGGCAGAGGATCAGTGAACATAGATCTGATATTAGGAATCATAAACTTGATTCCTCCATAGCTAGGCATTTTCTTGAGGCATTACACCATATGACCCAATTACGCTGCACAGCTATAGAGGTTGTGAAACAATCAGTCCGCGGGGGCAATTTCAATCAGAAACTTTTACAGCGAGAACTGTATTGGATACACCAACTACAGACAAAGAGTCCATTCGGCCTCAATGAAGAAATTGACTACTCCCCCTTCTTTTAACACTTTAATATTCACAATATAACTTTCCCCTTAACCTACCCCCTGTTGGCACTATAGAATTTTTTACTGCCTCATATCATGTATAAACAACCCCAGCTACCAAGTATGGTCCTTTCTTTTTCCTTGTCTCTATGACTTTAATAGAGCTAGGTTATTTCCTTGATCATTGTGCTATAATGTGTCTGATTGATCACATTCTCCGTTGAGAAGTTATCAATCAGTTTTACCAGTTTTTAACACACTATTAATCACGATTTTATTTTTTCTTCATAGACATATCCTGTGTACTTCAAATATCCAATGGTCTCCATGCCTATATTAAATGGTCTCTGCTGCCCTTCCAGGGAGTGTTAAGTGATCTCCTCCAGTTGGCGTGATTAGGACTCCACTATACATTTCATCACATAAATATCTAGCCATCTACAGCGTGCCATTACAACTGTGGACTATATCCCCTTATAAAGGATGCGGGCGTGGTTGACGCCGCGGTACTAGCCTCATCTCTCCTTCTGCGCATGTCAGTTAAGCACACCGACGCGTCGCCACAGCAACCGCTGCGTCAGCAAACTCCTCGCCCGGACACGCATCCAAACTCCACCCCGACGATTGGAGCCGCTGCGATAGGATGAGAGACGCCTTAACCGCCATCTTTGTTAATCCTTTTTCCGCCCGACTGTTATACATGCCCATTCTTGTTATTACTGTTTATACACTCACTGGCCTTGTGGAACCTGGGCCCGCCCCGCGCGCCAGCGTTCGTTTGGTGGATTTTTTCAAACCAGACAGATGCCTGTCGGGACGGACCTCGGTCACCACTGATGATGTGGATAACACGCGCCGCACTGAGCGCGCCCATCCACAGCATCAAGCAGCATGGAGACCATTTAAGCCTGAGCTCTTGAAGTGACTGGTACCGCTTCCCTCTTGACAAAGGCCATTGAGGCCGAAACGTTGAGGGTTTACATCCACCTGCGCTGCCTGTAAGCTATTTTCTTGATTTACTTATTTCTGTATTTGCTTAGTTTGTGCTGGGTAACTTGTGGACATTTCTGGAGCCCCTCCTGGACTCCTCTCTTTATTATGCATCCGGTTTCACTATACGTGTAGTATATGATGGGTTCTTATTACCCGACTACAGGTTACATGATTTGTTCAGCACTGCTCTATTAATTGTTTAAAGTGGACCAACACCCAGGATTTTGACTATCCTGGGTTTTGGTCCACTTCGGCGGGGCACCCCGATCGGGGGTGCCCCGCTGTGTGAAACCCCCCAGAAACCCCAAAAAACTCACCTCTCAACGCTCCCACGTGAACGCCGCAGCCAATCCCCGCCAACGTCCAGGCGGGGATCAGGAACGTCCAAGCCGCTTCCGCCGCCGCCGCCTCCTGCGCGTCACTCTCGGCGTGCGCGCGCCCCTGCCGGCCATTCACAGAGGGCCGGCGCGGGCGCGCGCACGTCTGGAGGGGCGCGCGGGAGGCGGCGGCGGCGGAAGCGGCGGCGGATCAGGTAAGATGTTTTTGGGGTTTCTGGGGGGTTTCACCCCGCGGGACATCCCGATCTCGGATGTCCCGCGGGGTGGGAGGTGATCGGCCCGGGAATCTTATAGATTTCCGGGCCGATCACCCCTGGGTGTTGGTCCACTTTAAGAACATTTATGGCTGATACTTTACAGAAGCGCCATCTAGCGGACAAACTGTAGGGTGACAATCCCCTGCTCTGCACTGTTATCATGCATTCTCTTTGTACAAATGCCTTGTTAATATTGTGGTAAGGTGCAAGGGGCCGTTATTGACGGCAGGTATGTAGCACCAATGTACCTGGCATTGGTGCAGTAAAGCCGTATAGCTTGTTTTTCCAGCATCAGCTGCTGGTGGCAGTTTGCTGCTGATGATTTAGAATAGCCGAAAGGCTAACCTGGGACGGCTTTACTGGGATGGAGTAGAGCAGGGTGGGACTCCATCCCACTACCCAGGTCCGGGTTTTGCGGGCTGTTTAAATAGCCTGGGGAATCAGCTGTGCGGAGTCCTTTGTCTAGAGCTCACATGGGAGTGAGACTCTGTGAGCCTGGCTGAAATCTCCTGTGGAGGCTGTTTCATGCGGACCTGAGGCCTAGTTGGACTGTAAACAGGACGTTTGCTCAAGGACTAAAAGCTGTTTGCCTGATTGAATCATTTATGCTGCTGTTTCCTGAAAAGGTGATGTAACCTGTATGGACATATGCTTTTGTGGATTTATGTGTGAAATAAACACAGACTTTACTTTGAACTGCTTGCCTCTGCCTCTATACTGCTGACACCCGGTCGCCTACCAGAGCTAATCTCCACATTTGGTGTCGGATGCGGGCATAGCAGTGAGGCCGTTGCTAGGAGCAACCGACGAAAAAGTTTTTTGTTGTGCATGTCCTATATTAAACCTGCCAGGCTGCTACCTGGGACTGCAGACAAAATGGAGGCGGTCGTGAAAGCGCTCGTGGAGGCCAACAGGCAGCAGCATGAGACCAACCAGCTGTTTTTGCAACATATGATGGCGCAGCAAGCTGCAGGTGCGCCCAAAAGTATTCCTGATGCCCGGAAAGCTGTCCGCTCGGCGCTCACAAAAATGACCCCTTCAGATGACGTGGAGACTTACCTGGCGGTGTTTGAAAAGGTGGCTGCAAGGGAGAAGTTGCCGCATGACCAGTGGGCTGATGTCATCGCTCCATTTCTGGCGTCTGGACCCCAGCAGGTGTTGTTTGATCTCCCAGAGGACCAAGCCGCTGACTACCCGACTCTGAAGGGTGAGATACTGGCGAGACTGGGGGTGAATGTGTGGGTTCGGGCTCAGCGGGTGCATCAGTGGAGCTACCAGTCGGCAGAGCCCGCCCGACCCCAGTATTATAAACTGCTGCACCTGCTGCAAAAATGGCTGCAGCCGGAGTTGTTAAGCCCCACTGCCATTTTGGACCGCTTGCTGGCGGACATGTTTTGGAGGGCTTTACCGCACCCTCTTCAGCACTGGGTTGGCCAGGTATCCCCTGACAACGCACTAGGGATGGTGGACCTAGTGGAGCGATATGAGGCCACCAGGAACTTGCAAAGCGGCTCCATGAGGAGGGATTCGGGGAAACCCCGGAGGTCCCCGCCCCAGCTCAGGCGAGTGATGTCCCCTAAACCCTCTCAGGACCTACCCCCCAAATTCCCTGCCCAAGTGTTGTGTTGGGGATGTAAGGAGCCGGGACATATCAGAGCCAATTGTCCCCACCAGGGGGAGCCCATGGATGTAAACTTTGGTTACCGCCCTTCCATGTATGCCAGGAGGCTGTGTGCTGCCGGTATCCCTGAGCTTGTGGGGCAAAGTCACCTCTGTCAGGTGAAAGTGGGAGACACCCTGGCTGTGGCCCTTTTGGACTCGGGGAGTATGGTTACCCTGGCAAGACCCGCCTTAGTACTGCCCGATGAGTACACTGGGCGGAAAACCGGGGTTTTGTGCATTCATGGGGACTTGAGAGACTATGCCACAGCACAAGTGTCTCTCACCACCGTCTCCGGCAGCTGGAAACATGAAGTCGCTGTCGCCGCTAAACTCCCATATGAACTGATTATTGGGAGAGACTTTCCAGGGTTCAGGTCACTGTGGGCCAAGCTGGCAGTTCCGGAAACCCGCGAGGCGGGTGTGTCCCCAATAGACTGGCCCTACTCAGGGGAGACCCCGGTGCCCTGGGAACCGGAATCAGGAGGCACCGTGGAAGAGGTGCCCGTCCCTAAAATGGAAGAGGGGGAGTCAACCCCACTAAATGTTATGGTTGGAGATGTGGAAGAGTTGACAACAGGTCCAGAGTTGGCAGATCTCCATGTCTCCACAACTAACTTTGGTACCGCTCAACACCAGGACCCGACCCTGTCTCGGGCCTGGGAGAATGTTCTTGAGGTGGAAGGTGAACCACAACAGCCAGGGGCGGAGTTACAGTTTCCTCGCTTTGTGGTTCACCAGGAAATGTTGTACCGAGTAAACAAGGTACGTGAAGAGGTGGTGGAACAATTGGTGGTACCCAATTCATATCGCAAATTGGTGTTGGATTTGGCCCACCAACATGTTCTGGGTGGACACCTAGGCCAGCAGAAAACACTGGACCGCGTTTTACAACGATTCTACTGGCCCAGTGTGTACAAGGAGGTGGAGAGATATTGTGAGTCCTGTCCAACATGTCAGATGACCAGCCCTCAGCCTCATTACCGTGGTCCCTTAGTTCCTCTCCCAGTTATTGAGGTACCCTTTGAGCGGATTGCCATGGATCTAGTGGGTCCAGTGCCAAAATCCGCTAGAGGGCACCAACATATTCTGGTGATCTTGGACTATGCCACGCGGTACCCTGAGGCAGTGCCCCTGCGTCACACCTCTGCCAAGCTCATTGCTAAGGAGCTTATGGAAATGTTTTCCAGAGTAGGTCTGCCTAAAGAGGTCCTGACCGATCAAGGTACCCCGTTTATGTCGAAAGTAATGAAAGAGCTCTGTAAACTGCTGCAGGTGAAACAGTTGCGGACATCCGTTTACCACCCGCAAACAGACGGCCTAGTAGAACGGTTTAATCAAACTTTAAAGACCATGTTAAAAAGGGTGGTCGCCAAGGATGGGAAGAATTGGGACTTGCTGCTGCCCTATCTGATGTTCGCAGTGCGAGAGGTGCCCCAGGCCTCTACGGGGTTCTCGCCCTTCGAACTCTTATACGGTCGACATCCACGGGGCCTGTTGGATATAGCCAAGGAGGCCTGGGAACAGCAACCCACACCCCACAAAAGTGTGGTAGAGTACGTGACTCAGCTACAGGAACGGATAGCGACCGTCTTGCCGCTTGTCAGAGAACACATGGAGGCAGCGCAGCGGGCCCAAAGCAGGGTTTATAATCGGCAAGCCAGGGTACGGAACTTTAACCCCGGTGACAGAGTTGTGGTTCTGGTACCCACGGTGGACAGTAAATTTCTAGCTAGGTGGCAGGGTCCCTATGAGGTCATTGAAAAAGTTGGGGAAGTGACTTACAAGGTACATCAGCCTGGGCGGAGGAAGCCCGAGCAGGTGTACCATGTAAACCTGCTGAAACTATGGAAAGACAGGGAGACCCCTGGGGGTGACAGTCCCCGACCAGGTATGGTGGGGGTGGAGCTTCCCATTCCTCGGTCTGTTAGTAGAGAAGTAGTAGTCGAGGTGAAAACTGGCGACAACCTCTCCTCTAAACAGACTCAGGAAGCCAGGGAGTTTATTAGCAGAAACACGGACGTGTTTTCAGAACTCCCTGGGCGCACTTCGGTCATCCAACATGATGTTGTCACGGAACCTCAGGTCAAGGTCCGGTTGAGGCCTTACCGGGTACCCGAGTCCCGGCGACAAGCTATCGCGGAGGAAGTGCAGCAAATGCTCCGGTTAGACGTGATTGAAGAATCAAAGAGTGAGTGGGCCAGCCCCATAGTCTTGATTCCCAAGCCCGATGGTACGTTGCGGTTCTGTAACGATTTCCGCAAACTTAATGAAGTTTCCAAGTTTGATGCCTACCCTATGCCCCGGGTAGATGAACTCATTGAGAAGCTAGGCCAAGCCAGGTACTTTTCGGTTTTGGACCTCACAAAAGGGTACTGGCAGGTGCCCTTGACTGAGGCTGCCAAGGAGAAAACAGCCTTTATTACACCAGAGGGACTGTTCCAATACAAGGTGTTACCCTTTGGGTTACACGGCGCTCCCGCTACATTCCAAAGGTTAATGGATATTGTCCTCAGGCCACACCGTCGGTATGCTTCGGCATATCTGGACGATATAATTATCCATAGCACGGATTGGGAAAGTCACCTACCCAAAGTCCAGGCCGTAGTGGATTCCCTCAGGAAGGCTGGGTTGACGGCAAACCCGAAAAAATGTGCTTTAGGCCTAGAAGAAACAAAATACCTGGGCTATGTGATTGGACGAGGAGTGGTCAAGCCCCAGGTGAACAAACTAGAAGCCATCCGTAACTGGCCCCGGCCTAACACCACCCGCCAGGTAAAGTCATTTCTGGGGTTGGTGGGATATTATATGCGGTTCATTCCCAATTTTGCCACCCTAGCGGCACCATTGACAGACCTGTTAAAGGGACGCAAGTCTGTCATGGTGAAGTGGAATGAACAGGCCGAAAAAGCGTTCTCCGCTTTGAAGTCTGCCCTGTGTGGGTCTCCGGTGTTGGTGACACCCGACTTTAAGAGGGAGTTCATAGTGCAGACCGATGCCTCCGAGGTAGGTCTCGGTGCTGTACTGTCTCAGGAAGTCAACGGGGAGGAGCACCCCGTTGTCTACATGAGTCGCAAATTGACACCCGCGGAGACCCGGTATAGTATAGTGGAGAGGGAGTGTTTGGCCATTAAATGGGCCCTGGAGTCTCTTCGCTACTACTTGCTGGGGAGAAGGTTCCGTCTGATTACGGACCACTCTCCCCTCAAGTGGATGTGCCAGGCTAAGGACAGGAATGCCAGGGTCACCCGATGGTTCTTGTCATTACAAAACTTCAAGTTTACAGTAGAGCACAGAGCGGGACGATTGTTGGGTAACGCGGATGCCCTGTCCAGAACACATTGTTTGGCATGTGTCCACCCCCTCAGGGTTGAACAAAGGGGGGGGGTATGTGGTAAGGTGCAAGGGGCCGTTATTGACGGCAGGTATGTAGCACCAATGTACCTGGCATTGGTGCAGTAAAGCCGTATAGCTTGTTTTTCCAGCATCAGCTGCTGGTGGCAGTTTGCTGCTGATGATTTAGAATAGCCGAAAGGCTAACCTGGGACGGCTTTACTGGGATGGAGTAGAGCAGGGTGGGACTCCATCCCACTACCCAGGTCCGGGTTTTGCGGGCTGTTTAAATAGCCTGGGGAATCAGCTGTGCGGAGTCCTTTGTCTAGAGCTCACATGGGAGTGAGACTCTGTGAGCCTGGCTGAAATCTCCTGTGGAGGCTGTTTCATGCGGACCTGAGGCCTAGTTGGACTGTAAACAGGACGTTTGCTCAAGGACTAAAAGCTGTTTGCCTGATTGAATCATTTATGCTGCTGTTTCCTGAAAAGGTGATGTAACCTGTATGGACATATGCTTTTGTGGATTTATGTGTGAAATAAACACAGACTTTACTTTGAACTGCTTGCCTCTGCCTCTATACTGCTGACACCCGGTCGCCTACCAGAGCTAATCTCCACAATATGTACAGCACTTGTGTTCTTTTTTCACAATTAAACCCCATCACTACTTTTGCAATTCTAAATTTGGTTGTTCGTCTTCTTTTTTTTATATATTTGCTGCTTATCCTTCCCTGTGAGGTAGTACACAGGATAAGAAGACAGAACACCCTCACATAACCATTGCTTTCCCTTGCATTTCTATAGGTGTGCTTCAACCAAAATATATTTTTAACACCATCTTTCCCTATCCCCTGAGCCCTGACCCATCTTTCCCTATCCCCTGAGCCCTGACCCATCCATCCCTATCCCCTGAGCCCTGACTTATTCATCCCTATCCCCTGAGCCCTGACCTACTCATCCCTATCCCCTGAGCCCTGACCTATTCATCCCTATCCCCTGAGCCCTGACCTATTCATCCCTATCACCTGAGCCCTGACCTATTCATCCCTATCACCTGAGCCCTGCCCCATCCATCCCTATCCCCTGAGCCCTGACTTATTCATCCCTATCCCCTGAGCCCTGACCAATCCATCCCTATCCCCTGAGCCCTGACCCATCCATCCCTATCCCCTGAGCCCTGACCTATTCATCCCTATCACCTGAGCCCTGACCTATTCATCCCTATCACCTGAGCCCTGCCCCATCCATCCCTATCCCCTGAGCCCTGACTTATTCATCCCTATCCCCTGAGCCCTGCCCCATCCATCCCTATCCCCTGAGCCCTGCCCCATCCATCCCTATCCCCTGAGCCCTGACCTATTCGTCCCTATTCCCTGAGCTCTGACCCATCCATCCCTATCCTCTGAGCCCTGACCCATTTATCTCTATCCCCTGAGCCCTTTCCTATTCATCCCTATTCCCTGAGCCCTGACCCATCCATTCCTATCCTCTGAGCCCTGACCTATTCATCCCTATCCCCTGAGCCCTCACCCATTCATTCATATTCATTGAGTCCCGACCCATTCATTCATATTCATTGAGCCCTAACCCATTCATTCATATTCATTGAGCCCTATCCCATTCATTCATATTAATTGAGCCCTAACCCATTCATTCATATTCATTGAGCCCTGACCCATCTTTCCCTATCCCCTGAGCCCTGACCCATCCATCCCTATCTACTCAGCCTTGCCCCATCCATCCCTATCCCCTGAGCCCTGACTTATTCATCCCTATCCCCTGAGCCCTGACCTACTCATCCCTATCCCCTGAGCCCTGACCTATTCATCCCTATCCCCTGAGCCCTGACCTATTCATCCCTATCACCTGAGCCCTGCCCCATCCATCCCTATCCCCTGAGCCCTGACCTACTCATCCCTATCCCCTGAGCCCTGACCTATTCATCCCTATCCCCTGAGCCCTGACCTATTCATCCCTATCACCTGAGCCCTGCCCCATCCATCCCTATCCCCTGAGCCCTGACCTATTCGTCCCTATTCCCTGAGCCCTGACCCATCCATCCCTATCCTCTGAGCCCTGACCCATTTATCTCTATCCCCTGAGCCCTTTCCTATTCATCCCTATCCCCTGAGCCCTGACCTGTTCATTCCTATTCCCTGAGCCCTGACCCATCCATTCCTATCCTCTGAGCCCTGACCTATTCATCCCTATCCCCTGAGCCCTCACCCATTCATTCATATTCATTGAGTCCCGACCCATTCATTCATATTCATTGAGCCCTAACCCATTCATTCATATTCATTGAGCCCTGACCCATTCATTCATATTCATTGAGCCCTGACCCGTTCATTCATATTCATTGAGCCCTGACCCATATTTTCCTATCCACTCAGCTTTTCCCCATTCATCCCTATCCCTTGAGCCCTGACCCATCTTTCCCTATCCACTCAGCCTTGCCCCATCCATCTCTATCCCCTGAGCCCTGACCTATCTATCCTTGTTCTCTTATCTCTGTCCCATTCATCTATGTTCCCTCATCCTCCCTCTTCCTCAATACTTCCCCCTTCATGTGGGACCAAACAAAAAAATTGCTCCAATAGGGGGTCAGAGGGCAAGCACCCCCTCTTAGTTTTGGCCATACAACATATAGACCTCTGACCCACGACTATCCACCGCAAAGGGGCCCACTGAGACCCTGAGGCCTGAGGGCCCACATAAACCTGGAGCCGGCCCTGCCATTGCCACCCACTCGATCGCATATCTCTTCCTGCTTCTCTAACAGGGAGACCCCCTCGCCGCCAGTCACTGTGCGCTGGCATGCCCCTACCTTCATTTTATGCAATGGAAAGGGGTGTGTGAAAACCTAACACTGCTCTTTCCATTGCAGTAAATAGGGGGGGAAGTGCCAGCTCACAGTGACTGACGGCGGAGGCGTCTCCCCGTCAGAGAACCAGTAAGAGACGCGCGATCGGCTAAGTGACAAGGGACATGGATCCACGCTTCAGGTAACCACTAAGAGATCAACTGGTCTTTTATTTTTACTATAGAGGTAACATTGAAATCTACAGCACAGGCCTAATGGGGAATATGTCCCTGAGGAGAGAGACACGCGACAAGCATCGGGTGAGCTGCTAGTTGCCTTATGTTTGCTCTGTGTGCTTGCCGCCGTGGAAGAAGCAGCAGTGGCGGCGACAGTGAAGATCTTGGACGGGGGGGGGGGGCATCGGTTAAGGATCAGTTACCCTGCCTGCCCGCCTGATACTCCTCCATCTTTTGGTGTCCCGTGGCTCTGCCGCCCAGGCCAGCTACACAGGAGCCATATATATGTGAGTTTACTATTTTTTACATTTGCCCAGTAAGACGCGTTGACAAAAAGTGCGTCTTATTGGGTAAAAATACGGTATTTCATAAATAAAACAAACACGCACAAAGACTTTCGAGTCCAAATGTAAAGTTTGGCTTGCGTCCCCCGCAAGAGATCATCTTTAAATAAACTAAACGTTTGATATATAAAAACTAGTATGTGCAAGATAAGGTGCAGAGTACACTGGTGCATGAGATCCCTGACACGATGTGTTTGGGGGGTAGTGGCCCCTCTTAATCGTGCGTAATGTTACTTGCCTGAAAGATGAGCTTTTAAATAATAAAATGACTCTCGCATGAATTCTGCTCCCCATCTGGAAGTGGCGCCACCAGCAGGCTGTGGGGGGGGGGTCCAGGCGGGGATCAGGAACGTCCAGGCCGCTTCCGCCGCCGCGAAGATAAGGTAGGTGATTTGGGGTGTTTGGGGGGGTTTCACCCCGCGGGACATCCCGATCTCGGATGTCCCACGGGGTGGGAGGTGATCGGCCCGGGAATCTTATAGATTTCCGGGCCGATCACCTCTCGGTGTTGGTCTACTTTAAAGGACAACGTGCCTTTTGTTAGGCCAGTAGGCACATGTGCGGGATCTCTTACAAGCAGGCATATGGCCCTGTTTAGACGCAGAGCTGGGCTATAGGGAGTGGGAGTGTCAGCATCGCCAGTTCCCTTTACCTGAATGATCAGGTGCGAGAGCGCGACTCAATTTAGAGTTGCTGGGTATGTGTCCGGCATTGTTTACATTGGCCCGATTTTGTGCCATTTGGCACCCATGCACAAACATCCAAAAAGCACTGGGCCCGGCCATTAGATAAAGGTTATGGGGGGGAAACTATACAGTCTATATTAAGGACTAGCTGTCCGAAACGCGTTGGCGTTGGGGCCTTTTTATGTATACTTTGATGGATGCTTTGACCTGTTGGATTATTACTTTTTAAAAGAAGACAATAAAATGCTTGAAGGATTTTTTAAAACAAACGCTGGCTGGCTTCACTTTTACCATATACAGTCTATAGCGCCTTGCTGGGCCCCTCCATAACCTATATGCAATGCCTAGGCCATCACATCACCCCCAGGACTATAGACTGAATGATTTAGGCCCTTCAAAATCTTTGTATGATGGCTGTGCCCAGTTTTTGTCCATGCTTAAATAGTATAAAGCATGTAGGAAACAAAGCTCCAAATGAAAAAGATGTGGCCAAAGAAAGCAAAACCAACCCTAAATGTTTTTTTTTAAGTTTGTAAATTCAAAGGAAAGGAAATCGGAACAGGTAAGTGCCCTAAATAATGATAATGGGGAAATGGTCACTGGGGATGAAGAGAAGGCGGAGCTGTTAAAGCGAACCAAAGCCCACATTTTTAACTAGCATCCCCATAATCGCTCCCCCCATGAAGAGCACCTTTTGCCAATTTTTAGTGCTCTTGCTTCACTTCTAATCCCAGATAATGGCCCTTGTTTTAGTTTTAAAGCCCCATCTCCTCCATTAATTGCCATTGTTGTGTTTGGCAATGATGTCATTGCCACACCAATGCAATGCCGGACCGCCTGCCATCTCACAGAGAGGGACAGCTAAAAAAAAAAGTGTTTCAGGGCAATCCAAAAATGAAAATATCCATTTCTTGTTCTACATCCTAAGAAGGGAGTATCGGCAGGGGCTTTAGCCAAATGTATTTCACAAGTTCAGTGGGTTTTGGTTTGCTTTAAATGGATTCTTTAGTTCTGTGTACACAAGATAGGAGCAGGGAGCCAACACAGGAGATGCCACTGATAGCAACAGCCCGAGTATAATACTCAACAAGTTAAACATGGATACCATCCAAGAAACACTAATTAATTTAAACGTTAATAAGACTCCAGGACCGGATGGATTTCACCCGAGAGTTCTTAATGAACTCAGCTCAGCCATCTCATCACCCCTGTTCTTGATCTTTAAAGGCTCACGAACAACTGGTATAGTGCCAAGAGATTGGCGCAAGGCAAATGTGGTGCCTATTTGTAAAAAGGGCTCTAGGTCTTCTCTGGGTAATTACAGGCCTGTAAGTTTAACATCCATTGTGGGGAAATTGCTTGAAGGGCTTTTCAGGGACTATATTTACGAATATGAAACTATGCATAATATTATAAGTGACAGCCAGCACAGTTTTACTACGGGCAGAAACAGCCAGACTAAACTGATTGGCTTCTATGAGGAGGTGAGTAGAAGCCTGGACACATGGGCGGCTGTAGATCTGAGGTCTCTGGTTGGTGCAGTGTGACTCTGTCCCCTATAGACGCTTATTGGGGAAATTGAGGTCTTCGGGATTAGAAAATACAGTTTGTAACTGGATTGAAAACGGGCTGAAGGATCGGGTGCAGAGAGTTGTGGGTAATAATCCCTACTCTAAATGGTCCCCAGGTGTAAGTGGCGTACCCCAGGGTTCAGTGCTGGGCCCCACTATTATTCAACTTGTTTATAAATTATATAGAAGATGGGATTAGAAGCACTGTCTCTATTTTTGCAGATGACACAAAGATGTGTATCACAGTGCAGATCTATTGAAGATGGTCACAAGCTTCAGGCTGACTTGGACACACTGAGTGTCTGGGCTCCACTTGGCAAATGAAGATCAATGTGGAGAAATGTAAAGTCATGCACTTGGGGTCCAATAACCTGAAGCACACCTCCGAACTTTTGAAAATAGTAAAAAGGGACATTTTTTTGTCCTTTAAAACACGTCGCCTTAAAGGGAAACACCACCTAATAATTATAATAATTATAATTATATATAATAAATTACAGGCAAACCCCCACCCAACACAGCCAAGCCCCCCCACATACAGCGAAACCCCCAACAACCACAGGCAAGCATCCACAAACATGAATGCAGGCAAGACCCCCTACACACAGGCAAACATAAACATTCAGGCACACACATACGTGCAGGTAAACACACACCCTGCATGCATGCAAGCCTCACACACACACACACACACACACACACACACACACACACACACACACACACATACATGCAGGCACACACATACATGCAGACACACACACTGCATGCATGCAAGACCCCTCCACACCCACACAAGCATGCAAGCCCCCACACACAGGCCAATACACACATGCATGCAGACACACACACACACGTACACACATGCAGGCAAACCCATACCATGCATGCAAGCCTCTACATACAGGCAAACACACACATACATGAAGGAGCATACACACTAAATGAGTGCAAGTCCCCCTCCACAAACACACACATGCATGCAAGTCCCCCTCCACAAACACACACATGCATGCAAGTCCCCCTCCACAAACACACACATGCATGCAAGCCCCCCTCCACAAACACACACATGCATGCAAGTCCCCCTCCACAAACACACACATGCATGCAAGTCCCCCTCCACAAACACACACATGCATGCAAGTCCCCCTCCACAAACACACACATGCATGCAAGTCCCCCTCCACAAACACACACATGCATGCAAGTCCCCCTCCACAAACACACATGCATACAAGCCCCCACACACAGCCGCTCTTCCAACTCCTTGGTGGACCAGGGGGGGATGATAAGACCCGGAACTGTCATTATCAGCTCCATGCCTGGAGGAGGTGGAGGAGCAGTGCCCGGCCAGATCTTTGGAAAGCGGAAGTGCCACACTGCCGGGGCATTAGCCATCACTGACACAGTCAGGAAGAGGAAACAGGCCCTGCCTCTGGCTCCGCCCCCCACACACACTGTAGCTTCCCTGGCACCGCCCCTTCCATATCCCCGAGTCCCCGGCTACTCAGCTGCATCACAAACTTCTCTCAGATGTCCCGGGAGACCAAATAGCGGCCCGGGATGGCGGGACAAGGAACCCTTCACGGGACAATCCCGCAAAAATCGGAACGGTTGGGGGGGTATGCTGAAGGTGCCCTTGGTCTTTTTTCAACCATATTAACCATGTAACTATGTAACACCCACCCCCTCCGGCAACTGACCTGCACCTCTGACCTAACCCAGCAGAAGGCTCAGCAGCAGCAGAGTAGGAGGGGGAAACTGGAGGAGCAGAGGGGGGCAGAAAGTACAAGAGGGCAATCAGCAGCAGAGAAGGATGGGAGACTGACAACAAGGATCAGGAGGTGGTGGTGAGTACTGAGAGGCTGACCCACAATGCTGTGCAACGCAGGTAACTGTCAATACACCTTTCCCAGTGTGCAACCATTTCCAGGTCCCCCTTCGAATAAAACCACCAGGAGAAATAGGTAAGCATCTTTGCACTGCAGGGATCACAGGTGGCAGAAGATGGAGGAACAATCGCCAGGATGTTCACTATCCGTGTGATTTTGCCTTTCTCTCGTGGGACATCCCGATATAATAATTCTTACGGTTCTGGTGATCCCATGGCGCATGCACCTGCTTTCCTCCAATCAGTGGCTAGTGCTCCATTCAGCTGACATAATAGTAGCTTAGTAAAGCTGAACAGAGAATGAGCAGCTGTCTGCTCCCCTTTGGCTGTGCACAGCAATGCCAACCATTGTGCTGCGGGTGCGTGCATCAGCCCAATGGAAGCCAGCGATGGCAGCAGGGATTAAATGTGGGTGTTAAAAGCAGCAGCCCAAAAGTCTCGGGTCTCCCTAAGGCCAGTCCACCCCTGGTTGCACGGGTTCTGGTAGGGCTGGTACTTCAATTCCTGCCTCCCTAACCCCTCAGCCTAGACGCCCAGCCCATGTTTCACCCCCAAAACTAAAACATCAACATGATGGATGTGGGTGTCATATCCAACCCTGCTATATTATCACCCCCATACCATATTAATAGAGGGCCTTTTTTTAAAGGTACAGATAGTATTCCCTCTATGCTGGGGCCAGGCATGGATATGGGGCACTGATTTTTTTGTGATTGGCTGGAGCGGGTACGCACCCTGTTAGAACCGGACGTCGGTGCATTCGGCTCAGCTCGGCGCCTTTTGAATAAACTTGCCTCGTAGCCGATTTTGACGAGCGGAGATGAGCGCGCTGATTGGACGAGAACCCGCACATGGGCTGTAAAGCTGGGGAAAGGTGAGTTTACAGGTCGACCTGGTGATTTCACACAACAGGATATGCCGAATCGGGATGCCCAGGTGGCCAGGGCCAAAACACAGGATAGTAAAAATCCTGGGTTTTGGTCCACTTTAACACTATAAGTTCAGTAAAAACAATGAAACCAGGGCCGGACTGTCCATAGGGGGTTCCGGGCAAATGCCCGTTGGGCTGCTCTGCTTTAGGGCAGTCTGGGCTGCTATCTTTGCTAACACTTCCATCAAATCCCTGCCTCCCACCAACCCCCAGCCCCTTCACCACCCTATCCTCTCACCCAAACAACCCAGCCCATATCCTCCCCTTAATGATATAGCCTCAGTCTTGGAGCCAGGCAACCCCCAGCCCATGTCCTCACCCTAATGATATAGCCTCAGACTTGGAGCCAAGCAACCCCCAGCCCATGTCCTCCCCCTAATGATACAGCCTCAGTATTGGAGCCAAGCAACCCCAGCCCATGTCCTCCCCCTAATGATACAGCCTCAGTATTGGAGCCAAGCAACCCCAGCCCATGTCCTCCCCCTAATGATATAGCCTCAGACTTGGTAACAAGCAACCCCCAGCCCTTGTCCTCCCCCTAATGATATAGCCTCAGTCTTGGAGCCAGGCAACCCCCAGCCCATGTCTTCCCCTAATGATATAGCCTCAGACTTGGAGCCAAGCAACCCCCAGCCCATGTCCTCCCCCTAATGATATAGCCTCAGTCTTGGACCCAAGCATCCCCAAGCCCATGTCCTCCCCTTAATGATATAGCCTCAGACTTGGTAACAAGCAACCCCCAGCCCTTGTCCTCCCCCTAATGATATAGCCTCAGTCTTGGAGCCAAGCAACCCCAGCCCATGTCCTCCTCCTAATGATATAGCCTCAATATTGGAGCCAAGCAACCCCAGCCCATGTCCTCCTCCTAATGATATAGCCTCAGTATTGGAGCCAAGCATCCCCAGCCCATGTCCTCCTCCTAATGATTTAGCCTCAGTCTTGAAGCCAAGCAACCCCAGCCCATGTCCTCCCCCTAATGATATAGCCTCAGTCTAAGAGCCAAGCAACCCCAGCCCATGTCCTCCCCCTAATGATATAGCCTCAGTCTAAGAGCCAAGCAACCCCAGCCCATGTCCTCCCCCTAATGAAATAGCCTCAGTCTTGGAGCCAAGCAACCCCAGCCCATGTCCTCCTCCTAATGATATAGCCTCAGTCTTGGAGCCAAGCAACCCCAGCCCATGTCCTCCTCCTAATGATATAGCCTCAGTCTTAGAGCCAAGCAACTCCCAGCCCATGTCCTCCCCCTAATGATATAGCCTCAGTCTTAGGGCCAAGCAACCCCCAGCCCATGTCCTCTCCCTAATGATATAGCCTCAGTCTTGGAGCCAAGCAACCCCAGCCCATGTCCTCCCCCTAATGATATAGCCTCAGTCTTAGAGCCAAGCAACCCCCAGCCCATATCCTCCCACTAATTATATAGACTCAGTCTTGGAGCCAAGCAACCCCCAGCCCATGTCCTCTCCCTAATGATATAGCCTCAGTCTTAGAGCCAAGCAACCCCCAGCCCATATCCTCCCACTAATTATATAGACTCAGTCTTGGAGCCAAGCAACCCCCAGCCCATGTCCTCCCCCTAATGATACAGCCTCAGTATTGGAGCCAAGCAACCCCAGCCCATGTCCTCCCCCTAATGATATAGCCTCAGACTTGGTAACAAGCAACCCCCAGCCCTTGTCCTCCCCCTAATGATATAGCCTCAGTCTTGGAGCCAAGCAACCCCAGCCCATGTCCTCCCCCTAATGATATAGCCTCAGACTTGGTAACAAGCAACCCCCAGCCCTTGTCCTCCCCCTAATGATATAGCCTCAGTCTTGGAGCCAGGCAACCCCCAGCCCATGTCTTCCCCTAATGATATAGCCTCAGACTTGGAGCCAAGCAACCCCCAGCCCATGTCCTCCCCCTAATGATATAGCCTCAGTCTTGGACCCAAGCATCCCCAAGCCCATGTCCTCCCCTTAATGATATAGCCTCAGACTTGGTAACAAGCAACCCCCAGCCCTTGTCCTCCCCCTAATGATATAGCCTCAGTCTTGGAGCCAAGCAACCCCAGCCCATGTCCTCCTCCTAATGATATAGCCTCAGTCTTGGAGCCAAGCAACCCCCAGCCCATGTCCTCTCCCTAATGATATAGCCTCAGTCTTAGAGCCAAGCAACCCCAGCCCATGTCCTCCCCCTAATGATATAGCCTCAGTCTTGGACCCAAGCATCCCCAAGCCCATGTCCTCCCCTTAATGATATAGCCTCAGACTTGGTAACAAGCAACCCCCAGCCCTTGTCCTCCCCCTAATGATATAGCCTCAGTCTTGGAGCCAAGCAACCCCAGCCCATGTCCTCCCCTAATGATATAGCCTCAGTCTTAGAGCCAAGCAACCCCCAGCCCATATCCTCCCACTAATGATATAGCCTCAGTCTTGGAGCACATTGGGTGACAGGGCAGGAAGCAGCAGAGATGCCACTGGCTGATCATGGGTCGGTCAGGGGCTGGTAATTTCCCGGGCTGATTTGTGTCCCCAGTCCATCACTGGTTGAAACAGAAAATCCCGGGTTGATAGCAGTCTGCAGCTGTGTGTGGGTATAAACACCAGGAGACATCTACGCCAATAAAAAATCCTTTTAGGCTCTTTTTGTTCATTTTAAACAGCATAAGAAACCCAACAGCGTGTTTTCAGATAGCTTTAAATCTCAGAAATAGCGCTAGATATTCGGGGGCATGCTTTATATTGCTTGTATGATAGAGGAGCACTTTGTCATCTTTACTGTTGGAGCTGCAATAGAAAATAAGAGCCTTGTTCTTTAAGAGAGCCTGGCAGGAAAGTGAAACTAAGAGAGCGTTGCAGGAAAGTGAAAGTAACTTTGTCAAAAACAAAACTAATCTGTTCTACTGACTTTGTGAGCACGACAAGAAATCTACGCAGCAGACAAAAGGTTCTGATCATCCAGAGATGGATCACAGGGAACTTATAAGGAGCATCCAGAACTTCAGCCTCGATGATGGACAAAGGGGGAACCAGGGCTATGAGCGGGTCCTCCTCCAGCTGTTCGGCTACACCGGTCACGGGAAATCCTCCTTCATTAACTCCTGTAAGTATGTGCTGAACGACGGAGAACAGTTCAGGCAATACGCCAAATCCGGACAGAACAAGAATGGCAGCAGTATGACCATGGAGAGGAAGGCCTATGACCTCACCAGCAACATCACCATCGTAGACAACCGGGGGTGTACAGCAATGAAGAACTTCGAAAGGGCAGAAGTCTACGCTCAGCTGGGTGAGTAGGGCTTGTAAATCACAATGTGGGTCAAACAGGGCCAGAATAAGTGGGATAGAGGCCCCTGGATAGAAAATGTGTTGGGAGGCCAAGTGCGGACTGGCCATAGGGCAAAATACTGGTAGGCCGGCACCAGGGAAGGCTGCAACCGGTGAACGACAGGCATGCCCCTCACTAACTAATGTAGGCATGCCCCTCACTAACTGTAATGTAGGAATGCCACTCACTGCCTGTAATGAGGGATGCCACTTACTGGCTGTAATGAGGGATTCCCCGCACTAACTGTAATGAGGGTTGCCCCTCACTGGCTGTAATGTAGGGATGCAACTCACTGGCTGTAATGTTGGGATGCCACTCACTGGCTGTAATGTTGGGATGCCTCTCACTAACTGTAATGAGGGATGCCCCTCACTGGCTGTAATGTAGGGATGCCTCTCACTAACTGTAATGAGGGATGCCCCTCACTGGCTGTAATGTAGGGATGCAACTCACTGGCTGTAATGTTGGGATGCCACTCACTGGCTGTAATGTAGGGATGCCTCTCACTAACTGTAATGAGGGATGCCCCTCACTGGCTGTAATGTAGGGATGTCTCTCACTGGCTGTAAAGAGGGTTGCCCCTCACTGCTTCTAATGGGAGATGTCGCACATTGTCGTTAATGACAGATGCCATTTACTGGCTGTAATGAGGGATGCCCTCACTGACTGTATTGTAGGGATGTCCCTCATGAACTGTAATGTAGGGTTGCTGCACACTGCCTGTAACAATGAGAAATGCCACTTACTGGCTGTAATGTCCCACCTGCTAGTCCAACTCTCCTTCTTACTGTCTGGACTCGGTTGTCCTGTGATAAGTATTTGACCTTTGTGTTTTTTGTGCATTCTCTCATCCATCGCTTGATTGTTGATATTCCCATATACTCTTGGTGGCACTGATTAGTAGTTATTATAGATCGCTGTAAATTTTTTATAGATGGTTCACTGTTTGTATATATTTACGTTTTGTACTTATCAATGTTTTTTATATAAATATGAATTTTTATTGTATTGATATTGTGTAAACATATATATATTTTTTTGTAATACAATTCTTGCACTAGTCACTTTTTTTCAACGCACACGCGTTTATTTGTGAATTTATAACTGTACTTTGTTAGCACTTTGCACTTTGTCAGTATTGTAGTATTTTCCTATTTTCCATTGTCCCTTCGGGAACAAATAGGGGTTTAGGTCCACCTTTAGGTTTTTGTGCCGGCACAAAATATTAGGTCAACTTATGAGTAGTCCTCACAGTGGGATTATCAGGAGAGCTTCCAGTGATTGTATGCCTTATATTTCTTGGCTCTGGCTTTATTTATGGACATGCAGTGCTTTTAATGTGTTTTTATGTTAGTATATGTGACTGCTTGTTGTTTTGTGATTAATAAAGTGATGTATATTGCGCTTGAGATTTTTAGTTTATTTTTTGGTGCTCCTGATTTGTGGTGAGGTGGGATTCTTTCCCCTGAGCCATTTCTTTTGGTACTGGCTGTAATGAGGGATGCCCTTCACTGCCTGTGATGGGGTGAATCTGTGCACTGTCTGTGTTGGGGTGATTATGAGGGGGGATTTAAGCGCAGCATTTGGTTCACCGTTTTCTTTCTTATTTTTGTACTCTAAACAATGGGTGCGTCTTATGGAGCGAGAATATATATATATATATATATATATATATATATATATATATATATATATATTGACATTAACCCCCCTGGCGTTATGATAGAGGCAAATGTAATGGTAACGAAAGCGTTACCATTACATTTGTCTCTGACGCACGGCTCCGCCCCCATGAGCCTCTGCGGCTCACAGAGACGGAACCCGGAAGTGCGACGGACGCCGCAGCCGCGGCTCTCACCTGCGATCGCAGAAGGGACATCGCTGGATCGCAGGGAGAAGGTAAGGAGACTGCGCCGCCCTGCTCCTCGATCCCGAGCGTGACTCGGGGTTACCGCTACTTACAGCGCAAATTAACCCCGAGTCACGCTCGGGATCACCGCTAAGGAGGTTAATATACTATACTGGGCAAGGAACAGTACAGCAGGACCGGTGTGCCCCTGTTTTTTTTAGCCCAGTCTGCCCATGATGAAATATTTTCTTTCCAGCAAAATAATAGTCCAGTGCAAATCATTAATTGTTGGCCCCCTCTGGAAAAGCTTGCCACAGGGCCACATTCCGTCTGACAGTCTGTTCCAATCTGGGGAACCCTGCTGCCCTTTCCACTTAACCTCTTCTCCACCTCGGTTGGATATTTGTTGGTGGTCATCCTTTGCTCCAATCCTCGCTACTGCTGATCTGGGCCTACTTCCACTGGCTGAAGAGATGCTGGTATCTTGTTTCCAATGCTCCCTCTATGGATGAGGGGAGGCCTAGAAAAGGTCTTGCCCGAGCCGGGAAGTCAGGAGTGTCACAGAAAACCTAGGTGTATTTAATTTCTCAATGTGTGTATGAGTATATATATATATATATATATATATATATATATATGCCTTGGCCAGACCTTTCTGCTCTGCAGAACTTCCCCCTGAGTGCCATAACCCCCCCCCCCCCCCTGTATGCACACAGGGTCACCTTGAATTACTTTCTCCCCTCATAAACTGCAAAGCATAAACAAAGTCTTATCAGGATCAGACAAGGTCCATATCCTGCCCCCTTCCATGGAATGTCATGTTGGGCAGTGGGTGACACCAATTGTTCTATCCATGGGAGGGGTCGTAAGCTGACCCCTGGTTAGAGGGATGAGGATGAGCTTGAGGAGGGAGAGGGAGACTCGATCTGACCATCAAGATTGACACACGTTGGCTTTTAACATCCAAGCTGAACAAGACCAGAAAGCGTGTAAGGACTTTATTTGATCAAAGAGAACGCAGCCCAGACGGACTTTTAAGTATATTTTCCACCTTCTTTTATTTTGCATTGCTATTTATTTATTTACCGTGCTTCTAGTCAATTCTGTTTTTATCACTTGCATCGTGGTTCTTGTTGTCCTTGTGTTTTCTGTTTGTGTTGAATAAATTCTAAAATACAGCATAGTCCCTGACGCTCTTATTGAAAGATCTAAAAGGCCCATGCTATTCTGAAGAGCCTGGCTACCTTACTTGCCTAGGACGCTCGATCGCCCCCCGCCTGGAAGTGGATGTGGGTCGATCGATCTGTTCGATCTGATTGTATTGTGTGTGGCCTATATTATACTATAGAGTTGAGCACTGTTGTGCTCTGGTGGCAGCAGTTTATAGCCACGTGTGGTGCCAATTCCAGAATTGCAGTGACACACGTGGGGTACGATTGGCCGGTCTGATCAGATGAACGATCAATAGGTCTGATCAACCCGTGCAATCGTCACAAATTGGTTGGCAGCTCGTGGGATCACCTTTTTATTTCTTTCAATTTAGAGCATAAGTGTTGTGTTAAGTAACGCTGTATTGAAGGACTTTATTTAAATTAATCAGTTATTTTATTGGTGCATAGTTGTGACGGTAAATAAGCAGATAGCAATTGTTTGCCCCTCCTTTGTTTTGTTTTGTTTTTGCTGAAATGTCTGGGCTGGCGCAATACAAGCGAATGAGCAAAGACGATCTGATCAATCAATGCCAGCGCAGACAGTTGCCTGTTTATGATCGAACCGAAACACAGCTTGTGCAATCGCTCTATGAAGCCGATCTGGAGGCACCAACGCAGCTTGCAACAGATATACTTGAATGTTCCAGTGCAGCTGATCCATCCCAGCCTGAGGTGGTGGATGAAGTGCCTGCTCCCATTGGGTTTCCCAGCTCCAGCCTCTCTGCTACTGGCAGGGACCACCAGCTGGAATCGGTCCTGACCCAGCTAAGCGCCACCGATCCGCAGGCCTATTTACAGTTCCTGGAGCGCCAGGCAGAGCGGGAGGCTGCACAGCGCCAGGCAGAGTGGGAGGCTGCACAGCGCCAGGCAGAACGGGAAGCTGCACAGCGTCAGGCAGAGCGGGAGGCTGCACAGCGCCAAGCAGAGCGGGAGGCTGCACAGCGCCAGGCAGAACGGGAAGCTGCCCAGGCAGAGCGGGAAGCTGCCCGCCGTCATGAGCTGGAAATGGCCAAGATCCAACTAACCACCCCTGACCCTCGCTTGCCTTCAGTGGACTCTTCATTTGTAACTGTGGGTTCTGCCCCAAGGTTCCCAGTTATGGACACAAACTGCGACGTGGATGTGTACTTGCAGTCCTTTGAGAAGATCTGCCGCCAGCATCATTTGCCCCGGTCTCAGTGGGCATTGTACCTAACCCCAGGGCTGAAGGGCAAGGCATTGGAGGCATTCATTGAGCTGCCACCTGAGAAAGATGGGGACTATGAGGCAATCAGAGACTCCATTGTTGAAAAGTATCAGCTCACCCCAGAGGTCTATCGCCGGCGGTTCCGATCAGTGCACAAGGGACCCGCGGACAGTTACCTAGACCTGTTGGCCCGACTGCGTACCACCTTCCGGCAGTGGGTCCATGGCCTCAAAAGGGACAGTTATGATACCCTGGAGGACTTGATGGTGCAAGACCAATTCATGCACGTTTGCCCCCCTGACCTCAAGCAGTTTGTGTTGGAGCGCAAACCTACTTCCGCCCGAGAAGCAGCAGAACTGGCCGACAGCTATGTGCACACCCGGGTGTCTGATGGCCGTCGTGTGCCCTCTAGTAGCTGGAAAGAAGAAAGACCATCACCTGTCTGCCAGTCACTATCGGCCAGTCGGACCTCCCAGAAGCCCTTCCGGGAAGCCTCTGGTGCAAAGCGGGCACCTGCTGAACCTCGTGCTTGTTACAATTGTGGGAAGGTCGGGCACCTCCAACCCAACTGTCCGGAGAGAAAAGTGACTGCTGCAGCTGGGCAGATGAGCACCTCTGTGCTGTTTGTCCGTCAGAGTGTCCGGAGCGATGATGAAAACGTGCAGCCTGTTGTCGTCGGCAACCGTCTGGTCTCAGGATTTCGTGACACAGGAGCTGAGGTCACGTTGGTTCACCCTGAACTGGTGGGCCCAGAGAATATAATACCTGGAAGATTCCTCACCCTTACCGGAGTAGGAGGGCTCCGTTCACATGTGCCCCTTGCTGAGGTGTATATGGATTGGGGAATGGGCAGAGGGATGAGAGTAGTGGGGCTCTCTGATGAGTTTCCCACGGATGTGCTGTTGGGCAGAGACCTGGGTCGGTTGGTCTCTTACTTTGAGCCCTCAGCAGGTGCATTGGGATTACCAACTGAACCTTCAGGTCACGTAAGGGTACTACGCAAAGGTGCAGGTGTGGCATCAGGGTACCTTGCGGGTGGGCCGAGGGTGGAAGCCGGGTTTAGGACACCCAGATCTCCCAGAGAGGGGGATGGAAAAGGGGTAGGTAGTAGGCCCGTAGAACCCCCTAAGTGTAAGCGTAATAAAATTGTGCAGCGTAGCTCTGAGTTCCCGGTGGTGTCAGTGCCGGCAGGCGCTCAGACAGACACTGCACAATCGACATCTGAGGCCCCAGCTGTGTCATTGCTGGTGGGCCCTCAGGTGGGTGTTGGTAGGGTGGCTGGAAAGTGTGGAGCCTCCCTGGAACAGGCTCTTCAGGCTGGAATTAGTCTGGAGAGCCGTCACATAGATGGAGATATTGTCCTCTTCAGCGCTGCAAAGGTTGCAGAGCCGGAGTCTAGAGTTGTCAGGCAGAGCCCCAACACCGATGGCGGTTTGGCTTGCCCTGAGCCCACTGACTCCGCTCTTAGCCGGCCTCAACCCCTGCTCCTGGTCGCCCCGGGGCAGTGGGCTGGGACTTGTAGTGCCACCTTGCAGCCAGCGCTGCAGACAGACAACCCTGGGAGGCAGTTCGGAAGCCTAGCTTCCAGCTCCCCGGGAAAGCAAGGTGACCAAGCATTTGGGCCGAGTCAGGAGGGCCTACGTCTAACCGCAGACTTCCTGAATCGTCCCAAAGCGGTGGCTGTGGCGAAGGGAACAATCCCTGGATCCTGGGATCTGCCACGCAACGCAGATCCAGGGCAACCCCGACCAAAGCTGAGTGAGAGGCAAGAAGGATCAGGCGAGATGGGGCAAACGACGCCTTGGCCTAACATGAGGGTCAGTCCAGCCACTTATGGGCCCCCTCATCTTACTCGCCAACACGTGGGAAACATGGCTGCTGGTGTCCCGATCACAGGAGTCCCTCTTCCAATGCCTGCGCCAGGCTCTGGAAAAGACGGATTCCCAGTGTTGCCCACTAATTCAATGGCAAACCAGAATCATGCCCCTGGGCCCCTGTGTTTCTTCCCAGGTGATGGTGTGTCTCTTCCTGCCTCGAGCACAGCCCTCCAGAGGCCAACATTAGGCCTGGAAGCCCCAGTGCTTAGAAAGACTCCCCCTGCAGGCCCCTGCCCGCCTGGACCCACTGCTGTGGATCCCGGTGGCACTAGGAATGAAAGCAACTGGGAATCTCACCTTTCCTCTTAAGTGTGCGCATTGGGGAAAGTGACTGTGGGTCACTATCCCCACCTCGCATCTTGGGGGGGAAGGTGTCACAGAAAACCTAGGTGTATTTAATTTCTCAATGTGTGTATGAATATATATATATATATATATATATATATATATATATGCCTTGGCCAGACCTTTCTGCTCTGCAGAACTTCCCCCTGAGTGCCATAACCCCCCCCCCTGTATGCACACAGGGTCACCTTGAATTACTTTCTCCCCTCATAAACTGCAAAGCATAAACAAAGTCTTATCAGGATCAGACAAGGTCCATATCCTGCCCCCTTCCATGGAATGTCATGTTGGGCAGTGGGTGACACCAATTGTTCTATCCATGGGAGGGGTCGTAAGCTGACCCCTGGTTAGAGGGATGAGTATGAGCTTGAGGAGGGAGAGGGAGACTCGATCTGACCATCAAGATTGACACACGTTGGCTTTTAACATCCAAGCTGAACAAGACCAGAAAGCGTGTAAGGACTTTATTTGATCAAAGAGAACGCAGCCCAGACGGACTTTTAAGTATATTTTCCACCTTCTTTTATTTTGCATTGCTATTTATTTATTTACCGTGCTTCTAGTCAATTCTGTTTTTATCACTTGCATCGTGGTTCTTGTTGTCCTTGTGTTTTCTGTTTGTGTTGAATAAATTCTAAAATACAGCATAGTCCCTGACGCTCTTATTGAAAGATCTAAAAGGCCCATGCTATTCTGAAGAGCCTGGCTACCTTACTTGCCTAGGACGCTCGATCGCCCCCCGCCTGGAAGTGGTTGTGGGTCGATCGATCTGTTCGATCTGATTGTATTGTGTGTGGCCTGTATTATATTTTAGAGTTGAGCATTGATTGTGCTCTGGTGGCAGCAGTTTATAGCCACGTGTGGTGCCAATTCCAGAATTGCAGTGACACACGTGGGGTACAATTGGCCGGTCTGATCAGATGAACGATCAATAGGTCTGATCAACCCGTGCAATCGTCATAAGGAGCACTGCTAGTCCTGGGTCATTGCTATTCGGGCACTTGACATAGCAAATGGTGAAGGCCCAGGGACGCATGTTCTTTGGGCCCTGCCTATAATCCGGCCCTGAGGTCAACCTAAATCATTGGTCAACTTGGGCCCCCAGGGTCCCCCTTCTTTATTTCTTCCTACCCCTTTAGGAAATCCTGACTATGATATACATGTCCCTGCTTATCCATTCTGTGCTGCTCCCCTCTGATGGGGGAAACAACAAGATTCAGTTTTTACTGAAGTGTGGCCTTGGGTAAAATTTGGAGCAGGACCCCATATTTTGAAATGCAGTGGTTTATATAAATGGCACCCAAACCCCACCACACATTGCCGATATCCCTCCACCAACTGCTATACACAATGAAGCTAGTTTCATAGAACAGTGTAAGCAACACTTGATGCTCCAGGGGCAGCCTGGTGAGACAATGGCGGAGGGGGATCCAGGTGCTCCAAATCCAGCATAGGGATGGGGGGCCACAGCTGGAGTGTGCCCAACACTAACCTTCTGCTCACACACATACACAAAAAAACACACACACTCATGCTTCCTGGTTGTTGAGAGCAGGTCATTGGGCATGCCCTATATAGGCAGAGCCCAAAACAATAGACTCCGACCATAGACACAGGCCATGTCCCTGATCACCAGGAACCAGCGTGCAACAACTGGGAAGCGCTGGTAAGCATGTCTGTTTGTGTAAGTGACGGGGGAGATGGCATAGGCAGGTGGGTAGGCATGAATCGGTTACCCTGCCCGTCTGCTGCCTTATTATTGTCCAATGATGGGGGGAGGGAGTGGGGGATGCCGCTTACTGGCTGTAATGCGGGATGTCCCTCACTGCCTGGAATAGAGGGATGCCCCTTACTAACTGTAATGTAGGGATGCCACTCACTGGCTGTAAAAAGGAATGACCCTCACTGCCTGTGATTAGGGACGCCCCTCACTAACTGGCATGAGATGTTTCAGGGGCAGCCAGGAGAGACAACTAGTGCCCAGCACTAACCTTCTTAGTTTTGGGCAATGTTCAGACTAATTAACTCAAAGTTTAATATTTTGCACCCATAAGCCCCTCCTTTCACAATCAGTGATTTGAGAGGGTTTAGCACCATTAAGATGTTGTGGAATGGCATGCAGATTCTGTGCTCCTGAACTGCATGGGATCAGCCATCTTACTGCAATTTTGCCAGCCCTGCTTCCGAAAGACCAATTACCCTAAATTTCATTGAAATAATGCTTTATCACCAGCTAGAAGTAAAGTCATCAGATTTAATGACTCAGCACTGATCAGACAGCTCTTAATACATTACATTGTTAATAAGGCTGAAAAAAGACAAATGTCCATCGAGTTCAGCTAAAAGTCAGTGTTGGGTAAAGTTATTTGTATTATTTCCTGATAGCAGCTAATTATTATTTTCTTCTACAAAAATAATCTAATCCTTTTTGAAGCTGTCAGCGGTTGATGCTGTAACAAGCTTCTGTAGGCTATTCTACAGATTTATAGTTCTTATGGTAAAAAATGTCGCCTCAAAAATTCTGCAAGCGCAAATTCAGCTCCTAAAAGTGAATTTCCTCCAGGCAGAGGAAACTGCCAATTTCAATGGGTAACAGGCTTATTTCATCCTGAAAACACATGGTGGCAGCATCCGGCATGTTTTTTTTTAACAATGAATGTGGCAGCCACAAGTTCTTTTTAGGGATTGAACCCTTTTTGGGGGTTTTGAGTAGAAAAAAAATGTTACAAAAAGTTGTCAAAAATTAAGGTAAAACACCAAAAATGAGGATTTTGGGCCCCAAAGTTACAGAAAAAAAACAACTAAAAATAGTTAAATTACTAAGCATAATTATGCAAACCAAATGGGGGAGGGAGGGTTAAAGAGAACATCTGGGACAAAACATTGGGCAAAAATATGCTAAGAGTTAACTGGAATCAGAATATCCCTGCAAAAAAACAAAAAAAAACAAAAAAGAGGGAGAACACTGGTTCTCCTTAGAATTCACTCCAAAATGTTGAATGAAGCTTTGCAGAAATAATGGAAACTGTGGTGAAAAAGGAAAGGAAAGAGGAGAAACAGTAACATTAAGGGCTTAGCTGGCCAAATGCACATGGGCAAATCTCCATCAGATTATTGTGGGATCTGCTTTTACTGTAGCAACATCCCAAGCTGCTGGCAGGATACATTTTATGGAGAAACAATATCACACAGACACACTGCAACCATGCTAATCTTTGCATCGATGCAGCCAGATTTTATCATCTAAAATAGTGAATGTCCCTTCTAAGCTGAACGCACCCCTGAAAGATCATTCCTGATGCCGTGTCTTGTTTCCTATGCTGCTCTTCAGGTGATTTCTGTCCTCTAAATGAGCCTGTGGTATGGAAAGAGGACTTCAATGGCCTGATGTCTGTCTTGGAGGAGAATGAGATGAAGCCCAACACAAAACACTTTCTGGTTCCCATGTTTGTTTACAGGTAAGTAGATACATTAATAAAAAAACTCATGACCAGGTACAAAAAGTTAATTACCAGTTCCCATCACTTGGTGCCTGATGATGGGTGCGTGTCATGGCTGCACATGGTCATAGGTAAAATACACATTGAGCATTTTTTTACACCCGCGCACGTAGTGCAAAACAGACATTTACTAAACGATGTCATAATGGCTCCAACTGACTTTTAACAAATCCATCTCTTCCTCTTTCCAAGCAGAGGTCAGTTCCCTCCCCATCCATCGGGCCTCTGGCATCTGCTTGCAGGACGGAGGCCACTATACATTCACCTTGCCCTGGGCTCTCACCACAGGAGGGGCATTTATAGTGTGAGGAGTGAGCTGGCGGGAAAGTGGGAAATTCCCTGGGGAGGTAGAGACAAAGTTGGTTAGGCAGAGTCAACAGTGGGTAAGTAGAGCATACATAGGCAAGCAGGCTCAGCAGTGGGTAGGTAGAGCAGACATCGTCAGACAAGTAGAGTCAGCAGTGGGTAGGTAGAGCAGACATAGTCAGGCAGAGTCAGCAGTGGGTAGGTAGAGCAGACATAGTCGGTCAGGCAGAGTCAGCAATGGGTAGGTAGAGCAGACAAAGTCGGTCAGGCAGAGCCAGCAGTGGGTAGGTAGAGCAGACATAGTCGGTCAGGCAGAGTCAGCAGTGGGTAGGTAGAGCAGACATAGTCGGTCAGGCAGAGTCAGCAATGGGTAGGTAGAGCAGACATAGTCGGTCAGGCAGAGTTGGCAGTGGGTAGGTAGAGCAGACATAGTCGGTCAGGCAGAGTTGGCAGTGGGTAGGTAGAGCAGACATAGTCGGTCAGGCAGAGTCAGCAGTGGGTAGGTAGAGCAGACATAGTCGGTCAGGCAGAGCCAGCAGTGGGTAGGTAGAGCAGACATAGTCGGTCAGGCAGAGTCAGCAGTGGGTAGGTAGAGGAGACATAGGCAGGCAGAGTCAGCAGTGGGTAGGTAGAGCAGACATAGTCGGTCAGGCAGAGTTGGCAGTGGGTAGGTAGAGCAGACATAGTCGGTCAGGCAGAGTCAGCAGTGGGTAGGTAGAGCAGACATAGTCGGTCAGGCAGAGTCAGCAGTGTGTAGGTAGAGCAGACATAGTTGGGCAGGCAGAGTCAGCAGTGGGGCGGATGTGCGGACATAGTCAAGCAGACAGGCTCAGCAGTGAGTATGTAGAGAAGACATAGTCAGGCAGGCACAGTCGGCAGCAGGTAGCTAGATCAGACGTAGTTGGGGAGGTAGAGTCGGCAGTAGGTAGGTAGATCTGACATAGTCAGGCAGACAGGCTCAGCAGTAGGTAGGTAGATCCGACATAGTTGGGCAGGCAGGGTTGCCAACAGACAGGTAAGAGTTTGCAACAGGCAGGATAACACCTTCCAGGAGCTGATTAGCACACACATGGTCAGCGGCATGCTTCTAATTTTAAAAAGCCCGCTCCCAATTGTCTGGTCACACATTGTATTTGTCACTACATAAGATGCACTTTCATTTCCCCAGAAAGTTGGTTGTACCGCGTCCTATGGTGCGAATGTAAAAACCCTGTGAAAAAAGAAGACTTAAATAACCGTAATTTCCGCGCTTCTGGCTGGGCTGTCACAGCCACCGGGAAGCCAGAAGATGGAGGAGGCAATGGGAATGGGAATGGGTGGGAATGGAGAGGGCAGGGTCGGCATGTGCCAGCTATGTGAGTTTATTTCTTTTTTCTTCTCCCTAGGTGGAATGGAGAGGGGAAAGCCACACTGCCTATGGGAATGGGAGGGAGGAATGCCACATAGCCTATGGGAATGGGAGGCAGGAATGCCACATAGCCTATGGGTAATGGCATGGGGGGATTGCCACACTGCCTATGGGGAATGGAGGGGGGAATGCCACACAGCCTATGAGAATGGGAGAGGGGGATGCCACACTGCCTATGGGAATGGGAGGGGGGAAATGCCACACTGGCTATATGGGAAATGGGAGAGGGATGCCACACTGCCTATGGGAATGGGAGGGGGGAATGCCACACTGCCTATATGGGTAATGGGAGGGGGGAATGCCACACTGGCTATATGGGAAATGGGAGAGGGATGCCACACTGCCTATGGGGAATGGGAGGGGGTAATGCCACACTGCCTATATGGGAAATGGGAGGAGGAACGCCACACTGCCTATGGGAATGAGAGGGGGTAATGCCACACTGCCTATGGGAATGGGAGGGGGTAATGCCACACTGCCTATGGAAATGGGAGGGGGTAATGCTGCACTGCCTATATGGGGAATAGGAGGGGGGAATTGCCGCACTGCCTATATGGGGAATGCGAGGGGGAATGCCACACTGCCTATATGGGGAATGGGAGGGGGGAATGCCACACTGCCTATGGGAATGGGAGGGGGGAATGTCACACTGCCTATATGGGGAATGAGAGGGGGTAATGCCCCACTGCCTATTGGGAATGGGATGGGGGAATGCCAGACTGCCTATATGGGGAATGGGAGGGGGAATGTCACACTGCCTATATGGGGAATGGGAGGGGGAATGCCACACTGCCTATATGGGGAATGGGAGGGGGGAATGCCACACTGCCTATATGGGGAATGGGAGGGGGGAATGCCACACTGCCTATATGGGGAATGGGAGGGGGGAATGCCACACTGCCTATATGGGGAATGGGAGGGGGGAATGCCACACTGCCTATATGGGGAATGGGAGGGGGAATGTCACACTGCCTATATGGGGAATGGGAGGGGGGAATGCCACACTGCCTATATGAGGAATGGGAGGGGGGAATGCCACACTGCCTATATGGGGAATAGGAGGGGGGAATGCCACACTGCCTATATGGGGAATGGGAGGGGGGAATGCCACACTGCCTATATGGGGAATGGGAGGGGGGAATGTCACACTGCCTATATGGGGAATGGGAGGGGGATGTCACACTGTCTATATGGGGAATGGGAGGGGGAATGTCACACTGCCTATATGGGGAATGGGAGGGGGGAATGTCACACTGCCTATATGGGGAATGGGAGGGGGATGTCACACTGTCTATATGGGGAATGGGAGGGGGAATGCCACACTGCCTATATGGGGAATGGGAGGGGGGAATGCCACACTGCCTATATGGGGAATGGGAGGGGGGAATGCCACACTGCCTATATGGGGAATGGGAGGGGGGAATGCCACACTGCCTATATGGGGAATGGGAGGGGGAATGCCACACTGCCTATATGGGGAATGGGAGGGGGGCATGCCACACTGCCTGTAATTGGGGGATTCTGCAGATTGCCTATCATTTGGTTCTGAATATTTCTTTTCTAATTTTTCTCCTCCAAGTGCGTCTTTTAGTTAGGTCCATTTTATAGGGCAGAAAATAGGTTATACACATTTGTGTTGTTTCCTTTGTGGAGCAATAATCGATAATTCTTTTTTCAGTGCTAAAACAAAACTTCAAGAGCAAGAACTAAACGATGTGAAAACCTTTTTTAATAACTGCGTCAAGATGACAGGTAAGTAACAATCTAATCAATGGGTAATGGGAGCAGATTCGGGTTCAGGTTCAAGTTCGGAACCCGAACCGGTATTTGGTTCAGATTTCGGCCCAACTTGCGGAACCCGAACTCCCACCAGTTCGCGCAACACCAATTATTGACATTAATGGTCAATGTTGCTGATTGTCGTCTAAATTCTTTTTCTCTTCAGGAGTCTTTCCCATCATCATTATCACCAATAAAACCAGCGGTGATTATGTTGATGCTGAGAAAAAGTTCTTGGGAATGGGAGCCGAGCAGGTGATCTCCATAGAGAACTACACGAAGGAGAATCAAATTAAAACTTTGGGCAAAACCACCAACATCCTGATGATCATAGACTGGGCCCTAAAAAACGTCACCTACCGCCTGGAGCAGCCGCGCGACCCCACTAAGGATCGTATAGAGAGGAAGAGGTTCCTGCTCAATTACATTCACGAAGCATCCCTCGAATATGAGAAGGAGAAAAAAGAGAAAGAAGAGAGTATGAGGAGAGAAGAGGAGAGGAGAAACCGTTCATGGATCCAAAGGTTAATCAGGTCAATCAGGAATTTATTTGGAGACCCCACATTTTAGGGTCCACCACCATATCATTACACGTGTATCTTCTTCCAAATCAACCTATGTTTCTAATCAGTTAGGGACTTATTCATTCAAATGTGGTAAATCTTGTTGCAGTGAAGGCCTAGTGTTGGTTAAACCGGACCTTCACCCTGAATAAGAGGCTATCTTGTTTGTTTCCGGTACATACAGCTTGCTCACATTAATCCGGACCCTCACCATGAATAAGAGCCTATCTTGTATGTGTTCCCTGCCCTGTACATACAGATTGCCCACATTAATCCAGACCTTCACCCTGAATAAGAGCCTATCTTGTTTTTTTCTCCCCCTGTATATATAGATTGCTCACATTAATCCAGACCCTTATCCTGAATAAGGGCCTATCTTGTATGTCCCCCTTGTACATACAGATTGCTCACATGAATCCTGATCCTCACCCTGAATTAGAGCCTATCTTGTATGTTTCCACCCCCGTACATACAGATTGCCCACATTAATCCGGACCCTCCCCCTGAATAAGAGCCTATCTTGTATGCCCCCCCCCCCCCTGTACATACAGATTGCTCACATTAATCTGGAACCTCACCCTGAAGTAGAGCCTATCTTGTATGTTCCCCCCGTACATATAAACATATTAATCTAGTCTATTCACCAATTAAAGAATAATTTGATAATTTAATCACCTGTATATATTATTAGGCATCCAAAGGGGAACCACTGATGTGTATCACAATACCAATCAAAAAATAAATAAAATCACAAATCTATCAGAAAAAACATCACCAGAAATAAAGCCAAGGTATCATGAAAATAACATGTGTGAAGTCTCCCCACCGCCTAATGCACCACACATTCCATGGGCACATCACCCACTTCATCAGGCTAGTGATGTTTTTTTGTGAATTTATGTATAAGTTGAGACTACCTCCTTACATGCTTTTTTTTGTTCCTGGGGGGGGGGATGCCACACTGCCTATATGGGGAATAGGAGAGGGGAATGCCACACTGCCTATATGGGGAATGGGAGAGGGGAATGCCACACTGCCTATATGGGGAATGGGAGGGGGAATGCCACACTGCCTATATGGGGAATGGGAGGGGGAATGCCACACTGCCTATATGGGGAATGGGAGAGGGGAATGCCACACTGCCTATATGGGGAATGGGAGGGGATGCCACACTGCCTATATGGGGAATGGGAGGGGGAATGCCACACTGCCTATATGGGGAACGGGAGGGGGGATGTCACACTGCCTATATGGGGAATGGGAGGGGGAATGCCACACTGCCTATATGGGGAATGGGAGAGGGGAATGCCACACTGCCTATATGGGGAATGGGAGAGGGGAATGCCACACTGCCTATATGGGGAATGGGAGGGGGGATGCCACACTGCCTATATGGGGAATGGGAGTGGATGCCACACTGCCTATATGGGGAATGGGAGGGGGGAATGCTACACTGCCTATATGGGGAATGGGAGAGGGGAATGCCACACTGCCTATATGGGGAATGGGAGGGGGGAATGCCACACTGCCTATATGGGGAATGGGAGAGGGGAATGCCACACTGCCTATATGGGGAATGGGAGGGGATGCCACACTGCCTATATGGGGAATGGGAGAGGGGAATGCCACACTGCCTATATGGGGAATGGGAGGGGGGATGTCACACTGCCTATATGGGGAATGGGAGGGGATGCCACACTGCCTATATGGGGAATGGGAGGGGGGAATGCCACACTGCCTATATGGGGAATGGGAGGGGGGATGCCACACTGCCTATATGGGGAATGGGAGGGGATGCCACACTGCCTATATGGGGAATGGGAGGGGATGCCACACTGCCTATATGGGGAATGGGAGGGGGGAATGCCACACTGCCTATATGGGGAATGGGAGGGGGGATGCCACACTGCCTATATGGGGAATGGGAGGGGATGCCACACTGCCTATATGGGGAATAGGAGAGGGGAATGCCACACTGCCTATATGGGGAATGGGAGAGGGGAATGCCACACTGCCTATATGGGGAATGGGAGGGGGGAATGCCACACTGCCTATATGGGGAATGGGAGGGGGAATGCCACACTGCCTATATGGGGAATGGGAGGGGGGATGCCACACTGCCTATATGGGGAATAGGAGAGGGGAATGCCACACTGCCTATATGGGGAATGGGAGGGGGAATGCCACACTGCCTATATGGGGAATGGGAGAGGGGAATGCCACACTGCCTATATGGGGAATGGGAGGGGGAATGCCACACTGCCTATATGGGGAATAGGAGGGGGGATTCCACACTGTCTATATGGGGAATGGGAGGGGGGATGTCACACTGCCTATATGGGGAATGGGAGGGGGGATGTCACACTGCCTATATGGGGAATGGGAGGGGGGATGCCACACTGCCTATATGGGGAATGGGAGGGGGAATGCCACACTGCCTATATGGGGAATGGGAGGGGGGATGTCACACTGCCTATATGGAGAATGGGAGGGGGAATGCCACACTGCCTATATGGGGAATGGGAGGGGGGATGCCACACTGCCTATATGGGGAATGGGAGGGGGAATGCCACACTGCCTATATGGGGAATGGGAGGGGGGATGCCACACTGCCTATATGGGGAATGGGAGGGGGGAATGCCACACTGCCTATATGGGGAATGGGAGGGGGGAATGCCACACTGCCTATATGGGGAATGGGAGGGGGAATGTCACACTGCCTATATGGGGAATGGGAGGGGGGAATGCCACACTGCCTATATGGGGAATGGGAGGGGGGAATGCCACACTGTCTATATGGAGAATGGGAGGGGGGAATGCCACACTGCCTATATGGGGAATGGGAGGGGGGAATGCCACACTGCCTATATGGGGAATGGGAGGGGGGAATGCCACACTGCCTATATGGGGAATGGGAGGGGGAATGTCACACTGCCTATATGGGGAATGGGAGGGGGGAATGCCACACTGCCTATATGGGGAATGGGAGGGGGAATGCCACACTGTCTATATGGAGAATGGGAGGGGGAATGCCACACTGCCTATATGGGGAATGGGAGAGGGGAATGCCACACTGCCTATATGGGGAATGGGAGGGGGGATGCCACACTGTCTATATAGGGAATGGGAAGGGGGAATGCCACACTGTCTATATGGGGAATGGGAGGAGGGATGCCACACTGTCTATATGGAGAATGGGAGGGGGGAATGCCACACTGCCTATATGGGGAATTGGAGGGGGGATTCCACACTGTCTATATAGGGAATGGGAGGGGGAATGCCACACTGCCTATATGGGGAATTGGAGGGGGGATTCCACACTGTCTATATAGGGAATGGGAGGGGGAATGCCACACTGCCTATATGGGGAATGGGAGGGGGGAATGCCACACTGCCTATATGGGGAATGGGAGGGGGAATGTCACACTGCCTATATGGGGAATGGGAGGGGGGAATGCCACACTGCCTATATGGGGAATGGGAGGGGGAATGCCACACTGTCTATATGGAGAATGGGAGGGGGAATGCCACACTGCCTATATGGGGAATGGGAGAGGGGAATGCCACACTGCCTATATGGGGAATGGGAGGGGGGATGCCACACTGTCTATATAGGGAATGGGAAGGGGGAATGCCACACTGTCTATATGGGGAATGGGAGGAGGGATGCCACACTGTCTATATGGAGAATGGGAGGGGGGAATGCCACACTGCCTATATGGGGAATTGGAGGGGGGATTCCACACTGTCTATATAGGGAATGGGAGGGGGAATGCCACACTGCCTATATGGGGAATGGGAGGAGGGATGCCACACTGTCTATATGGAGAATGGGAGGGGGGAATGCCACACTGCCTATATGGGGAATTGGAGGGGGGATTCCACACTGTCTATATAGGGAATGGGAGGGGGAATGTCACACTGCCTATATGGGGAATGGGAGGGGGGAATGCCACACTGCCTATATGGGGAATAGGAAGGGGGATTCCACACTGTCTATATAGGGAATGGGAGGGGAGAATGCCACACTGCCTATATGGAGAATGGGAGGGGGAATGCCACACTGCCTATATGGGGAATTGGAGGGGGGATTCCACACTGTCTATATAGGGAATGGGAGGGGGAATGTCACACTGCCTATATGGGGAATGGGAGGGGGGAATGCCACACTGCCTATATGGGGAATAGGAAGGGGGATTCCACACTGTCTATATAGGGAATGGGAGGGGAGAATGCCACACTGCCTATATGGGGAATGGGAGGGGGAATGCCACACTGCCTATATGGGGAATGGGAGGGGGGAATGTCACACTGCCTATATGGGAAATGGGAGGGGGAATGTCACACTGCCTATATGGAGAATGGGAGGGGGAATGCCACACTGCCTATATGGGGAATGGGAGGGGGAATGTCACACTGCCTATATGGAGAATGGGAGGGGGAATGCCACACTGCCTATATGGGGAATGGGAGGGGGAATGCTACACTGCCTATATGGAGAATGGGAGGGGGAATGCCACACTGCCTATATGGGGAATGGGAGGGGGAATGTCACACTGCCTATATGGAGAATGGGAGGGGGAATGTCACACTGCCTATATGGGGAATAGGAGGGGGATTCCACACTGCCTATATGGGGAATGGGAGGAGTATGCCACACTGCCTATATGGGGAATGGGAGGAGTATGCCACACTGCCTATATGGGGAATGGGAGGGGGAATGTCACACTGCCTATATGGAGAATGGGAGGGGGGAACGCCACACTGCCTATATGGGGAATGGGAGGGGGGAATGCCTCACTGCCTATATGGGGAATGGGAGGGGGAATGTCACACTGCCTATATGGAGAATGGGAGGGGGAATGCCACACTGCCTATATGGGGAATAGGAGGGGGATTCCACACTGCCTATATGGGGAATGGGAGGAGTATGCCACACTGCCTATATGGGGAATGGGAGGGGGAATGTTACACTGCCTATATGGAGAATGGGAGGGGGAATGCCACACTGCCTATATGGGAAATGGGAGGGGGAATGTCACACTGCCTATATGGGGAATGGGAGGGGGGAATGCCTCACTGCCTATATGGGGAATGGGAGGGGGAATGCCACACTGCCTATATGGGAAATGGGAGGGGGGAATGTCACACTGCCTATATGGAGAATGGGAGGGGGAATGCCACACTGCCTATATGGAGAATGGGAGGGGGAATGCCACACTGCCTATATGGGGAATGGGAGGGGGAATGCCACACTGCCTATATGGGGAATGGGAGGGGGAATGCCACACTGCCTATATGGGGAATGGGAGGGGGGAATGTCACACTGCCTATATGGGGAATGGGAGGGGGAATGCCACACTGCCTATATGGGGAATGGGAGGGGGAATGCCACACTGTCTATATGGGGAATGGGAGGGGGAATGCCACACTGCCTGTAATTGGGGATTCTGCAGATTACCTATCATTTGTTTCCAAACATTTTTTTTTCTAATTTTTCTCCTCCAAATGCGTCTTATAGTCAGGTCCATTTTACAGGGCAGAAAATCTGGTATATACATTTGTGTTGTTTCCTTTGTGGAGCAATAATCGATCTTCATTTTTTTTCAGTGCTAAAACAAAACTTCAAGAGCAAGAACTAGCTAGCGCTTGTACGCTATGGCTGCAATGTGGGCGGGGGATGCCTCTGGTGGTGCTGCTCACCTCCCTTCGGCACTGCTCGGCTGCTGATGGCTTAGCCACCAAAGGGAGCCGAGTGACAGCAAGCGTGCTGATTGGCTGATCACAGCACAATCACTCTCATCCGAGTCTGTGCCGTTGGTGCGGAAAGAAGGTGATTGAAACGGGGCAGTCTGGGGGGGGGGGGGGGTACACACAGCCGCGCATCCCAATTGCCCAAAGGAACAACACACTCCACCTCTGAGATATAAAAGCCTGAAGCCCGGCCTATAAACCATTACTCCCGGCTGGCACCCGGGACAGAAGGAGGGGGGGACCTGTGTCCTCCTGTGACCCAGATGGCAGTAGTGATGTCAGATTTGACAGTGCTGCCACCTAAATAAGACATCGGGGAGCCCAGAAGAGCCCGAGAAGATTGAACTGAGATCCGGTGAGGGACACTCGTGCGGTCAGGAGGAGGAGGGAACCTGCTGGGGGAAAGAAGATATGTGGTCAGATTTAAAGTATTAAAATGTATTTGTGTATGTTGTGCTTTTTACCTTTACTGGGGGAACACCTATTTTAGTTCACAGGGTCACCTTCCCGGCACTGGCAGGTGATATTGTGATACCCCAACCGCTGGGGCTGACTGATCATAGGAAGACCCGGGACAATGGGCGGCAGTGCTCTAGGCTCAGTTGGGCAGCTACTTTTAACACCCTCATTCAATCCCTGCGCCCTTAGGGCCTTATTTATCAAGGGCTAGCGCCAGGTAGCGATTGGTGAGCGCCAGGTAGCGCCAGCTATCGGCGGCTACCGACTCAAGTACGCCCGGCGGCGGTCACAATGACGCATTTATCACGCTAAATGAGGCTAGCGCCGGCGAGAGCGTCGACTAGCGCGGGATTCATCATGTAGCCGCCTGGAACGAACAGCGCCGCTGCTATTCCCATCACAGCGCCAGGTATGACCTGTCGCTCCCTGGCGTTGTCCAATGCATTTCAATGGAGCAATCTTTAATTAATCATAATTAATTGCTCTTAATTTTTTTTTTTTTTTCTTCTGCAATGTTAGGTTTTTTTTATAAGTTAAAAAAAAAAAAAATTGTGCAGAATTGATATTACAGGTCTGATATTATTGTATTCATATTACAAAATGTTTCTAAAAAACTTGTTTAATGTTACAATCCAAAAATATGGTTGTTTAGGGGTTAAAAACTATTTTACACCCATCGCTGCCAGCGCTCTGGGGTTTAAACAAGGAATTATCAGCGCGAAAAAATTCGGAGCGTGATTTGTTAATGAATCTGCAGCAAGCCGTTCGCTCTGGCCATTCGCTGTCAGGCGCACCCATACAACGCTGAACCTGTGAAACAGCGACCCCTAACCCCGTATTCAACATTACCGCACACCGACTGAGTCGCTGTCAACAAGCTAACGCCGGCCAAGCACAGCGAATACTAGCTGGCGCTGTGAAAATCACGCTACAGTCGCTCATCTGTCGCTACCTGGCGCTATTACTGAATCGGCCTCCCCGTCTCTCTTTTTGCTCATTGTACCCAGCCCCACTGGAACCCCAGCTCCCAATGATATAGCCTGGACATCATGGTTGGGGGGGGGGGCTCAGCAAGGATGTCTCAGGCCAGCCAGGGGCTGGTAAAATCCAGGGCTGATTTTTGACCCCAGTCCACCACTGCCCAACCGATTACCCATATCCCCAATTTTGGGGTGCAGAAGGGACCGAAGGGCATACGGACTGGTATACTGGCACCGATCCCTAACAGCTGGATCACTGTTGTAACATATTTCATTGAAAAAATACTCAATTGTCGGCCAGTCAGTCCATCTATGAGCACTAAATTACCAGCCCTTAAAGCTGTCCTTGACTCTGAATAAGAGTCTATCTTTTATGTTTTCCACACCCTGTACATACAGATTGCTCACATTAAAAATCATGCTACCTGCATCTACTGTATGTTATGAGCCTTCAAACATCCAAGATGGCGGCTCACGGAACGTCAGGCAGCCTGCAAACAGGAAGTTCCTTCTGACTGTATTGCTCTGCATTCTGGGATTGATGACCTTTTCCTGGCCCCAGCTTTGCTCTGTCTGAGCAAAGCACAGCTATAACCCACCCCCCTGGCAGCACCCGTATTTTAAAGTCCTGAACAGAGTTGCAGTCCAGCGGGGGAAAGAATAATAAGTAAGTGACTAAAAACGTAAAATATATTAACTTTAGATGCTGTTTTTTTTTAAGGATTTGGGTTTTTCAATAAACTTATGGTGAAGGTCCGGTTTAAGCCTGGTGCCTGGCTAGATGGTTCTAGGTAGGAGGGGGTAACCATTTTTTTTTTAATTTATAATATTTGTAAAAAAGAAAAAGAAATCCCACCGGTCATTTTTGTTTAAAAAAACCATCCCAACATTTGTATCTTTATTCAATGAAATATGTTACAACTCGAATACAGTGATTCCATAAACTGTCACACGAGTTGTAAGATCTTGCATGGAAGTGAGAATTCTCTCCCAGCTTTCTCGCATGCTTCTGGCAAGTGCGAGATTGTCATCACTGATCTTGGAACGGGACCCAGGAATATCTCAACCCCAGCTGAATCAAAACGGTATAAAAGTGTGAGAAGCTGGGTGTGATCGGTGGAAGCCGGGGTGGGGGCTGGGGCACTCCGATCCCCTGCTGCTGCCTGGCTTCCACTGATCATTTCCATCTGTCAGCTACGCAGCCGGCCTCCTCCGCTCCCACCGTGCGGTGTGTTTTCCAGAGGTGAGTGATTCTCAAAGATTAGATTCGGATGGACCCGAATTTCTTGGAGAACTGTCTGAATCAAATTTTTAGGAAGTTCATCTCTAATGGTGACGCTGCATGTGTTGACGCATGGCCATGGTGCCAACATTAGGACCCTGGCCACGCTTCACCTTCTGCCTACACATCTTGCATGTGGCCATGTTAACCTCCAAGCGGATGCTTGATGAAAAACTGCCACACCGCAGAGTAGCTGATTTTCCCACCAACAGTTGCCACTAATTCACTGCTACTGCTGCCGACTCCAGGAACCCATGTTCCAATACCTCCCGGGAAGGTAGCCTGCCATGCAGCAGGTGGCCTACCCCGGCTGTCCAGTTCTGCCAGACTTTCCAATTCTGCCACCGTGCTGACTGCCAACCATGCTACCACCTTGCTGCCTCAGCTGCTGACTCACGGGCAACTTGCAACCCTCTTCTCCTGATGATGATGAATCCCCTTCTGCACAAGGCTTCCAAGTGCGATCGGCTTCATCATCATTGAGTTGTGTCTGCATGTCACTGATGTCCTTCTCGGGTTCCTTAACAGTGTCTGCTGCAGGAGCCGGAATGCTGTCAACACCACCTCCCACACCACTCTCCCCATCACTACTTGGCCGCCTAGTGGAGGAAGCGGCGGATGTCTCCTCCACTTCTTGGCTGGGCAGTAGCTGCTGATTGTCCTCTATCAAATGGTCCTCACTGAATAGTGGAGCTGAACCCAAAGCATAAGATATGTTGCTTGGGGAGGGACCAGCATAGGACAGAGGCAATGGAAGGACAGGGACTGCTCCCGAGCCATGCCAACTGAGGGTAGTGTCCGAGGAAGCCACCGACAGTTGTGGGTATCAGATGTCACTTGTGGATGAAGTGGAGTACTGTGTTAACCAATCGATGATGGTAGATGCGTTGCAGGTCGAGACACGACCGCTAGCTGATACCAGGAGATCAGGCCTCTCACTGCGACTTCTGCTGCCACTTGCCCCTAGTCTGCTGCAACCTCTGCCTGATGAATTTAGGCCTCTGCCACTCCTCTCTGCACATCCTGGCACTTCTTTGCCTGACATATTTACTGCGTGTATGAGGGAAAAACAATACACTACACTACACCTAAAAGGAGCATTTTTGTAACAGCAGCATGTGTGTAGTTGTGTGTGTGGCCTTTTAGATGAACTAAGTTTTCAAGAACTGGGCATAAAACCAAATGCAAAGACTCTCAGATGCCTTTAAATGGGATGCCCCCAATGAGGGCCAGTTAAATGCACTTCAGCAAGCTTTAAAACAACATTTTTGTACAAAGGCAAGAGGTGGATACTTTTGGCCAGGTGTGTGGCTTTGTGTGGTCTTTTGCACTAATTAAGTTTTGAAGACCTGTGCATGAAACCAAATGCAAAAAATCTCAGATGCCCTTAAACAGGATGCCCCCCGGTGAGGGCCCGTTAAATGCACTACAGCAAGCTTTAACTCACTAATTAAGCTTTCAAGACCTGGGCATAAAACCAAATACAAAAACTCTCAGATGCCCTTGAATGGGATGCCCCCAGTGAGGGCCAGTTAAATGCACTTCAGCAAGCTTTAAAACACTAATTAAGCTTTCAAGATCTGGGCATAAAACTAAATGCAAACACACTGTACACTGTCACTCTTTCTGTCTCTCTCTCTGCCAGTCTCTTTCTCTGCCTGTCTCTCCCTGTCCCTCCCTGTCTCTTCCTCACTCTGTCCCGTTCTCGCCGCAATACACAGCTGAAATGAGTGTCCGCAAGATAGCCACCACTTATATAGGGTTGTGACATCTCCGGGGGGGCTGGCTGCTAATAGGCTGCATGTGATGCCTTCCCAGGATTCTTTGCCCCATGGGACATGTCATGACATGTGGGCCCGGGGGCATAACATGGGCCCCAAAGTAAAGACTTAGCCCCCCATAACCTAGAATGGCCTGAGATGGGCCCCAAAGTAAAACTTGCCTTTGTGTGGCCCTCACCCCAACAGCGGCCATAGCAGCAGTGTTCTGTGTATATCGGCCTCACTTACCTCTTCTCGTAGATTTTTGTGTACAGACTTGGTGTACAGTTACCAATACCAATAGGTTGCTGGTAGTGAAAACTTCTTCCATAAAACACACATTTACTACTTGCAATCTGTTGCTATTAGCAACCGTGCACCAAGATCTGCAAGAAGAGATAAGCGAGCTCTGTACACACAGAACACTGCTGCTATGGCTGCTGCTGAGGTGAGGGAGCTCACTCAACCTTAGGCATGCCCAGCAGCAGTGTTCTTTACAGGGCTATACCTATGCAGCACTAATTGAATCAGAGAGCCTGCGTATGTGCCGGTTTTGGTCCACTTTAAAAAATGTGTAGCCCCGAGAAAATGTGTAGTAGAGCTTTACCTGATTTGGGATACCCCAATGTGTGAAATCCCCTCGATGGCTGTAAAACTTACCTTTCCGGTGATCACACTGCACATGCACGGGCTGGCATTCCTCCAGCTGTTTTGCACTGTTGTGCCAGTCCCGAGTGGCTTAAAAGTGGGTCGAAAGCAATGTAACAGCTCACCCCTGCGAGTATCCTGATTTGGGATGCCCCACTATTTGAAACTTCCACATTTTTCATTATATTCAGCTCCTGTGGCATATATGGGGGGGGGGGGGGGTACATCCTTAGCACCCCTCCATTTAGCAGTGCACCTGTAATGAGGCCATGTGAGGCAACCACCTCAGGCAGCAATGCAGAGGGGCAATGTTCTTTTTTTACCATCTTATTAGTGGTTTAGCAGAGAGCAATCATTTTTTTTACATTCAATAATTGGTGGCTCATTGTCTGTGGCCCGCCCCCTACCCTGTCCAATAAGTCTGTGCTGCTCCCATCATAGGAAGGAGACAGTTAGTACACCCCTCCACCAGGCATATCTGAATGACTGGTAGGAGGTGTGCGCATCCAGTGAGTGGCCCAGGGGAGGGGGCCCGGCAAAATATTTATTCACTGCAGCTTTGATTGCCTTTGTACACATGGAAATCAATATTGTTTTGAAGACAGCCCGCGCCCATGCGCCATGGCAGTGTAGATCGAGGTGAAGGACTGGGTGACCTAGGAGGTTTCACATTTAGGGGAATCCGCCATCAGGATGCCAACTAATGTATTTTATAGAGCAAGAAGAGAGAAGAGAATCCTCTTAACTTTTGAATTAATGCAGGAGATCCCCTATAAAAGAATGTTATTTTACTGTGGTTATAGTATATTACTTTTATAGTGGTTAATATATATGTAAAGCCAGAACTTCCTTTATTAAAATTGAATTGAGACATGAGTAGTTCGCTTTGCTGAGGAATACACCATTTTTGTTGCTGTGTTTTGAGTTTGCTTTGCTGAAGGACACAGAACAGCTAATCTGCTGAGAAAATATGCAGAAAATACAATTCTGTGATTACTCACCTGTAGAATTGGTATTATGAGTATACAGCACGTCCTGCTCCAGAAGATTCCTTACACATGGGTTATACATCCACAGAGTGGCGCTGGACTGCAGAGACAGCGAAAAGTGGCTCCTCCCAGCCCCATATATACCAGGAACCTCCCACAAATTCCCCAGTATTGAAAAGCAGTTAGAATGAAGCCAGGAGAACTATAATAATCATAATTCAATGAACATCTGAACAATCACCATAAAGAGGTAACTAAGAATAATGATAACAAGGGTGGGGTGGAGCAGGACGTGCTGTATACATATAATACCAATTCTACAGGTGAGTAATCACAGAATTGTATTATTCTAAGTATACAGCATGTCCTGATCCAGAATATTCCTTACACATGGGATATCCAATAGCAGTGTCCGTAAGGTAGGGTGGGATCCCCAAAAAGTAACAGCGGGCAGTTTAAACCACTGCCGCCTGAAGAACTTTGCGGCCAAAAGCAGCGTCAGCTGAGGCCCTAACATCAACCTTGTAAAACTTGGAAAAAGTAAGAACAGAAGACCAAGTAGCGGCCTTGCAAACTTGTTCAACAGAAGCCTGGTGCTGAAAAGCCCAAGAGGCACCAAAAGCACGAGTGGAATGAGCAGTAAGGCGGAAGGGAGGATTCTTCCCTTTAGCAGAATAGGCCTGAATCACAGCCTGACGTATCCACTTGCTGATAGTAGATTTAGCTGGAGCCAGACCCTTCTTAGGTCCAGAAGGGAGAACAAAAAGAGCATCAGTCCTCCTGAAGGAATCCGTAGCCACCAAATAGAACTTCAAGTTCCTGACCACATCCAGAGAATGTAAGAGCCTCTCCTTAGAGTTACTAGGATTAGGACACAGAGAAGGCAAAACAATGTCCTGATTGAGATGAAAGGCAGACACAACCTTAGGTAGAAAGTCTGGCTTAAAGAGAAACACCACCTTGTCCTGGTGTCTCTCAACTCAGAAACACGCCTAACAGAGGTAATAGCCACCAAAAAGACAACCTTAAGTGTAAGAATAGACAAAGGGGCCCCTTGCAAGGGTTCAAAGGGGGACCCCTGCAAGGCAGATAAGACCAAGTTCAAGTCCCAGACAGGTAACATAGGCTTACGTGGGGGACGCACGTGAGTAACCCCCTGGAAAAATGTCTTGACCTGAGCAAAGGATCTTTGGAAGAAAATGGCCAAGGCAGAAACATGACCTTTAAGAGTACTGAGTTGAAGACCCAGATTCAAACCATGTTCCAGAATCCTAGGAATAGAAAACACATGACAGGGGAGTGACTTAGACTCGCACCAGTCAATGTAGGTACGCCAAACCCTATAGTAGATGGAAGAAGAGGACCTTTTCCTAGCCCTGATCATGGTGTTAACATCCGAGGCAGGCAGTCCTTTCTCCATCAAGATGGAGGCGTTAGCAACCAGGCCGTCAAAGCCAGCGTTTGTAAATTGGGATGGCGTAGCTGCACCTGAGTGAGCAGATCTGGAACCCTGGGCATGACGTACTGATCTACTGCCAGCTGCACGATGTCTGCGAGCCACACTCTTCTTGGCCAACAGGGGGCCACCAGAATGGCTGGCACCCCTTCCTGAGCTATCTTGCGCAGCACTCTGCCCAGCAGAGGAAACGGGGGAAACACATACAGGAGCTGAAAACTCTTCCAAGACATTGCCAACGCATCCATGACTAAGGCCAGAGGGTCCTGGGACAGAGAGACAAATACTGGAAGCTTGTGATTGTGACGGGACGCAAACAGATCCACATCTGGCTGACCCAAACGGTGACACAGGGAGCAAAACACCCTGTTGCTGAGGGACCATTCTCCCAGGCGAGAGGTCCCCCTGCTCAGAGAGTCCGCCTCCAGATTCTCCACCCCCGGAATGTACACTGCTGAGATGCAGGTAACATTGTCCTCCACCCAGGACAGAATCAGAGACACTTCCCTGAGGGCCCTTCTGCTCCGGGTCCCTCCCTGATGATTTATGTAGGCAGCTGCCGTCTAGTCGTCTGAGGAGACCTGAACAGCCCGACCCGGAAGGTGTGGGGTTAGGTGGGCGAGAAACAACCTGATCGCCCTCAACTCCTGAATGTTGATAGGGGTGTGGGCCTCCTGAGGGCCCCACTGACCATGGAATTGCAGCGACTTCCAGAAGCCCCCCCCAACCGGTCAGACTGGCATTCATGGTGACAGTCTCCCAGCAAGGGATCAGAAAGGATCTGCCCCCCAGCAGGTTCCTTGAGTCCAGCCACCACGATAGAGACCACCTGGCCAGAGGGGACAGAACAAACACCTGATCCAGGGACACAGGATCCCGATCCCAAACTGACAAGAGATGAAGCTGAAGAGGCCTCATGTGAAACTGAGCATATGGAACCGCCTCGAAGCAGGCCACCATCAGGCCCACCAGCTGTATTCCCTGCCTGATGGACGGATGAGGAAAAGACAGAAGGAGCTGAGCCTGCGCTTGAAGACTCTCCACCTTCTGCTGAGGAAGAAAGATCTTGACCTGAGATGTATTCAGAGTCATGCCCAGAAAGGACTTCACCATGGAAGGAGACAGGGAAGATTTAGTTGATCACCCAGCCGAGTGACTCCAGTGTGGACACCACCAACTGGGTATCCCGCTCTGCCTGCTGGAAGGACTGAGAAGTGATAAGAATGTCGTCCAAGTAGGGAAGAATGCGAAAGCCCTAAGATCTCAGCAGAGCCATCACTCCTGCCAGCACCTTGGTGAATACCCTGGGAGCCGAGGTGAGACCAAAGGGTAAGGCCACAAATTGGTAGTGCTGATCCTCCAGAGTGAACCTGAGGAATCTCTGATGACCTGGAAAGATAGGTACGTGAAGGTAAGCATCCTTGATGTCTACAGAGGTCATGAAGTCCCCTGGACGCAGAGAAGTCACAGCTGAGCACAGAGTCTCAATGCAAAAGTGTCTGAATCTGACAAATTTGTTGAGGCGTTTTAAATCCAGAATGGTTCTGAACCGTCTTTTTTGGGAACAGTGAAAAGATTGGAATAATAGACCTTGCCCCTTTCCCTTAAGGGCACTTGGCAGATGACCTTCAACTCTAGAAGGTTCTGGACAGCAAAGGACAGACACTGAGCTGACAGGGGGTTTTGAGCTACCCGGAATCTTGTAACTGGAGGACACTACCTCCTGAATCCACCGGTCTGAGACATGACGCCTCCAGACGTGAGCAAAGAGCCGAAGCTGTCTCCCCACCCGGATGGGTGAGGGCGCCCATCATGCCTGAGGGGGCTTGGGAGAGGACTTAGGCTTGGGACCCCAGGAGAGACCAGGGCGGCCACGTCCTCTGCCCCTGCCCCAAAAATCTCAGCGGGCCCCAGCAAAGGAAGCTCCCTGTCCAACTCTGGAACCATGGAAGGAAGGAAGAAAGGCACCCCGAAAGAATCGGGGCTGCCTTTTACGCTGAGATAACTTGCCTCCCTTAGCAAACAAGTCCAGACAGTCACCAAAGAGGCGCAGCCCCTTGAAGGGAAAACCAGTGAGAGCCCTCTTAGCAGCGTTGTCAGCTGCCCACTGGCGCAGCCAGACCGAGCGGTGTATAGCCACCAGTAAGGCAGATGCCCTGCCACACATTCTAATGATATCATCCAGGGCAGAAAGAACATAAGTAACAACACAACGCAGAAGAGCTCTATACTCTTCACTACCTGCATCGTCAGGGGCCCCATCTAAGACACTCCTGAGCAGGCTCTTGATAGCAACAACTGTAATAGCAGAGGCAAAAGCACACAGGCAAAAGCATGGCAAGCCAGCTGATCCATGCGCCTGTCCTCCCCATCCCGCAGGATAGTAGAGTCAGGGGAATGCATGACGGAGGTGTTGGACAACCCCGAAACCGGTGCATCCACTTCGGGAGGACATGACCAACGTTTAACCACCTCAGCGGGAAAGGGATACCTCTTATCCTAACTCTTTGGTACCCTGGGAAGCCTGCTAGGCCGTTCCCACTCTTTGAGCACCAGATTATTAAAATGAGTTTGTTCAGGAAACTCCAAGCGTGGTTTAACAGAATGAAACAGCTCCCCCTGCTGCCGCGGAGCCACGGCAGGAGGAGAGATACAGAGCACTTCAAAAATGTGAGCTAGAAGTATGTCAGTATCATCTGAAGCATATGGGTCAGACCCAGACTCAGCATAACCCCTAGGCTGATCTTCAGATGATTCTGAATCAGAGAATAATTCCCCTTTTTCTAGGGGGGTATATCCAGTAATATCAAAAAACTCCTCAGCTTCCATAGGAAAAAGAGTAACACCAGGTGCCAGATGCCGCCGCTTAGCAGGAGCCTTACACGGACCAGACCCAGCAATATGCCTCTCAATGCTGGCTACCCGGGCAGCCAAATCAGGTTGAGACTCCCCACTGGTATGCACCTCACTGGGAGTCAGGTGTAAGCGTGGGGGGGTAGGCGAAGCCCGAGGGGGTGCAGCACTAGGCCCAGCCGCAGGTAGACCAGACTGCAGGGCAAGTACCTGCTGGGTGCAGGGTACACACACACCCCAACATCACTTATAGGGGTTACGCCACACACAGCCGGGCTTGTCCCGAAGGAACCCCGAGTACATTATCCTGAGAGGCCTCCATATGGTGATTATCACGGCACAACAGGCCAATAGGGATTGACGCTAATAATAGCAACCCGGGATGCCCCAATAACCCGCTAGGGAAGTGGGAGTAATGGTATGTAATAGCCCTCCAATAAGAGATTACACTAATAAGAGGGGATAGGACCAGGAGAAACCACAAAAGTTTGACCCGCCTGCAAGACATAAGCAAAAGATCCCATAAGCAAATAGCAATACAGCGAAATAAACAAAAAAAGAAACAGCCCGCAGGGGCACTTACGGACCGCGATAGTGAGACGCCAGACACACGCAGCAAGAGAACTAAAATGGCGCCTGCATATTCCTTGAGGGGCGAGCCGCGGAGACAGTGATGCAGAACGCGTCAGCCGCAAGGTCCGCCCCCCCAAAGAGCGCAAAAACGCGCCCACATGACAAGGCCAGCCACTGATGGCGCAGCAGCGCCTGAGGCGATATCGCTGCCGACCCCAGAGCGGACTACAAGCGTGCGGCGGCGGCAAAAGAAACCAGTGCAACCAATTTAAAAGGGATCATCACATAAATCATCATAGTCAAGACATGCACCCCCCCCCCCCCCCGAGATCTACCAGGGAGAGCGAAGGGGAAGCGACGGCCAGCCCAAAAGGAGCCAACTGCGGAGACAGGGAGCGAGGGGCATACAGACCCGGGAGGGGCATCCCATAAGGCTCACCATGGGCCTGTACCGCCTACCCTTTGGTGGGTGACTGCGGTTGGAGCAGCGCTCCTTAGCACCTGACAGCGGTGCTGCCTACCTTCACCCGAACCAGAGCAGCCTAAGCTGGGAGGCAGTAAAAGGAAACGGGTTGGAATGGTCCTACAGGGCCGCAGGCTAATAAGCCCCGCTCACCTGCGAGTAGAGAGAGCCATCTTCTAGTCATCGCAGCCAGGACTGCAGAGAAGAACTGGGGAATTTGTGGGAGGTCCCTGGAATATATGGGGCCGGGAGGAGCCACTTTTTGCTGTCTCTGCAGTCCAGCCCCATCTTGTGGATGTATAACCCATGTGTAAGGAATCTTCTGGAGCAGGACGTGCTGTATACTTAGAATAGTTATACTGTATCCTGTTACGTTATTTCATATTTCTGGCCCTGAGTGTGGGAATGTCTGGTGATCTTACCCCGTTGCAATGACGCTGGCAGGAGTCATAGTTCATGCTCACTCAGAAGCCTTGGCTTGCTCTGAACTTGTGGTGGCAACGGAGGTTGGCAGGCAGCATACAGCAGCAGCTACGGAGGCGGAGGCTACAGAAAAGGCAGCGGGCAGTGGAGGCAGCGGGTGGGGATGACGAAGATGGAGGATGCCGGTAATACAAAATGTGTGTGTCTGTCTGTGTCTCTGTTTAAGTCAGAGGAAGATGCTTCGTGGGAGCGGGAGTATGTAAGTTTTTTTGGGTGGGGGGGTTTGGGCCATGCTGCACACTGCCTGTAATTGGGATGACCGCACACTAGCATGTAATTGGGATGACCGCACACTGCCTGTAACTGGGATGCCTGCACACTGCCTGTAATTGAGATGACCGCACACTGCATGTAATTGGGATGCCCGCACACTGCCTGTAATTGAGATGACCACACACTGCCTGTAATTGAGATGACCACACACTGCATGTAATTGGGATGTCCGCACACTGCCTGTAATTGAGATGACCACACACTGCATGTAATTGGGATGACTGCACACTGCATGTAATTGGGATGACTGCACACTGAATGTAATTGGGATGCCTGCACAGTGCCTGTAACAGGGATGACCGCACACTGCATGTAATTGGGATGACCGCACACTGCCTGTAATTGGGATGCCCGCACACTGCCTGTAATTGAGATGACCACACACTGCCTGTAATTGGGATGACTGCACACTGCCTGTAATTGGGATGCCCGCACACTGCCTGTAATTGAGATGACCGCACACTGCCTGTAATTGGGATGCCCGCACACTGCCTGTAATTGGGATGACCGCACACTGCCTGTAATTGGGATGCCCGCACACTGCCTGTAATTGAGATGACCGCACACTGCCTGTAATTGGGATGACTGCACACTGCCTGTAATTGGGATGCCCGCACACTGCCTGTAATTGAGATGACCGCACACTGCCTGTAATTGGGATGCCTGCACACTGCCTGTAATTGGGATGCCCGCAGACTGCCTGTAATTGGGATGCCCACACACTGCCTGTAATTGGGATGACCGCACACTGCCTGTAATTGGGATGCCCGCACACTGCCTGTAATTGAGATGACCGCACACTGCCTGTAATTGGGATGCCCGCACACTGCCTGTAATTGGGATGACCGCACACTGCCTGTAATTGGGATGCCCGCACACTGCCTGTAATTGAGATGACCGCACACTGCCTGTAATTGGGATGCCCGCACACTGCCTGTAATTGGGATGCCCGCAGACTGCCTGTAATTGGGATGCCCCTCACTGCCTGTAATGTGGGGTCTGTTATGGATGCTCCAAATTGACTTTTATATGACATATAAATACGTGTTTTTATTGTTCCAGCTTTAAAAACTATGTTCACTGCTGACGATCAGCTTCACATAGACCCCTGTTTTGGCTTGATTAGCCTTGATCACCATAAGGTGGATTGACAATACTTTAATTAGCAAATAAAGGAACAGGCATCCGTCATTTGAAAAGTTGCAACACTACAAGTCTCTAGAATGACTTACATACTGATGCATGTCAGGCAGATATATATATATATATATATATATATATCACACAGTAACAACACAGAGCTCCCTTGTTTTCCAAACAATTTTGGCTGTCCCGAAATGCATGCACTAACAATCCATAGTGATTATATCCCAAAGCGCATGCACACCAGGATACAGTGCTGATGTTAATCCTCCACCACCCAATAAATCTTCTTACCAGATTTATTCAATTGCTAGACTTTGGCAATTGCAATCCTGTGCTCCTCACTATATCCAACACTTCAGACCACAAAGGGCATAGTTGTACTTCACCACCACGATAGATGACACAATTAATTCAGCTGATAGGAATACATGTAGCTCTTACACCATACAATACTTCAGATCAGCCCCATACGGTAATAGATATGGTTCTCAGCACATGCTAAAAAACACTTCAACGCTTATAAAATACAGAAGGTGGCTCTCAGCAACTCCCCAATCCTTCCGACCTGGCCAGATCAGTAAAACCAATAGGTAAAAATACGTGCCGCCGCCAACGCGTTTCGTTGCCTGTGGCAACTTTTACGAGGCTGGCGGCATGGCGGATAAGCAAAGTTAAAATACCTTAGACTGGAGGAGGTGACAGTCCCAGGGCGTGTTAAGCCCACCCAATCCGGCACGCATTGTTCCAGTATGTATAATCGCGTAGACGCTGGCTCCTGTGCAAATAGGCAGCCAAATATATATATATCTATGCCTCTATGCCTCCAGGAGCCTGAAGCAAGGTGGTACTGAAAGGATAATGAATATTACTCCCATTATAATGTGGCTCTAATATGTATTATAAAACTGTATTCACAGATATCAAAAAGTTACCTTGTGATTCCTAATAGTGCTGCCTCTTCTCTTGTCCCCTCCTGGTCCAGAAAATGGGGGGGGGGGGGGGGTATGGGGGGCTACCGAGGGTAGGATGTAGTTTCCCTCTGTAATGGCAGCCAAACCATGCTACCAGGGGCATATATACCATAGAGGCAGTGCAGGCACCTGCCCCCGGGCCTATGTAGCAAGGGGGCCCTTGCAAGCTACCTGCACCACCTGGATGTACGCCCGGCGACAGCGTATTCTTACCTGGCCAGCGTTGTGCCTAGCGTCGCTGCCTCCGTCTCCATAGCCGTCGCGCGCACGCTGCATTCCTCCTGCAGGCCACCGTGCACACGCCTCTTGTGGCCGCCGTGTACACACCACACACCTCCCATGGTCCTGCATGCTTCCTGCAGCACTACACAACTCCTGCAACACTGAAACCGGACCTTCACCCTAAATAAGGGCCTATCGTATGTTTATGATTAAGGACCGAACGGCGTCCGAAACGCGTAAGATTGCTGTTGGGACTTGACTTTTTGCCTTTTATCGCTGTTTTTGTAATTGAGTATTTTTATGAGGACATTAATAAAAGCTATAATTTAAGGAGTGCTGACCTCAAAGCCTTTTTGTCCTCGAATATAGGGCGTGGGATGCCCTGGTCATTGCACCCACTGCAGCCTAGTTTACCAGTGTGCACCCAATTTTCCTTTCTCTTTTCCTTTTTGTCCTATCTTATGTTTCCCTAACCCTATACATAAAGATTCCCCACATTAATCCGGACCTTCACCCTGAATAAGGGCCTATCTTATATGTTTCCCTAACAGTATACATACAGATTGCCCACATTAAAAAATTGCCCTACCTGTATCTACTGCATTTTATGAGCCCTTAAACATCCAAGATGGCGGCACATGATGTCTCAGGCTGCCTGCAAACAGGAAGTGCCTTCTGACTGTACTGCTCTGCATTCTGGGATTGCTGTCCTTTTCCTGACCCCAGCTCTGCTCTGTCTGTGCAAAGTTATAACTCGCGCCCCCCCCCCCCCCCCCCTGTACTTTTGCTCCCTCTCCTCAGTATGTGATGCTTCTGAGGCAAGATGGCGGCGCCCGTATCCTAGAGTCCTGAAAAGAGTTGAAGCCCAGTGGGGGAAGGAAAAATGAGTAAACTTAAAATATATTAATTTTAGATGCTGGGGAATAGTTTTTTAAAGGCTTGGACCTTTCTATAAATCATGGTGAAGGTCCGGTTGAACTATCTGTAAGTGTCCGTCCTGGGGGTGGGGCCTTTCTGATGGGGGCCCTGCATGCTGCTGTTCATCCCAGGTGCAGCAGGGTTTCTCCCGTCCTCCACATCATTTACCTATTGGGGACAACCAGCACCTCCACCCTTTGGCCAATCCCAACCCAGGTGGAGCGGGGGAATGCCCCCTGCAAATGACAGAAGCATCCCACTGCTTGGGCAGAGCGGCCCACCTTGAGCCACGAATGTGCCGCCTGGTACCCGCACGCCTCCCACATCTGTTGCCCAGTTGGCAATGCAGGATGATCCCATGATGCGGGGATGAGGGTAAGTCAAGTCTTTATTTCATCCCTGGGGCATCCCAATTTGGCTGCAAAAAAGCATGGGTGAAATCTTTATGGTTGGTGGCCAGGCACTCGGCCTCTGAGCCCACATAGCTGGTGCCCGGGCTGGTTTTGCAAAGGGGGGGGGGGACCCCATGCTGCTTTTTTTTTTACTTTCATGGTTAAAAATGAAAAAGAAAGAATGTCACGAACAATGTAACGGAGGAGGCATAAGGGTTTCCCCGACCCCTTACTCCTTGAGGTAAAAAGAGCCCCTCCATACGGCGGGCAGTGCTGGCGGGCGAGCAGGCAGGGCAAAGGATCTGTGTCCTCTACCCTGCTGCAGAGCGTGGAGCAACGCCGGAGGATAGCGAGGGAGAGGGTACGTTTGTTGACTTGTTTTTTTTAACAATTTCAGGGAAAAATTTGGACGAAACGAGAGGAATTCGACTTTGAATCTATTATTCTATGAAATACGAAGCAAATTCAGATTCAGCCGAATCGTTTCGTTCATCTCTAGTGGTGACATTGCTCTTGTTGAAGTTTTAGGTGTAAATCACGCTCTAACTTCCACGCTTTTTACTGTACCTCCCAACTTTTCAAGGTGGGAAAGAGTTGAAGAAGTTGAATTAGGCCACACCCCCTCATTGATTCTTGGATAGGAGAAACGGTTACAACAATAGAAACTTTGATTAGACAAATTAATCATTAATTGATGCAGATCTGCATATTAAACCTCAAAGAAGGACCAAGAAGAACATCGAGGGACGGGGGGGGCATGGACTCAAAAAAGGGACAGTCCCTCCAAATCAGGGACACTTGAGAGGTATACATGACACCTTATTTTATCGCACACCTTATTCTGAATTACAGCAAAAGAAAAAAGGGATTTCCCCTGTGTCTGAGAGCATCAGCTGTTTACACTCTTCCCATGGTGCATGTGTTGTGGGACCGAATCCCGAGGTTAACCAAATACACAGTTAGTTCCTCAGATGTTTGGCGTTGGTGATGTTGGTCTTGCCATCATGACGTTTGGGGGCATTGGGCTGTTATATTCGCTTTCAGAAGACCAGAACCCACAGCCGGAATCTCCCCCATAGACTTGGATGAGATTCGGATTCGGGGGGCAGAGGACAGAACAGCGACACACAGCAACAGGAATTATCTGGTGATTTAATTAGAGAGCTACAGGAAGGAAGATTCTAGAGATCAAGCTGCTGCTCTTCACACTCAATGTTATAAAAGGATTTGGGGAATTTTCTGAATACAGTTTTTCGACTTCATTGCGCTGCCAGGACGGCCGGAGACAGGAGAACGGTTTGGCAAATCATTTTAAGGTCCTGAAATAAAGGTACAAAGATACTGAGAGGGTGAAGCTGGATACAGACAAGCAATAACGATCAGGTCCAATACTGAAGATCGCTACCAGGGACATGATGACCGCCGGCCGCTCCTTGCCACCACTGGGGAAGTGGGAGAGCAAAGGGCGGCCCATCGTTTCCAAGCAGTGCAGCCTTTGCAAGCAGAAGCCATGCTTTATATTTACAGAGATGGGCTCCTGTATGCGGCTCCCCCCGCCTCCTCACAGTTGCTCTACAGAGGCCAGGGGCGCTGCAAACAGGAGCCGATCTCTCTGTAATTCTCTCCTCACCTGCATACTCTGCACCTCCCGTTAACTGATGAATACCGGCCTATCGCACTTGGGCCCCCTCTCCCGGAACAGCCATTGAATTCCGTCGCCAGGGCATTGGTTGGCCCCCCAAGGGGGCGCTTTTCTCTGCTCTCAGTTCTTAACACCCACCCACACACCCAGGTTCCCAGAACCCCTTAGCTAACCATTGTCTCAGGCCGCTGATCTGCAATCTCACCTCCCCACTATCCAGCCACTGGCCCAAACCCAACACTTAAGCCACTGACCCACAACTTCACCGGCACCTTCCCCAGCTGCTGAGCCACAACCTCACCTGTGTCATAGAAGCAGGACTATTCCCCTTGTTCCCCAGCAGAGGGCGCCTTGGTGTCAGCAAGCGTGCGCGCATGCGCTCGCGGCCGTAGCACCACATCTTGTTCTTGCAGCACGCTTATGCATACGCATAGGTGCGGGTGAACGATCCGAGCGAGCATGCGAAACTGTGCTCGGTTGGGTGCATGCGTAAGGGCCTTTAAATACCGATGAGCTCTGACCAGCATTGCCAGTTGCACTTCTCTCCTGCCTGTTCCAGTTCTCCGTTCCTGTGTCCCGACCCGGCTTGATTCTGACTACGCTCCTGCTCTCCTGACGACCTCGGCTTGTTTTTGACCTTAATCCAGTTCTGCCTGCCCATGACTTCGGCCTGTCCTACGCCCATCTCTGGTCTGTCTTCAGCCCTGGCTCTGGCAATACCCACTCCTAAATCGCCTGACCTGGGGCCTTCCTGCAGTCCAGCCTATCCTCACCTTTAGGCCCAGCCTATCCCCACCTGCTCTCCTGACAACCTCGGCTTGTTTTCGACCTCGATCCAGTTCTGCCTGCCCATGACTTTGGCCTGTCCTACGCCCATCTCTGGTCTGTCTTCTGCCCTGGCTCTGGCAATACCCACTCCTAAATCGCCTGACCTGGGGCCTTCCTGCAGTCCAGCCTATCCTCACCTTTAGGCCCAGCCTATCCCCACCTGCTCTCCTGACAACCTCGGCTTGTTTTCGACCTCGATCCAGTTCTGCCTGCCCATGACTTTGGCCTGTCCTACGCCCATCTCTGGTCTGTCTTCTGCCCTGGCTCTGGCAATACCCACTCCTAAGTCACCTGACCTGGGGCCTTCCTGAAGCCCAGCCTATCCCCACCTTTATGCCCAGCCTATCCCCACCTGCTCTCCTGACGACCTCGGCTTGTTTTCGACCTCGATCCAGTTCTGCCTGCCCATGACTTTGGCCTGTCCTACGCCCATCTCTGGTCTGTCTTCAGCCCTGGCTCTGGCAATGCCCCCTCCTAAGTCGCCTGACCTGGAGCCTTCCTGAAGCCCAGCCTATCCCCACCTTTAGGCCCAGCCTATCCCCACCTGCTCTCCTGACGACCTTGGCTTGTTTTTGACCTCCATCCAGTTCTGCCTGCCCATGACTTCGGCCTGTCCTACGCCCATCTCTGGTCTGTCTTCTACCCTGGCTCTGGCAATACCCACTCCTAAGTCACCTGACCTGGGGCCTTCCTGAAGCCCAGCCTATCCCCACCTTTAGGCCCAGCCTATCCCCACCTGCTCTCCTGACGACCTCGGCTTGTTTTCGACCTTGATCCAGTTCTGCCTGCGCATGACTTTGGCCTGTCCTGCGCCCATCTCTGGTCTGTCTTCAGCCCTGGCTCTGGCAATACCCACTCCTAAGTCACCTGACCTGGGGCCTTCCTGAAGCCCAGCCTATCCCCACCTTTAGGCCCAGCCTATCCCCACCTGCTCTCCTGACGACCTTGGCTTGTTTTTGACCTCCATCCAGTTCTGCCTGCCCATGACTTCGGCCTGTCCTACGCCCATCTCTGGTCTGTCTTCAACCCTGGCTCTGGCAATGCCCCCTCCTAAGTCGCCTGACCTGGGGCCTTCCTGCAGCTCAGCCTATCCCCAACTTTAAGGGGCTCTAGTGAAAACCAGGATGGTCCTTAGATTCCAGGCTTCCCCACTGAGAGGTGAGCCAGTCCGTATTCGCCGCAATCAGGTTTATACCCGGTAACCTGCCTCCTACCCCAAATCTCTCACACAATCCCCCTTTCAGTGGCTGCCCCAAACCCTCACCAAAACCTCCTCTGCCCAGCTGCTGGCCCGAACCCTTTATCCATCACCACCTGAAAAACATTGACCTGAGCACCACACCTCCCTACCATAGCTGCTGGCCCAAACCCCTCACCATTCCCACCCATGACCACTGGTCAGAATCCCCTTATCTCCTCCCACTAGCACTTTTTAATAACAGGCCACTCACCGATGGGGGATCGGCCATCCGACAGCCTATCCAGAAACTAAATCCAGCCAAACCATAAGCCGCCATCCTACGGATCCTCGGATTCTGCAACACAATAATAATGCTAATAATTCTAATACATTATATCCTATGATAATAATAATAATCTCCTGGCAAACATATACCGAGTGTGTTACATCGTTACTCACCAGACCTGATGAGGGTCCACTGCCACAGACGAGACGCGTCGAGCTGGCCGCAAGCCACCAGGCAGACAGGATCACCTTTAGTAAAAATGATCAGAACTACGTCACTCGCTTGTTTTTAGCGACAACCAACCTCAGCTGACATTATTAGGTATCAAGCCCCTGATTTACATATACACCGGCACAGTGTGGCACAGCTATGCAAAGTCCATTCATATCACTGCTGGTAACATACAATGGAATGGCCGCATACAGACAATAATTTTGGCTGGGGCCATTTTTAGGATTTTGTCATTTTTAAAAACATTTTTAAGAATCACATGACGTGTTCAGCTCAAGCAATGTTATATCATTTCATAAATCCACGGATGACATGTGGGCCATGTGATCAGCATTATGTGCTAGTGACTATGAACTGTCCTATTGGCACTGTAATGCTGACCTAAACCTTACTATGACTAGACTTTACCTCCGCACAGGCCGAGTGGCTTTATCTCCCCCTGCTGCTACACTTAGTAGATCAGGACCCAAATGCCTAACAGCGCTAATATTAGAGACCCCCGACACTTACATTAGGGATACTGGGTGAGTAGTAAGTGTTAAGGATGCTGCACAGAGCCACGCCCCCGGATACCGCACATCGCCAACAGGGTTTCTAAGGAAAGGAAGAGCAGGAAATGTGTTAGGAAGGTTTAGAACCACATGATTTCTGCAGATAAAAAAAAAAAACAGGCTCGGACTGGTCCACTTAATAACTGGGGAATCTCCCGGTGGCCCCCCTGGAGTCAGGGGCCTCTCTAAAGAAGAACAACACCCACTCTCCGGGGTATTGTTCATCTAATGTCAGGCATGCTGATTTGGGATGCCTCACTGTGTGTATCCTACTAGGTCATCCTGTCGTTCCCACAGGCGTGGCCAATCAGCATGCTCGATTCCGCTCGGCTCCTTTCAGCTCTGCTAGCCTTGAGCTGAGCCAAGCGGGACTGAATGCGCCGCCGGCCGCATCTGCGCACAGCTAGTGGTGAGCAGGGTGAGGGCTCCTGGAGCAGGTAAGTGAAACAAGGGATCGGGGTCATACAGTGAGGCACCTAATTTGGGATGCACCAAGGAGAGGGACTGGGATGCCCCTCCTCCAAGGCATCCATATTTGGGATGCCCCGCTGTGTAAAAACCTCCAGGTCACACAGGTTTCCCCCCGATCCAACAGCGCAAGCGAAAGCCGCGGCCGCCATCTGCTGCACCTCCAGCAGGGTGCGCACCCGCGCCAGGCATTTGTGAATGGCCGCCACGCACCCCGTTAGAGGGTAGCTGGGATGCGGATGGGATGCTGGGCTTGGCTCTTCTCAGCTACACTCAGGGGATCTGGGGGGTTTCATACAGTGGGGCACCTAATTCGGGATGCCCCAAGGAGTGAGACTCGGAGGACTTTTAGACTCCAGGTTCTCCGTTGTTCCTCTTTAAAGGCCTATGTCTAGTTTATTTGTGGCATCCCAGGTGCATGCACAGACAATGCTGTTGGGAACGATATTTCTGCGCATGGGCCCTGAATATAGGCCGGTGATACCTGCATATAAGTGTGGGGTGGGCCCCCAAAGTCAGTTATACAGGTGGGTCCCAGACACCCCATGATAAATGGTCCATTACAGGGGCGACAGATCTCACAGTACCAGATGTTCCCCCCTCCAAGGCATCCAGATTCAAGATGTCCCGCTGTGTAAAATACTCCAGGTCACCCAGTAAACTCACCTCCCCCGATGATACTTGCATGTAAGTGTGGGGTGGGCCCCCAAAGTCAGTTATACAGGTGGGCCCCAGACACCCCATGATAAATGGTCAGTTACAGGGGGGACATATCTCACAGTACCAGATGTTCCCCCCTCCAAGGCATCCAGATTCGGGATGCCCCGCTTTGTAAAATACTCTAGGTCACCAGTAATCTCACCTCCCCTGGTGATACTTGCATGTAAGTGTGGGGTGGGCCCCCAAAGTCAGTTATACAGGCGGGTCCAGACACCCCATGATAAATGGTCCATTACAGGGGGGACATATCTCACAGTACCAGATGTTCCCCCTCCAAGGCATCCAGATTCGGGATGCCCCGCTTTGTAAAAACCTCCAGGTCACCCAGTAAACTCACCTCCCCCGGTGATACTTGCATGTAAGTGTTGAATGGGCCCCCAAGGTCACTAATACAGGTGGGCCCCAGACACCCCATGATAAATAGCTCACTAAAAGGGCGACAGATCTCACAGTGCCATACACTGCATTGGGTGATACTTGCATGTAAGTGTGGAGTGGGCCCCAGAGACCCCATGATAAATGGTCCATTACAGTGCCATACACTGCATTGGGTGTTACAGTGGACCAAAAGCGGCCCTGGAGTCTTATAGGCTCGATTCCCCCGCCCACCTCCAAGGCATCCAGATTCGGGATATCCCACTGTGCAAAAATCTCCAGGTCACCCATTAAACTCACCTCCCCCGGTGATACTTGCATGTAAGTGTGGGGTGGGCTCCCAAAGTCAGTTATACAGGTGGCCCCAGACACCCTGTGATAAATGGTTCATTACAGGGGCGACAGATCTCACAGTGCCATACACTGCATTAGGTGTTAAAGTGGACCCCATATGATATATACAAAGAAAGTGCGCCCCTCTATATTCCAAGAAGAACGTTTTTATTATTTCCACAAGCAAAAACATATCACTGTGTATAGACCCAATCCAGCATTATATATATATATATATATATATATATATATATATATCAAACAATAAGAATTCACATGACTTAACAAAAAAACAAAAAATACATTGTCACCAATGTTATAGATAGGTGCAATAAGCTATGCTGCTGATATGGATAAGTGCAATATGTTACTGTAAAGCTGCCTATTGAAGTACATGGATCTCACTTAAGTTGCTATGGCACTAGAGGACTTTATTTAATTATGGCTAACTCATAAATTGATTATACAATAAGATATTCAATATGAGAATGTGCAATATACTTTTGAACAAAGGGGGGTGGGAGCAGCTCAATCACTATTTATACAAAATTATCAACAATATTATTCAGGGCCTGGGAACTAATTTACCGCCCAGTTTAACCCTCTCATCAACTAAATATCAAGCAACAAACATGTCTAGCTATGTGGAAAGACAGAGATTTGGTTGCATATATCTGCAGATACATGTGGAAGCCACACTGCCCCGGCAAGGCACTCTGTGTTTAGTGTGGTCCCTACTCTTAATTCTGAGTCCCCAAAGTTGGGACATGCAATGCAGACAAATATCTGAAAGCTACTCACCTGAATTGCCATGAGCACAAGCAGGGAGGAATTCAGTCAATATGGATTTCTCCCTGTGAAGTGTTCTAAAGGGAGGCTGGCAGCTTCCCAGGTGAGTAGCTCTCAGATATTTGTCTGCATTGCATGTCCCAACTTTGGGGACTCAGAATTAAGAGTAGGGACCACACTAAACACAGAGTTGCCTTGCCGGGGCAGTGTGGCTTCCACATGTATCTGCAGATATATGCAACCAAATCTCTGTCTTTCCACATAGCTAGACATGTTTGTTGCTTGATATTTAGTTGATGAGAGGGTTAAACTGGGCGGTAAATTAGTTCCCAGGCCCTGAATAATAATGTTGATAATTTTGTATAAATAGTGATTGAGCTGCTCCCACCCCCCTTTGTGCAATATATTTTTCTTATGAGATTCAGGGAGCTGCTAATGCACGATATCACTTTATTAAGAACTATGGGGCCATGTGTTGGGTTCTTTGCTGCTGCACATTCTTTGTTTGTTTTTTTAGTTAAGTCGTGTGAATTGTTATTATTTGATATATGTATAATTTTTATAAATATTATGTATTATGTATATTATGTATAATGCTGGATTGGGTCTATACATAGTGATATGTTTTTGCTTGTGGAATAATAATAAAAACGTTCTTCTTGGAATATAGAGGAGCGCGCACTTTCTTTGTATATATTATATGGTGTTTTCAGGGGAGTGATAGTGGAGCTCCCTTCTTGAAGTTGCTGCACCCTTTCTCTAAATCTGAGAATCTGATATTGAATGTGTGCTGAACTTATAATAATTTATCGTGTTAAAGTGGACAGCCCTGGAGTCTTATAGGCTCGTTTCCCCCACCTCCTCCAGGGTATCCAGATTCGGGATGCCCTGCTGTGTGAAAATCTCTGGGTCGCCCCGTAAACTCACCTTCCACCTTCCATACCTTTAGCAAGGTGCGCACCCGCGCCAGGCATTTGTGAATGGCCAGTACTGGCACTCACCCTGTTAGAGGGTAGCGGGGGTGCGGATGCCGGCGGGCTCGGCTCTTCTCAGCTAGACGCGGCCCTGAGCCCAGTATTATCTGAGTCTTAGACTATTTGAAAGGTGAGTTTACCGGGCGACCTGGGGGGTTTCACACATCCTAAATGAGAGATGCCGCTGGGAGGCAAGGACCAAAACCCAGGATAGGCAAAATCCCAGGTTTGGTTCACTTTAAAGCGGAACAAAACCCAGTTTAAAAGAAGTGGTAGTGGTTTATCTGACCCTGCTGTCCCCAATATGGGCCCTTGGCCGTCCCCAATATGGGCCCCTGGCCGTCCCCAATATGGGCCCCTGGCCATCTCCAACATGGGCCCCTGGCCGTCCCCAACATGGGCCCCTGGCCGTCCCCAATATGGGCCCCTGCTGTCCTCAATATGGGCCCCTGGCCGTCCCCAATATGGGCCCTTGGCCGTCCCCAATATGGGCCCCTGGCCGTCCCCAATATGGGCCCCTGGCCATCTCCAACATGGGCCCCTGGCCGTCCCCAACATGGGCCCCTGGCCGTCCCCAATATGGGCCCCTGCTGTCCTCAATATGGGCCCCTGGCCGTCCCCAATATGGGCCCTTGGCCGTCCCCAATATGGGCCCCTGGCCGTCCCCAATTTGGGCCCCTGGCCATCCCCAACATGGGCCCCTGGCAGTCCCCAATATGGGTCCCTGGCCATCCCCGATATGGGCCCCTAGCCGTCCCTAATATAGGCCCCTGGCTGTGCCCAATATGGGCCCCTGGCTGTGCCCAATATGGGCCCCTGGCCATCCCCAATATAGGCCCCTGGCTGTGCCCAATATAGGCCCCTGGCTGTGCCCAATATGGGCCCCTGGCTGTGCCCAATATGGGCCCCTGGCCGTCCTCGGAGAAACCCCTCTTGTGTCATTTTATAGGTGAGTTTTATGCATATTAGTTGTGTGGAGGTTTCCTCTGCCCATGGAGGAACAGGTAAGTGGAGTGTGAGCGCCTTATTATTGGATACAACCAGTGTTCTGGACCATTCTTCCCATTGATGTCACCCAGTGCTAGGTACACACTGTATACTCACCAAGGGTAAAATAGGGACCAGTGGTTTCCTGAACATCCGCAGTAGCGTGGCCGTCCATAGGATGAAAAGTACGAGCTGTGTGAGAGAAACATATTAGAGTCTTTACCTATTAAATCTCACCATTTAGCTCTGTATTGCTGGCGGCCTTGGAGTTTGCATTCACTTTCAGCCCGAGGATCACTCCTTTCTGGGCTCTGTTTGGTTGACCTTCCTCTGGGAATCGCCCATCAATAGAGGTGATGGTCCTGGACGACGACCCTTCAGAACTTCTGGCACTGCCCCCCCCCCCCCCCCCGGCTGCTAACTAGTCACTCATTTCTCCTTCTTGTCAATCCTCCAAGCTCCCCCGCCCCCCCGCTGCTCTGCACTGCATTGTGGGTCAGCCACCTCCAGATCCTTGTTGCCCCCGTCTATTCCTCCAGTTAAGCCCCCCTCCTTCTCCTCTGCTGCTGCTGAGCCTTCTGCTAGGTAAGGTCAGAGGCCGGAAGAAGGAATTAGGTGAGTGGTAGAGAACGGTGACAAGAGGGGGAGGAGCAGTAGAGGAAAGTGGAGGGGTTAGGTGAGTGGCAGAGGAGAATGGCACATGGTGGAGGTGTTAGGTGAGTGGTAGAGGAGAATGGCAGAGGGTGGAGGGGTGAGGTGAGTGGTAGAGGAGAATGGCACATGGTGGAGGTGTTAGGTGAGTGGTAGAGGAGAATGGCACATGGTGGAGGTGTTAGGTGAGTGGCAGAGGAGAATGGCACATGGTGGAGGTGTTAGGTGAGTGGTAGAGGAGAATGGCAGAGGATGGAGGGGTTAGGTGAGTCGTAGAGGAGAATGGCACAGGTTGGAGGGGTTAGGTGAGTGGTAGAGGACAGGGTTGGAGGGATTAGGTGAGTGGTAGAGGAGAATGGCAGAGGGTGGAGGGGTGATGTGAATGGTAGAGGGCAGGGTTGGAGGGGTTAGGTGAGTGGTAGAGCAGAATGGCAGTGGCTGGAGGGGATAGGTGAGTGGTAGCAGGCAGTGGCAAGGGGTGGGGGTTAGGTAAGTCATAGAGGAGATCAGCAGGGGGTAGAGGACACGGTAGGGGGTAGATGACAGTGGCAGGGGGTTTCACACAGCGGTGCATCCTAAATCAGATAGATATAGTCAAAACTGCAGGATTCGGTCTTGGTTAGGGATACGCCACAGTCCAAAACCCTAAACACGCCCCACACTCAGGATCACGTAGTTATCTCTTTTTGGGATCTTATGCTGTTTAAATGCAACATCAGAGGGGCTTTCATCTGCAGCAGTATGCTTGCTCTCTGCTGGTATGTCGGTGGTGGCATTCATAGTGGAGGCATGGGGATGCGGTTACTTGATGCCGGGTGTATAAGTGACCCCTCCTCCTGCCATCCCCTGGTGAAGGGTGTATAAGTGACCCCTGAGGCTATATCATTAGGGTGAGGACAAGGGCTGGGGGTTGCTTGGCTCCAAGACTGAGGCTATATCATTAGGGGGAGGACATGGGCTGGGGTTGCTTGGCTCCAAGGCTGAGGCTATATCATTAGGGTGAGGACATGGGCTGGGGTTGCTTGGCTCCAAGACTGAGGCTATATCATTAGGGGGAGGACATGGGCTGGGGTTGCTTGGCTCCAAGACTGAGGCTATATCATTAGGGGGAGGACATGGGCCGGGGTTACTTGGCTCCAAGGCTGAGGGTATATCATTAGGGGGAGGACATGGGCTGGGGTTGCTTGGCTCCAAGGCTGAGGGTATATCATTAGGGGGAGGACATGGGCTGGGGGTTGCTTGGCTCCAAGACTGAGGCTATATCATTAGGGTGAGGACATGGGCTGGGGTTGCTTAGCTCCAAGACTGAGGCTATATCATTAGGGGGAGGACATGGCCTGGGGTTGTTTGGCTCCAAGACTGAGGCTATATCATTAGGGGGAGGACATGGGCTGGGGTTTCCTGGCTCCAAGACTGAGGCTATATCATTAGGGGGAGGACATGGGCCGGGGCTGCTTGGCACCAAGACTGAGGCTATATCATTAGGGTGAGGACATGGGCTGGGGGTTGCTTGGCTCCAAGACTGAGGCTATATCATTCGGGTGAGGACATGGGCCGGGGTTGCTTGGCACCAAGACTGAGGCTATATCATTAGGGTGAGGTCATGGCCTGGGGTTGTTTGGCTCCAAGACTGAGGCTATATAATTAGGGTGAGGGCATGGGCTGGGGTTGCTTGGCTCCAAGACTGAGGCTCTATAATTAGGGGGAGGACATGGGCTGGGGGTTGCTTGCCACCAAGACTGAGGCTATATCATTAGGGGGAGGACATGGGCTGGGGTTACTTGGTTCCAAGACTGAGGCTATATCATTAGGGGGAGGACATGGGCTGGGGTTGCTTGGCTCCAAGACTGGGGCTATATCATTGGGGGAGGACATGGGCTGGGGGTTGCTTGGCTCCAAGACTGAGGCTATATCATTAGAGGGAGGACATGGGCTGGGGTTGCTTGGCTCCAAGACTGAAACTATATCATTAGGGGGAGGACATGGGCTGGGGTTGCTTGGCTCCAAGACTGAGGCTATATCATTAGGGGGAGGACATGGGCTGGAGTTGCTTGGCTCCAAGCCTGAGGCTATATCATTCGGGTGAGGACATGGGCCGGGGTTGCTTGGCACCAAGACTGAGGCTATATCATTAGGGTGAGGTCATGGCCTGGGGTTGTTTGGCTCCAAGACTGAGGCTATATAATTAGGGTGAGGGCATGGGCTGGGGTTGCTTGGCTCCAAGACTGAGGCTCTATAATTAGGGGGAGGACATGGGCTGGGGGTTGCTTGCCACCAAGACTGAGGCTATATCATTAGGGGGAGGACATGGGCTGGGGTTACTTGGTTCCAAGACTGAGGCTATATCATTAGGGGGAGGACATGGGCTGGGGTTGCTTGGCTCCAAGACTGAGGCTATATCATTAGGGTGAGGGCATGGGCTGGAATTGCTTGGCTCCAAGACTGGTGCTATATCATTAGAGGGAGGACATGGGCTGGGGTTGCTTGGCTCCAAGACTGAAACTATATCATTAGGGGGAGGACATGGGCTGGGGTTGCTTGGCTCCAAGACTGAGGCTATATCATTAGGGGGAGGACATGGGCTGGAGTTGCTTGGCTCCAAGACTGAGGCTATATCATTCGGGTGAGGACATGGGCTGGGGGTTGCTTGGCTCCAAGACTGAGGCTATATCATTCGGGTGAGGACATGGGCCGGGGTTGCTTGGCACCAAGACTGAGGCTATATCATTAGGGTGAGGTCATGGCCTGGGGTTGTTTGGCTCCAAGACTGAGGCTATATAATTAGGGTGAGGGCATGGGCTGGAATTGCTTGGCTCCAAGACTGGTGCTATATCATTAGGGGGAGGACATGGGCTGGGGGTTGCTTGGCTCCAAGACTGGTGCTATATCATTAGAGGGAGGACATGGGCTGGGGTTGCTTGGCTCCAAGACTGAAACTATATAATTAGGGTGAGGGCATGGGCTGGAATTGCTTGGCTCCAAGACTGGTGCTATATCATTAGGGGGAGGACATGGGCTGGGGGTTGCTTGGCTCCAAGACTGGTGCTATATCATTAGAGGGAGGACATGGGCTGGGGTTGCTTGGCTCCAAGACTGAAACTATATCATTAGGGGGAGGACATGGGCTGTGGGTTGCTTGGCTCCAAGACTGAGGCTATATCATTAGGGGGAGGATATGGGCTGGGGTTGCTTGGCTCCAAGACTGAGGCTATATCATTAGGGGGAGGACATGGGCTGGGGGTTGCTTGGCTCCAAGACTTAGGCTATATCATTAGGGGGAGGACATGGGCCGGGGTTGCTTGGCACCAAGACTGAGGCTATATCATTAGGGTGAGGACATGGGCTGGGGGTTGCTTGGCACCAAGACTGAGGCTATATCATTAGGGGGAGGACATGGGCTGGGGGTTGCTTGGTTCCAAGACTGGGGCTATATCATTAGGGGGAGGACATGGGCTGGGGTTGCTTGGCTCCAAGACTGAGGCTATATCATTAGGGGGAGGACATGAGCTGGGGTTGCTTGGCTCCAAGACTGAGACTATATTATTAGGGTGAGTGCATGGACTGGGGTTGCTTGGATCAGGGGATAGAGTGGTATAGGGGTTGGGGGGCTGGGATTGGATGGGAGTGTTAGTAAATTTAGCAGCTCAGACTGCCCCAAACCAAGCATTTCCCTTGGTCTCCCTATGGCCAGTCTGCCCCTAGTCGGTGTTGGATATTGGGGACATGGCCTTGCCCTATAATGGTGAGCAGAACATAAATCAATGTATGAACCCAGCTGTCAGCCTGGCATTGTGGGCACGGAGCTGCATTAGGACCCTCTAGACATACAGGCTTGATAAAGCACCAAAAGACTAAATGGTCAAAAGTCATACACAAGGCCACAGGCCAGAAATGCCTTTTTTTGTGTGGCCCTCTGATAAGTACAAAACAATGACTGGGAAGGTCCCCTTCTAGCCGGCATCACACCAGTAGCATGACCTTATCCCTGCATGTTGTAGCATGTTATGTTTGATTCGTGCAACTCTCACCACACAAGGGGGGGTTGCCTAACCCACCCAACTTGCTGCCACCACAGAGGGTGCAGTGGCTGCTGCGTGGGTTATTGCCTGGTGAGCAGAGAAAATAAATATTGTGGGGCTGTCCTGGGCAATTTTATGATTTAGGACAGTATCTGTCCTGGGCAAAATATTTCCACACTTGTTAACATCTCTCCTGGGCAAAATAATTCAGCGTCTACATCTGTTCGGGGAAAATAATTCCAGGGCTTTACTGGGCAAAAAAATGTGTCTGCTACTGCTCTGGGCAAAATAATTCTGCATCTGTCTTGAGCAACAGCTTACACGTGATGGGAAAGTAGTGGCGCACAGATGAGAGTATGGACAGGTGGCACAGCAACCATCCATGTCCTGGACAAAATAATTATATGTCTCTATCTGTCCTGGGCAAAATTTTGTGGCTGTCATGGGCAAAATAATTCTGTGCTGTTCTTGGTAACAAAGGTCTGTGGCTGTATGAGCAAAAATATAATTTGGCTGTCATGAGAAAAATAAGTCTGTGCCTGACATGGGCAAAATAATGATGCGGTTTTCCTTTGCAAAATACATCTCTGGCTATCCTAGGCAAAACAAGTATGCTTTTGCATCTCTCCTGGGCAACAACTTACACATGATAAGGAAATAGTGTTGCATGGATGAGTCTGGTGTCTCAAAGTCATAGCATGAAGAGGACAGACATGACACAGCATATATTTATGTCCTGGGCAAAATAAATCTACCTCTGCATCTGTCCAGGGCAAAATAATTCTACATCTGCCCTAGGCAAAATAATTATGTGGTTATTCATGGAAAAAGAATTATGTGGCTGTCAGAGGCAAATATGTGACCATGTAACAATGGTATATTATGGGGCCTGTTAACAAAATAATTCAGCATCTGCATCTGCCCTGACAAAATAATTATGTGACTTTTATGGGCTAAATACGTCTGCATCTGCCCTGGGCAGTAGCTCATGTGTGATCAGGAAAGTGGTGCTCGGAAGAGTGTCTGGTCTCTCAATGTCATAGCATGAAGAGGACAGGCGGCACAGCAATCATGTATGGCCTGGGCAAAATAATTATGCATCTGTATCTGTCCTGGGCAAAATAATTTTCTGGCTGTCCTGTGCAAAACAATTCTACATCTGGTCTGGGCAGAAAAAAAATGGGTGGCTTTTCTGGGCAAAATTATTCAGTGTCTGCCTCTACCCTGTGCAAAACAATTCAGCATCTGGCCTGGGTAAAATAATTCTGTGACTGACCCTGGCAAAATAATTTCGTGGCTGTACTCGGTAAAATAATTCTGTTACTGTCCTTGGCAAAATAATTCTGTGGCTGTCCTTGGCAAAATAATTCTGTGGCTGTCCTTGGCAAAATAATTCTGTGGCTGTCCTTGGCAAAATAATTCTGTTCATGTCCTGTGCTAAATATGTCTGCATCTGCCCTGGGCAGCAGCTCATGTGTGATCGGGAAACAGTGGGGCACGGAAGAGTGTCTGGTCTCTCAAAGTCATAGCATGAAGAGGACAGGTGGCACAGCAATCATCTATGGCCTGGGCAAAATATTTCTCTCTGTATCTGTCCTGGGCAAAATAATGTTGTGGGTGTCCTGGGTAAAATAACTCAGCATCTGCATCTACCCTGTGCTAAACAATTCTGCATCTGGTCTGGGAAAAATAATTCCATGGCTGTCCTTGGCAAAATACTTATGTGGCTCTCCTGAGCAAAATAATGTTATGGCTATCCTGGGCAAAATAATTCTGTGGCGCTTCATGGCAAAATAATTCTGTGGCTGTCTCAAGCAAAACAATTCTGTGGCTGTCCTTGGTTAAATAATTCTGTTAATAGTTAAATAATGAAATGGTTAAATAAATATAAAATACAATATAAAAATATAAATATATAAACTATATATATAAAAATATAAATATAATATAAATAAATAAATATAAATATAAGTAAATATATATATATATATATATATATATATATATATATATATATCTCCGCAATATATAATATATATATATATATATATATATATATTATAAAATAAATAAAAATAAAATAAATAGTTAATAGTTAACAGTTAAATAATTAAATAGTTAAATTAAATAGTTAAATAGTTCTGTGGCTGTCCTGGGTTAAATAATTATTTGGCTATCCTGGGCAAAATAATTAATGGCTGTCCTGAGTAAACTAATTCTGTGTATGTCCTTGGCAAAACAATTCTGTGGCTGTCCTGGGTAAAATCATTCTGCATATGAAACTGCCCTGAGCAAAATATTTATGCCTCTGCATCTGCATACCTCCCAACTTCTGAAAACGTGAAAGCGGGACAAGCCATGCCCCCGGCCACACCCCCGTCACGCCCCGGCCACACCCCTGTCACGCCCCGGCCACACCCCGTCACGCCCCCGTCACGCCCCGGCCACGCTCTCCAGCTCCAGCAATGTCGGCTGCCTTCACCCCTGCATGCGTACGTATCCCCAAACCAGCATACCGCCCGCCCCCCCACCCCCATGCGCCCGCCCCACTCTCTCACCCCACGCGCCAGGAAGTTATCTTCGCGCCGGCGTCATTGCGGCCCTGGGCTGTCACAGCGCAGGGCGTCCCGGGACATTTGGTAATGTTCCGGGACCGCGGGATCCTTCTCAAAAATTGGGACAATCCCGGGAAAATCGGGACAGTTGGGAGGCATGCATCTGTCCTGGGAAAATAATCCCGAATCTGAACAAAATCATTCTGTGGCTCTTCTGGGCAAAATAGGAGTAGTGTACAGTAAGTCGCAGAGCGCATCATTTTTGCTCTACTAAGAAGTAGAGAGTTGGCCTTGAACAAATATATTCAGACAATGAATAAAAGGCCTTCGTCTAACAGACAATGAACAATAGAAGAGTGGCCCTGAGTGTAATGCTGTAGCCGCCTCTCCTCCTCCATTTCTATTGGTAGCCAGTGCCCTTCTGCTTGATGCCGAATGTTTGACTATTCTCTGCTTTAGTATAAAGAAGTATCTAGAAGTATCATAGACTACACTAAGTGAAGAAATCTGGGAGGGGTTATTCATCAAGGGATAGTGCCAGGTAGCACCTCGTAACGGCGGGCAGCGCCTGGTGAACGTCGGGCGCTGTACGCAAAACCACATTTATGAGAGCGAATCTGTTGAGCGCCTCTAACAGCGCCATGTAGCGTACGATTCATCATTACAGGCGGCTCAGTGTATAGCTCCAGTGCTCTAGCTTCCAGAGCGCCAGGTATTACCTGTCGCTACCTGTCGCTCTCCCATATATTTCAATGGACCTTCCTTTTCTTCTGTTTAAACAAGGTTTTTTTTCCTCTCAAATAATTGTGTGACGTGTCCTGGCCTAGAAAGAGTCATTTTTGAAAACTTTTTAGATTTTTTTGTTTTTTATGTCATTACAGGTCTGGCACTAAAGTGTTAATGTCACAGTGTTATAACAATGTAATTCTATGTGTTTTCACTTTGTTACTGGTGGATATGTGTTCAAAAACAGACTTTAATCACACAGCATCTGGCGCTCTATGCTACAGCGCTTTAGAGCGCTGACACTCTGTGTGTGTCCTTTTTTGATAAGTATGGTGTGAGTCGCTGAGAGACGGTCGCACTGAGCTGGCGCTACCTCTCGCTCCCTGCAGCGCTGCACTGGTGTTAGAGCGCCCAACATACATCACGTTTATCAATGCCGGCCAGGTTACTACAGCGAATGAGACGCTCTGTTACAGCGCCCGATGACCGCTTACAGCGTCTACTAGCGGTCGCTTTAAGCGCTGCTATACAGACGCTCATCTGGCAATACCTGGGGTTAGTAGTTCACATTTCCACCAAGCTGGTGACATCATATTTTGTGAATCTGGCAGCGACAGATGATGAGTACTTACATTTCTAATACTTGGTGAGAGATACGTTCTGTGGATTGTCTTTGCTGATAGTGAAAGCAGCTCGGCCACTACAAGGTATCGTTCCTAAACCAAAAAAATGCCAAACACGTTATAAGTGGCCAAATGTTTGAGTGACAGTATAACATCACAGACCAGCTCCACCTAACAGTAATATATCATATCTATATGTATATATATATATAGAGAGAGAGATGAGCCAATCTGCTAATGTTCCTTTCTTGCTGATTCAACCAAATCTTACAGTGAGATTCCATTCTGCTCCAATTCAGACAAATCGGACAGCTTAGCTGTTAAAGTGGACCAACACCCAGGCTAATCGGCTTGGGAATCTATAAGATTCCCGGGACGATCAGATCCCTCCCCACGGGGCATCTGAAATCGGGATGCCCCGCTGTGTGAAACCCCCCAGGACGCCCCATTCACCTTACCTTACTCCCGTTCCAACGGCGCATGCGTGGGCCGCATCTCGCGCCTCTCTCTAGCAGGGCGGCCTTTTGTGAATGGCCGGCGCGAGCGCGCTCCCTGTTAGAGGGAAGCGCGAGATGCGCCTGCCAGCATGCTCGGAGCCGCTGTGGTTGTCTGTCCCTTGTACGTGCATACCACAGCGGCTCTGAGTGCGCTGATTGGAAGAGGCCCGCGCATGCGCCGTAGGAGCGGGGTTAGGTGAGTTTTTTCTGCCATTCTGGGGGGTTTCACGCAGTGGGGCACCCTTGATCGGGGTGCCCCGCGGAAATGGACCAAAATCCAGGATAGTGAAAATCCTGGGTGTTGGTCCGCTTTAAAGGGTGAAGAAAGTCTAATAATTCACCTGAATTCCTAACACTCAAAATAGGGTGTGTGCTGAAAATCCTACCATGTCTATAGTAAACAGACCATGACAATAGACGCCTATATTCACATATTCACACCTAGCTGCCAAACAGCTCCCTTGAAAAGGAATCCTTGAATTCCTAATTAGGTCCCCAGACACTCAAATACACATCGAACATGAGTATTGGATATTATTTGTGGAAGAGCTGTGTAATTCTTGCAATATGTCCGTTATGACTATATTGAAGGGAGAGTCTTATTCAGGACTACAAGACCTTTCATTTGATATTAAACATGGCATATATATATATATATATATATATATATATATATATATATATTGTTCAGAACCTGATAATCCACATAGTATCGGACTCTGCATGATATGCATTTGATGTTTGGTTTCATTTAACTAAGAAATGAATGGGGATCATGAATTTCTTGGTTACAATATGATAACACGCATTTTGTGGGAGTTATACTCTTTATGAAATATACATCTAATCTCATAGAGGCCGGATGTGGGCCGACCTTGGCAGACACTCCCACGAGGCGGGAATGCTGGTCACTCCCCCTATTGCTCAATACATGAGGAAGCTCTGTGCAGGGGGAGGTAGACAATGGATGGACCCCTTCGACCATGATGGCCATTAAACCATAAGTATCTCTATCTGTCTGTGCATTATCTCTCTCTAACCATTATAACATTTATTGTACTGTAACTAATGTATAACTTACTAATTTATGTAACAACAGCTTCACAACTGCCTTGTAATAGCTAAGGTTATCTATCTGGGGAAACTTCATGAACATATTGGGTTAGTAAAGGTTATTTAAACCTGTTTTTATATATATATACATCTTACTGTGTGTGGTGGATATTTTCTCACACAATAGATTGTATGTGCAAAGTATTTGAAAATATATGAAACATATACAAGTATGAAACCTATTTCTTCTTAGGACATTTCTCTGGATGTATGGGGACACTCTCAGCGACCATTGTTTTGAATCAGATTAGTGGCCGCCTGGCTGATATGATTATTAGTATTTGCAATATTTATAGTATTGATCTCTAGTAGAAATATTGGAGATTAATGTGCAGCAAATATTGATTTAAATCATATATTTTCCCTACTTGATTAGTAATGAATTAAGCTTTTTTTACAGCTTGAAAGTTGCCTGTTTTCCCCTCTGTCTTAGGTGGTTTAGTGGTTAAAGCGGAACAAAACTCTGAGTGGCCAGAGGTGGAATCTAAAAGATTTCGGGGCTGGCCGCCGGCCTTCCCCTGGGACATTCGCAGTTGGGATGCTCTGCTGTGTGGAACCCCCCAAATCGATCATAATAAGGTTGATTCAGAGACACTTTCGCCATTTTTTTTGCATGAAAAAATCAGCGGATTTCTTCTGCGAGAATTTTTGTGTGAAATCATTTCATTTTTGCCTGTTTTTTTGTTTGGTAGCAATGCCTCCAAAAGAAGGGGGCTCTGAATCAACCCTAATATCTCACCTCTTCTCGGTCCAGCCGCGTATGCACGGGCTCTCGTCCAATCGGTAAATGGATCTGATAGTTTTTAATTGGGAATATTTTGGGGCCATTCAGAGCTCTGTTTGGATGAGAGCCAGATCGCGTGCCATTGGACCCGAGAAGAGGTGAGTTAATATAGGTGATCTCCCTACACAGCGCAGCATCGCAAAATGGGGATACTCCCTGGTCACGAAACAAAAACCTGAGATAGTCAAAATCCCAGGTTTTGTTCCGCTTTAAGGCTTCTCCACATCAGCTCCTGCTTTCTCTTTTCCACATCCCCCCTCCCATTTAATTTTTTTTTTCATATTCCTCTTTTGCACATTCCCTTCTTCTCTTTTTATTTTCCACATTGTCTCAGTCTATCTCCATACCTCCCAAGTGTCCCTGATTTGGAGGGACTGTCCCTCTTTTGAATAAATGTCTCCCCCTGTCCCTCGTTGTTCTCATTTGTCCCTCTTTGAGGTGTAACATGCAGATCTGCAGCAGTAAATGATTCATTTGCCTATTCAATGTGTTTCTATTGTTGTAACTGTTACATCCTATCTCCTATCCATCCCTCAATGAAGGGGCGTGGCTTCATCCATCCCTGAATGAGGGGGCGTGGCTTCATTCATCCCTCAATGCGGGGCGTGGCTTCATAATCTCCCAATGAGGGGACGTGGCTTCATCATACCTCAATGAGGGTCCGTGGCTTAATTTACACATTGTCCCTCTTTGAGGTGTAACATGCGGATCTGATGCAATAAATGATTCATTTGCCTATTCAAAGTGTTTCTATTGTTGTAACTGTTACAATGTATCTCCTATCCATCCCTCAACTAGGGGGCGTGGCTTCATCCATCCCTCAATGACGGGGTGTGGCTTCATTTATCCCTCAATGAGGGGGCGTGGCTTCATGATCCTTCAATGAGGGGGTGTGGCTTAATTTACATACTGTCCCTTTTGGAGGTGTAACATGCAGATCTGCAGCAATAAATGATTCATTTGCCTATTCAAAGTGTTTCCATTGTTGTAACTGTTACATCCTGTCTCTTATCCATCCCTCAATTAGGGGGCGTGGCTTCATTCACCCCTCAATGAGGGGGCGTGGCTTCATCCATCCCTCCACGAGGGGGCGTGGCTTCATCCATCCCTCCATGAGGGGGCGTGGCTTCATCCGTCCCTCAATGAGGGCACGTGGCTTCATCCATCCATCAATGAGGGGGCGTGGCTTCATCCACCTCTCAATATGGCGACGTGGCTTCATCCGTCCCTCAATGAGGGCACGTGGCGTCATCCATCCCTCAATGAGGAGGTGTGGGGATCTGAGTGCACTGGTGGCCGCATCCCCCGCATCCCTCTAACACGGAGCGCGCCCGCTCCAGCCATCCACAAATGCCTGGCGTAGGCAAATGCCCTGCTATAGGGATATCAGGGATGCGGCCGCTGCTCGCACATGCGCTGTTGGACCCCCCCCAAAAAATGGAAGGTGAGTCTATGGGCGACCTGGGGGGGGGGGTGTCACACAGCGGGGCATCCCGATCGGGGTGCCCTGGGGGCAAGGACCAAAATACAGGATAGTCAAAATCCTGGGTTTTGGTCTAGTTTAAATAGGAGAACCCCCCCCCCCCTCCAGTGTATAATACTCATGGAGGGGTGACCTCCCTCTGCTGTGTGAACCCCCGCCTCACTTTCCCATCAACCAGTTCACTCACTGTGTCCTGGAGCCTCGGTTAAGGTCCACTTTAAAGGGATTCAGGGGCCCTATTATTTGCTCACAGCTGTTTTATAGGAATCCATAAAGTTTCGGCTTCATTTCGGGCCTGAATTTTTAGGGAATTGAAACCAAATTCCAATCTGTATTTAATCAAAGACAAACAGAAGATGGAGAGACTCACCACACCCCGGGGCTCCTCTGCACCTGTAATGAAAAACACAGCAGCATTAAAGAGGATGTACAAGCGATAAATGAAAGAACAGAATGTGGCTGTGGTGCACCTAGCCCAGCATGTCTATATTCCCAGTGACGTGCTTTGCAATTGCATGGGCCCACCACTTCTCAAGGGCCCTCGAGCTTTGCTGAGTGACTGGAAGCAGCTGCCAGTGCCGAGGCAGCATGAGAAAGAAAGCTGCTTCTCTTCAGCATTTGCTCCTCTCTAATATTGTATTATGTTATATAATATATAATATATTTGATTAGAGCCCCAGAAATGATAAGCCCACCCCTGCATATTGCTCTCTGATGTCTATCTACTGCCGCACACATGATCAGGGTCGGATTATGAGGGACGCGCGCCCCGGGGCCTCCACCACTTACCCTGCAAAGGGGGCCTCTACCAACCTTTGGGTTAAGGTCTGCTCCAGGAGAATTTTCAGTTTCTGGTCTCACGGGCCGGCAACAAAGCTATGGGCGGCAGTGGAGCCTTTTTTTATTTTTGCAAACCTGCAACCAAAGCCACCACAGGGCCGTTTGCCGAATAATACGACAAACGGCTTGGATGAGATGAGAGCCCGCACATGCGCCGTTGGACCACCATGCGCCGCACATGCGCCGTTGTAGCTGAGTAAATACTCTCATTCAGGGGGGGTTTCACAAATCCCTATTTCGGATGCCTCCAGGTTATGGAACGAAACCCTGGGAAAGCCAAATACCTGGGTTTTGTTCCACTTTAAGCTTGCAATATTAGTCTTAAAGTGGACCAACACCCAGCAGGATCTAATCCCTCCCCCCAGGGCATCCAAAATCGGGATGCCCCACTGTGTGAAACCGCCAAGGACGCCCCTTTCACCTTACCTGAATCCCGGTCCAACGGCACATTCGCAGGGCGCATCCCGCGCTTCTCTCTTTGTGAATTCCCAGCACGGGCGCGCCTCCTGTTAGAGGGAAGCGCGAGATGTGGTCGCCAGCGTGCTCGGAGCCGCTGAGCTAAGACGTCGCTTAGACGTGCATAGATTAGCGGCTTCGAGCGCACTGATTGGACGAGCAGCCGCGCATGCGCCGTAGGAGAGTTGTGAGCTGAGTTGAAGCTAGAGATCCGGGGGGGGGGGGGGTTGTGGTTCACATAGCGGGGTTCCCCGGGGAAGTGGACCAAAACCCAGGATAGTCAAAATCCTGGGTGTTGGTCCACTTTAATGTGAGGACTGACATCACCAGGGCCATAAACCATGTGTGGCCTTTTATCACTTTAAATCTGCTTCTCTCCCTGTTATACCATCTGCTGTTGTGTTAATGTGGCTTTTCCCTGGTTTCTCGTGCTCCCTGGCCTCTCAGGTGTTTGTCATTTCCTCCTCTGTCTTCCCCCCATGTATATGTGTAGCCCCGCCTCCGGGCTGGATCATTGCGTCTCTTTGTCTGAAGTGACCTTCTGCTTTACAGCCTTCTGTACCCCTGTTCCTTGCGCTCTGTACTGGGGCCCATGCTTTTCCTAGTCTAGTACTAGGGTCGAGGCAGGAGCGTACATAGCCCTGATGGCATCCCATAGCAGGGCCACTACCACAGCCCCCCTGTCACCATCGCACTCTATCAGCCCAGCCAAGACGCTAGAGAGTGTGATGGTGCAAGGGTTAAAGCCACCAGACCCCTGGGTATGCACTACTAGTCCCAGCAAGTCACCGAATTAACCCTTTGATAAACGTGTTTCACCAGAGCTTCCTTAGGAAAGGTGAGCTCATATATTTAGAGATCATAGGCCAGAGCTGATTAATTAAACATTTCATCTGATAAAATGGTATCACAGTACTAGATGTAATATACAGAAACAAATGACACACAGGTATCACAGTGCTAGATGTAATATACAGAAACAAATGATACACAGGTATCACAGTGCTAGATGTAATATACAGAAACAAATGACACACAGGTATCACAGTGCTAGATGTAATATACAGAAACAAATGATACACAGGTATCACAGTGCTAGATGTAATATACAGAAACAAATGACACACAGGTATCACAGTGCTAGATGTAATATACAGAAACAAATGATACACAGGTATCACAGTACTAGATGTAATATACAGAAACAAATGACACACAGGTATCACAGTGCTAGATGTAATATACAGAAACAAATGACACACAGGTATCACAGTGCTAGATGTAATATACAGAAACAAATGATACACAGGTATCACAGTACTAGATGTAATATACAGAAACAAATGACACACAGGTATCACAGTACTAGATGTAATATACAGAAACAAATGATACACAGGTATCACAGTACTAGATGTAATATACAGAAACAAATGACACACAGGTATCACAGTGCTAGATGTAATATACAGAAACAAATGATACACAGGTGTCATAGTGCTACATGTAATATACAGAAACAAATGATACACAGGTATCACAGTACTAGATGTAATATACAGAAACAAATGACACACAGGTATCACAGTGCTACATGTAATATACAGAAACAAATGATACACAGGTATCACAGTGCTACATGTAATATACAGAAACAAATGATACACAGGTATCACAGTACTAGATGTAATATACAGAAACAAATGACACACAGGTATCACAGTGCTAGATGTAATATACAGAAACAAATGATACACAGGTGTCATAGTACTAGATGTAATATACAGAAACAAATGATACACAGGTATCACAGTGCTAGATGAAATATACAGAAACAAATGACACACAGGTATCACAGTACTAGATGTAATATACAGAAACAAATGACACACAGGTATCACAGTACTAGATGTAATATACAGAAACAAATGACACACAGGTATCACAGTACTAGATGTAATATACAGAAACAAATGACACACAGGTATCACAGTACTAGATGTAATATACAGAAACAAATGACACACAGGTATCACAGTACTAGATGTAATATACAGAAACAAATGATACACAGGTATCACAGTACTAGATGTAATATACAGAAACAAATGACACACAGGTATCACAGTACTAGATGTAATATACAGAAACAAATGATACACAGGTATCACAGTACTAGATGTAATATACAGAAACAAATGACACACAGGTGTCACAGTGCTAGATGTAATATACAGAAACAAATGATACACAGGTATCACAGTACTAGATGTAATATACAGAAACAAATGACACACAGGTATCACAGTACTAGATGTAATATACAGAAACAAATGACACACAGGTATCACAGTGCTAGATGTAATATACAGAAACAAATGACACACAGGTATCACAGTACTAGATGTAATATACAGAAACAAATGACACACAGGTATCACAGTGCTAGATGTAATATACAGAAACAAATGATACACAGGTGTCACAGTGCTAGATGTAATATACAGAAACAAATGATACACAGGTATCACAGTGCTAGATGTAATATACAGAAACAAATGATACACAGGTGTCACAGTGCTAGATGTAATATACAGAAACAAATGATACACAGGTATCACAGTGCTAGATGTAATATACAGAAACAAATGATACACAGGTATCACAGTACTAGATGTAATATACAGAAACAAATGACACACAGGTATCACAGTACTAGATGAAATATACAGAAACAAATGACACACAGGTACAAAACATACATAAAAGAGTACAGCAAAGATCAGTTCAGAAAATAAAAAGAAAGTCCTTACAGCATAATGGCATAGCAGTCCTTGTGGGTGAGTCTCCAGCTGTTGCTCAAAGTGGACCAACACCCAGGATTTTCACTATCCTGGGTGTTGGTCCACTTCCGCGGGGCACCCTCCTCCTACGGCACATGCGCGGGCCTCGTCCAATCAGCGCACTCGGAGCCGCTGTGGTATGCACGTACAAGGGACGGACAACCACAGCGGCTCCGAGTACCCTGGCGGTCGCATCTCGTGCTTCCCTCTAACAGCGCGAGATGCAGCCACGGCCTGCGCATACGCCGTTGGAACTAGAGTAAGGTAAGGTGAATGGGGCATTCTGGGGGGTCTCACACAGCGGGGCATCGCAATTTCGGATGCCCCGCGGGGAGGAATCTGGGTGTTGGTCCACTTTAAGGTCTTATGTCCAGCGTTTGCCACAGGCTTGTGACAGAGGTTTCTGATTTAGGTTTCTCACTTAGAATGTTCTTAGCATTAGGTTTTATTAGCTAAATTTAGGAGGGAAAAGCTCTATCCCCTTCCCCTCTGACCCCACCTGGTGAGGGCATTTCTTTCCAGGTCCCTTATCTCAGTTTTGGTTTTATGGTGAGTCCAGAGACAGCACATCCTGCTGCTACAAAGGCTTTTGACTTCAAAGAAGGAAATACCACAAACAGAACACCCAATAAAACTGGAATACACAAAACACAGTCCAAGTGACCCCTCACCCAGGTCTTGGACTATACATTATATACATGCTTATTCTATACTCAGGCCGTGGGCCTGATACCCCCCCCAACACTCACCTGCCCAGTATGCAAACGTAGGCGCGCACGGGGCAGTCGAAGATGCGGGGCATGGGCGCAGTGTCGACGGAGAAGTGGGGCACGCAAGCGGCCTCAACAGAGAAGCAAGGCTCGTGCGGGTCGCCAAGTCGTGGGGCCACGTATGAGCGGGAAGCAGGCACCATGGCTGGGTAAGTATTTAGGGCCAGGTACAAACCACAGAGGCGATGGAGGCAATGTACGCTGGGTCCGGGGGCACATGCCTGCACTGCCCCTATGGTATGTATGCCTCTGGGTCCAGGCCCTCCATTTCTAGGTCCTCTAGGGAGGACCAGTCCCAATTCCTAAACCAGGAAATTCCCAAACCACCGTAGCATGGACCTAGATAGGATTTAGGGTGATCCTCCGGGTTTTAAACACAGGGGTGTCCCTTATATTTTTGAGGGCTGTAGAGGAGCCTTCTACCTCTAGACTGAGCACCTACCTCTTAGGATCAGGTAAATGATCGGTTGGACTTTGAGCATCAGCAACCTCTCATCTCTCTTCTCGCGTTGGGTGACCAGGAAAACGTCCTGGGTGCAGCTGCGGAGGGTGGGCTGACTGTCCAGGATTCTCTCCTTCACCTGATCGCTGCTGTCCTCCAGGTCATCGATAACCACCACCACCCGACTCCTGCCTATTACAGAGAGGAGCACGGTCACATACACAACTGAATAAGAGCCTATCTAGTATGTTCCCCCCAAACTGTATAATGTTTGCCCACATTAAGCCTATGTTGTATGTTTCCCCCTCCTGTACATACAGATTGCCCACATTAATCCGGACCTTCACCATGGATAAGAGCCTATCTTGTATGTTTCCCCCTGTACATACAGATTGCCCACAATAATCCGGACCTTCACCCTGAATAAGAGCCTATCTTGTATGTTCTCCCCTGTACATACAGATTGCCCACATTAATCCGGACCTTAACCCAGATAAGAGCCTATCTTGTATGTTCCCTCCGCCCTGTACATACAGATTGCCCACATTAATCCGGACCTTCACCCTGAATCAGAGCCTATCTTATGTTTCCCCCCTGTACATACAGATTGGCCACATTAATCTGGCCCCTCACCCTGAATAAGAGCCTATCTTGTATGCCCCCCCCCCCCCCCCTGTACATACGGATTGCCCACATTATTCTGGACTTTTACCCTGAATAAAAGCCTATCTTGTATGCCCCCCCTGTACATACAGATTGCCCACATTAATCCGGACCTTCACCCAAATAAGAGCCTATCTTGTACGTTAATCCGTCCTTGCTCTTTTTCTCATTCTTTCTCTCTCTTCTCTTTTTTTTTAGGCATCTGCAATGTTTTCCTTCTACCTCTTTCTTTCCCATTCTCTTTATCCCACTTTCACTTTTCCCCAATGTCTCCTGTTTCTCTCCATCCATCCGTAGCATTGCGCGAGTGTCTATGTTTAGGGAGTGGCATCCCGAAATCGCACATGAGGGTGCCCATAAAAAGGAGCTTCGAAGGCCCTGGAGTCTAAAAAACTCCTGGGCCATCCGAGATCCTGTCCTTGAGGCTTCCCGAATTGGGATGCCCCATATTGTGAACCCCCCCCCCCATGCCCAGATCCACTCACCTTATCCCGAGGCCTCGTTGTGTCTCTGCGCTGCGGCCCCATCCCCCCCTCTAGCCATGTGCGCGTCCGCGCTTGGCCTTTCTAAATGAACGGCGCGGCTGCAAGGTGAGTGGGGGATGCGACTGCCGGTGCCGCTCGGGTGCTTAGTCGTCAGGTAGCGGGATGCTTAGCCAATAAGCGCACTAGCTTTCAGCTCCAGCCTGCGTCATTGGAGGGACTGAAAGGTGAGCTGATTGGGCGACCTGGGGGAATACACACAATTCGGGATGCCGCCGCCGCCGCCGCCGCCGCACAGAGGAGAATGAAATTCATGTGTGTTGTTCCTCTTTAAGGCCTGTGCTGCAAGTATATTATTTATTTTACTGTCTGTACATTTAAAGTGGACCAAAACCCAGGATTTTGACTATCCTGGGTTTTGGTCCACTTCTACGGGACACCCCGATCGGAGATGCCCCCGCTATGTGAAACCCCCCAGATCTCCCGATAAAACTCACCTCACCCCGCTCCTACGGCGCATGCTCGGCCGCTCGGCCAATCAGTGCGTCAGAGCGATGTCTTAGCTCAGCGGCTCCGAGCACACTGGCGGCTGCATCTCGCGCTTCCCTCTAACAGGGAGCGCGCCCGCGCCGGCCATTCACAGAGAGAAGCGTGAGATGCGGCCGCGGCTCGCGCATGCACCGTTGGGCCGAGAAGTAAGGCAAGTGTATGGGGCGTCCTGCGGGGTTTCACTCAGCCCGATTCTGGATGCCCCGGGGGGGGATTGGATCGGCCCGGATCCTGCTGGGCCACTTAAAACTTGTACAGCTCCACGGACGATGATGGCGCTTTTTGATATCAAATACAACACAGTCGTGTCACCCCACCTAGACTTTTGGAGAGCAGCCGGATCTCCTCATCGTACAGGGAGTCGGTGACGTCGGTGATGTTGACGCGCCCGCGGTTCTTGGTGTGATACAATACGGCGAAGCCGCAGCGGCCGATCTCCCGGCTCAGGACACTCGGGCTGTTGTTGGAGATGTAGATGCCATGGACCTCACAGTGTACCCGCAGCCTATGCTGCAGCCAGGCGTACTCGCTCTCACTCGATCTGGAGAAAATACCGACGGCCTTCCCCTCCATGGATCCTCCGGTACCTGCCAGGAAAAGCCAGAGAGGAACACTGAGAATCCTGGGAGAAAACACACCTAACAACTTTACAGGGTGGGAAAAGGGACAGAAAAAAGTTAAAAGACAGAAAAAGGTTAAAAGACAGAAAAAGGTTAAAAGACAGAAAAAAGTTAAGAGACAAAAATAGTTAAAAGACAGAAAAAAGTTAAAAGACAGAAAAAAGTTAAAAGAAAAAAAAAGTTAAAAGACAGAAAAAAAGTTAAAAGACTAAAAAAAAAGTTAAAAGACCGAAAAAAAGTTAGAAGACCGAAAAAAAGTTAAAAGACAGAGAAAGTTAAAAGACAGAAAAAAAGTTCTGTATGAGCCGTGAAAGGGCCCCATTTAATGTCCGCACCAGGACCCCCGTCACATTTAGTTACACAGCTGCATAACTTCCCGGCTCACTGTCAGAAACAGGCAGTGAGGGGGAGTCTTCTCTTAGGGAGGAAAAGGCAGCACAGGAGGTAATAGCAGATATAATTCTTCCAAGGCTAAACAAAAAAAGTTTTAGTGTGTGTACAACTTTAAATCTCCAGCGCCGCCAGGTTAGTATAGATGAGCCCCACACCCAGAGGCAGACTGGCCATAGGGAGACCTGGGACAATGCCCGGTGGGCCGCACTGCTTTGGGGCTGATGCTTGTAACACCCACATTCAATCCCTGCCCCCTTAGTCTCCCTCTCAGCCCCCTGTACCCAGCCCCACTGTACCCACAAGACAGGGAACCTCAGCCCCCAATGCCATAGCCCCAGCACCCACATCCAATATCTGCCCCCTTAGTCTCCCTATCAGCCCCCTGTATCCAGCCCCACTGTACCCACAAGCCAAGGAACCCCAGCCCCCAATGCTATAGCTCCAGCATCATGGTTGGGAGGGGGGGGTCTCAGCAGGGATGTCTCGGGCCGGCCAGGGGCTGGTAAAATCCAGGGCTGATACTTGGCACCGGACTAACTGTTGCTGCATGAAGCCTGCCGCTCTGTGACATCAGCAGAGATTGTTACATATAAATGTGCCCCACACTTGTGTCCAGCCATTGATCCCCCCTCTCTACCTGCCCCTGCACCTCCCCCCCCCAAATCTGCAGCAACTCTGCCCTTCACCCGGCCCCTCACCTTCCTCTTAATGTCTCTCTGCGTCTCATAAATGAAAGTGAAAGAGAAAAGCATGGAGCGAGTCTGCGCTGCTTCCTGACCCCCTCCCTCCTCTCTGCTCTCTCCCCTCCTCCTCTATCTCTTCTCCCTTCCTTCCCTCCTTCCTCTCTCTCCTCTGCCCTCTCCCCCTCCATCTCTATCTTCTCTCCCTTCCCTCCCTCCTCTCTTTCCTCTGCTCTCTCTCCCTCCTCCTCTATCTCTTCTCCCTTCCCTCCCTCCTCTCTCTCCTCTGCTCTCTCCCCCTCCATCTCTATCTTCTCTCCCTTCCCTCCCTCCTCTCTTTCCTCTGCTCTCTCTCCCTCCTCCTCTATCTCTTCTCCCTTCCCTCCTTCCTCTCTCTCCTCTGCCCTCTCCCTCTCCTCCTCTATCTCTTCTCCCTTCCCTCCCTCCTCTCTCTCCTCTGCTCTCTCCCCCTCCTCCTCTATCTCTTCTCCCTTCCCTCCCTCCTCACTCTCCTCTGCTCTCTCCCCCTCCTCCTCTATCTCTTCTCCCTTCCCTCCCTCCTCTCTCTCCTCTGCCCTCTCCCCCTCCTCCTCTATCTCTTCTCCCTTCCCTCCCTCCTCTCTCTCCTCTGCTCTCTCTCCCTCCTCCTCTATCTCTTCTCCCTTCCCTCCCTCCTCTCTCTCCTCTGCCCTCTCCCCCTCCTCCTCTATCTCTTCTACCTCCTCTCTCTCCTCTGCTCTCTCCCCCTCCTCCTCTATCTCCTCTCCCTTCCCTCCCTCCTCTCTCCCCCTCCTCCTCTATCTCCTCTCCCTTCCCTCCTCTCTCTCCTCTGCTCCCTCTCCCTCCTCCTCTATTTTTTCTCCCTTCCCTCCCTCATCTGCTCTCTCTCCCTCCTCTATCTCTTCTCCCTTCCCTCCCTCATCTGCTCTCTCTCCCTCCTCCTCTATCTCTTCTCCCTTCCCTCCCTCCCTCCTCTCTCCCTCCTCCTCTATCTCTTCTCCCTTCCCTCCTTCCTCTCTCCCTCCTCCTCTATCTCTTCTCCCTTCCCTCCCTCCTTCCTCTCTCCCTCCTCCTCTATCTCTTCTCCCTTCCCTCCCTCCTCTCTCTCCCTCCTCCTCTATCTCTTCTCCCTTCCCTCCCTCCTCTCTCTCCCCTGCTCCCTCTCCCTCCTCCTCTATCTCTTCTCCCTTCCCTCCCTCCTCTCTCTCCCTCCTCCTCTATCTCTTCTCCCTTCCCTCCCTCCTTCCTCTCTCCCTCCTCCTCTATCTCTTCTCCCTTCCCTCCCTCCTCTCTCTCCCCTGCTCCCTCTCCCTCCTCCTCTATCTCTTCTCCCTTCCCTCTCCCTCCTCCTCTATATTGTTTCTCCCTTCCCTCCCTCATCTGCTCTCTCTCCCTCCTCTATCTCTTCTCCCTTCCCTCCCTCATCTGCTCTCTCTCCCTCCTCTATTTCTTCTCCCTTCCCTCCCTCCTCTCTCCCTCCTCCTCTATCTCTTCTCCCTTCCCTCCCTCCTCTCTCTCTCCTCCTCTATCTCTTCTCCCTTCCCTCCCTCCTCTCTCTCCTCCCTCTCCCTCCTCCTCTATCTCTTCTCCCTTCCCTCCCTCCTCTCTCTCCCCTGCTCCCTCTCCCTCCTACTCTATCTCTTCTCCCTTCCCTCCCTCATCTGCTCTCTCTCCCTCCTCTATCTCTTATCCCTTCCCTCCCTCCTCTCTCTCTCCTCCTCTATCTCTTCTCCCTTCCCTCCCTCCTCTCTCTCCCCTGCTCCCTCTCCCTCCTCCTCTATCTCTTCTTCCTTCTCTCCCACCTCTCTCTCCCTCTAAGGAAAGGATACCGAATCAAGACCAGTATCTGACCAGCAACAGAAATCATCATACAGGCACACGTTGTAAGAGGGACCATTTTAATAATGAAATCAGTAAGCACCAGCGGCGGACCCAGGATTTTACCAGCACCTGTCCTGCCTACAACCAGCCAGTGGCATCTCTGCTGCTTCCTGGCCAGTCACCCAGTGTGCTCCAATACTGAGGCTATATCATTAGGGGGGGGACATGGGCTGAGGGTTGCTTAGCTCCAAGACTGAGGCTATATAATTAGGGTGAGGACATGGGCTGGGGGTTGCTTGGATCCAAGACTGAGGCTATATCATTAGGGGGGAGGACATGGGCTGGGGTTGCCTGGTTCCAAGATTGAGGCTATATCATTAGGAGGAGGACATGGGCTGGGGGTTGCTTGGCTCCAAGACTGAGGCTATATCATTAGGAGGAGGACATGGTCTGGGGGTTGCTTGGCTCCAAGACTGAGGCTATATCATTAGGGGGAGGACATGGGCTGGGGGTTGCTTAGCTCCAAAACTGAGGCTATATCATTAGGGGGAGGACATGGGCTGGGGGTTGCTTGGCTCCAAGACTGAGGCTATATCATTAGGGGGAGGACATGGGCTGGGGGTTGCTTGGCTCCAAAACTGAGGCTATATCATTAGGGGGAGGACATGGGCTGGGGGTTGCTTGGCTCCAAGGCTGAGGCTATATCATTAGGGGGAGGACATGGGATGGGGGTTGCTTGGCTCCAAGACTGAGGCTATATCATTAGGGGGAGGACATGGGCTGGGGTTGCTTGGCTCCAAGACTGAGGCTATATCATTAGGGGGAGGACATGGGCTGGGGGTTGCTTGGCTCCAAGACTGAGGCTATATCATTAGGAGGAGGACATGGTCTGGGGTTGCTTGGCTCCAAGACTGAGGCTATATCATTAGGGTGAGGACATGGGCTGGGGGTTGCTTGGCTCCAAAACTGAGGCTATATCATTAGGAGGAGGACATGGGCTGGGGGTTGCTTGGCTCCAAAACTGAGGCTATATCATTAGGGTGAGGACATGGGCTGGGGGTTGCTTGGCTCCAAGACTGAGGCTATATCATTAGGAGGAGGACATGGTCTGGGGGTTGCTTGGCTCCAAGACTGAGGCTATATCATTAGGAGGAGGACATGGTCTGGGGTTGCTTGGCTCCAAGACTGAGGCTATATCATTAGGGGGAGGACATGGGCTGGGGGTTGCTTGGCTCCAAGACTGAGGCTATATCATTAGGGGGAGGACATGGTCTGGGGGTTGCTTGGCTCCAAAACTGAGGCTATATCATTAGGGGGAGGACATGGGCTGGGGGTTGCTTGGCTCCAAAACTGAGGCTATATCATTAGGGGGAGGACATGGGCTGGGGGTTGCTTGGCTCCAAGACTGAGGATATATCATTAGGAGGAGGACATGGTCTGGGGTTGCTTGGCTCCAAGACTGAGGCTATATCATTAGTGGGAGGACATGGGATGGGGGTTGCTTGGCTCCAAGACTGAGGCTATATCATTAGGGGGAGGACCTCCTCCCAATGATATAGCCCCAGTCTTGGAGCCAAGCAACTCCAGCCCATAGCCTCGATTCAGAGAGACAAAAAAAATCTTCCGTTTTCGTGCCGATCTGTTTTTTTTGTGAAATGTTTCCGTTCTCGTATGAGCGTATGAGCGATTCTATGCATGCATTGAAAACCTTCTGTAAAATTTCCGTCAGTTCGTACGGCAGATTACGAATTACGAGGATGTCATTTTCCATCCAGACGTTTCCGTTTCATTTTCACATGTTACAACGTAGGCTTTCGTTTTTGCCCTTTTCCCATCGTATCCTCCAACGAATCCTTTACGTTTCCCATTCGTTTCTGTTTCCCTTTTTCAATAAATATTCGTCCAGATGGAAATCCTTACGATCTTGCACCTGCGCACTACAAACTTAACTCATTAAAGTGCTCGCCTACAATGTTTAGCTAAATCACTTAGCACTGTCCTCCATCTTCCCTTTTGGACCCTTAAAGCTCACCCAAACCACTTCTCTGTTAGGTTCTTCTTCCATTTTAGCCCCCTAAAACTTACCCAAATCACTTCTCGGTCATGTGAATATTCATCTTTAACCCTTTTGTTGCCAAGCCCGTAACGTGCTTGACTTTCCCCACAGCTAGTTTAAAAAATAAAAAATACTCACCTGACCACTCGTTGGATCCGGCCGTGTCTCCTCTTTAATTTGGTGGCATCCTATCCCCCGTGGGAGAGCCCCCGGAATAGCCCCCCCCCCCCCGCTTTGGCAGCAGAAGCTGCTAACTGTAAAAAATAAAAAAATAAAAATGACATTCACTTACCTCCGTGTGCGCTGGCTCCCGCTGTCCCTCCTATTCACCTGGGGGGCCTCCGATCCCCCCCCAGGACTTACTGATCTTCAGGAGAGAGCCCGAGAGGCTCTCTCGGCCGCCATCGAGGCTCTCTCCCCTTTCATCCTCGATGGCGGCCGCCATCTTGCCACTAAGATGTCATCCCGGCCCCGATCTCCGGCTTCAGCCTTCTCAGCTGTCAGATGCCGGTGATCGGTGCCCTGGAAGGAGGTGACAGGAGATCCTCTGATCTCCTGCCTCCCCCTTCTCTGGATGCTGATTACCGGCAACTGTCATCAGAGCGGCGAGGGACAAGAGCTTACAATCGGAGGTAAGTACAGTTTTTTTTTAATAAAATACTTTTTATTAACGTGTGGTGTTTTTTTTTTACCAGTTAACTCTTTGTGAGCTGGTAAGGGGTCCATGAGACCCCTGTACCAGCTCACAAGGCTCTGGGTCTGACAAGTCACCTGCGGCTAGCGGGTGACTTGCCATTAACCCCCAGCCCCCCATTACCTGCCTCCCCAATGGCCAGGGAGGGGCAGAAGGGCCCAGGCCACTATGGCTTTGTGGGCTAGAAGCCTGCAGGGCCAGGGGCCACCGACGCTGGCCCCTGCGCCCTGTTCTACAAGCCCCCATAGCTGGCCCGGGTCGATAGTGCTGGGTAGGGGGGACTTTAATCCTTAAAATTCAAAAAAAAATGGGGAGGGGGGACCCTATGTCAATTTTTTTTTTAATTAACCGCTTATGTCCTGTTACACAGCAGGTATAAAATGCTTCCAGCATTTTGGGGTGTGGTGTTTTTGTGTTTTTTTTACATTTAAATTGGACCAACACCCAGGATTTTGACTATCCTGGGTATTGGTCCTTTCCCCTGGGGCATCCCAATCGGGGATGCCCCGCTCTGTGAAACCCCCCTGATCGCCCACCCCGATCCTATGGTGCATGCGCCGCCGCTCGTCCAATCAGCTGCGCTCAGAGCGGCTGAGTTATTCTCTTAGACATCCAAGCTCAGCCACTCTGAGCGTGCTGGAGACCGCATTCCCCCCTTCCCTCTAACAGCGCGGGCACGCTATAAATAGCCAGCGCGGGCACGCGTCCTGCTAGAGGGATAGCGGGGATGCGGCCCGCGCATGAGCCGTAGTACTGGGATTCAGGTAAGTGGTAGCGGGTGTTCCGGGGGGTTTCACACAGAGGGGCATCCTGATTTTGGATGCCCCGGGGGGAGGGAATTGAACGGTCTGGGAATCTTATAGATTCCCGGGCCGATCAGCCCTGGGTGTTGGTCCACTTTAACCCATTGTGAACTTATAAGGAGTCCATGAAACCCCTATACCAGTTCACAAGGCTGGGGGGCTGTCAAGTCACCTGCGGCTAGCGGGTGACTTGCCATTAACCCCGGCCCCCCTATTACTTGCCTCCCCAAAGCCCAAGGGGGGCAGAAGGGCCCGGCCTGATTTAGGTAGTGCGGGCTTGTACTTGGCAGGGCGGGGGGCCACCAAAGCTGGCCCCTGCGCCCTGTTTTACAAGCCCTGCATAGCTGATCCCTGGGCTGGTTATGCTGGATAGGGGGGACCCCATGTCATTTTTATGGGAATTTTTAAGGGTTTTAACCCTTAAAATTGAAAAAAAAATGGGGATTACCCCCCCCCCCCCCTTGGAAGGGGAACCCCATGCCAATTTTTTTCTTGATTTAACCCTTTTTAGTGTGGATTGTAGTTGTATTTTATTTTTACATCGGGAGAAATGGGGCTTTCACATGCAATATGGTTTTCTTTAAAAAAAAAAAAAGGTTTTATTTGAAATAAAGGAAACAATTTTCTAAAAAAATATATTTTTTTATTTTGTTTTGTTTAATTTACTCAAAAACATTTAAAAAAAACAGTAAAAAAATTACAAACAGGACATTTCATGTTAAAGCCTAAACTCTGCCGCAAAAATAAAATATATCATTTTCCTGGAAATTCCTGCAAAAATCACAGTTAAGCAAAGCGGAAAATGGTTAAAAATGACCTGTCAAGAGAGGGTGACAAAAGCTCAAATAGGCTGGCAGTTAAAAGGGTTAAAAGTACCTATGCATGTTGGGTATCGTTCTGCTCGGGGGACCTTGCGCTTTTAGATTTAGCTTGTTTTTTCTTGTTTGAATATTATTTTAGGAAAACTCATTTTTTATTCTGCTTTATTATACATTTTTTAAGGGAACCCTGTGCGACTAAAGAAGTCTTTGAGGGATTACTTTCTGAATGATGGGCCCACTACAACATGCTGGGTACGCTTAGAAAGCTTATCATGTGTAATTTCAGGGAATACATGGCTTGTGGGGGGTATTCCAAATGTAAAGGGTTGTTTTGCTAGAAGAAGCGCAAGGTGCGCACTTTGTCTGCAGAGCTGAAATTTTCACGCAAAATTACCATTGTGCACATGCTTTACTTTTTGGTGTTTGGCAACTCTTCTTTTGACAGTAGCAATGCATGTTGGGTATCGTTCTGTTCGGGGGATGTTGCTTTTTCTTGTTTTTTCTTGTTTGCATATAGTTTTTTTTTTTTTTTTAGGAAAATGTTGCTTTGATCCTGCTTTTTTTATCCATTTTTAGGGAAGCTCTGTGTAACCAAAGAATACATTGAGGGAGAACTTCCAGAAAACTGTGCCAACATCAACAAGCCTGGTACGCCTAGAAAGCTTGAAGTGTGTATTTCCAGAGAATATATTGTTTGTGGGGGGTATTTCAAATGTAAAGGGTTGTTTTTATTAAAAAACTGCAAGGTGCACTTAGCGCTTAGCATAGCTGTATTTGATCTAAAAATCTCTTAAAGTGCTGTTTCAGTTTGGGAGAGTCTCCTGTGCAAGAAAGGGTGTCTACCAATACATATGTGGTATCTCTGTAACCGGGAAAAATTGGGATTTCACACGCAATAAGATTTTATTGACAAACTTAAATTTTTTATTACAAAAAAACACTACAAATTGTAAAACATTTACTTTTTTTATTTTTTTTCACATATTTCACCCCAAAATATTAAGAATACACTTGACAAATGACAAACAAGACATTTTATGTTAAAACCCAGACCAGAAAAAAAAACCAATATATAATTTTCCTGGGAAATCCCTGGAAATCCTTTCAAAAATCACAGTTGAACATGTGTAGCGCAAAATAGTGAAACATGGTCTGGCAACAGAGAGTGACAAAAGCTGCAGGCAGGCTGGCACTTAAAGGGTTAAATATTTCTCGGCCCATTAGTTTTGTGATAATGTATTTTGTAAATGAAATGTAACTTTTTTTTTTTATTCCATCATATTACCAAATTATCAAATTTTTACAACTATAAAAAACAAAATACATAGCAATGGCAGGCCACTGAACATTATTCTTCATCTGTGGTCCCCGAGTTGCGCAGCTCCTGCATCTCGACCACCAACTGAAGGACCCTGACACTCAGTTGTGCCACTCTGGCACGTGTGGTCCCTGTTAAAAATTTTAAATTTGGTATAACCTTGTTGGGGTCATACTGCAGTGCCCCCCCCCCCCCCCCCGTATGGTCCAAACACCTAAATCTGGACTTAAAAAGCCACGGGCCGGGTTTTGCATAGTGCCCGATTAGAGAACCCCTGGCCCGCATTCTGCAGGCAAAGAACGGGCATCAGGAGCAAGGGCGAGTGGCACATCTTGCAGTTCCTGCAACCAAATATAAAATAATTACACAAAGCAAAGGTAACCAACTAAAACAAGAACTCCTACAACAAATTAAGATTCAAGTTCAACAATCCAAATAAAATTCACAAAGGACATGTCTAAAAAAAAATAGCAATTATATGGATGTGTGGAAAAATAAATGTTTACATGCTAAGGACTAATTTAGGTCAGCATTAAAATGCTTCTATAAGGCATACATGAAATGTATTGATTCAGGTATGCATTGCTATACAATTTATGGCCTCGGCCATGCTGATACATGCAATGCCTTGGTGCTAAAGGCGCGCAGACTCCTCCACATAGCCGCAAAACATGTTCAACAATAGCAATCCGAGCCCTCAAAGGTCCCGTAAGTGGATCGGAAATGAAACGGATTTATAGGGTGGAGATCCGTCGGAAATCAGCTCTCTGAATCAGACAGAAACCCATCCCAACAACGGAAGTTATCTGAACGAACGGAAAATTTCCGATTTTGTTTGGAAAATGATCCGATCATTAGGGTGAGGACATGGGCTGGAGTTGCTTGGCTCCAAGACTGAGGCTATATCATTAGGGGGAGGACATGGGCTGGGGTTGCTTGGCTCCAAGACTGAGGCTATATCATTAGGAGGAGGACATGGGCTGGGGTTGCTTGGCTCCAAGACTGAGGCTATATCATTAGGGTGAGGACATGGGCTGGGGTTGCTTGGCTCCAAGACTGAGGCTATATCATTAGGGGGAGGACATGGGCTGGGGTGGCTTGGCTCCAAGACTGAGGCTATATCATTAGGGGGAGGACATGGGCTGGGGTTGCTTGGCTCCAAGACTGAGGCTATATAATTAGGGTGAGGACATGGGCTGGGGTTGCTTGGCTCCAAGACTGAGGCTATATAATTAGGGGGAGGACATGGGCTGGGGTTGCTTGGCTCCAAGACTGAGGCTATATCATTAGGAGGAGGACATAGGCTGGGGTTGCTTGGCTCCAAGACTGAGGCTATATTATTAGGGGGAGGACATGGGCTGGGGGTTGCTTGGCTCCAAGACTGAGGCTATATCATTAGGGGGAGGACATGGGCTGGGGTTGCTTGGCTCCAAGACTGAGGCTATATCATTAGAGGGAGGACATGGGCTGGGGTTGCTTGGCTCCAAGACTGAGGCTATATAATTAGGGTGAGGACATGGGCTGGGGTTGCTTGGCTCCAAGACTGAGGCTATATAATCAGGGGAGGACATGGACTGGGGTTGCTTGGCTCTAAGACTGAGGCTATATTATTAGGGGGAGGACATGGGCTGGGGGTTGCTTGGCTCCAAGACTGAGGCTATATCATTAGGGTGAGGACATGGGCTGGGGGTTGCTTCTCTCCAAGACTGAGGCTATATCATTAGGGGGAGGACATGGGCTGAGGTTGCTTGGCTCCAAGACTGAGGCTATATCATTGGGGGGAGGACATGGGCTTCCTATGGCCAGTCCACCTCTGCCAAGAAGAGGGAAGCGAGCCCTGTGCACTCTGCAGAGGTGACTGAGCTCACTAAACCTTACCCATGCCCAGAAGCAGTGTTCTGTATGTGCAGGGCTCACCTCTCTCTTCTTGGTGTACAGACTTGGGTGTACGGTTGCCAATGGCAACATATTGCAGTGAAAACTGCTTCTATAAAATGCACATTATCTAACATTTAAAAAAAAAAAATTAAATTTAAAAAAATCAGCTCAGCAAATATAAACTTTAAAAAATTCCATCGACAATAAAATGCAATAAAATAAAATGAGGCTATAAGGCACCAAGCAAGTACCAGTGTTGGTGATGTTCTGGGGATATGATTGGGCAGAAAAAAAGTTCACTGGTTAAAAAAAAAGAAAAAGAAAAATAGTCCTCAGGGGAGGGACAAGAAGCTCCTGGTGGGAGGGGCAATGAACGGAGTGGTCGGCGCAGCAGGCTCCTTAGGTCCAGCATGTTGGCAGCAAGTGTCCGCTCTTTATATGACACCATTGTCCGGAGCAGATTCATCGAGCTGCCTGGAGAGAGAAAGACTTATTTATAATGTGATATTTTCTTGGGATAAAAATGAGAATCTGACCCAAATACATATATATTTTTTTATATTGCATAATTTTGCACATTTATTTTAAGCACTTTATCAGCACTGTAGCACTTTGTCTCTGCATCAGCAGAATGATACATATATATAATAGATTAATTCATTAATTGTGGTTAGTATTAAGTTTATGATCGGTTTTGTTGTTTGGGGTTTTCTTTTGCCCGGGGGGTGGTCTCCTGCTATGGAATTATGTATGTCTGTAAATGGATGTATTTAATGTAATGTATGGGACCAAAACCCACGATGATCGGCCTGGGAATCTATAAGATCCAAAATCGAGATGCCCCACTGTGTGAAACCCCCCAGGTCGCCCATACACTTACCTTCTTTCCTGGTCCAACATTCTATGCCACAGCCGCATCCTCGCTATCCCTCTGGCAGTGCCCACGCCAGGCATTTGTGAATCACTGATGTGGGCATGCTCCCTGTTAGAGGGAAGTGGGGGATGCCCCATGGCTTCCCTTGGCTTCCAATTGACCCCCTGTAGCTATCAATCTCAAAACATAAAAAGCCACCAAAAGACTGAATTCCGTTGGAGGCCAAAGACAATGCCACCATTGTTTTCCTTGGAGTGCTAAGTGGTCCAACCCAAAAGAGCTTGAGACCCCTCCCGATGGGTGTTGCGGGTCTACCGGCCAAACCAGACAGGAAACTTACCCTACATGTTGCTGAAAAGCTGATTATTGGGGCAGGTTACTTACACTGGAGGATTGGGATGACAGCGTCCAATACAAGGCGTACACCGCGGTGCCGAGTGACTGGGAGGCCAGTAAACCCTGTGATATAGAAAAACATGGGAAAACATTACCGAGGATGAAGCGTTAGCCCATTAGGCATCGGTTTCATACTCCGAAACTTACTGCTATGATGCCGGAATAATTCCAAAACACAGCAAATAATTCCACCACCAGGAGGACAGCTAGACCGGCCTGTGGCACTCTCTGCAAAAGAAAAGTTTTAAGCTTTTATTTTATACCTGTGTTGGATGGAGGTCAGAATCAATAACATGAATATATATATATATAAATATATATATATATATATATATATATATATATATATATATATATATATATATATATATGTGAACATTCCCTGCCTCCATTTACACCACTTGATTTCATATTCCTCTCTTTGCATTGTAAGCTTTAGTGGCTAATAAAGGTGAAATAAACCCTCAGTAAGCCACTTATCTCCACGCTGAATCTTTCCTTTTGCTTGTACTGAAATTAGTGCAATAAAGTTAATGAAGCATGCTGCTATTAACACATTACTGTGATAAAGATGGAGTCGAGAAGATGGACAACTCCTATGAGTGGCCTCCTTTTAGACGTAGATAACATTCCAATGTGCTCATTAGGTAGAACAGACCCATTACTGAGCCAGATATTCAGTTTTTTCTAATATGATGATATGCCTCCTCTAGATGATGTATGTAAGTTTTCTATTTTACTATAAATAAAATCGTCAAAGGGAAGAGCACCAGAAGCATCTCTGTGAGATAGTCGAACGCATTCCGTGTCCTTCTGTCTGGCGTATTTCTTATCTCCGAGGTGGATTTGAAAGACTGAATAACACCCAGGACCCTCGTTAAACTGGCATGAAGGAGGGGGTCCGCATGACGGATAGCCGTCCTTGAAATAGCCACATAACTTGGGATTACCTGGTTCTGCCGAAGAAGCTTTCCAGGCCTACTGTGTGGACTTTATACGGTAAGTCTAGATGAAATTGAGTTAAAGGGACTGTCCAGACAAGGCGCTAAATGCATGTGGTTAATCTTTACCTGATATAGATGTGTGCCCAGCTCACCAGTGCTCTTTAAAACATAACTTTTACTAATACAGTTAAAGTGAATCCCCACAGGGCATCCAAAATTGGGACGCCCCGCTTTGTGAAACGCCCCGGGTCGCCTGCTACACTTACCTTAATCCCGGCCCAACGGCGCATGCGTGGGCTGCGGCCGCATCCCTCTAGCAGGGCGCGCTCCCTGTAAGAGGGAAGCACGAGATGCCAGCGCGCTTGGAGCCGCTGAGCTAAGACATTGTTTAGACGCGCATAGCTCAGCAGCTCCGAGCGCGCTGATTGGACGAGTGGCCGCGCATGTGCCGTAGAACCGCGGTCAGGTGAGTTGATACGAGTGATCTGGGGGTTTCGCATAGCGGGGCACCAGGGGAGTGGACCAAAACGCAGGATAGTCAAAATCCTGGGTTTTGGTCTACTTTAAAATCATTTATGCCCAGTGAAAGATATATGTGGAACTATATTTGTGGATATATGCGCCTTCGCCGCCCACTATTACTGCCCACGGCTTTATTCAACCTAGCTGCAAGCGTTTTGGGTGGCGGTCCATTCTGGTGCCATCTGAGGTTTGCCTTCCCGTTACTCTCCGCCCCCTCCTCCCCTGTCAGGCCTGCATACCACCTGCCCCCCTTTCCTTCTATTGGAGCCCCGTCCTGCTTGTCAGTAGAGTTACTATACAAAAAATATATTTCGCACCACCTATTCAGTAAATAGTATTTTCCTATGTGTGGCCGTGCGTGCAGCCAAGGGCTATTTCAAACAATAGCTACAATTTTCCCTTATAGTGGTTCCAGCAGCCACCCAATTAGCCCAAAAGTGCTGTAACCTCTCCACTACAATTAATCAAATTCAATATATCTCATATCTCATGAATTCATCTTTATTAAATTCCCCATTTAAAATTTACAAACAAACATCTAATAAAAACTAATCCAAGGCAATTAATTAAGGGCATCCCACACTGACCTACAATCCCATCATAGTTCTTCATTAAAGTGTGCTAAACAGCTAAATATTAAACATATATATATATATATATATATATATATATATATATATATATATAAACACAAACATATATATTATAAATCCTCCCCAATTAATCAACTAAGTGCCAGATTCAATTATAAAGTGCAAACAGTGCATAAATGTGCTATATATACCATGTGCAATCTCTATGCAAATAACATTTATAGGAAAATGATGGCAAAAAAGGTCACAAACAAATTGTATAGAAAGAACACATCACCTAATAATACTGGGTCCCCAGGATGTCCCCATATAGCAGAGCCTAGGAATGGGTCCCCACGCGTTCCGTAGTCCCACCCCCAACTACTTTCTCAAGGAGGACGGGGCAAGGAAGCAATGGAGGGGAAGTTTGGGAGGAGCCTTGAATGACTCCTCCAATCAGCTGCGATGGCTGAACACTGCGGGGGGCGGGAGTGCATCTCGTGCACAAGCTGTCATGGCAGTCACGAGTGCAACACCTTACAGAGCACCAGGATATTTAAGCCGGAGTGGTTCCCCCGAACTAGAGTTAAGACTAAGGAGCTCATAACCCCGAAACGCGTCACCCAACCAACCTAGGGGCAAGTAGCCTGTTTACATATATCTTTCAGTGGGCATATATGCTTTTAACTGTATTAATTAAAGTTATGTTTTAAAGGGCACTGGTGAGCTGGAAACACATCTATAGCATACCATTTTTCCTTGCTCCCAGGGGTCCGGTGATGGGAATTCTTTGAGCCGTTATATTCTTTTGAAGCATATTAATCTTTACCTGATGCCTGTAACTGATATCCTTGTGCGTGTGCCTATCCCACATTGTAGCCAAAGATAAGAAGCTTTTGATGCTTCACTGCATTCTCAGCCTCCCAAGAGAAGTTGCTGGTGATCAATGGGAGGAGGTCCTGATCAATGGGAGGAGGTCCTGATCAATGGGAGGAGGTCCTGATCAATGGGAGGAGGTCTTGATCAATGGGAGGAGGTCCAATCAATGGAAGGAGGTCCTAACCAATGGGAGGAGGTCTTGATCAATGGGAGGAGGTCCTGATCAATGGGAGGAGGTCCTGATCAATGGGAGGAGGTCCTGATCAATGGGAGGAGGTCCTGATCAATGGGAGGAGGTCCTGATCAATGGGAGGAGGTCTTGATCAATGGGAGGAGGTCCAATCAATGGGGTCCTAACCAATGGGAGGAGATCTTGATCAATGGGAGGAGGTCTTGATCAATGGGAGGAGGTCCTGATCAATGGGAGGAGGTCCTGATCAATGGGAGGAGGTCCTGATCAATGGGAGGAGGTCCTGATCAATGGGAGGAGGTCCAGGGACACCAAGAATGCGGCAAGAAGAAAATGAAGCGTCAAAGCTTCTTATCTCCTCCCACAATGTGAGCCATGCAGATGCACAAAGGCAACAGTTACTGGCATCAGGTAAAGTTTAACCACATGAATTCAAGCCAGTCCTATGTGACCCAATAAGTCCAGCACTTTCTTTTCACTTTCATTCATCATTGACTAGTTTTGCGAGCAACACGTGGGTAACATGAACCTGAAAAGGTTGCTGCGCTGGTTAGGAAAGCTGCCACCAGTGGCTGACTGGGGCCAAAAATCAGCCCTGGTGGCCAGCTTAGGACATACTTGCCAAGGCCCCCCCCCCCCCAACCATGATGCTGGGGACTGGGGTTCTTTGGCTTGTGGGTACAGGGGGCTGAGAGGGAGACTAAGGGGGCAGGGATTGCATGTGGGTGCTGGGGCTATAGCATTGGGGGCTGGGGTTCCTTGGCTTGTGGGTACAGTGGGGCTGGGTACAGGGGGCTGAGAGGGAGACTAAGGGGGCAGGGAGTGAATGTGGGTGGTAACAGCAGCAGCTCAACTTGGCCCAAAGCAATGCGGCCCACCAAGCATTGTCCCAGGTCTCCCTATGGCCCGTCCGCCCCTGGCTGCCACCTTCTGGCCAAAAATGTACATTTAAAAACATTCATAGGCAATAGTGACTAAAAACGTAAAATATATTAATTTTAGATGCTGGGGAATATTTTTTTTTAAGGGTTTGGGCTTTTCATTAAATGATGCTGAAGGTCCGGTTTAAGTGACCTGCCACTCGACCTTCTCTCTGTATTCTGGTTTTTGGGCTCCTCAGCTGAAGTCTGGTGGAAAGTTTACGTCTTCCAGCAAGTGGTGTTGGTTTGGGCTATAGAGTCTGAAACGCGACCACGCGGCTTCCAGCTGTTGGCAGTTACACCTTAGTAACAGCCTTGTAACTTGTAACTGACGGCCATGGTTTTGCTTTGCTGCGGGGTCCAACCTGCTAATAAGGGACACAAAGGCGGCTTAAAGCAAGTCTACTTTGGGGCCTAATTTTACCTCTATCCTTACTTACCCTCTCTATGGTCAAGTCCACGCTCCTCTGCCCATAGTGGGCGAGCGGTAACACCATTCTGCCATGAAAACAGTTTGGTTCCTTATTAATATAATTTTATTTAGTTACACTGTTTATATAGATTTGTGTATATTGTATAAATATATAAATAGTATATATTGTATGTATAGATGTGTATATGTTATATACAAATCCATACATAATATAATATAATTATTATATATATATATATATATATACACACACACACAATATATACAAATCTATATATATATATATATATATATATTATAATATATATAAAAAAACCCATACCTACCCTTACTCCTGAATGACAGCCTATAGCTGATCTTAACACTTAACACAACTGATAACCAGTAAAACTCCCTTCACTCCAGAATGGGATCCTATACTCACCAACTGACAACCTATGACTACAGTCACTTCCATCCAACATCCCATGACTCCATATATAACTCATTACCGCCCAACAACCCCAACTACCCTCACTACTGCCCAACAACCCCAACTACCCTCACTACTACCCAACAACCCCAACTACCCTCACTACTGCCCAACAACCCCAACTGCCCTCACTACTGCCCAACAACCCCAACTACCCTCACTACTGCCTAACAACCACAACTACCCTCACTACTGCCCAACAACCCCAACTACCCTCACTACTGCCGAACAACCCCAAACTACCCTCACTACTGCCCAACAACCCCAACTACCCTCACTACTGCCGAACAACCCCAAACTACCCTCACTACTGCCCAACAACCCCAACTACCCTCACTACTGCCAAACAACCCCAACTACCCTCACTACTGCCCAACAACCCCAACTACCCTCACTACTGCCCAACAACCCCAAACTACCCTCACTACTGCCCAACAACCCCAACTACCCTCACTACTGCCCAACAACCCCAACTACCCTCACTACTGCCCAACAACCCCAACTACCCTCACTACTGCCCAACAACCCCAACTGCCCTCACTACTGCCCAACAACCCCAACTACCCTCACTACTGCCTAACAACCACAACTACCCTCACTACTGCCCAACAACCCCAACTACCCTCACTACTGCCGAACAACCCCAACTACCCTCACTACTGCCGAACAACCCCAAACTACCCTCACTACTGCCCAACAACCCCAACTACCCTCACTACTGCCGAACAACCCCAAACTACCCTCACTACTGCCCAACAACCCCAACTACCCTCACTACTGCCAAACAACCCCAACTACCCTCACTACTGCCCAACAACCCCAACTACCCTCACTACTGCCCAACAACCCCAAACAACCCTCACTACTGCCCAACAACCCCAAACTACCCTCACTACTGCCCAACAACCCCAAATACCCTCACTACTGCCAAACAACCCCAACTACCCTCACTACTGCCCAACAACCCCAAATACCCTCACTACTGCCCAACAACCCCAAATACCCTCACTACTGCCCAACAACCCCAACTACCCTCACTACTGCCCAACAACCCCAAATACCCTCACTACTGCTGAACAACCCCAACTACCCTCACTACTGCCCAACAACCCCAACTACCCTCACTACTGCCCAACAACCCCAAATACCCTCACTACTGCCAAACAACCCCAAATACCCTCACTACTGCCCAACAACCCCAACTACCCTCACTACTGCCCAACAACCCCAAATACCCTCACTACTGCCCAACAACCCCAAATACCCTCACTACTGCTGAACAACCCCAACTACCCTCACTACTGCCCAACAACCCCAACTACCCTCACTACTGCCAAACAACCCCAACTACCCTCACTACTGCCCAACAACCCCAAATACCCTCACTACTGCCAAACAACCCCAAATACCCTCACTACTGCCCAACAACCCCAAATACCCTCACTACTGCCAAACAACCCCAACTACTCTCACTACTGCCCAACAACCCCAACTACCCTCACTACTGCCCAACAACCCCAAATACCCTCACTACTGCCCAACAACCCCAACTACCCTCACTACTGCCCAACAACCCCAAATACCCTCACTACTGCCCAACAACCCCAACTACCCTCACTACTGCCCAACAACCCCAAATACCCTCACTACTGCCAAACAACCCCAAATACCCTCACTACTGCCAAACAACCCCAAATACCCTCACTACTGCCAAACAACCCCAAATACCCTCACTACTGCCAAACAACCCCAACTACCCTCACTACTGCCGAACAACCCTTAAACTACCCTCACTACTGCCCAACAGCCCTTAAACAACCCTCACTACTGCCCAACAACCCTTAAACTACCCTCACTACTGCCCAACAACCCCAAATACCCTCACTACTGCCCAACAACCCCAAATACCCTCACTACTGCCCAACAACCCCAAATACCCTCACTACTGCCCAACAACCCTTAAACTACCCTCACTACTGCCCAACAACCCCAAACAACCCTCACTACTGCCCAACAACCCTTAAACTACCCTCACTACTGCCCAACAACCCCAACTACCCTCACTACTGCCCAACAACCCCAAATACCCTCACTACTGCCCAACAACCCCAACTACCCTCACTACTGCCCAACAGCCCTTAAACTACCCTCACTACTGCCCAACAACCCCAAATACCCTCACTACTGCCCAACAACCCCAACTACCCTCACTACTGCCCAACAACCCCAACTACCCTCACTACTGCCCAACAACCCCAACTACCCTCACTACTGCCCAACAGCCCTTAAACTACCCTCACTACTGCCCAACAATCCTTAAACTACCCTCACTACTGCCAAACAACCCCAAATACCCTCACTACTGCCTAACAACCACAACTACCCTCACTACTGCCCAACAACCCCAACTACCCTCACTACTGCCCAACAACCCCAACTACCCTCACTACTGCCCAACAACCCCAACTACCCTCACTACTGCCAAACAACCCCAAACTACCTTCACTACTGCCCAACAACCCCAACTACCCTCACTACTGCCCAACAGCCCTTAAACTACCCTCACTACTGCCCAACAATCCTTAAACTACCCTCACTACTGCCAAACAACCCCAAATACCCTCACTACTGCCTAACAACCACAACTACCCTCACTACTGCCCAACAACCCCAACTACCCTCACTACTGCCCAACAACCCCAACTACCCTCACTACTGCCCAACAACCCCAAATACCCTCACTACTGCCAAACAACCCCAACTACCCTCACTACTGCCTAACAACCACAACTACCCTCACTACTGCCCAACAACCCCAACTACCCTCACTACTGCCGAACAACCCCAACTACCCTCACTACTGCCGAACAACCCCAAACTACCCTCACTACTGCCCAACAACCCCAACTACCCTCACTACTGCCGAACAACCCCAAACTACCCTCACTACTGCCCAACAACCCCAACTACCCTCACTACTGCCAAACAACCCCAACTACCCTCACTACTGCCCAACAACCCCAACTACCCTCACTACTGCCCAACAACCCCAAACTACCCTCACTACTGCCCAACAACCCCAAATACCCTCACTACTGCCAAACAACCCCAAATACCCTCACTACTGCCCAACAACCCCAACTACCCTCACTACTGCCCAACAACCCCAAATACCCTCACTACTGCCCAACAACCCCAAATACCCTCACTACTGCCCAACAACCCCAAATACCCTCACTACTGCCCAACAACCCCAACTACCCTCACTACTGCCCAACAACCCCAAATACCCTCACTACTGCTGAACAACCCCAACTACCCTCACTACTGCCCAACAACCCCAACTACCCTCACTACTGCCCAACAACCCCAAATACCCTCACTACTGCCAAACAACCCCAAATACCCTCACTACTGCCCAACAACCCCAACTACCCTCACTACTGCCCAACAACCCCAAATACCCTCACTACTGCCCAACAACCCCAAATACCCTCACTACTGCTGAACAACCCCAACTACCCTCACTACTGCCCAACAACCCCAACTACCCTCACTACTGCCAAACAACCCCAACTACCCTCACTACTGCCCAACAACCCCAAATACCCTCACTACTGCCAAACAACCCCAAATACCCTCACTACTGCCCAACAACCCCAAATACCCTCACTACTGCCAAACAACCCCAACTACCCTCACTACTGCCCAACAACCCCAACTACCCTCACTACTGCCCAACAACCCCAAATACCCTCACTACTGCCAAACAACCCCAAATACCCTCACTACTGCCAAACAACCCCAACTACCCTCACTACTGCCGAACAACCCCAACTACCCTCACTACTGCCCAACAACCCCAACTACCCTCACTACTGCCAAACAACCCCAAACTACCCTCACTACTGCCCAACAACCCCAACTACCCTCACTACTGCCCAACAACCACAACTACCCTCACTACTGCCCAACAACCCCAACTACCCTCACTACTGCCCAACAACCCCAACTACCCTCACTACTGCCTAACAACCACAACTACCCTCACTACTGCCCAACAACCACAACTGCCCTCACTACTGCCAAACAACCCCAACTACCCTCACTACTGCCCAACAACCCCAAACAACGCCACTACTGCCCAACAACCCCAAATACCCTCACTACTGCCCAACAACCCCAAATACCCTCACTACTGCCCAACAACCCCAACTACCCTCACTACTGCCTAACAACCCCAACTACCCTCACTACTGCCCAACAACCCCAACTACCCTCACTACTGCCCAACAACCCCAACTACCCTCACTACTGCCTAACAACCACAACTACCCTCACTACTGCCCAACAACCCCAACTACCCTCACTACTGCCCAACAACCCCAAATACCCTCACTACTGCCAAACAACCCCAAATACCCTCACTACTGCCCAACTACCCTCACTACTGCCCAACAACCCCAAATACCCTCACTACTGCCCAACAACCCCAAATACCCTCACTACTGCCAAACAACCCCAAATACCCTCACTACTGCCCAACAACCCCAACTACCCTCACTACTGCCTAACAACCACAACTACCCTCACTACTGCCCAACAACCCCAACTACCCTCACTACTGCCCAACAACCCCAACTACCCTCACTACTGCCCAACAACCACAACTGCCCTCACTACTGCCAAACAACCCCAACTACCCTCACTACTGCCCAACAACCCCAAACAACGCCACTACTGCCCAACAACCCCAACTACCCTCACTACTGCCCAACAACCCCAACTACCCTCACTACTGCCCAACAACCCCAAACAACCCCAGTACTGCCCAACAACCCCAACTACCCTCACTACTGCCCAACAACCCCAAACTACCCCACTACTGCCCAACAACCCCAACTACCCTCACTACTGCCCAACAACCCCAACTACCCTCACTACTGCCCAACAACCTCAAACAACCCCACTACTGCCCAACAACCCCAACTACCCTCACTACTGCCCAACAACCCCAAACAACCCCACTACTGCCCAACAACCCCAACTATCCTCACTACTGCCCAACAACCCCCAACTACCCCACTACTGCCCAACAACCCCAACTACCCTCACTACTGCCCAACAACCCCAACTACCCTCACTACTGCCCAACAACCCCAAACAACCCCACTACTGCCCAACAACCCCAAACAACCCCACTACTGCCCAACAACCCCAACTACCCTCACTACTGCCCAACAACCCCAACTACCCTCACTACTGCCCAACAACCCTTAAACTACCCTCACTACTGCCCAACAACCCTTAAACTACCCTCACTACTGCCCAACAACCCCAACTACCCTCACTACTGCCCAACAACCCCAACTACCCTCACTACTGCCCAACAACCCCAACAACCCTCACTACTGCCCAACAACCCTTAAACTACCCTCACTACTGCCCAACAACCCCAACTACCCTCACTATTGCCCAACAACCCCAAACTACCCTCACTACTGCTCAACAACCCCAAATACCCTCACTACTGCCCAAAAACCCCAACTACCCTCACTACTGCCCAACAACCCCAAACTACCCTGACATCCAGCTGACAACCCCAACTACCCTCACTACTGCCCAACAACCCCAAACTACCCCACTACTGCCCAACAACCCCAACTACCCTCACTACTGCCCAACAACCCCAACTACCCTCACTACTGCCCAACAACCCCAACTACCCTCACTACTGCCCAACAACCCCAAACAACCCCACTACTGCCCAACAACCCCAACTACCCTCACTACTGCCCAACAACCCCAAACAACCCCATTACTGCCCAACAACCCCAACTATCCTCACTACTGCCCAACAACCCCAAACTACCCCACTACTGCCCAACAACCCCAACTACCCTCACTACTGCCCAACAACCCCAACTACCCTCACTACTGCCCAACAACCCCAACTACCCTCACTACTGCCAAACAACCCCAACTACCCTCACTACTGCCAAACAACCCCAACTACCCTCACTACTGCCCAACAACCCCAACTACCCTCACTACTGCCAAACAACCCCAACTACCCTCACTACTGCCCAACAACCCCAAACAACCCCACTACTGCCCAACAACCCCAACTACCCTCACTACTGCCCAACAACCCCAACTACCCTCACTACTGCCCAACAACCCCAAACAACCCAACTACTGCCCAACAACCCCAACTACCCTCACTACTGCCCAACAACCCCAACTACCCTCACTACTGCCCAACAACCACAACTACCCTCACTACTGCCCAACAACCCCAAACAACCCCACTACTGCCCAACAACCCCAACTACCCTCACTACTGCCCAACAACCCCAACTACCCTCACTACTGCCCAACAACCCCAAACAACCCCACTACTGCCCAACAACCCCAACTACCCTCAGTATTGCCCAACAACCCAAAACTACCCTCACTACTGCCTAACAACCCCAACTACCCTCACTACTGCCCAACAACCCTAACTACCCTCACTACTGCCCAACAACCCCAACTACCCTCACTACTGCCGAACAACCCCAAATACCCTCACTACTGCCCAACAACCCCAAATACCCTCACTACTGCCCAACAACCCCAACTACCCTCACTACTGCCCAACAACCCCAACTACCCTCACTACTGCCCAACAACCCCATCTACCCTCACTACTGCCCAACAACCCCCCAAATACCCTCACATCCAGCTGACAACCTAGGCATGACCTCACTCCACCCCTCTCCGTATTGACACCCTCACTCACAACTGAAAACCCATAACTACAGCAAATCCCAAGCGGCAGCACATGACTACTTACCCCAGACTGACGACCCGTAGCTGCCCTCTCTTCTCAGTAACAAACGCTGTGTTACCTTCACCCTCATCCGGAAACCCCCCCACTTCCCACCAGTCATTTCTGAGGCTCCCCCTCCCAGACCACAACTGACTCCAAGCCTCCACTATATTGTTACAAGGGTTTCGCTCTCTTGCTTTTAAAGGATGATAAACACATAAAAAAAATAAAAACAAAAAGAGCGTAGCAATAGAAGAGAGTAACTCACCAACGTGCCGGGCAGGAGGCAGCAGAGGAGCAGCGAGTGGCTGGTGTTGGAGAGAACCAGGATCATCCCCTGGAAACACGAGGAATCTGTTACTGTCATTTACTTGGCCAACCAAACTAACAGGAGTGAGCGCCGCTCATATAAAGAAATAACTGTGTGCTCACCTAGACGATATTATACCTGGAGCAAAACATGGGAGCGGACCAACACCCTCCCCTGATCGGCCCGGGAATCTATAAGATCAGCTCCCTGCCTGCGTGGCATCCCGATCCGCTGTGTGAAACCCCTCCCCCAGATCCCTGAAAATCCCACCTGATCCTCATTCCAGCGGCGCATGCGCGGACCGCCGTCCCTCTAGCAGGGCGCGCACCCGTGCCGGCCGTTTGTGAATGGCGGGCGCGCTCCCTGTAAGAGGGACGCGCGGGAGGCGGCCCGTGCTCAGCTTGTCCGTCGCTGCCTCTCGCTTGTCCGTCGGCGGCGATTGGACGAGCGAGTTACGTGGGAGTGGGGTCAGGTGAGTTTTCGGGGCTTTCTGGGGGGTTTCACACATCGGGGCTGTGCCCTGTGTAAGTGGACCAATACCCAGGATAGTGAGAATCCTGAGTGTTGGTCCACTTTAAAGTGGACCAACACCCAGGGGTGATCGGCCCGGAAATCTATAAGATCACCATCCGAGATCGGGATGTCCCGCGGGGTGAAACCCTCCCCAAAAGCCCCCAAAAAACCTTACCTTATCGGTGACGGATCAGCCGCCTCCCGTGCGCCCCTCTTGCAGTGCACGTGCCGGCCATTTGTGCGCGCGCCCTGTCAGGGGGACGCGCAGGAGGAGGCAGCGGTGGCGGCTTATTCTAAGTATGTCACACACCCCGCTTCAAGAATCCATAACATGTGGGTAATATCGTCCTGAAGAGGCGTTCCTGCAGAGATGATAGTAAAAGAAAGCCCCTCCCTGATCCATAAATACCTGGGACCTCCCACTCACTACCCAGTTTTCCATCTCTGCAGACGGCGAGCAAGTCAGAAGATGATGTCTCCTCCTTGCACAGGGGGATTTCAGGTAGCCGGGGTAACTCCCGGCCCGTTTTTTGTGATTATTTCCGCTCGGACTTTCTTTTCCCTAATTAGCCCTTCAGATACATGCCTCCACAGTCTTGGCTGCGGGCCCGAGCGAAGGTATATTGGCACCTCTGGTGCCTAGGAGCATTGCTCCCCCGTGAGACCCTAATAAGAGGGTAGGCGGTGATGCCGGGTTAGGTGATCCCGGTTTGGGATGCCCCGTCCCTTGGTATTTGCCCCTGGGGGGTCCCTCTAGTCTTCCCCGGTAACTCAGTGGGGGTTTGGGGGGGTCTCTCTCAGGGCCAGTGTTTTGGTTGTTTCTCACATAGCAGCATACTTTAGCTATCTGTCTCCTTTAATTTGTGTGTGTGTGTGTTGTGCTTTTTACTGTTGGCGCCGCGGCCGCCATTATGGCCGGGGCGCCGGTTGTTTCTGTGAGGGGAGCTTCCCCTCACGCACTGTTGGGGGGGGGCGGGGCCGGGCCGTGGCACGCTGCCGCGGCCGGCCCCCCGCTGGCTGTCCCCTCGCTGGGCAGGGCGGGTGCTCCGCTGGTTGCTGCGGTCGCACCCGCCCGCAGTGTGATTCTGACCGGCGCCGCGGCATGCGGCGGCGCCGGTCTCTGTACAGCTACGCGAGGGAGCCATCTCCTCTCGCTTCTCCGTCGGAGGGGGGGCGGGGCCGGGCTTTCGGTGCGTCGCCACGGCTCCGCCCCCCCCTCTGCTTCTGTGTAGCGCTGCTGGAGCGCCGATGCGGAGCTGGCTGCAATCATAGGGAGATGGGGGCGGTGATGACCATTTGCGCGGTTCGCGCTGACCACGCCCCTTGTCGTCCTGCGTCTCTCCTCGTGTGCTGCGGGCTCCATTGCTCCTGTTCCCTAAGGATCTGTGAGTGGCCCATTGGGCCTTATTTGTTATTCTTTCTCCCTTGTGTGTTCTGTTTTGCCATTTATGGGGTTTTTCTTCTGTCTTTTAGGCGGAGGCTTTTACAGAGGATCTTCATTAGTATTTAGGGGTTTCTCCCGGTCCTAGATCCCTGGGTTCACTTAGTCTTAAATCCTCCCACTCGGGACATTAAAGGGGCATCCCGGGTTGCTTATTGGCGTAATTCCCTGGGTCATTGCGACTAATAAAGTTCACCTTATGGAGGCATCCCCGGATACTGGGGCAGGGGCCCCTTCGGGGCATCCCAAAAAATGCATGTTGTGTGGTGCATCCATTACTGGGGACGATGTACTGCTTTGTATACCTTGTGCACAGCAAACTATTGCGCGGCAGTCCGGATCCCAGGCTTCTGGGTCAGCACCGCCGGCCGAGTCTTCTCAGCCTCCCACCCTGACACGCGCTCCGTGTGACGTTGTCCTGGGCAGGGATCTGCAATCTGAGATGTGCGCCAGATTGGCCAACCTTGAGAAAATTGTTTCCAGTTCGGTCGCCCGTAAGGCTCCGGCCAAGAGGAAGCATTTGTCTCCGGCTATGCCGGCTGATGACCTGGATGAGTTTAATAATCTGGATTGGTCTGATTATTCTGGGTTAGAGGAAGGTGAAGTTTCTGAGGGCTCAGATGTTTCGGACGATGAGCAGTCTGCTGGCGCTGATGCGGAGTTTAGTGAGTTAGGGAGATCCTCGGATTCTCCTCACGCGCTGGCGCTGAATATCTCCCCTCCCGAGGTGGCGTCACAGCAGGAGGGTGAGTTGTTTGAGGAGTCCAGGCCGCGCTTGGTGTTTCCTTCGCAACGGCATTTTGACAAAATCATTGATAAGGAATGGGACAGGCCGGCTAGGCTCCCTGGTATCCCTCAGGGGTGGGATAAGAAATATCCTTTCCCTTCGGAGGTGGTTAAGCGCTGGGCTTCCCCCCCCCCGAGGTCGATGCTCCGGTTTTGGGGTTGTCTAATTCCTTGGTTTTAAATAGACCGGATTGTTCCACCCTTAAGATGGGGAGGATAAACGTATTGATCAAATGGCTTGTCATGGCTTTACTAGCGTTGGGTCAGCCATACGGCCTGTGTGCGCTTCAGAGCTTATGGTGTTGGCTGCCAGGTCTGTGGTCAGGGACTTGTTGACCTCTTCCGGGCTTCGCCCTGGTAGTGCTGAGTTCCTTAGCCTCAAACGGTGTGAGTTGTTTTTGTCCTTTGTATTAACTGCCTTGGATGACACTTTGATGATGTGTGGTAGGACGTCGGCTTTGTTGGTGACTATTCGGCGGTCGGTCTGGCTGCGCCAGTGGGCGGCCGATTTCATGTCTAAAAAGTCTCTGACGGCTTTACCCTTTGTTGGATTGAGGCTCTTTGGAGAAACATTGGACTCCGTCACCAAGGGCGGTAGGTTGCCTCAACGTAAGAAGCAGCGCCGTTCCTTTCGGGGGGCGCCTGCCTTTACAACTTCCTTTCGTGGGGCCAGATCTGGCAGAGGATCTGCATTCCACTCTTCCAGAGGAGATTCCGGGAGCAGGGGCAGGGGACGTGCCCGTTCTGGATACAATTGGGGTTCTAAGCCCAAGCCGGCTATTAAGCCAGCTCAGCAATGAGGGGGCGCCCTCACCCTTGCGGGTGGGGGGACGGCTGAGACACTTCTCCCAGATCTGGGATCAAGAAGTCTCGGACAGATGGATCCGGGAAGTGGTGTCTTCCGGTTACAAGCTAGAGTTCGAGCTCCGCCCCCCCTCCAGGTTCTTCAGGTCTCGGATGCCTTCGGAGCCTCTGGTGGCGCAGGGGCTCCTGGTGGCTGTAAAGAATCTTCTGGACATGGCTGTCATTTGCCCAGTGCCCCCCTCGGAGCAGGGCAGGGGCTTCTATTCCAATCTGTTCACGGTTCCCAAGAAGGACGGGTCGGTCCGTCCTATCTTGGATCTGAAGTTTCTCAACAGGTTTATTCGGCCGCGCAAATTCCGCATGGAAACGCTGCGCTCGGCCATTCACTCTCTTCGTCAGGGAGACTTTCTGACGTCCATAGACATCAAGGATGCTTATCTGCACGTTCCGGTTTTTCCAGCACACCAGAGGTTTCTCAGGTTTGTGGTGGAGGATCGGCATTTTCAGTTTGTGGCACTTCCTTTCGGTCTCACCTCAGCCCCTCGGGTTTTCACCAAGGTGCTAGCGGGGGTGATGGCACTGCTCAGAGTTCAGGGTATCCGCATTGTGCCCTATCTGGACGATCTACTGATCATGGCCTCTTCTTTCAACCAAGCGGAGTTGGACACCGGAGTGGTGGTGTCCACTCTGGAGAGGTTCGGTTGGGTGATCAACCACCCCAAGTCTTCTCTTTGTCCGTCCAGAGTTGTGACCTTTCTGGGGATGTCTCTGGACACCTCGCAGGCCAGGGTGTTTCTGCCCCAGGCCAAGATTCTTTTGATTCAGGAGTTAGTTCAGCTTCTTTTGTTGGCCCCTCATCCGACCATCCGGCTAGGGATGAGGCTGGTGGGGCTAATGGTGGCCTCATTCGAGGCAGTTCCCTTTGCGCAGTTCCATACGAGGGCGCTTCAGCTTCATCTGCTGACGGTTTGGGACAGGTCGCAGTTGTCATTGGACCGGTCCTTCCGGTTGACTCCCCGAGCTCGTCGTTCCCTACAATGGTGGCTGGGGTCTGTCAATCTGTCGAAAGGCAGATCCTTCCTGGCTCCACGTTGGGAAACGGTGACCACGGATGCCAGTCTGTCAGGTTGGGGGGGTGTTTGGAAGGACCTCCATTTTCAGGGTCTGTGGAGTCCGCAGGAGGCTCACGAGCCCATCAATATTCTGGAGTTGAGAGCCATCAGGTTGGTTCTGTTTCGCTTGACTCATCAGTTGAGAGGCCTGCCAGTTCAGGTCCGGTCGGACAACAGGACGGCGGTTGCTTACATCAATCACCAAGGAGGGACTCGCAGCAGGAGTGCCCTCAGGGAAGTGTCTTTGATTCTGGACTGGGCCGAGACCCACGTCCCGTGTATCTCAGCAGTCTACATTCCGGGGGTGGAGAACACGGAGGCGGACTTGCTGAGCAGGGCCTCCTCTCGTCAGGGGGAGTGGTCTCTCAGTCCCAAGGTGTTTCGTTCGATATGTCTCAGGTGGGGGGTCCCAGCGGTGGACCTCTTTGCCTCTCGTCACAATCACAAGCTTCCAGTCTTTGTGTCTCTCTCGCAGGATCCTCTGGCTCTGGCAGTGGATGCCATGTCTCTGAACTGGAGGGATCTAGGGTTCCTTTACCTGTTCCCTCCGTTTCCAATGCTAGCCAGAGTGGTGCGCAAACTGGCCTTGGAAGGCGCGTCGGCGATTCTGGTGGCCCCAAGGTGGCCGAGGCGCGTTTGGTTCGCAGATCTTGTAAGGCTGGCAGAAGATCAGTTCGCCCTGCCTCTGCTGCCGGACCTGCTCACCCAGGGTCGGCTACGCTATCCCAATTTACCATCGCTGGCTTTGACGGCGTGGCTGCAGAAACCGCCATCTTGAGGGAAGAAGGTCTTTCTGACGCGGTGATTCAGACTCTTATTAGCGCCAGGAAGCGGTCTTCCTCTTCTGTTTACTACAGGACCTGGAGGTCCTATATTGATTGGTGTGAAGGTAGGTCCTTCTCTTGTCGAGAGTTCTCCATTCCTAGAATTCTGGAGTTTCTTCAACATGGTTTAGATCTGGGGCTCCAAATTAGTACCTTGAAGGGGCAGGTCTCTGCCCTGGCGGTGTTCTTCCAAAGGTCCTTTGCACTTCATCCTTTAGTCAGGACCTTTTTCCAAGGAGTTACGCATGTGCGTCCGCCTAGGAAGCCCTTGGTTCCAGTTTGGGATTTGAACCTGGTTCTTTCTGCTCTTCAGGGTCCTCCGTTTGAGCCCTTGAATGAGGTTGCCTTGTCTTCGCTTACTCAAAAGGTGGCCTTTTTGGTGGCTATCACTTCGGTTAGGCGTGTTTCTGAGTTGGCAGCTTTATCCATTAAAGCTCCATACTTTGAGAAGCATCAGGACAAGGTTGTCTTTCGTTTCAAGCCGGATTTTCTTCCTAAGGTGGTCTCGGCTTTTCATCTGAATCAGGACATAGTTCTGCCTTCTCTATGCCCTAATCCTAGCAACGACAGGGAAAGGGCGTTGCATTCCTTGGATGTAGTTCGTGTTGTGAAATATTATCTGGAGGGTACGTCTTCCTTTCGCAAGACGGACGCCTTTTTTGTGGTGCCCTCCGGGCCTAGGAAAGGTTTGGCTCCTGCCAAATCTTCCATTAGTAAATGGATTCGTCAGGCCATCATTGGGGCCTATTCTGCCAAGGGGAGGAGTCCCCCTTTTCGTGTTACTGCTCATTCTACTCGTGCAGTTGGTGCGTCCTGGGCTTTTCGGCACCAGGCTTCTGTTGAGCAAGTTTGTAAGGCCGCTACCTGGTCTTCGGTTCACACTTTTTCCAAGTTTTACAAGGTTGACGTTTGGGCGTCCGCGGATGCTGTCTTTGGACGCAAAGTTTTGCAAGCTGTAGTGGTTTGAAGTTGTGCCTTGTTGCCTAGTTTTGGATCCCCGCCCTTGTTTTTGGACACTGCTTTTGGATGTCCCACATGTTATGGATTCTTGAAGCGGGGTGTGTGACATACTTAGAATAATACCATTTTGTGAATACTCACCTTGTAAAATGGGTATTATGAGTATGTCACACACCCCGCTTCACCCGCCCTTTCTTTATTCAGGATCCTCTTTATTGTGAACTTTGCGTGGTTGTGTTTTATATTTGCCTGTTCCTGGTCCCTTACCTTACTGCTTCTGTATACTGGGTAGTGAGTGGGAGGTCCCAGGTATTTATGGATCAGGGAGGGGCTTTCTTTTACTATCATCTCTGCAGGAACGCCTCTTCAGGACGATATTACCCACATGTTATGGATTCTTGAAGCGGGGTGTGTGACATACTTATAATACCCATTTTACAAGGTGAGTATTCACAAAATGGTATTATCTGTCGCCGAAAGGTAAGTTTTTGGGGGCTTTGGGGGGGTTTCACACAGCTCGATCTCGGATCCCCCGCGGAAGTGGATCAACACCCAGGATAGTGAAAATCCAGGCTGTCGGTCCACTTTAAGCACAACTTTCTCCCATAAGGAAGCACCACAACAACCGTCAATAATACAATACAATAGTTTATTAATACAAAAAAGAGGCTAAAAAACATAAAACACAAGACGTATTAAAAAAAACAACCGTTATGACTAGGGATGAGCGAATCGATCCGGACGAACCCGGATTCGATCCGAATTTCAGGAAAAATTCGATTCGGATCGAATCCGAATTTCCCCGCGATTCGATCACTCGAAGTTTTCCTTTAACATCCATTCATTTACATTACAGGCATTCTAAGATGGCGGGCGGGACATGTCTGGACATGTATCCCACGCCAGTGCAAGCTGGGGCAGTCACATGCAGCCTATCAGCAGCCAGCAAGCCCGGTGACGTCACACAGCGGTATTTAACGGCGGCCATCTTGCTTTTCCTCATTTCTCTATTGCATTCGTGACAGACAGACAGAACGCTGTGTAGCTGAGGCAGTTAGACAGGCTGGAGACAGGCTGGAGACAGGGACAGACAGGGACAGACAGGGACAGGCTGGAGACAGGCAGGAGACAGGCAGGAGACAGGCAGGAGACAGACAGGAGACAGACAGAAAGCCAGGGAAAGGTAGGAAAAACGGAGCTGGCTGACAGGGACATTTTTTTTTTTTCATCCAGCCTTTGTTAGCGTTTTCAGGCTGCTTATAGTAACTAACTGTGCATATATACTGAACTGATCTTAAGTCTGCTGTGAGGCATCCCATTCTGTGACTAAAGCAGCCTCTGTTTAAGACCATATAAGCATTTGCTCTAATCATATTTGAAATTAGGCCTGATAAAGACACTTTTGCTGGCCAAAGCACTACTGTACCCTGGCAGCTCGATTCCTGCCCGGGGCATCCCATTCTGTGACTAAAGCAGCCTCTGTTTAAGACCATATAAGCATTTGCTCTAATCATATTTGAAATTAGGCCTGATAAAGACACTTTTGCTGGCCAAAGCACTACTGTACCCTGGCAGCTCGATTCCTGCCCGGGGCATCCCATTCTGTGACTAAAGCAGCCTCTGTTTAAGACCATATAAGCATTTGCTCTAATCATATTTGAAATTAGGCCTGATAAAGACACTTTTGCTGGCCAAAGCACTACTGTACCCTGGCAGCTCGATTCCTGCCCGGGGCATCCCATTCTGTGACTAAAGCAGCCTCTGTTTAAGACCATATAAGCATTTGCTCTAATCATATTTGAAATTAGGCCTGATAAAGACACTTTTGCTGGCCAAAGCACTACTGTACCCTGGCAGCTCGATTCCTGCCCGGGGCATCCCATTCTGTGACTAAAGCAGCCTCTGTTTAAGACCATATAAGCATTTGCTCTAATCATATTTGAAATTAGGCCTGATAAAGACACTTTTGCTGGCCAAAGCACTACTGTACCCTGGCAGCTCGATTCCTGCCCGGGGCATCCCATTCTGTGACTAAAGCAGCCTCTGTTTAAGACCATATAAGCATTTGCTCTAATCATATTTGAAATTAGGCCTGATAAAGACACTTTTGCTGGCCAAAGCACTACTGTACCCTGGCAGCTCGATTCCTGCCCGGGGCATCCCATTCTGTGACTAAAGCAGCCTCTGTTTAAGACCATATAAGCATTTGCTCTAATCATATTTGAAATTAGGCCTGATAAAGACACTTTTGCTGGCCAAAGCACTACTGTACCCTGGCAGCTCGATTCCTGCCCGGGGCATCCCATTCTGTGACTAAAGCAGCCTCTGTTTAAGACCATATAAGCATTTGCTCTAATCATATTTGAAATTAGGCCTGATAAAGACACTTTTGCTGGCCAAAGCACTACTGTACCCTGGCAGCTCGATTCCTGCCCGGGGCATCCCATTCTGTGACTAAAGCAGCCTCTGTTTAAGACCATATAAGCATTTGCTCTAATCATATTTGAAATTAGGCCTGATAAAGACACTTTTGCTGGCCAAAGCACTACTGTACCCTGGCAGCTCGATTCCTGCCCGGGGCATCCCATTCTGTGACTAAAGCAGCCTCTGTTTAAGACCATATAAGCATTTGCTCTAATCATATTTGAAATTAGGCCTGATAAAGACACTTTTGCTGGCCAAAGCACTACTGTACCCTGGCAGCTCGATTCCTGCCCGGGGCATCCCATTCTGTGACTAAAGCAGCCTCTGTTTAAGACCATATAAGCATTTGCTCTAATCATATTTGAAATTAGGCCTGATAAAGACACTTTTGCTGGCCAAAGCACTACTGTACCCTGGCAGCTCGATTCCTGCCCGGGGCATCCCATTCTGTGACTAAAGCAGCCTCTGTTTAAGACCATATAAGCATTTGCTCTAATCATATTTGAAATTAGGCCTGATAAAGACACTTTTGCTGGCCAAAGCACTACTGTACCCTGGCAGCTCGATTCCTGCCCGGGGCATCCCATTCTGTGACTAAAGCAGCCTCTGTTTAAGACCATATAAGCATTTGCTCTAATCATATTTGAAATTAGGCCTGATAAAGACACTTTTGCTGGCCAAAGCACTACTGTACCCTGGCAGCTCGATTCCTGCCCGGGGCATCCCATTCTGTGACTAAAGCAGCCTCTGTTTAAGACCATATAAGCATTTGCTCTAATCATATTTGAAATTAGGCCTGATAAAGACACTTTTGCTGGCCAAAGCACTACTGTACCCTGGCAGCTCGATTCCTGCCCGGGGCATCCCATTCTGTGACTAAAGCAGCCTCTGTTTAAGACCATATAAGCATTTGCTCTAATCATATTTGAAATTAGGCCTGATAAAGACACTTTTGCTGGCCAAAGCACTACTGTACCCTGGCAGCTCGATTCCTGCCCGGGGCATCCCATTCTGTGACTAAAGCAGCCTCTGTTTAAGACCATATAAGCATTTGCTCTAATCATATTTGAAATTAGGCCTGATAAAGACACTTTTGCTGGCCAAAGCACTACTGTACCCTGGCAGCTCGATTCCTGCCCGGGGCATCCCATTCTGTGACTAAAGCAGCCTCTGTTTAAGACCATATAAGCATTTGCTCTAATCATATTTGAAATTAGGCCTGATAAAGACACTTTTGCTGGCCAAAGCACTACTGTACCCTGGCAGCTCGATTCCTGCCCGGGGCATCCCATTCTGTGACTAAAGCAGCCTCTGTTTAAGACCATATAAGCATTTGCTCTAATCATATTTGAAATTAGGCCTGATAAAGACACTTTTGCTGGCCAAAGCACTACTGTACCCTGGCAGCTCGATTCCTGCCCGGGGCATCCCATTCTGTGACTAAAGCAGCCTCTGTTTAAGACCATATAAGCATTTGCTCTAATCATATTTGAAATTAGGCCTGATAAAGACACTTTTGCTGGCCAAAGCACTACTGTACCCTGGCAGCTCGATTCCTGCCCGGGGCATCCCATTCTGTGACTAAAGCAGCCTCTGTTTAAGACCATATAAGCATTTGCTCTAATCATATTTGAAATTAGGCCTGATAAAGACACTTTTGCTGGGCATAGCACTACTTGTCCCTGCCAGGTGTACTTACTGCTGGTTTTTAGGGCATCCCATTCTGTGACTACACCAGCCTCTATTTAAGAACCTAACCATTTGCACCTATTCTAATTGAAATTAGGCATGATAAAGACACTTTTGCTGTGCATAGTCTTACTGCTGCCTGCCAGGTGCTCTCTGGTTTTTGGGACATCCCATTCTGTAACATACCATTAGCCTCTGCATTTACTGTAAGCTGCACAGTTATTTAAAGAAATTTGGCCTGTATGAGCCTGCTAACACACTGCTGCTGTGTGCATATATACTGATCTCAAGTCAGCTTTGGGGCATCCCATTCTGTAACATACCATTAGCCTTTGCATTTACTGTAAGCTGCACATTTATTTAAAGAAATTTGGCCTGTATGAGCCTGCTAACACACTGCTGCTGTGTGCATATATACTGATCTCAAGTCTGCTTGGGGCATCCCATTCTGTAACATACCATTAGCCTCTGCATTAACTGTAAGCTGCACAGTTATTTAAAGAAATTTGGCCTGTATGAGCCTGCTAACACACTGCTGCTGTGTGCATATATACTGATCTCAAGTCTGCTTGGGGCATCCCATTCTGTAACATACCATTAGCCTCTGCATTAACTGTAAGCTGCACAGTTATTTAAAGAAATTTGGCCTGTATGAGCCTGCTAACACACTGCTGCTGTGTGCATATATACTGATCTCAAGTCAGCTTTGGGGCATCCCATTCTGTAACATACCATTAGCCTTTGCATTTACTGTAAGCTGCACATTTATTTAAAGAAATTTGGCCTGTATGAGCCTGCTAACACACTGCTGCTGTGTGCATATATACTGATCTCAAGTCTGCTTGGGGCATCCCATTCTGTAACATACCATTAGCCTCTGCATTAACTGTAAGCTGCACAGTTATTTAAAGAAATTTGGCCTGTATGAGCCTGCTAACACACTGCTGCTGTGTGCATATATACTGATCTCAAGTCAGCTTTGGGGCATCCCATTCTGTAACATACCATTAGCCTTTGCATTTACTGTAAGCTGCACATTTATTTAAAGAAATTTGGCCTGTATGAGCCTGCTAACACACTGCTGCTGTGTGCATATATACTGATCTCAAGTCTGCTTGGGGCATCCCATTCTGTAACATACCATTAGCCTCTGCATTAACTGTAAGCTGCACAGTTATTTAAAGAAATTTGGCCTGTATGAGCCTGCTAACACACTGCTGCTGTGTGCATATATACTGATCTCAAGTCTGCTTGGGGCATCCCATTCTGTAACATACCATTAGCCTCTGCATTAACTGTAAGCTGCACAGTTATTTAAAGAAATTTGGCCTGTATGAGCCTGCTAACACACTGCTGCTGTGTGCATATATACTGATCTCAAGTCAGCTTTGGGGCATCCCATTCTGTAACATACCATTAGCCTTTGCATTTACTGTAAGCTGCACATTTATTTAAAGAAATTTGGCCTGTATGAGCCTGCTAACACACTGCTGCTGTGTGCATATATACTGATCTCAAGTCTGCTTGGGGCATCCCATTCTGTAACATACCATTAGCCTCTGCATTAACTGTAAGCTGCACAGTTATTTAAAGAAATTTGGCCTGTATGAGCCTGCTAACACACTGCTGCTGTGTGCATATATACTGATCTCAAGTCAGCTTTGGGGCATCCCATTCTGTAACATACCATTAGCCTCTGCATTTACTGTAAGCTGCACATTTATTTAAAGAAATTTGGCCTGTATGAGCCTGCTAACACACTGCTGCTGTGTGCATATATACTGATCTCAAGTCAGCTTTGGGGCATCCCATTCTGTAACATACCATTAGCCTCTGCATTAACTGTAAGCTGCACAGTTATTTAAAGAAATTTGGCCTGTATGAGCCTGCTAACACACTGCTGCTGTGTGCATATATACTGATCTCAAGTCAGCTCTGGGGCATCCCATTCTGTAACATACCATTAGCCTCTGCATTTACTGTAAGCTGCACATTTATTTAAAGAAATTTGGCCTGTATGAGCCTGCTAACACACTGCTGCTGTGTGCATATATACTGATCTCAAGTCTGCTTGGGGCATCCCATTCTGTAACATACCATTAGCCTCTGCATTAACTGTAAGCTGCACATTTATTTAAAGAAATTTGGCCTGTATGAGCCTGCTAACACACTGCTGCTGTGTGCATATATACTGATCTCAAGTCAGCTTTGGGGCATCCCATTCTGTAACATACCATTAGCCTCTGCATTTACTGTAAGCTGCACATTTATTTAAAGAAATTTGGCCTGTATGAGCCTGCTAACACACTGCTGCTGTGTGCATATATACTGATCTCAAGTCAGCTTTGGGGCATCCCATTCTGTAACATACCATTAGCCTCTGCATTAACTGTAAGCTGCACAGTTATTTAAAGAAATTTGGCCTGTATGAGCCTGCTAACACACTGCTGCTGTGTGCATATATACTGATCTCAAGTCTGCTTGGGGCATCCCATTCTGTAACATACCATTAGCCTCTGCATTAACTGTAAGCTGCACAGTTATTTAAAGAAATTTGGCCTGTATGAGCCTGCTAACACACTGCTGCTGTGTGCACATATACTGATCTCAAGTCTGCTTGGGGCATCCCATTCTGTAACATACCATTAGCCTCTGCATTAACTGTAAGCTGCACATTTATTTAAAGAAATTTGGCCTGTATGAGCCTGCTAACACACTGCTGCTGTGTGCATATATACTGATCTCAAGTCAGCTTTGGGGCATCCCATTCTGTAACATACCATTAGCCTCTGCATTTACTGTAAGCTGCACATTTATTTAAAGAAATTTGGCCTGTATGAGCCTGCTAACACACTGCTGCTGTGTGCATATATACTGATCTCAAGTCAGCTTTGGGGCATCCCATTCTGTAACATACCATTAGCCTCTGCATTAACTGTAAGCTGCACAGTTATTTAAAGAAATTTGGCCTGTATGAGCCTGCTAACACACTGCTGCTGTGTGCATATATACTGATCTCAAGTCTGCTTGGGGCATCCCATTCTGTAACATAACATAACCTACCTACCATACTAAGCAGCTCTCTTATTTAAACTAAGCAGGCCTCTTGGAGGCTGAGTGTCCACTTTTGGGTGTGCATTTATATTCGGTTTCATATACAGTGGGGTATCCCAATTTGTAAGATAACCTACCCCAACCATGTAAACTAAATAGGCCTGTTGCAGCCTGAGTTTCTCTGCTTGCGTATGGCCTGCATTACAATCTGTCTCTTTCAATGACACTGCTGCCTGGGGTATCCCAATTTGTAAGATAACCTACCCCAACCATGTAAACTAAAGGTTACGTCCTTCCAGAAGGAAAACTTATGCCGAACACTATTTTTGTTAGGGGCATTGACCTTTGGATTGATCGGCATGAAATTAATTTTTTTTTTTCAAAGTATGGCGCTGTGAAGAAGGTCAAAATGATGTCTCATACTTGGATTATTGTTACTTTTTGTTCAGCTTGAAATATAACAGGCCACACGGGCATCCCAAGGCACATGCTATTTTAAACCTATCTGTTATACAACATAAGCGTTGATCAGGCTACTTCAGTTTGCACTTGTTTTTGACTGATTTTAATAAACCAGGCCGCAGGGCACCCCAAAGCTGCACCTTGCACCCTATCTGGTATACAACATAAGCGTTGATCAGCATCAGCTTCATTAAGCTACTTCAGTTTGCACTTCCTTTTTGACTGCTTTCATTTAACCAGGCCGCAGGGCACCCCAAAGCTGCACCTTGCACCCTACCTGTTTATACTAAATAAGCATCTACAGCCTCAGCTTTATTAAGTTATTGCATTTTGAATTGGTTTTGGTCTGCTTTAAATACACCAGGCCGCAGGGCATCCCAAACCTGCATGTTGCACCCCATCTGTTATACTAAATAAGCGTTGATCAGCATCAGCTTTATTAAGCTATTGCATTTTGCATTGGTTTTTGTACTGCTGCCAAAACACTAGCCCATATGGGCATCCCAAACCAGCACATGTCACCCTATCTGTTATACTAAATAAGCTTCTACAGGCCCTTTTTTTATTTATTTATTTTTATTTATATAGAGCTGCAATGGCTTATATTGTGAGGTTAATTTGCCATTTTGCAGCATAATATAGAGCAGCCCCTGTGTAAATCTGAGGGGCAATAGCTTATATAGTGAGGTAAATTTGCCATTTTGCTTCGTTATATAGAGCAGCCCAGTTGCCATCTAAATCAACTACTGTCCGGCCAGTACAGCTTTTCCAGGGCAAACTCTGCTAGTTGCGGGCACAAGTCAAGTTTGGCTTCCCAGCAAATCCAGTGGATCTTGAAGGTGTGTTGGCATGGTCATGTCAAGGTATGACATGACCTGCTGTTTGAGGTCCAGCTCCAGGTCTTCCTGCTTCTCATGAGTAGACTCACTATGCGGGTGTAGAAAGCTACTCACTAGCGACTGAAGACTGAGGTTGCTGCTGATGGAGCTGCTGCTGCTCCTTCCACCCCCCCAGCAGCCATGGCAGTGGAAGGTGATCGCAAAGTTCCCCTAGAGTCAGACCTGCGGGAGTATGGGCCATGGCGCAAATAGACATCGCCCAACTGACTACGTGGGATGTCTCTGTAGTAGGTCAGTTTTTCCTCCCTCTCAGTGGGCGTAAAAAATGCCCCCATTTTGTGCCGGAAGCGAGGGTCCAATAAGTTGGAGAGCCAGAAGTCTTCCCGCTGACAAATGGAGACAATTCTGCGCTCACTAGTACGCATGCATGTGAGCATGCATCGTGCCATTTGTGCAAGTGACTCGGAGGGACTACCTGTCTCCATCTCCACTGTAAACTGCCATGGTGTGTCTGGGTCCTCTGTCTCGCCTTACTCACAACCCTCTAGCTCCTGTGGCTGCACCTCCTCTCCTGTCAGATGACTAGATAAAATGGTCATTTTGTGAAACCTAAACTGTGGTTTGCTGTGCCCCACCCCCTCCTCCTCCTCCACTTCAGCCCCCACAGGCTTCATGTGGCTGTGAAATGTATGTGCCATGTCTCCAGTGCCCTGACCAGCCATGCTTTCCAACATGTGTTGTAGTACATGAAGCAGTGGAATCTCATCGTTCATCTCATAGTCCTGGCAACTGACTAATAATGTAGCTTCCTCAAAGGGCCTAAACAAACGGTCGGTGTCACGTATGAGCTGCCAATGGTTTACATTGAATTTACACAGGGGTGTCCCCCTATCCGTTTGGATCATCCAGAAATCCGTGATGGCTTTTCTCTGTTCCTATAGTGCAGTGGTCCTCAACCCTGTCCTCAAGGCCCACCAACATGTCATGTTTTTTGGATCTCCAAATAGCCAGCTCTATTGCTCTGCAGCTGCACTAATTACTCCACCTGAGCATCTTTGTGGAGATCTGCAAAGCCTGGCCTGTTGGTGGGCCTTGAGGACAGGGTTGGGGACCACTGCTATAGTGGATCCTGCATATGGAGGGTGGAATTCCAACGGGTGGAAACATCGCAAATCAGACTATGGTGGGGTACACCTTTGTGACGCTGAGGCTCAATAAGGTTGTGCTTGGTGGTGTAGGAGTGCCAGAAGTGCATGCTAACTTTCTTTCCTGTTGTTCGGATGTCTTTCAGATGGGGGCAAGACTTCAAAACTAGACTGAACACGTGTGCCATGTCAGGACGCATGACTCTGGCTTCCTTGTCGCAGCGCAAACAAGATGTTCTTCCAAGTGTCAGTCACCATGGGTCCAAATTTGCAGTTTTCGTGGATTAAGCAATGCTTTCATGGATTGAGTTCTCATTTTTAGTAGTTCCTCCCATGTGTGACTCTGATGGTCAAGGAAAACCATGTGAAGAACAGCGTGAAACCACAATCACCAAGGGGGCCTAAAAGGATATATATTGTCCACCATGAGTCTATAGTTACAGCTCCAGGCGTAGACAACACTGTGCACTTTGGTACACACTGACAGGCTAAAGGACTGGCCCACCTTCTGTTCAACAACCATGCCATGTGACTCTCCACCTCGGCTCGGCACAAGCCATCAGTTCTCTGAAAGGTCCACCACTGGGTAATGCAGCAGGCTGGACTTATGGTGACGCTGTCTGAGAGGAGAAATCCCTCAGACATCAAGATTAAAAATTCCAAGAATTTTTGAGGGCTAATTATTCAGAGGCAAATGATAGCTAGTTGTTTCTGATTTAATTGCAAGGTGGAAACACACCCTCAAACAAAACTTCACTTTCGCAATACTATTGCACTTGTCTATTCATAATTTTATGTATATACACTAACTAACCTACTTTTTCTCCACAGGATGCTGCATGGAACACTGCCACATCGCTGAGTAGCTGATTTTTCCTACCAACAGTCCGCAATAATTCGCTGCTGCTGCCGCCGCCACCGCCGCAGACTCCAGGGACCCTCTTCCACTACCTCGGCTTGCAACACCTCCTCCCACGACACTCTCCTCATCACTAGTTGCCGGATAGTGGAAGAAGAGGCGAGTGTCTCCTCCACTTCTTGGCTAGGCAGTAGCTGCTGAATTTTATGATTATCAGATCTTGGATATCAGATCAATGGATAGTGGAGCTGAACCCAAAGCATAACAGGCAGACAGTTGACTGGGGGTGTCAGATGCCACTTGTGATGCAGTGGACTGCTTTTGCAGCACTTCCAGACAAAGTTGCTTCATTGGCTGACACAATGACTGGTAAAGCTGTGGAACATATGGTTGAAAAGCAAGAATAACCATTTGTTTTTATATGAAAAAGACCCTGGTTTATACAGACTTTTTTTTTCCAGAGACTGCCCTGCGTGGAAATGAATGGCGCATGGATCAGCCAAGCTTTCCTCCCAACAATGCCTGATGTATTCCAGTAGATTGATGACGGGGCCAGACCAAGAAAGATGGATCGTGCAAAACAGATTTAAGGCGCTGCTCTCAAGTTACAGACATTCCTCCGCATCGGACCACAAGTAAGTATTGATAAAAAATCCTTTACGTTACTCTTACTTTTTATTAATATTCTTCGGATAAGTCGGATCAGACATGATTCCAGATTAAAAATTCCAAGAATTTTTGAGGGCTAATTAGTCAGAGGCAATGACACCTTCTTGTTTCTGATTTAATTAAAAGATGGAAACACACCCTCAAACAAAACTTCACTTTGGCAAACTTTTGCATTTGTTTATTCATAATTTTATGTAGATATTACTAACTAAGCTACTTTTTCTCCACATGACTCTCCACAGGGTGTGATTCATCCAATTTTTGGGCTCCTGAGGCCAACTCCAGTGTATATTTGGGCTCCTGCTGCTGCTACTGTCAACTCCTGCCAACTCCAGGGTGTGATTCATCCAATTTTTGGGCTCCTGAGGCCAACTCCAGTGTATATTTGGGCTCCTGCTGCTGCTACTGTCAACTCCTGCCAACTCCAGGGTGTGATTCATCCAATTTTTGGGCTCCTGAGGCCAACTCCAGTGTATATTTGGGCTCCTGCTGCTGCTGCTGCCAACTCCAGGGTGTGATTCATCCAATTTTTGGGCTCCTGAAGCCAACTCCAGTGTATATTTGGGCTCCTGCTGCTGCTGCTGCCAACTCCAGGGTGTGATTCATCCAATTTTTGGGCTCCTGAAGCCAACTCCAGTGTATATTTGGGCTCCTGCTGCTGCTACTGTCAACTCCTGCCAACTCCAGGGTGTGATTCATCCAATTTTTGGGCTCCTGAGGCCAACTCCAGTGTATATTTGGGCTCCTGCTGCTGCTGCTGCCAACTCCAGGGTGTGATTCATCCAATTTTTGGGCTCCTGAAGCCAACTCCAGTGTATATTTGGGCTCCTGCTGCTGCTGCTGCCAACTCCAGGGTGTGATTCATCCAATTTTTGGGCTCCTGAAGCCAACTCCAGTGTATATTTGGGCTCCTGCTGCTGCTACTGTCAACTCCTGCCAACTCCAGGGTGTGATTCATCCAATTTTTGGGCTCCTGAGGCCAACTCCAGTGTATATTTGGGCTCCTGCTGCTGCTACTGTCAACTCCTGCCAACTCCAGGGTGTGATTCATCCAATTTTTGGGCTCCTGAGGCCAACTCCAGTGTATATTTGGGCTCCTGCTGCTGCTACTGTCAACTCCTGCCAACTCCAGGGTGTGATTCATCCAATTTTTGGGCTCCTGAGGCCAACTCCAGTGTATATTTGGGCTCCTGCTGCTGCTACTGTCAACTCCTGCCAACTCCAGGGTGTGATTCATCCAATTTTTGGGCTCCTGAAGCCAACTCCAGTGTATATTTGGGCTCCTGCTGCTGCTGCTGCCAACTCCAGGGTGTGATTCATCCAATTTTTGGGCTCCTGAAGCCAACTCCAGTGTATATTTGGGCTCCTGCTGCTGCTACTGTCAACTCCTGCCAACTCCAGGGTGTGATTCATCCAATTTTTGGGCTCCTGAGGCCAACTCCAGTGTATATTTGGGCTCCTGCTGCTGCTACTGTCAACTCCTGCCAACTCCAGGGTGTGATTCATCCAATTTTTGGGCTCCTGAGGCCAACTCCAGTGTATATTTGGGCTCCTGCTGCTGCTACTGTCAACTCCTGCCAACTCCAGGGTGTGATTCATCCAATTTTTGGGCTCCTGAGGCCAACTCCAGTGTATATTTGGGCTCCTGCTGCTGCTACTGTCAACTCCTGCCAACTCCAGGGTGTGATTCATCCAATTTTTGGGCTCCTGAGGCCAACTCCAGTGTATATTTGGGCTCCTGCTGCTGCTGCTGTCAACTCCTGCCAACTCCAGGGTGTGATTCATCCAATTTTTGGGCTCCTGAGGCCAACTCCAGTGTATATTTGGGCTCCTGCTGCTGCTACTGTCAACTCCTGCCAACTCCAGGGTGTGATTCATCCAATTTTTGGGCTCCTGAGGCCAACTCCAGTGTATATTTGGGCTCCTGCTGCTGCTACTGTCAACTCCTGCCAACTCCAGGGTGTGATTCATCCAATTTTTGGGCTCCTGAAGCCAACTCCAGTGTATATTTGGGCTCCTGCTGCTGCTGCTGCCAACTCCTGCCAACTCCAGGGTGTGATTCATCCAATTTTTGGGCTCCTGAAGCCAACTCCAGTGTATATTTGGGCTCCTGCTGCTGCTGCTGCCAACTTCTGCCAACTCCAGGGTGTGATTCATCCAATTTTTGGGCTCCTGAGGCCAACTCCAGTGTATATTTGGGCTCCTTCTGCCCCTCATAGTGATGCCACTTCAACTCTCTGCAATTGTGCCGCTCTGCGATTCTATTAGCGATGCCTCTGATCTGCATGTGATATTTCTTCAAAGTATTATTTAACTAACCCAGCACGCATCCTGTGCGTGTTACAGCAAGGCTGAATGGTTTACAACCCTATTGAGGCTCTAGGAGGCTCAGAAATAGCCGTTTTTAATAGCGATTCGTCGCGAATTTATTCGGGTCGAAACGATTTTTGTCGGAAAATTCGGCGAATCAGTCGAATCGAATTTTTCAAAAGTTCGCTCATCTCTAGTTATGACCATAAGTATACGATAAATGATTCCCCCCCAAATAAGGGCCAATGCAATTCCTACCACATGGTGCAGGACCTCAAATATTAATCAATCGTTTGTATATACCACAAAAACCACCAAAGGAATCTAAAATAAAGAGCAATAAAACTAAATAATAATGCGATGTAACAATCAATATAATCCATAAGCCCAATACATATATATACATACAAATGAAGATGTGTTAATACAAAGTGTATAAAGTGTATAAAGACATCAAATACGACTAATATCGCACAAGAAATCCATCCCCAACAGGAGCCAATAAAAGCACACAAAACCTCAATGAATATGTAAAAATAAATAAATAAAATAAATAAATAAAATAAATAAGTCATTTACTTGGCCAATAGAAAACAGAAGAAAGTGACCATCACTGAAATCAGATAAGAGGACTTGGGGGGTGCGGAATGTTCTCTCTGTGCAATCCTATTCAACTCTCTCACTTTCTTTCTTTCCTTCCTTTCTCTCTTTCCATATCTCACTCTCTTTCTCTCTCTTTTTAGTTGTTTTTTCTCTTTTTCTTTCTTTCTTTCTCTCTTTATTTCTCTATCTCTCTTTTTTTCTTACTCTGCAATCCTATTCAGCTCTCTCACTTTCTTTCTTTCTCTCTTTCTTTCTCTATCTCTCTTTTTTCTTACTCTGCAATCCTATTCAGCTCTCTCACTTTCTTTCTTTCTTTCTCTCTTTCTTTCTCTATCTCTCTTTTTTTCTTACTCTGCAATCCTATTCAGCTCTCTCACTTTCTTTCTTTCTCTCTTTCTTTCTCTATCTCTCTTTTTTCTTACTCTGCAATCCTATTCAGCTCTCTCACTTTCTTTCTTTCTTTCTCTCTTTCTTTCTCTATCTCTCTTTTTTTCTTACTCTGCAATCCTATTCAGCTCTCTCACTTTCTTTCTTTCTTTCCGTCCTTTCTCTCGTTCCATATCTCGCTCTCTTTCTCTCTCTTTTTAGTTGTTTTTTTCTATTTCTTTCTTTCTCTCTTTCTCTTTTTTCTTTCTCTCTCTATCTCTCTTTTTTTCTTACTCTGCAATCCTATTCAACTCTTTCACTTTCTTTCATTTTCTCACATATATCTCTCTCTTTCTCTCTCTTTTTAGTTGTTCTTTTTTCTTTCTTTTTTCCTGTCTTTTTTATTTATTTATGTCTTTTGTACTTTGCAATCCTTTTCATACTGTATCTCTCACTTTTTTTTCTATCTTTCTTTCTTTCCTTCCTCCTTCCTTTCTATATCTCACTCATGTTCTCTCGCTTTTTAGTTGTTCTTTCTTTCTTTCTCTCTTTCTTTCTCTGCAATCCTATTTAACTGTTTCACTTTCTTTCATTCTCTTTCTTTCCTTCCTCCCTCCTCTCTTTCTATATCTTGCTCTCTTTCTCTATCTTTTTAGTTGTTCTCTTTCTTTCTTCCTTTTTCTTTCTCTCTCTTTCTTCCTTTTTCTTTCTCTCTTTTTTCCTTTTTCTCTTTCTTTCTTCCCTTTTCTTTCTCTTTCTCTCTTTCTTTCTCTTTATTTCTTTCTTTCTTTCGTTCTTCCTTTCGTTTACTGCAATCCTATTCAACTCTCTCACTTTCTTTCATGTTCTTTCTTCCTTCCTTTCTCTCTTTCTATATCCTATTCTCTCTCTTTTTAGTTGTTCTTTCTTTCTTACTCTTTCTATTCAGATCTCTCACTCTTTTTCTTTCTTTTTTTCTCTTTGTTTCTTTCTCTTTCTCTCTTTCCTTCCTCCTTCCTTTCTCTCTTTCCTCCTTCCTTTCTCTGTTTCCTTATCTCGCTCTCTTTCTCTCTCTTTTTAGTTGTTTTTTCTTTCCTTCCTCCTTCCTTTCTCTCTTTCCTCCTTCCTTTCTCTCTTTCCTCCTTCCTTTCTCTCTTTCCTCCTTCCTTTCTCTCTTTCCTTCCTCCTTCCTCCTTCCTTTCTCTCCTTCCTCCTTCCTTTCTCTCTTTCCTCCTTCCTTTCTCTCTTTCCTCCTTCCTTTCTCTCTTTTTTCCTTCCTTTCTCTCTTTTTTCCTTCCTTTCTCTCTTTTTTCCTTCCTTTCTCTCTTTCCTCCTTCCTTTCTCTTTTTTCCTCCTTCCTTTCTCTCTTTGTACATCTCGCTCTCTTTCTCTCTCTTTTTAGTTGTTTATTCTAAGTATGTCTCACACCCTGCTTCGGAAGTAGTCATTACACTTGGGTTATGTCCAGCAGAGGGCGAACTTCTTGCAGAGATGACTAGAAAAAAGAAGCCCCTCCCTGGCCCATAAATACCTGGGACCTCCCACACATCACCCAGTATTAGTCTCTGCAAGACGGCGAGCAAGTCAGAAGATGGCTGTGTCTCCTTCCTTACAGGTAAGCCGGGTTCACACCCGGCCTGCTTATTTCCCTATTTCTGCCCGGACCTTGTTAGTTAAGTTCCTAAGCCTCCCAGCTTTGGCTGTCGCTCTGGGCGAGGGTAGGATACACCTTAGTGGTGTACTGTACAGGAGCCATGCTCCTCCGTGAGACCCTATACTAGAGGGTAGGCGGCTATCAGGTTTGGTGATCCTGACGTGGGATGCCCTGTCCGTTTTGATACCATCGCTACATAACTTGGGTAGCTTTGGGGTCCCCCTTCCGTTACTCCACTGGATAGTAGGGGGGGCGCTGGCCTTATATGATTGTCTCTGTGACTCATGTGTGAGTGTGCTTCACTTGTTGGCTCGGCCAGCGTGTGTGAGTGTATTGTGCGCACTGGTGCTTTCTCCTTCTGGCTCGCACGTCCGCTGTTCTCTGCGGCGGGTCGGTCTCCTGTGACCGGCTCCGCAGCATGGCTGGGAGCGCGGCCCTCTCTTCTTTTCAGTCGGGGGAGGGGGCGGGGCCGGACGCTCGGCACGCTGGTTGCGGCCCGCCCCCCTCCTCGGACGCGGTGCACGATCTGTGCTGTCTGCCCTTCTCCCTGAGACTGTGCCTAGTTGGACACCATATTTTCCTCTGGATTCTGTGAGTGCCCGGCGGGGCCTGGTTTTTATGTCTTCCTACCTTGCTATATTAACCCTGTAGGGGTCCTAGCTCATGGAGTATATTGTTATTTAAGTACCTAAGCACTTGGTTTTCTGTGTTTAGAAGTCATTTAGCTGATTGTACAGAGTCTTGGATTTGAATCTCTGTCTTTAATAAATCCTCCCACTAACGGACATTAAAGGGGCATCCCGGGTAGCTTCATAGCGTAATTCCCATAGGTCATTGCGACTGCTATAAAATAAAATCACCTTATGGAGGCTTTACAGGATACCAGGCTTGGGCTCCCTTCGGGGCAACCCCGGCAGTGTGTGGTTTGTGGGGTATCCCTTGCGGGGGTCAATGTGCTTATTTGTGTACCATGTGCATCTCATCACCTACATCCCCACTCCTGGCCTTGACCCCAAGTGACGACGTCATGAGTGGGGAGTCGCAATCTGATGTCAGTGCCGGACGGGTCATCATTGAGAAAATGATTGCTAGCTCTGCGGCCAGGAAGGCCCCAGCTAAGATACGGCATTTGGCGCCCGCTGCGCCGGCTTTTACTTTTGACGAGTATGACTCCTTGTATGGGTCTGATTATTCCCCGCTTGAAGCAGGGGAATTGTTTTCAGCTTCTGATGGCTGTGATGTTCAGCAGCCCCTGGATGCTGATGCTGGTAAGGAGCGTGGGGATACTGTTGTTGTTCCCAGACTCCTAACATATATTTTTGAAGTGCTCGCTATTTCTCCCTTGCGGTGACTCCTGCAAGGGGGGGAAGAAAACGCACAGTGGATAAATGGTTAATGCCCTTGTCTTGCAGTAACAGGATCCTGGGTTTGATTCCTGCCTTGGACAATATTTGAGTGAAGTTTGTATTTCTTCCCAGGGCCATTATAGTATTCTGCAAAGGGGGGAACTTTTTGTTTTGGGACCACCATGTTTCTTTTGTTGTCCCGGATCAAAAATATTCTACCAATCTGATCTTTAAAGAATGGGGAAAGCCCAGACGGTTTCCTGTATCCTTCCGGGGTGGGATAGGATGTATCCCTTTCCTGTGGATGCGGTTAAGGCATTGAAGGTCACCCAGAGGTCGACGCTCCGGTTCTGGGATTGTCCGATACATCGGTTGTGCTCCCCCCAGATTTCACTACCTTTATGGATAGTGAGGACTGGCGTCTCGACCAAATGGCTTAGTAATGCCTTTGCCTGCGTGGGTTCGGCTTTACGCCCGATTTGTGCCTCTGCTCTCATGGCCGTGGCTACTTGAGCCTTAGTCAGGGGTATGCTGGTTGGTACCCTACTGAATTCTTTCAGTGAGGAATTTTCAGCGTTTTCGCATTAAGAGATGTTTCTTTGCATTGTCTTATCTGCCTTGGATGCCGTGCTCCGGATGTGTAGCAGGACCTCCGCATTGCTTGTGGCTATTCGTCTTTCTGTGTGGTTACGCCAATGGGCGGCAGATATTGCTGCGAAGTGGGCGCTTCCAGGGCTACCTTCCTGGGTATGCGCCTGTGTTGTGATATATTTGACTCAGTGGTGAAAAGAGGTAGGTTGCCTCAGCGCAAAATGCAGCGCCGGTTCTTTCGGGGTATGGGTTCTTTCGATCCTTCCTTTCGTGGCTCTCGAGTGAGTAGGGGAATTTCTTACCCCGTGTTCAGAGGAGTCTCGGGGGTATAGAGGCGGGGGACGCGCCCGATCTGGGACCGCCGGGGGTTCTGAAACCCCAGACTCATGCCCTGCCCACTCAGCGATGAGGGGGCGCTCTCACCCTCTCGGGTGGGGGGATGGCTGCTGCTCTTCGCCTAGGTCTGGATCCGGGAGATTGCCGCGGATCCCCAAGCCGCGCAGACGGTGCATAACCTTCAGGATATGGGGGTCGTTTGTCCGGTTTCCCCCCTTGTAGAGAGAGAGGTCGGTGTTACTACCCCAACCTCTTTACTGTGCCCAAATAGGATGGCTCCGTGAGACCCTTTTTGGACCTGAGGATTCTCATCCGGTTCATCAGAGCCAAGAACTTTCGCATGAGGACTCTGCGCTTTTCTGTCAACTCCTGTCGTCCAGTGGTTTTTATGGCTTTAATGGATATCAAGGATGCTTCCCTGCATGTGCCGGTCTTCCCGGGACACCGATGGTTTCTCAGATTCGCGGCCGGTGACCAACTCTACCAGTCTGTGGATCCCCCCTTCGGGCTGACCTCGGTGCCTAGGGTATTAACCAAGGTGTTGGCAGGGGTAATGGCTTTCTCAGAGCCCTGGCCATTTGCATTGTGCCTTATCTGGACGCCCTTTTCATCACGGCATCCTCTCCCAGCCAGGCGGGGCTGGACACCAGGATGGTGGTGACAATATTGGGAGTTTCGGCTGGTCTTTTTCTTGTTCAACCCTCGTCCGTTCATTAGACTAGGGATGAGACCTGTGGGATTGATGGTTGCTTTTGAGGCTGTGCCTTTTGATCATTTTAACATGAGACCTCTTCAACTCCTTCTTTTATTGTCCTCTGGCCTTGATTCAGTTGTTTGTGCTGTCTCCTCTGGTCGGATGGTTCCCCCCCAGTGGTGGCTGGCCCGATGATCCCTCTGGGGGGGTAGTTCATTTCTGGCGCCCTGTTGGGTCTCAGCCACCACAGATGCCAGCCTGCCTGGCCGAGGGGGGGGGGGGGTTTTGGTAGGAACGCCCGTTCCAGGATCTGTGGAGTCCTTAGGAGGCCCACATCCCCCTCAGCCTTCTGGAGCTGAGGGCGGTCCGGTTGGTGTTGTCGCTCCTGGCGCATCATCTCTGGGGATTATCGGTTCGGGTTCAATCAAACAATCGCACTGCGCTTGCTTACTTCAATCACCCAGCAGGGACTCGCAGCCGGAGTGCCCTCTGGTAAGTATCTTTGATTCTTGCATGGGCTGAGAGCAACGTGCCATGCATCCCGGCGGTGTGCCTTCCGGGAGTGAAGAACTTGGAAGCGGCCTCTTTGAGCGGGGGGGCTCTCTCGCCGAGGGGAATGGTTCTTCTGCAACTAGGTATTTCTATCCGTCTGTTGCAGGTGGGGGATTCTGGAAGTGGATCTCTTTGTCTCCTGTCACAACCACGGGCTCGTTGTGTTTGTGTCTCTGTTCCGGATCCCCTGGCTCTGGCAGTGGATGCCATGTCTCTGGCCTTGTGAGATCTGGGTCTCCTGTATCTGTTTTCCCCCTTCTCCATGGTAGGCAGGGTGGTTGCGCAGGCTGGTTCACGGGGGGTGTCAGCTATTCTGGTGGCCCCAAGGTGGCCAGGACAGGTGTGGTTCGCAGCCGTCGTGCGGCTGCTGGTCAATCAGTACAGGTTGCTCTGTTTCCAGATCTGGTTGCTCAATGACGGCTATGTTACCCCAGGTTACAAACGCTGGCTTTGACGGTGTGGCTGCTGAGTCCTCCATCTTAACAGAGGAAGGTTTGTCTTATGCTGTGATCCAGACGCTTGTTTGAGCTAGGAAGAGGTTTCCTCTAAACATCTGCTACAGGATTTGGTGGTCCTATACTGTTTGGTGTGAGGCTAGGGCCTTGCCTTGCCTTTCATCCTTTGGTTTAGTTTTTTTCTAGGGGGTCACTCATGTGCGGCCCCCTCGCAAGTTTTTGTTGACTGCTTGGAACTTGAGTTTGGTTTTGTCGGCCCTCTAGGGGCCTCCTTTTGGGCTGGTGCAGGATGTTGCACTTTCTTTTCTCACTCAAATGGTTGCCCCTTTTGGTGGCTATTATCTCTTTGATTTGTTCGTGTTGGCGGCCCTGTCTGTTTGGGCCTCTTGCTTTGGAAGACACCAGGACATGGTGGTCTTCCACTTTAAGCCAGTCTTTCTGCCTGAGCTGGTTTTCTGTCTTCCATTTCGATCAGGGGCCCTGCACTCTTTGAATGTTGGCGTTGTGTGAAGTACTATTGGTGGCTGTTTCTCTATTCTTTAGGATGGACGCCTTGTTTGTGGTGCCCTCTGGGGCCAAGAAGGGTTGGGCGCCTTTGAGTCTGCCATTAGTATATGCCTACGTCTGGCCGTTGTTGGGGCCTATTCTGCCAAGGGGAGGGTTTTTCCCTTTTTTCGATCACTGCTCGTTCTACTCGTACTGTTGGGGCTTCCCGAGCTTTTTCAGCTGTTTTTTGCCCGCAAAGTTCTACAAACTGCAGTGGTTTGATTTGTGCATCTTTGCCTTTTGGGATCCCCACCCTTTTTGGACACTGCTATTGGATGTCCCAAGTGTAATGACTACTTCCGAAGCAGGGTGTGAGACATACTTAGAATAATACCATTTTGTGAATACTCACCTTGTAAAATGGGTATTATAAGTATGTCTCACACCCTGCTTCGCCCCGCCCTGAGTTGTATCTTGGATCCTCTGTTGGTGATTCTTTTTTCTCATAGATTTTATTTGCTCTTCCTGGTCCCCTTACTGCTTTCTTATACTGGGTGATGTGTGGGAGGTCCCAGGTATTTATGGGCCAGGGAGGGGCTTCTTTTTTCTAGTCATCTCTGCAAGAAGTTCGCCCTCTGCTGGACATAACCCAAGTGTAATGACTACTTCCGAAGCAGGGTGTGAGACATACTTATAATACCCATTTTACAAGGTGAGTATTCACAAAATGGTATTTTTTCTTTCCTTCCTCCTTCCTTTCTCTCTTTGTACATCTCGCTCTCTTTTTAGCGGTTCTTTCTTTATCTCTTTCTGATTTGCCCAGGTACAGGGTAGACAGGGGGTGAGAAGCATTGTGGGATTTCGGTTGCCCCGGGGTCCGGCTAGTGGTTGTCTCTTGGGTCTTATAGACTCCGAGACCAGCGGCTTTAAAGGGGAACAAAACCCAGGATTTTGACTACCCCGTGTTTTGGTCCTCCCCCCCCCCCCCCCCCCCCCCGGGGCATACTGATCGGGGACGCCCCGCTGTGTGACGCCCCCCAGATCGCCAAAACAAACTCATCTCTTCGCGGTCCTACGACGCCTGCGCGGCCGCTCGTCCAATCAGCTCGCTCGGTTCCGCTGCAGTCATCGCGTCCAAGTCTTTGTCTAAAGCCTGCGGCTCCGAGCGTGATGGCGTCCGCATCCCCCGCCTCCCTCTGACAGGGAGCGCCCCGTGCCGGCCAATCACAAATGGCTGATGTGGGCTCGCTCCCTGCTAGAGGGACAGCGGGGATTCAGCCACGGGTCGCACATGCGCCATTGGCCCAGAAAAGAAGGTAAGTGTATGGGGGGACCTCAGGGGTGTCACACAGCGGGAGGGGGGGGTGGGGGGTTGGGTCACACAGCAGGGGGGGAGTGTCACACAGCAGAGGGGGTCACACAGTGGGGGGGTCACACAGCGGGGGGTGTCACACAGCAGGGGGGGGTCACACAGCAGGGGGGGGTCACACAGCGGGGGGGGGGGTCACACAGCGGGGGGTGTCACACAGCAGGGGGGGGTCACACAGCGGGGGGGGTCACACAGCGGGGGGGGTCACACAGCAGGGGGGGTGTCACACAGCGGGGGGGTGTCACACAGCGGGGGGGTGTCACACAGCGGGGGGGGGTGTCACACAGCAGGGGGGTGTCACACAGAGGGGGGGTGTCACACAGAGGGGGGTCACACAGCGGGGGGGGTGTCACACAGCGGGGGGGGTGTCACACAGCGGGGGGGTCACACAGCGGGGGGGTCACACAGCGGGGGGGTCACACAGCGGGGGGTGTCACACAGCGGGGGGGTGTCACACAGCGGGGGGGGTGTCACACAGCAGGGGGGGGGTCACACAGCGGGGGGGTGTCACACAGAGGGGGGGTCACACAGCGGGGGGGGTGTCACACAGCGGGGGGGTGTCACACAGCGGGGGGGTCACACAGCAGGGGGGGGGTCACACAGCAGGGGGGGGTCACACAGCAGGGGGGGTCACACAGCGGGGGGGGTGTCACACAGCGGGGGGTGTCACACAGCGGGGGGGTGTCACACAGCGGGGGGGTGTCACACAGCGGGGGGGTGTCACACAGCGGGGGGGTCACACAGCAGGGGGGGGTCACACAGCAGGGGGGGTCACACAGCGGGGGGGGTGTCACACAGCGGGGGGGGATGTCACACAGCGGGGGGGGGATGTCACACAGCGGGGGGGGATGTCACACAGCGGGGGGGGGGATGTCACACAGCGGGGGGGGGTGTCACACAGCGGGGGGGGGATGTCACACAGCGGGGGGGATGTCACACAGCGGGGGGGGGATGTCACACAGCGGGGGGGGTGTCACACAGCGGGGGGGGATGTCACACAGCGGGGGGGGATGTCACACAGCGGGGGGGATGTCACACAGCGGGGGGGGATGTCACACAGCGGGGGGGGTGTCACACAGCGGGGGGGGATGTCACACAGCGGGGGGGTGTCACACAGCGGGGGGGATGTCACACAGCGGGGGGGGATGTCACACAGCGGGGGGGGATGTCACACAGCGGGGGGGATGTCACACAGCGGGGGGGGATGTCACACAGCGGGGGGGTGTCACACAGCGGGGGGGGGGGGGATGTCACACAGCGGGGGGGTGTCACACAGCGGGGGGGGGATGTCACACAGCGGGGGGGGATGTCACACAGCGGGGGGGATGTCACACAGCGGGGGGGGATGTCACACAGCGGGGGGGGATGTCACACAGCGGGGGGGATGTCACACAGCGGGGGGGGATGTCACACAGCGGGGGGGGATGTCACACAGCGGGGGGGATGTCACACAGCGGGGGGGGGGGATGTCACACAGCGGGGGGGGATGTCACACAGCGGGGGGGATGTCACACAGCGGGGGGGGATGTCACACAGCGGGGGGGATGTCACACAGCGGGGGGGGATGTCACACAGCGGGGGGGGATGTCACACAGCGGGGGGGGATGTCACACAGCGGGGGGGGGAGGGATCAATTGGCCCCAGAATTTTATAGATTTCCAGGTGGATCGCTGAGGGTTTTGGTCCATTGCTGTAGTTTGAGGAGGTCGCCACCATCCGATCCTTCATATTCATAACTACCAACTTTTCAGTGTGGGAAAGAGGGACACTTGGTAAATTAGACCACACCCCCTCATTGTGGGGCGTATGAAGCCACGCCCCCTAATTGAGGGATGATGAAGCCACACCCCCTCATTGAGGGATGGATGAAGCCACACCCCCTAATAGAGTGATGGATGAAACCACGCTCCCTGATTGCGGGACGGATGAAGCCACACCCCCTCGTTGAGGGATGGATGAAGCCACGCCCCCTCATTGAGGGATGGATGAAGTCACACCCCCTCATTGAGAGATAGATGAAGTCACACCCCCTCATTGAGAGATAGATGAGCCACGCCCCCTCATTGAGAGATAGATGAAGCCACGCCCCCTCATTGAGGGATGGATAGGAGATACATTGTAACAGTTACAACAATAGAAACACTTTGAATAGGGAAATGAATCATTTATTGCTGCAGATCTGCATGTTACACCTCAAAGAGGGACAAATGAGAACAATGAGGGACATGGACTCAAAAGAGGGACAGTCCCTCTGATCAGGGAATCAGGAACACTTGGGAGGTATGGCCATAGAGTCAGATAACACAGGTTCTCTTCTGCCCTCCCAGAAGCCCCCTCTGCATACAGTAAATAATTTGCCCCTTTTACTGACCTGGAAGCCATTGCAGGCGAAGTGGAGCCAAGGGACAGCGAGGACGAGGCCGGGAATCTGTGGAATGATATAAAGTAAAGTGACTAATGAGGGACCAAGACTGTCCCAAATTCAAGCACTCTAAAAAAGGGGGAGGAGCTTCTATAATTAGGAGAAATGAAGAAGCATCTGATTGGACCATATCTTCACCTGACCTCCTTGGGAGTTATGTCATAGAGGTGATACATTGGAGCCAATCACAGGCTGTTTCATAAATTCAGTATAAACCACTTACCAGGTCGCTGATGCTGGAACTCGCCCAACCTAAAAAAGAAACACGAAGCGGAGTTACACTCTACCACAACAAAGGAAGGTACGAGAGGAGAAGAAACCTGTTCTGGGTTAGTGTGACTATATTTTGGATAAACTATAGTAAAAAGTTCAGTTTGAGACCCGACTTTGACCCCCGAACCCCATAGAAATCAATGGGAACCCTAAGTTGGTGGTGTAAAATGGCTGTAATATGATTGGTGCAGGGACTCCTTTAGGCTTCTGAGAGTAGGGTGAGTTTTTTATCTTTTTTTTTAATTTAAAAAATATATTTTTAGAAATGTGTGAGGTCCCACGTTCCAAGGCACTAACCAGCCCCGAACACCAAGCATAGGTAAGCCCTGGGACAAAGTGCATCCCCTATTACAAGGAATTTTTTATTTTATTTTTATTAATTTATTTTATTATATTTATCAATTATTATTACAATTAGCACCACAATAATTATTATTTTATTGTATTTATTTTATTTTAACTTTTTTTTTTAATTAAAAAAATATATTTTTTAAAATGTGTCAGGTCCCACGTTCCAAGGCCCTAACCAGCCCGGCACACCAAGCATAGGGACTGGTAAGCAGAGACAAGGTGCATTACTATCCCCTATGAGTAGGGTGGGTTGTTTTTATCTTTTTTTTTTAATTTTATTATAATTATTATTATTATTATTATTATTATTATTATTATTACTATTACAATAATTATTATTTTTTTTTATTTAAAAAATATATTTTTAAAAATGTGTGAGGTCCCACGTTTCAAGGCACTAGCCCGGCCGGCACACCAAGCATAGGGACTGGTAAGCCCTGAGACAAGATTTAATCTTTTTTTTTTTTTTTTTTTTATGTATTTATTTTTATTATATTTATAAATTATTATTACAAAAATTATTTTTTTTATTTAAAAAATATATTTTTAGAAATGTGTGAGATCCCACGTTCCAAGGCACTAACCAGCCCGGCACACCAAGCATAGGGACTGGTAAGCTCAGAGACAAGGTGCATTACTATTCCCTATCAGTAGGGTGGGTTTTTTAATATTTTTATATTTATTAATTATTATTATTACAATTATGATTACAATAATTATTTTATTTTATTTTTTATTTTATTTATTTTTTTAAATATATTTTTAAAAATGTGTGAGGTCCCACATTCCATGACACTAACCAGCCCAGGCATACCAAGCATAGGGACTGGTAAGCAGAGACAAGGTGCATTACTATCTCCTATGAGTAGGGTGGGTTGTTTTTATCTTTTTTTTTATATTAATATATGTATCAATTATTATTATTACAATTACTATTACAATAATTATTATTTTATTTTATTTTATTTAAAAAATATATTTTTAAAAATGTGTGAGGTCCCACGTTCCAAAGCACTAACCCGCCCGGCACACCAAGCATAGGGACTAGTAACCCTGAGACAAGGTGCATCCCCTATGAGAATTTTTTGAATTTTTTTTTTTATATTTATTTAATTATATATTTATCAATTATTATTATTACAATTATTATTACAATAATTATTATTATTTTTTTTATTTAAAATATATATTTTTAGAAATCTGTGAGTTCCCACGTTCCAAGGCCCTAGCCAGCCTGGCACACCAAGCATAGGGATTGGTAAGCCCAGAGACAAGGTGCATTACTATCCCCTATGAGTAGGGTGAGTTTTTATCTTTTTTTTTTTTTTATTTATTATATTTATCAATTATTATTATTGCAATTATTGTTAAAAATGTGTGAAGTCCCACGTTCCAAGGCTCTAACCAGCCCGGCACACCAAGCATAGGGACTGGTAAGATCAGAGACAAGGTGCATTACTATCCCCTATGAGAAAGGTGTTTTTTTTTAATTTTATATTTTTATTTTTTATTTATTCATTTATTTTATTATATTATATTTATCAATTATTATTACAATAATTATTATTTTATTTTATTTATTTTATCTTTTTTTTATTTAAAAAATATATTTTAAAAAAAAGTGTGAGGTCCCACGTTCCAAGGCACTAACCAGCCTGGCACACCAAGCATAGGGACTGGTAAGCTCAGAGACAAGGTGAATTACTATAGCCTATGAGTAGGGTCATTTTTTAATTTATTTTTATGTTATTTATCAATTATCAATATTACAATTAACGTTACAATAATTAATATTTTATTTTTATTTATTTATATTTTTTACTATTTAAAAAAATATATTTTTAAAAATGTGTGAGGTCCCACGTTCCAGGGTACTAATGAGCCTGGCACACCAAGCAAAGGGAAAGAGACAAGGTGCATTAATTTCCCCTATGAGTAGGGTGTTTTTTTTAATCTTTTTTTTATTTTATTTTTTATTTGTATTTATTTATTTTATTATATTTATCAATTATTATTATTAAAATAATAATTATTTTATTTTATTTATTTATGTTTTAAAATATATATATATTTTTTAACCAAGAGACAAGGTGCATTACTATCCCCTATGAGTAGGGTGTTTTTTTATTTTTTATTTTTATTAATTCTTTTTTTTTATTATATTATATTTATCAAATATTATTACAACAATTATTATTTTATTTTATTTATTTTATCTTTTTTTTATTTAAAAAATATATTTTTAAAAATGCGTGAGGTCCCACGTTCCAAGGCACTAACCAGCCCGGCACACCAAGCATAGGGACTGGTAAGCTCAGAGACAAGTTGAATTACTATAGCCTAATTTATCAATTTTTAATATTACAATTAATGTTACAATAATTATTATTTTATTTTATTTTTTATTTATATTTTTTCTATTTAAAAAATATATTTTTAAAAATGTGTGAGGTCCCGCGTTCCAGGGTTCTAATGAGCCTGGCACACCAAGCATAGGGACAGAGACAAGGTGGATTAATTTCCCCTATGAGTAGGGTGTTTTTTTTTAATCTTTTTATTTTATTTTTTATTTGTATTTATTTATTTTATTATATTTATCAATTATTATTATTAAAATAAGAATTATTTTATTTCTTTTTTTATTTAAAAAATATATTTTTTTATAACCCAGAGGCAAGGTGCATTACTATCCCCTAACCCCTTTGGCAGGGTCCCGGGGCTCTTCCAGGAACCACTGCACTCTTCTGCCCCCTGGTGGTGCGGGTAATCAGGTGAGGTTACCGGCTGTCATGTCGGGCAGGTGGCTTGCAGCTCCTCTACCCTATAAATAGGGAATCCATAGTTCAAAAATAGTTACTGTGATAAATTAAAGTAATATTAATATTTATATTATATTAATATTGTCAATGTAACGTATACTTCCCGGTACCTCTAGCAGTGGGGTCCCTGGCCTCCTCCTCTGCTGGCAGCCATTTGATAGAACGGGGGCAATAGTCCTCTGTCTGTTCTGCCCTGCCGCTACCGGGGTTTTCTTCTTATATGCGTATGTGCATACAGGGCCGGCTCCAGGGTTTTGTGGGCCCCTGGGCTCAAAGTCACAGTGGGCCCCTTGTGTCGCATCACATGACCCGGTTCTGTGGAACCCCCCTGGGATCACCAGTATACTCACCTCACATCTTAAAGTGCCCCAAAACCCGGGATTTAGACTATTCTGTTTTTTTGGTCTGGCCCACTGGGCATCCTGATTTGGGATGTAACCCCTCCCCCAGTTCACCTGTAAATGTGCAGGCTGATTCATTACTAGCTCCAGGTAGCGACAGATGAGCGTCTGTAGCGCGAATTTTAGAGCGCCCGCTAGTAGTCGCTGTGCTTGGCCGTGGTTCATTGTTTCAGAGCACGTCAGTCACTGTCCAGCATTGATGAATAAGATGTGTGAGTGGCTGTACTACGCTGTATGATAGGATGTAGGATCGTCCATAGAAATGTATAGGAGAGTGCCAGGTAGCGAGAGGTAAGACGTGGCGCTCTGCAAGGATGAACGCCGGCGCTGTACGCTGAGCCTGGGATAATGATGAATCGGACGCTACATGGCGCTGTTCCAGTCGCTCACCAGTTTCGCCTTCATGAATCTGTAATTGCTGCCATGTCCGGTGTTCACCTGCCGCTACCTGACCCTACCTGGCGCTTACAAGGCACTACCTGCGCTATGCCTTTATGAATAAGGCCCCTACATGACCACCGACCCAATGGTGCATGTGCACAGCCAGTCATGGCTGCCTTCCTGTAATTTGCCAAGACTAATGCTTTGCTTCCATCTTCTCTGACCTCCGTGCTCTGCCTGACCCCGCCCCTCATCTGTCTGACCCCGCCCCTCATATGCCTGACCCCGCCCCTACGCTGCCTGACCCCGTCCCTCCGCTGCCTGACCCCGCCCCTCCTCTGCCTGGCCCTACCCCTCATCTGCCCGACCCCACCCCCCTCTGCCTGACCCCGCCCCTCCTCTGCCTGACCCCGCACCTTGTCTGCCCCACCCTGCCCCTCATCTGCCTGACCCCACCCCTCCTCTGCCTGACCCCACCCCTCCTCTGCCTGACCCCACCCCCTCTGCCTGACCCCGCCCCTTCTCTGCCTTCCTCTCCCCCCCCATCCTGTGTTCTGCCGCCCGAAACTAACCGCCTGCGAATCAGGACAGGTATATTGGCTGTGCTGCCTTCCAGTAGACTCCCAGACCGCCCCGGGCCCTCAGCAAATGACCAACCTTGCCGGGTGCTAGCGCCGGCACTTTGTGCGTAACTGGAGGGTAGGAAATGGAGGGGATTCACTGGGAAACTCCCCCATGCCCCGCCCTCCAGTGATGAACATACTTAGAGGCCCCACCCCTGAGCATAAAAGGAACCCCGAGTAGCGTCGGCGCAGCATGAACGGGTCCCCCACTTGCCAGCTCCAGACATAACTCTCATTTCCTTGGAGGAGTTGTTGGTGATGCAGAATGGAAGAACCTTCCCAGAGTTCCTCAAACCCTCCCGGCTGACGCACATACTTAGAGGCCCTGCCCCTGAGCATATAAGAGCTCTCACTGGAGGAAACCAGAGTAGCGGTGGCAAAGCTGACAGCAGGGCCGGGTCCCCCACTTACCAGCTCCAGGGAGTGGGGGGGTTCGCTCTTCGGTATCCGTACTCCAAACATGAACACAACCCTTTGGAGAAATCCAAGTTCATGTTTGGGAATCCGGATCCCCCTTTAAAGTTCAGGTTGGTTCTTTCCTACTCATGACGGACCCCCTATACAGGTTGGCTCTTCCCTACTCATGACGGACCCCCTATACAGGTTGGCTCATCTCTACTCATGACGGACCCCCGATACAGGTTGGCTCATCCCTACTCATGACAGAACCCCTATACAGGTTGGCTCATCTCTACTCATGACGGACCCCTATACAGGTTGGCTCATCCCTACTCATGATTGACCCCCTATACAGGTTGGCTCTTCCCTACTCATGACGGACCTCCTATACAGGTTGGCTCTTCCCTACTCATGACAGACCCCCCCCCATACAGGTTAGCTCATCCCTACTCAAGACGGACCCCTATACAGGTTGGCTCATCCCTACTCATGACCGACCCCTTATACAGGTTAGCTCATCCCTACTCATGACGGACCTCCTATACAGGTTGGCTCTTCCCTACTCATGACGGACTCCCTATACAGGTTGGCTCATCCCTACTCATGACGGCCCCCTATACAGGTTGGCTCATCCCTACTCATGACGGACCCCCGATACAGGTTGGCTCTTCCATACTCATGACGGACCCCCGATACAGGTTGGCTCATCCCTACTCATGACGGACCCCCGATACAGGTTGGCTCTTCCATACTCATGACGGACCCCCGATACAGGTTGGCTCATCCCTACTCATGACGGACCCCCGATACAGGTTGGCTTATCTCTACTCATGATGGAACCCTTATACAGGTTGGCTCTTCCCTACTCATGACGGACCCCCTATACAGGTTGGCTCATCCCTACTCATGACGGCCCCCTATACAGGTTGGATCATCCCTACTCATGACGGCCCCCTATACAGGTTGGCTCTTCCCTACTCAAGATGGACCACCTATACAGGTTGGCTCATCCCTACTCATGAAGGACCCCCTACACAGGTTGGCTCATCTCTACTCATGACGGACCCCCTATACAGGTTGGCTCATCCCTACTCATGACGGACCCCCTACACAGGTTGGCTCATCCCTACTCATGACGGACCCCCTACACAGGTTGGCTCATCTCTACTCATGACGGACCCCCTATACAGGTTGGCTCATCCCTACTCATGACGGACCCCCTACACAGGTTGGCTCATCTCTACTCATGACGGACCCCCTATACAGGTTGGCTCATCCCTACTCATGACGGACCCCCTATACAGGTTGGCTCATCCCTACTCATGACGGACCCCCTATACAGGTTGGCTCATCCCTACTCATGACAGACCCCCTATACTGGTTGGCTCATCCCTACTCATGACGGACCCCCTATACTGGTTGGCTCTTCCCTACTCATGAAGGAACCCCTATACAGGTTGCCTCATCCCTACTCATGACGGACCCCCTATACAAGTTGGCTCATCCCTACTCATGACGGACCCCCTATACAGGTTGGCTCATCCCTACTCATGACGGACCCCTATACAGGTTGGCTCTTCCCTACTCATGACGGCCCCCTATACAGTTTGGTTCTTCCCTACTCATGATGGACCCCCTATACAGGTTGGCTCATCCCTACTCATGATGGACCACCTATACAGGTTGGCTCATCCCTACTCATGACGGACCCCCCTATACAGGTTGGCTCATCCCTACTCATGACGGATCCCCTATACAGGTTGGCTCATCCCTACTCATGACGGACCCCCTATACAGGTTGGCTCTTCCCTACTCATGATGGAACCCCCTATACAGGTTGGCTCATCTCTACTCATGACGGCCCCCTATACAGGTTGGCTCTTCCCTACTCATGACGGCCCCCTATACAGGTTGGCTCTTCCCTACTCATGACGGCCCCATATACAGTTTGGCTCATCCCTACTCATGACGGACCCCCTGTACAGGTTGGCTCTTCCCTACTCATGACGGACCCCCTGTACAGGTTGGCTCTTCCCTACTCATGACGGCCCCATATACAGTTTGGCTCTTCCCTACTCATGATGGAACCCCCTATACAGGTTGGCTCATCTCTACTCATGACGGACCCCCTATACAGGTTGACTCTTCCCTACTCATGACAACCCCCCCCCCCCAATACAGGTTGGCTCATCCCTACTCATGACGGACCCCTATACAGGTTGGCTCTTCACTACTCATGACGGACCCCCTATACAGGTTGGCTTTTCCCTACTCATGACAGACCCCTATACAGGTTGGCCCTTCCCTACTCATGACAGACCCCTATACAGGTTGGCTCTTCCCTACTCATGATTGACCCCTATACAGGTTGGCTTTTCCCTACTCATGACGGCCCCATATACAGTTTGGCTCTTCCCTACTCATGACGGACCCCCTATACAGGTTGGCTCTTCCCTACTCATGACGGACCTCCTATACAGGTTGGCTCTTCCCTACTCATGACGGCCCCCTATACAGGTTGGCTCATCCCTACTCATGACGGCCCCCTATACAGGTTGGCTCTTCCCTACTCATGACGGCCCCATATACAGTTTGGCTCATCCCTACTCATGACGGACCCCCTGTACAGGTTGGCTCTTCCCTACTCATGACGGACCCCCTGTACAGGTTGGCTCTTCCCTACTCATGACGGCCCCATATACAGTTTGGCTCTTCCCTACTCATGACGGACCCCCTATACAGGTTGGCTCTTCCCTACTCATGACGGCCCCATATACAGTTTGGCTCTTCCCTACTCATGACGGACCCCCTATACAGGTTGGCTCTTCCCTACTCATGACGACCCCCTATACAGGTTGGCTCTTCCCTACTCATGACGGCCCCATATACAGTTTGGCTCTTCCCTACTCATGACGGCCCCATATACAGTTTGGCTCTTCCCTACTCATGACGGACCCCCTATACAGGTTGTCTCTTCCCTACTCATGACGGCCCCATATACAGTTTGGTTCTTCCCTACTCATGACGGACCCCCTATACAGGTTGGCTCTTCCCTAATCATGATGGACCCCCTATACAGGTTGGCTCTTCCCTACTCATGATGGACCACCTATACAGGTTGGCTCTTCCCTACTCATGACGGACCCCCCTATACAGGTTGGCTCATCTCTACTCATGACGGACCCCTATACAGGTTGGCTCATCCCTACTCATGACGGACCCCCTATACAGGTTGGCTCATCCCTACTCATGACGGACCCCCTATACAGGTTGGCTCATCCCTACTCATGACCGTATTGTACCATACCTTGGCTCACGGCTTTGGTGATGCTCCGCAGCCTTTCCGTCATGTGCTCCCTATTACTCTTCTCCCTTGTGGTGAACAGGAAGAGGTTACTGGTCAGCTGCTGGAGGGTCGCTTGGCTGGAGAGGATCCTCCTCATGTTCTCATTGCTGCTGTCATCCAGATCATCAATCACAACCTGCACCTTGGTTCGTCCTATTGGGGGGAAGGGTCATAAAAAACACAGGGGAGGTGAAAAATAAAGAGAGAGGTTGGACAATTCTTAACAAGAACCCACAGAGCCCCTAAGCGGCTTCCCTCACCGAGTTGTTGTGCCATGTAGCGGACCTCCTGGTCATACAGCGAATCGGTGACGTCCGTGATGTTGACGCGTCCTCGGGTCTTGGAGTGATACAATATGGCCGCGCTGCACCGGGAGACACAACTCTCGAATTCCCTGGAGTTGTTGTTGGTGATGCAGAATGGAAGAACCTTCCCGGAGTTCCTCAAGCCCTCCAACAGCCAACTGTACTCCACCGGGGAGCTCCGCGAGAAAATCCCGATCACCTGCCCAACGGGGAGTGAGAATATGCGTGTCATCTAAGTAGTAGTTAGGCTTTGATAAGATTTAAAATGGCGCCCCCACCAGTGCTCAGGCCCCCTGACCTGCTGCACCCGGGGGCAAGTGCCCCCTGCTCCCCCCTTGGTAAGGCCACCATTGGCTTCAGGCTGCCAGATGCCATATAAGCTGGATTCACACAGCTCCCTAGAAGGACTCCGGCTCTTTAAAGTGGACCAACACCCAGGGGTGATCGGCCCGGGAATCTATAAGATTCCCGGGCCGATCACCTCCCTCAAAACCCCCCCAAAAGCCCCAAAAAAACTTACCTTATCGGCGACGGATCAGCCGCCGCCGCCTCCCGCGCGCCCCTCTAGCAGTGCGCATGGCCGGTGCGGGCGCGCGCCCTGTAAGAGGGACGCGCGGGAGGCGGCGGCGGCTTATCCGTTGCTTGTCCGTCGCCGAAAAGGTACGTTTTTTGGGGCTTTTGGGGGGGGGGGGGGGGGTTCACACAGCGGGGCATCCTGATCTCTGATGCCCCGCTGAAGTGGACCAACACCCAGGATAGTGAAAATCCTGGGTGTTGGTCCACTTTAAGGCCAGCAGCTCCATGACTGGCCTGTGCTTCCTCTGGCTGACCAGCCATGGTGATGGGGGGGGGATTGGGGGAAGTGACCTCAGGGAGGGAGGGGGAAATAAAAAAGGGGCTTGGTTGCCCCCTCCCCTTCCTCTTTGACCCCCGATCTCCACTTGGAACGAGCTTTCCCACCCTTCCGCCCTCTGGGTGATGGAATGGTTTATCTTTGTTACCAATATAGTTACCTTTGTATATGCTAAACAATTATTTTCATAGGATCGCGGAGAACCTTAACCTTATCCTCCCTTCCAGCCTGCCATTACTAACCAACCATTTTATCCACAGCGCACCTACTCTAATCTTTTTTTCCTTTTAGGTCCACAACTGAGTTGGAACAGATTAATACAACACATTTGCCCTGGGAAATACAGCACTTTGTTTGATCAGTAGAATTAGCACAGGTTTAATAGGATTATGTTTATGTATGTGTATTAGAAAAACAGCACCCCCCAGTGGCACTTTAACGTTATTTGGCATGATACATTGTTTTTAAATGTTTTTAATGGCTCTAATAAAATTGATCATTAATTTGAATTTAATGAAGTGGTGAGTGCAATTGTTAGACCCTGTGGTCTTATTAATCAGGAGTTTACAGAGAGAAACCCCTAGTGTGGTTACATTCCCGCTGTGATAGGTATGAGACAGGCAGTAATATGGTATGCAGCCAATCGCAAGACCAAAGTTCTAGTTCAAATCTGCTAATCGCCAAGGTGTATTGGACATCAGTAGTGTTAGTGTCAGCAGTAGTGTTGGGCGAACCCAACCCGCAAAATTCGTGTTCGTACCGATCTTTGCGAGTTCAGATTACCAAACCTGAACTCGGGACTTCAACCACTGGAACTTCGGACTTCAGCCACAGTAAAGCTCACCTAAAGGGTGCAGCAGCAGGAAGCTACTGTACAACTTACCTGAGCCCAGTGATCCCGTTCCCGGCGGCGGCGGCGACCTTCCGTTCAATAGGGCTCTGGCCGGGGGCCGCGGAAAGATGGCCGTGCCTGCCATAAGTTGGCAGTGCTGGCACCGGATGTCCTCACTCATGGGAGCGGCAGCCATCTTTCTGTGGCCCCGGCTGTGGACGATTTGAAAGGAATGGCGCAGGAAACAGGAAGTTACAGCAGTGTTTCCTGCTTACTCTGGAAGCTGACCAGCCATGGTGATGAGGGGGGAGATTGAGGGAAGTGACCTCAGGGGGGGAGGGGGAAGTATAAAGGGGCTTGGTTGCCCCCTCCCCTTCCTCCCACACACACACACACATCTGCCATCGCATTTTTTTTCATCCTGATTCTGCCTCTGGGGGCCCCCCCCAATGCCCGGGTGGGTTAGAAGTGGGAGGGCGACAGAATCTCGCCCGAAAGTTCAGGTCCCCATTGTTTTCAATGGGGACCGGGTTCAAGTTCACTTCCCCGAACCCGTACTTTATTTCAAAGTTCAGCCAAACGTGCTGAATCTGAACACTAGTCACCAGCATTTGGCCTTGATTCACTAAGAGTTGAAAAAAATCCTCATGGTAGTAAAAAAAAATTCAATTCATGAGAAAAAAAGCCTGAGAATGTCACTATTAGAGAATCGACAATGAAAGTCAATGGCACTTTTTACTACAGGTAAAAAAGGGGTAAAAAGTTCAATACCTTTTTAAAAAAAGCTGCCATTGACTTTCATGGTCTTCCTATCTGGTGATTCACTAGCTGGCCATTGTCAGTTTTTTTCTCATGAATTGAATTTTTTACTACCATGAGAGTTTTTTTCAGCCCTTTGTGAATCAAAGCCTAAGAGTTGAAAAAAACTTTCATGGTAGTAAAAAATTCAGTTCATGAGAAAAAAGCCTGAGAATTTCACTGTTAGTGAATCACCAGATAAAAAGACAATGAAAGTCAATGGCACTTTTTTTTAAAAGGTATTGAACTTTTTACCCCTTTTTTACCTGTAGTAGAAAGTGCCATTGACTTTCATTGTCTTATTATCTGGTGATTCAGTAACAGTGACATTTTCAGGCTTTTTTCTCATGAATTGAATTTTTTACTACCATGAAAGTTTTTTTCAACTCTTAGGCTTTGATTCACAAAGGGTTGAAAAAAACTCTCATGGTAGTAAAAAATTCAATTCATGAGAAAAAAACCTGAGAATGTTACTATTAGTGAATCGCCAGATAGCAGGACTCATGCAGGCGGCTTCCGGCCGGGGCAGCTGCGTGCCCGGACGCGCGTCCTTCGATTAAAGGTGAGTCTCTGTATATAAAGGCAACAAGATGATGGGGGGGATCATTCATACCTTGATAAAGTGGCCTGTGAGCGGGGGGCCACGAAACGCGTTGGGGGGATCGTCACTCGACCTTGGCATTCTTGGGGGACACTCAGAGTTATACACTCAGGTGATGTGTTTGTTTATGATTTAAAGTGGACCAACACCCAGGGGGGATCGGTACGGGAATCTTATAGATTCCCGGGCCGATCAGATCCTTCCCCGCGGGGCATCCGAAATCGGGATGTCCCGCGGGGTGAAACCCCCCAGGAAATCAGAAACCTTACCTTAGCCCCGTTCCAACGGCGCATGCACAGGCCGCGTCCGCGTCTCGCACTTCCCTCTAGCAGGGCGCGCACCGTTTGTGAATGGCCGACGCGGGCGCGCTCCTTGTTAGAGGGAAGAGCAAGACGCGGCCTCCAGCGCTCAGAGCCGCTGTGGTTGGACGCCGCTTGTACGTGCATACCACAGCGGCTCTGAGCGCTCTGATTGGACGAGCGCCCGCGTAGGAGCGTGGTGAGGTGAGTGTTTCCGGGCGTTCTGGGGGATTTCACACAGCGGGGCACCCCCAATCGGGGTGCCCCACCGAAGTGGACCAAAACCCAGGATAGTCAAAATCCTGAGTGTTGGTCCACTTTAAAGGAAAGCCTCTGTATATAAAGGCAGCAAGATGATGGGGGGATCATTCATACCTTGATAAAGTGGCCTGTGAGCAGGGGGGGGCCACGAAACGCGTTGGGGGGGATCGTCACTCGACCTTGGCATTCTTGGGGGACACTCAGAGTTATACACTCAGGTGATGTGTTTGTTTATGATGTAAATTAATTGTTGCGTTCTGATACTTGAATCTGTTCTTCTCTTCCCACATTTAATACTAATTGTATTGTGTTTGCGATATCTCAGCACTAATGCACTTTATGGATTGTTTATAGTATTGGCACTTTATTGAAATATAATGTTTACAGAGTTGGGATTATGGGTGTAATTGGGATGCCCCTGGGTATGTGCGGTCTGGTGTTATATGTTTTTTTATTGTCTGTTATGTGATTTTTATGGGTATTTGCCAATAAATAATCTATGAATTCATGATCTATATTTGGTTGATGTATTGATTGCCGTGGAGGTGGTTTGGAGCTATTTTGGGTGAATTGCTGGATTCACCATTTCAATATTATTATTGTATGAATAGACACCTTCCCATGTTTGGTACTCACCGTGCCGCTCCCTACTCCCGCCTGGCCGAAGTGTAACCTGCAGATTAGCACCGCGCTCAAGGTGGAGAGAAGAACCAGAAGCACCTGGAAGAAGAAACACATGAGATGGTGAATCATACTGACCATCAGGGCAGGCGTCAGCACTAGGCGTACCCGGGCAGATGCCGGGGCCCCTGCACCTGGAGAGGGCCCCACCTCATTCCCTATACCCTGGGCAGACTCTATGCAGGACACATGTCTGTGCAGTAACCAGGACTAAGGACTGTCCACCCGTTGGGAGATCCTTTTCTTTCTGTCTTTTTCCTTCTATTCTTCTTCATTCATGCTTTCTTTTTTTTTTTTCATGTGTTTTTTGTTTATTTCTTTGATTTGTTCGTTCTTATTGAAAACAGACAGTGCAATGTGTAGCTCAAGACAATGGGACAACAATGGGATAACTTTATAATAACCTCGTCTTTTTCCTTCTATTCTTCTTCATTCATCTGTTTTTTGTTTCTTTCTTTCATCTGTTCGTTCCGCTATTCCTTTTCTTTCCTTGTTCCCTTTGTCTCACTTTTTCTATCTTTCTTTCTTCTTTCCTTCTATTATTTTTTTTTTTTCTGTCAGTCCTATTCTATTCTTTCATTTTTCCTTTCTCAGTTTTTTTGTTCCCATTCTTTCTCCGTCTTTTCTGTTTTATTCTGTCATTCCTTTTATTCTTTCTTTCTGTCATTCATTCTAGTGTTTTTGTTCTTTCTGCTTAAAGTGGACCAACACCCAGGGGTGATCACCTCCCTCACCGCGGGGCATCCGAGATCGGGATGTCCCGCAGGGTGAACCCCCCCCCCCAAGAGCCCCAAAAAACCTTACCTTATCGGCGACGGATCAGCCGCCGCCCCTCCAGCAGTGCGCGCGCCAGCGCCGGCCGTTTGTGAATGGCCGACGTGGGCGCGCGCCCTGTAAGAGGCACGCGCGGGAGGCAACGGCGGCGGCTTGTCCGTCGCTGAAAAGGTACGTTTTTTGGGGGGGTTTCACACAGTGAGGCATACTGATCTCGGATGCCCCGCTGAAGTGGACCAACACCCAGGATAGTGAAAATCCTGGGTGTTGCTCCACTTTAATTCCATTTTTTTAATAAAATTATTTTATATTCATACATACAAATGTTATCACCATATATGGAGTAGCATACCTCACCGGCAAGGGGCCCACCGAGACTCTATCACCCAAGGGCCCGCATAAACCTGGAGCCGGCCCTGCTGACCATACACACTTACATTTAGGTCAGATTTAGGGCCTGATTTATTAAGCACTAGATGGTGGCAAACTGGACGGTTGCCCCATAAACAAAGGGGGTCCCTGATGTTTTTACTTGCCCAGGGTTTTGGGTGCAGTACAAAGCTCACTGATGCCATTACACTAGCTTAAAGTGGACCAAAACCCAGGATTTTGACTATCATGGGTTTTGGTCCTTTCCCCCGGTGCACCAGCTGTGTGAAACCCCCCAGATCCCCTGAAGAAACTCACCTTTTCCCGGACCTACAGCGCATGTGCGGGCGCTCTTCCAATTAGCGCGCTCAGAGCCGCAAACACCACGGCATCTAAGACCAGCGGCTCTGAGCGCACTGGCCGCCGCTTCCCTCTATCAGAAATGGCTGGAACGGGCACGCGTCCTGCTAGAGGGATAGCGGGGATGCGGCCGCGGCTCATGCATGCGCTGTTGTGAATGGGGCGACCTGGGGGGGTATCACACGGCGGGGCATCCCGATTTTGGATGCCCCGGGGGGGGGGGGGGGAATCGTTCGGTCCGGGAATCTTATCAATTCCCAGGCCAATCGGAATTTGCCACCAATTTTGGTCCACTTTAAGCAGCCATCTTTTTATGGGCATCAGCAGAGCTGTTTTTAGGGTGAGCAGGGCGATCGCCTCGGGGTCGGCAGTGGGGGGTGGCGAGGTGTGTCTGCATTTCTGAATTTGCAAGTCAAAATGATGGGGTCTAGGTGACAGGATTCCTTCTGGGTGGTAACCAGTGGCTTACCGAAATGTGACGGGGCCCTGGTGTGAACATTATATGGGGCCCTTTTAAGGCTCATACAATAACCTTTTTATGCCTTGCCTCAAATGGATGCAGCTAGACAACTAAAGACTAAAACAGCAGAGACACATGGCGCTTCCTTTCTCTAAATGGAGCCAAGTGAGCACAAATATGACAAATAAGGTGGAGGAACAACAATGATGCCCCCCCCCCCCCCCCCCGATCTCCAGTTGCACCCACCGTATAACTACGCCTCTGGTGGTAACTACTGCTGAAGAAAGCCTGTGATGTCAGAACATGATTCAGAAAGGGGTCACATCTGTGCAGTATATGATGGGATCAGGACCAATGCAACAGAATCCCTTTTGTGTTCAATACAGTCTGCACCCGATTCCCTTTTTATAAGCCTCAGAAAGTTGAGGTGAGGGCGACAGGATTCCTGTATGGTGCTAGCTGCCACTGTGGGGGTCGGCACATTCCACAGCTACGGATCTATGCCCACCCGTGCTGTAGGGATACGGAGAGTATCCGACAGAAGTGTACAAAATTATATTCATTGGGGTCAAAATTTAGAGCAAATGATGGGCTGTATATTGTCTTATTTAACTGCCAACTACTGGAAAATGAATGCACTGCAGTGCATTCATGTGTGATACCCCCCAGGTCGCCCCATTCACAACGGTGCATGCATGAGCCGCGGCCGCATCCCCGCTATCCCTCTAGCAGGACGCGTGCCCGTTCCAGCCATTTCTGAGTGGCCGGCACAAGCACGCCCCCTGATAGAGGGAAGCGGGGATGCAGCGGCCAGTGTGCTCAGAGCCGCTGGTCTTAGATGTCGTCTTAGATGCAGTGATGTTAGCGGCTCTGAGCGCGCTAATTGGAAGAGCGCCTGCACATGCGCTGTAGGTCCGGGAAGAGGTGAGTTTCTTCGGGCGATCTGGGGGGTTTCACGCAGCTGGTGCACCGGGGGAAAGGACCAAAACTCATGATAGTCAAAATCCTGGGTTTTGGTCCACTTTAAGCTAGTGTAATGACAGTGGAAACCATTTGTATTGGGCGCAGTACAGTGTGGTGCGGTACAAAACAGAACCTGATTCCTTTTTTATAAGCGTCAGAAAGTTGTGGTCAGGGCAACAGGATTCCTGTATGGTGCTAACTGCCACTGTGTGGGGCACTGCAAGGTCGGCACATTCCACAGCTAAGGTTTTTTTTCCATCCATGCTGTAGGGATACAAAGAGTATCCGGCCGCATATCAGCAATAGAAGTGTATAAATTAATAATAATTAGGGTCAACCTTTAGATCATACGTTGGGATGAATATTGACTTTTTTAACTGCCATCTACTGGACAATGAATGCACTGCCAGCAGGTGACTGCAGGATATTGCTGGCATTGGTGGGATGTATATTAGAGCAGGGTTCCCCAAACTCCGGGCTGCAGTGCCCTGTCAGGGGGACCACGGCACCACAAATGGCCACATCAAGAGCTGGGGTCTCGTGCCCCAGGCACAGTGCAGTGTGCTGCGGTACAAAACAGAACCCGATTCCTTTTTTATAAGCGTCAGAAAGTTGTGGTCAGGGCGACAGGATTCCTGTATGGTGCTAACTGCCACTGTGTGGGGCACTGCAAGGTCGGCACATTCCACAGGATTTATGCCCATCTGTGCTGTAGGGATTCGGAGAGTATCGAGTCGCATATTAGCAACAGAAGTGTATAAAATAATATTAAATGGGGTCAAGCTTTAGATCTCACGATCATGGAGCCGGAGCCAACATCGGGGCTCCACACTCCCGCCGCAGCTGCTGCGCTGCCTTTACTTGTTGGATGTGTGTGCGTGGTGTCCAATGCCCGGTGACTGCCTTCCTCCACCTTCCTCATCTCCACCTCTCCCCTCCCCTTATCTGCCCCCTCCCCGCCCACCGGTTCTCAGCTCTGTGTGGGGACGGGAATCCCTTCATAGCAGCAGGATCCGCCGGACAAGGTAAGCAGCACAGCGAGTCTGTGTCTGCATTGGCCTTCACTCTGCTCTAAAGTGGAACGAAACTCGGGATGGGTTTGACTATCCCGGATTTTGTTAATTGCCCCCCCCCCCGGATATCCCAATTTGGGATGTACCCTGTTACCTCACCTCTTCCCAGTCCTATGGAGCATGCGTGGGCTCTCGTCCAGTCTGAGACATTTGCTAAATGACATATGCACAGCAAGCGGCTCTGATAGGGCAAGAGCCCGCACATGCACCATAGGACAGAGAAGAGGTGAGTTAGCAGGGTGATCTGGGGGGTTTCACACAGCGGAGCATCCCAAGTAGGGGTGCCCCAAAGGGAAGGCCCTGCCCCCAACCCCACCCCCAAAACCCCGCCCCTGCCACCACTCCCCAGTGGGCCTTGGAACAATTGACTCCAATAAAAGTGGTCCCTGGTGCTAAAATCTTTGGGGACATCCTGTAGAGCTTTTATATGATATATATATATATATATATATATATATATATATATATATATATATATTTTTTTTTTTTTTTAATATATATATATTTATTTATTTATTTTTATTATATATATAAAATTATACGCCATGTCGCAGTGTCTGAGACTCACCGGTGAGATCCCGAAGATGTGCAGAGCTTGATAGATGACCCGTATCTCCAGGACAACCACAATGACCAGTGACAGCAGCCCACACTTCCAGGACCCCTGAAACAGAGTGCCGTTGTTAGTTCTTCTAGGAGGTCACATCGGGGCCCCTATTGGAAAAACTGTGGCCCTGATTTTATTTCTCTTACTGACTTTGCTCGAGGAAACATCTGCTGCCAGGAAAACACAGCATCCAGCAACTCTGGCCTTGGGGCATCCCGATTTGCTGTGTGATCCACAGGAATATCTCACCTCTCCAGGGCTTCCAGGCTACATTCACTGGCCACGGACGCTTCCCAGGCGTCCCTGTAGCTGAGCCGTGCTCCCGCGTCCAGCCATTCGGATAAGCCGGAGACAGGAGCACGCGGAACACGCCACAGGGAGACCAGGGATGCGGCTGCTCCCACTTCCCCGTGTCGGATCTCTTGTGCACGGCACAGCATAAAGCACCGATTGGACGAGAACCCTCGCTTGCACCGGGGGACTGCGGAAAGTTGAGGGCATCCCAAATCAGGCCCGTCCCCCCAGGGTAAAGACTAAAAACCCAGGATAATGAAAATCATGGGGTTTCTTTTCCCATCCTATAGCCACACTTATCCAGCAACATTAAAGCGGAACAAAACCAGGATTTTTACTCTCCCAGATGTTGTTCCTCTCAGGCCGTATCCCCACAGTTCATCCGTTCCATTCACCCAGGCGTTCCCACGGCACAGGCACGGCTGAAATTGAGCATGCTGATTGGTTTAAGTGGAACAAAACCCAACCTGGAGTCTATGAGACTCTAGGGCAGGAATATTCGCTCCCCCAAGGGCATCCAGGTTTAGGATGCCCCACTGTGTCAAACCCCCCAGGTTGCCCATAGACTCACCTTCTTTCCTGGTCCAACGGCACATGCACAAGCAGCGCCCACATCCCCTCTAGTAGAATTTGAATTTGTGAAGGCACATGGGGTGTGGGGTCTAGGCTGTACTGCGAGGTCTTTGACCCTTCCACCCCATGGGCTGCACTCGAGGTTTTAGGGCAACCTCAGGTAAGCTGCTCCCAATTTATCTATTGCATTGTATGTCCCAAATGGGCTCTCAGAGATTAGAGTTAGGACTGCACCCCACAGAGGCACCTTGGCGCTGGTGGTGCAGCTTCAGCAGACTTCTGCAGATGTGTGTTAACCAAGTTTAGAGACAGATTATAGGCTGGCATGCAAGCTAACAGGGTTGAGTGATGTGGCTCCTTTAAGACTTTTGTATCCTAATTGCCCTGCTAACATGCACCTCCCAGGTTAGTTATAAAATGGTCTGAGAAGCTGCTGCTCCTACTTTGACACCCTCTAGTAGGGTGCGCGCCAATGCCAGGCATCTGGACACGGGTGCTTGAGCAGATCTGAGCACACTGATTGCACGAGCGGCTGTGCCATAGGACTGCGAAGAGGTGAGTTTGTTTGGGTGACCTGGGGGTTTCAAACAGCGGGGCGTCCCCGATCGGGGTGCCGGTAACAAGGACCAAAATCCAGGATAGAGCAAAATCCAAAACCCAGGATAGAGCAAAATCCAAAACCCAGGATAGAGCAAAATCCAAAACCCAGGATAGAGCAAAATCCAAAATCCAAAATAGACCAAAATCGAAAACCCAGGATAGACCGAAATCCAAAACCCAGGTTAGACCGAAATCCAAAACCCAGGATAGACCGAAATCCAAAGCCCAGGATAGACCAAAATCCAAAACCCAAGATAGAGCAAAATCCAAAACCCAGGATAGAGCAAAATCCAAAACCCAGGATAGAGCAAAATCCAAAACCCAGGATAGAGCAAAATCCAAAACCCAGGATAGAGCAAAATCCAAAACCCAGGATAGAGCAAAATCCAAAACCCAGGATAGAGCAAAATCCAAAACCCAGGATAGAGCAAAATCCAAAACCCAGGATAGAGCAAAATCCAAAACCCAGGATAGAGCAAAATCCAAAACCCAGGATAGAGCAAAATCCAAAACCCAGGATAGAGCAAAACCCAGGATAGAGCAAAACCCAGGATAGAGCAAAACCCAGGATAGAGCAAAACCCAGGATAGAGCAAAACCCAGGATAGACCAAAATCCAAAACCCAGGATAGACCAAAATCCAAAACCCAAGATAGAGCAAAATCCAAAACCCAGGATAGAGCAAAATCCAAAACCCAGGATAGAGCAAAATCCAAAACCCAGGATAGAGCAAAATCCAAAACCCAGGATAGAGCAAAATCCAAAACCCAGGATAGATCAAAACCCAGGATAGACCAAAACCCAGGATAGACCAAAACCCAGGATAGACCAAAACCCAGGATAGAGCAAAATCCAAAACCCAGGATAGAGTAAAATCCAAAACCCAGGATAGAGCAAAATCCAAAACCCAGGATAGAGCAAAATCCAAAACCCAGGATAGAGCAAAATCCAAAACCCAGGATAGAGCAAAATCCAAAACCCAGGATAGAGCAAAACCCAGGATAGAGCAAAACCCAGGATAGAGCAAAACCCAGGATAGAGCAAAACCCAGGATAGACCAAAACCCAGGATAGACCAAAACCCAGGATAGAGCAAAATCCAAAACCCAGGATAGAGTAAAATCCAAAACCCAGGATAGAGCAAAATCCAAAACCCAGGATAGAGCAAAATCCAAAACCCAGGATAGAGCAAAATCCAAAACCCAGGATAGAGCAAAACCCAGGATAGAGCAAAACCCAGGATAGAGCAAAACCCAGGATAGAGCAAAACCCAGGATAGAGCAAAATCCAAAACCCAGGATAGAGCAAAATCCAAAACCCAGGATAGAGCAAAATCCAAAACCCAGGATAGATCAAAACCCAGGATAGACCAAAACCCAGGATAGCCCAAAACCCAGGATAGACCAAAACCCAGGATAGACCAAAACCCAGGATAGACCAAAACCCAGGATAGAGCAAAATCCAAAACCCAGGATAGAGCAAAATCCAAAACCCAGGATAGAGCAAAATCCAAAACCCAGGATAGAGCAAAACCCAGGATAGAGCAAAACCCAGGATAGAGCAAAACCCAGGATAGAGCAAAACCCAGGATAGAGCAAAATCCAAAACCCAGGATAGAGCAAAATCCAAAACCCAGGATAGACCAAAATCCAAAACCCAGGATAGATCAAAACCCAGGATAGACCAAAACCCAGGATAGACCAAAACCCAGGATAGACCAAAATCCAGGATAGACCAAAACCCAGGATAGACCAAAACCCAGGATAGAGCAAAATCCAAAACCCAGGATAGAGCAAAATCCAAAACCCAGGATAGAGCAAAATCCAAAACCCAGGATAGAGCAAAATCCAAAACCCAGGATAGACCAAAACCCAGGATAGACCAAAACCCAGGATAGACCAAAATCCAAAACCCAGGATAGACCAAAACCCAGGATAGACCAAAACCCAGGATAGACCAAAACCCAGGATAGAGCAAAATCCAAAACCCAGGATAGAGCAAAATCCAAAACCCAGGATAGAGCAAAATCCAAAACCCAGGATAGAGCAAAATCCAAAACCCAGGATAGACCAAAACCCAGGATAGACCAAAACCCAGGATAGACCAAAATCCAAAACCCAGGATAGACCAAAACCCAGGATAGACCAAAACCCAGGATAGACCAAAACCCAGGATAGAGCAAAATCCAAAACCCAGGATAGAGCAAAATCCAAAACCCAGGATAGAGCAAAATCCAAAACCCAGGATAGAGCAAAATCCAAAACCCAGGATAGAGCAAAATCCAAAACCCAGGATAGACCAAAACCCAGGATAGACCAAAATCCAAAACCCAGGATAGACCAAAACCCAGGATAGACCAAAACCCAGGATAGACCAAAACCCAGGATAGAGCAAAATCCAAAACCCAGGATAGAGCAAAATCCAAAACCCAGGATAGAGCAAAATCCAAAACCCAGGATAGAGCAAAATCCAAAACCCAGGATAGACCAAAACCCAGGATAGACCAAAATCCAAAACCCAGGATAGAGCAAAATCCAAAACCCAGGATAGAGCAAAATCCAAAACCCAGGATAGAACAAAATCCAAAACCCAGGATAGAGCAAAATCCAAAACCCAGGATAGAGCAAAATCCAAAACCCAGGATAGAACAAAATCCAAAACCCAGGATAGAGCAAAATCCTGGGTTTTGGTCCACTTTAAGACCTTCCAGCGCCTCTGAAGTTCCTCTTTAAATATATATACATATCTAGCGCATTGTCTCCAATACACCCCCACATCAACAACATATCAATGAAATAATACAAATAGGTTAAAAAGTAGGGGCCACCCCTTCAGTGATGGGGACCCGGGCAATTGCCCCATTTGCCCTCTCCTAACGCTGACCCTGTATCGGGGGGTCACTTCTTGGCTTCGGATGGATGGGGAGACGCTGGAAGGTTGGTGAAGTGATGCAGGGAATGCGGCGCCTTCTCTCCAGCTTTGCTGCAGGTTCCTCAGTGATGGGCAGGGCCGGATTATGAGGGGGGTGCTAGGGGCGCGCACCCCATAAGCCACCAAGCACAGCCGCTGGCAGCTCAATGCAGGGAACCAGCCGGGCGACTACACTACCCCCACCCAGAATGGCAAAGCAGGAGTTCCCGAGCAGCACGCACCCGCACAAGGGGGGCACAAGGGACTCCATCTGACCTTCCAGTAAGTAGGTGGGGCCAGACAACCACCAATCAGTTACTTGGCTGGACTATTATTTTATACTGTATCTGGGGCCTCCACCACACTTAATGCCGCCCTGGGGCCTCCACCACACGTAATGCGGCCCTGGGGCCTCCGCCACACTTAATGCGGCCCTGGGGCCTCCGCCACACTTAATGCGGCCCTGGGGCCTCCGCCACACTTAATGCGGCCCTGGGGCCTCCGCCACACTTAATGCGGCCCTGGGGCCTCCATCACACGTAATGCGGCCCTGGGGCCTCCGCCACACTTAACGCCGCCCTGGGGCCTCCGCCACACTTAACGCCGCCCTGGGGCCTCCGCCACACTTAACGCCGCCCTGGGGCCTCTGCCACACTTAACGCCGCCCTGGGGCCTCCGCCACACTTAACGCCGCCCTGGGGCCTCCGCCACACTTAACGCCGCCCTGGGGCCTCCGCCACACTTAACGCCGCCCTGGGGCCTCCGCCACACTTAACGCCGCCCTGGGGCCTCCGCCACACTTAACGCCGCCCTGGGGCCTCCGCCACACTTAACGCCGCCCTGGGGCCTCCGCCACACTTAACGCCGCCCTGGGGCCTCCGCCACACTTAACGCCGCCCTGGGGCCTCCGCCACACTTAAAGCCGCCCTGGGGCCTCCGCCACACATAATGCGGCCCTGGGGCCTCCGCCACACTTAACGCCGCCCTGGGGCCTCCGCCACACTTAACGCCGCCCTGGGGCCTCTGCCACACTTAACGCCGCCCTGGGGCCTCCGCCACACTTAACGCCGCCCTGGGGCCTCCGCCACACTTAATGCCGCCCTGGGGCCTCCGCCACACTTAATGCCGCCCTGGGGCCTCCGCCACACTTAATGCCGCCCTGGGGCTTCCGCCAAACTTAATGCGGCCCTGGGGCCTCCGCCACACTTAATGCCGCCCTGGGGCCTCCGCCACACTTAATGCCGCCCTGGGGCCTCCGCCACACTTAATGCCGCCCTGGGGCCTCCACCACACTTAATGCCGCCCTGGGGCTTCCGCCAAACTTAATGCGGCCCTGGGGCCTCCGCCACACTTAATGCCGCCCTGGGGCCTCCGCCACACTTAATGCGGCCCTGGGGCCTCCGCCACAATTAATGCGGCCCTGGGGCCTCCGCCACACTTAATGCCGCCCTGGGGCCTCCACCACACTTAATGCCGCCCTGGGGCTTCCGCCACACTTAATGCGGCCCTGGGGCTTCCGCCACACTTAATGCCGCCCTGGGGCTTCCGCCACACTTAATGCGGCCCTGGGGCCTCCGCCACGCTTAATGGGGCCCTGGGGCCTCCGCCACACTTAATGGGGCCCTGGGGCTTCCGCCAAACTTAATGCGGCCCTGGGGCCTCCGCCACACTTAATGCCGCCCTGGGGCCTCCACCACACTTAATGCCGCCCTGGGGCCTCCGCCACACTTAATGCCGCCCTGGGGCCTCCGCCACACTTAATGCGGCCCTGGGGCTTCCGCCACACTTAATGCCGCCCTGGGGCTTCCGCCACACTTAATGCCGCCCTGGGGCTTCCGCCACACTTAATGCCGCCCTGGGGCCTCCGCCACACTTAATGCCGCCCTGGGGCTTCCGCCACACTTAATGCCGCCCTGGGGCTTCCGCCACACTTAATGCGGCCCTGGGGCCTCCGCCACACTTAATGCCGCCCTGGGGCCTCCGCCACACTTAATGCGGCCCTGGGGCCTCCGCCACACTTAATGCTGCCCTGGTGATGGGGGATAGAAAATCATCGCATGGAGCACAGCTTAAGGGGAGCTCCACTCACCCAGAAACCACCAAAGCAACCTCCATATTAATGCGAGTGGCAGGTGAGCTTACAATCTATAGGAAGGGAGGGAAATAGAGAGGGGACTCATACTCACAGCTCTGCAGGAGCTCCAGTGGCAGCACAGCGCCCCCTTCAGGAGGATTGTGGCGACAACCAGGAGCTGCAGGAAAGACAGGCAACGTGTGTTAGACCACCAAGCGGACTGTAAGTGCTGACCTCTGACCTCACCGTCCCCCTGACACTCACCGAATACAGCAGGGGGAGGTCATTGCCGAGATAGAAGAGCCACACCGGGGCCAGCGCCACCATAAACACCTGCAGGAGAGAAAGATGCCATTCACTAACGCACTGTGATGCCAAACTCGTTACCTTAAAGTGGACCAAAACCCAGTACGATCTGCCCAGGAATCTTATTGATTCCCTCCCCCGGGGCATCCAAAATCGGGATGTCCCGCTGTGTGAAACCCCCCAGGTGGCCCCATACACTTACCTTGCTTTCTGGTCCAATGGCGCATGTGCGAGCCACGGCCGCGTCTCCGCTATCCCTCTAACAGGGCGCATGGCCGTGCCAGGCATTTGTGAATGGCCGGTGCAGGCACACTGCCTGTTAGAGGGAAGCGGGGGATGCGGACGCCAGTGCGCTGGCTTTAGACGACGTGATGTCAAATGCTCCGAGCATGCTGATTGGACGAGCGGGCGTGCATGCACCGTAGGACTGGGAAGAGGTGAGTTGCGCTCGGTGATCTGCGGGGTTTCACACAGTCCCGATTGGGGTGCCCCGGGGGCAAGGAACAAAACCTAGGATAGTCAAAATCCTGGGTTTTGTTCCACTTTAAATATGTAAGGGATATATAAGTGAAATATATATATATATATATATATATATATATATATATATATATATGTGTGTGTTATATATAATATAAGTGATATATATATAATATAAGTAAGTATAATATAAGTGATATATATTGTGATAAATAAATGATAAATATAATATAAGTGATATATGTAATATAAGTATAATATAAGTGATAAATATTGTGATAAATATAGTGATAAATATAATATAAGCGATATATATGTGTGTAAGTATAATATAAGTGATTTATATGGTGATAAATATAGTGATAAATAAATGATAAATATAAGTGATATATTATATATATATATATATATATATATATATATATATATATATATATATATATAATATAAGTAAGTATAATATAAGTGATATATACGGTGATAAATATAGCAATAAATAAGTGATACATATAATATAAGTGATATAGATATATAGATATATATATATATATATATATATATATATATATATATATTATAAGTTAGTATAATATAAGTGATATATATTGTGATAAATAAGTGATAAATAAGTGATATATGTAATATAAGTGATCCGAAGGTCACAGATGGATTGCCTTTAAAGGGAACCAAAACAGGACCTAGCATCTATAGGACACTAGGTCTGATTAAATACCCCTGTGGTATCCCAATTTGGGATGCCCTGCTATCCAGAATCTCTCGCATCTTTCTTTGGCTCTGCATGGCCTGGGCCGTCGCAACTGAATGGCGCGATGGGGTCGCGCACAGCCGAGTGATACGGGGGGGGGGGGCGCTTGACGATCGCAAGTGCGGCTAGGCTTCCTTTCAGTTTCTACCGCTGCACATTGATATGCACGGATGAAGAAACTGATTGGAGGAGAACCGCGCCTGCGCCTCGGGAATGCCGGACGCAGAGCACCCGATCTGGGGGGTTTCACACAGCGGGATATTCCAATTCGGGATGCCCCGTGGCAAGAACTAAAGCCCGGAATAGTGACAATCCCAGGTTTTGGGCCACTTTAAAGTGGACCAAAACCCAGGATTTTGACTATCCTGGGTTTGGGTTCTTGCCATGGGGCATCCCGAATTGGAATATCCCGCTGTGTAAATATATCACTTATATTATACTTACTTATATTACATATATCACTTATATTATATTTATCACTTATTTAGCACTATATTTATCACAATATATATCACTTATATTATACTTACTTATATTATATTTATCACTATGTTGCTATGCATGCCTCACAGGCGTTCTCACGGCACAGGCGCGGTTCTCCTCCAATCAGCTTCTTTCTTGCCCCCGGGCACCCAAATCTGAATCACCTTTCCCCAGTCTTACGGCGCATGCACAGCCTCTCGTCCAATCAGCGCGCTCGGATGCGGTCCTGCCCCTTCATCTAATAGTGTAAGCTGAGCGGGCCCAAGCGCGCCGGTGGTCGCATCCCCCTTTTACAAATCTTAAAGGAGCCACAGCACTCAACCCTGTTAGCTTGCGGGCCAGCCTATAATCTGTCTCTAAACTTGGTTAAAAACAGAGGACTCGGTCACACACATCTGCAGAAGTATGCTTAAGCTGCACCACTACGCCAAAGTGCCTCTGTGGGGTGCAGTCCTAACTCTAATCTCTGAGAGCCCATCTGGGACATACAGTGCAATAGATAAATTGGGAGCAAATGGCTGGCGGGGGTGCGCTCCCTGCTAATGGTATAGCAGGGAGCGGCCACTGCTTGCTGGTGCGCTATTGGAGCAGGTGAGTTTATTGGGCGACCTGGGGGGTTTCACACAGTGGGGCATCCCGATTCGGGTTGCCCCAGGGGGATGGATTCAAGCGACCCTAGAATCTTATATATTTGAGGACCATCGAGTAGTGGGTTTTGGTCCAATTTAAAGACAGAATGGCATAGTAGGCATGGTAGAGTAAGTAGACTTTGTTTAGGAGTCTAGGGTAAGTAGACATTATATAGGAGTGTAGGGTAAGTAGACACTGTATAGGAGTGTAGGGCAAGTAGACATTATATAGGAGTGTAGGGTAAGTAGACTCTGTATAGGAGTGTAGGGTAAGTATACATTATATAGGAGTGTAGGGTAAGTAGACTCTGTATAGGAGTGTAGGGTAAGTAGACATTATATAGGAGTGTGGGGTAAATAGACATTATATAGGAGTGTAGGGTAAGTAGACATTATATAGGAGTGTAGGGTAAGTAGACTCTGTATAGGAGTGTAGGGTAAGTAGACATTATATAGGAGTGTGGGGTAAATAGACATTATATAGGAGTGTAGGGTAAGTAGACATTATATAGGAGTGTGGGGTAAGTAGACATTATATAGGAGTGTAGGGTAAGTAGACATTATATAGGAGTGTGGGGTAAGCAGACATTATATAGGAGTGTAGGGTAAGTAGACATTATATAGGAGTGTAGGGTAAGTAGTCAGGTACTTACATAGGGCAGGGGGACGGGTCCCAGGCTGGCTGTAAGAGTAAAGTGCAGCAGGTGAGTCACTATAGGACACAGACGCTGATACAATGTAACAAGCGATGTCACCTGACCTCTGAGCAGCCGCTCCATCCTGCCAATAGGATGTGATCCAATCCAGACGTGTCCCCGATCCTGAAATCACAGAAGTGTGTCAGCTTACCCGCTCACCTGTGACATACAGTGTAATCACCCCCCCCCCCCCCCCGACACCAGTGCCCGCATTAGGGGGCGGCAAACTGCGTAACTGCCCAGGGGGCACATTTTCCAAGAGGCCCTTCCCCAGATGCCAACATGGTTTCGCACAGAATCGAGAAGCCCTGCAGAAAATCCAGCAGCCGGCCCTGGAACCTTTTACATTCCAGGCTGGTCACTGGTGGGTTTTATTCTGCTTTAAGCAGAGTCTTGCAGAAGCGAGCGGGACCATCACCAGTTTCCCTGCGGTGTGTGGCGTGCACAGTAAAAGGCTTCAGTGATTCGGGATGCCCCGCTGTGTATAACATCTGGCACAGCTGTAATGGATCCCTCGGTGCATGTGCGGGTACGGCGGCATCCCCGGCGCTCCTCCCCGCCCCGCCAGCCTGACAGCGGGTGTGTGCAGTAAAAGGCTTCGATGCCAGGTTACAGCTTGCCCCTGATTCGGGATGCCCCGCTGTGTATAACGCGGATGGGGGACTGTTACGCTGGCGCAGTGCGGGGCAGTGAGCCCTGTATTTGTAGTAATAAATCCAGTTGCCTTAATTTTTTACTATTGAAAAACTTTGTACAGCACTACAGAGGATGATGGAGCTATATTAATATTAAAAATAAAATAATAATAATAATAATAATAATAATAATAAATATTATTATTATTTTATTATTATTATTATTATATTATTATTATTAATATTATTATTATTATTATTATTAATAATAATACTAATACTAATAATAATACAAATAATGCAAATAAATATAATACAAATAATAAAAAAATAAAATAATAACACAAATAATAAAAATAATATAATAATAATAATAATAATAATAATAATAATAATAATAATAATAATAATAAATACAATGACCTGGATGAAGAAGAAACTCCACGGATACAATGAATGTGTGTGCGCATGTTTTTGCCCTCTATTCACTTTAAAGCGGAACAAAACCCAGAAGCGGACAACGGCGCCATGAGCAGTGGCGGTATACACGTATAGCCGCACTTACCCTGACCCCGATCCATGATGACTGGCAGCCTTATGTCAGGAGCCTCATGGCTTCTCAGTGGCTTCTAATGCCGAGTGTCAGGCTAAGGATTGTGAGCGTGCGGTGTGGGCGCGCCTGTGTGCGTATAGCGGCGCCATGAGTAGCGGCGGTGTACTCATGTAGCCGTCCTTACCCTGGCACTGAGCCATGATGACTGGCAGCCTTATGTCGGGAGCCTCATGGCCTCTCAGTGGCTTCTAATGCCGAGTGTCAGGCTAAGGATTGTGAGCGTCCGGTGTGGGCGCGCCTGTGTGCGTATAGCGGCGCCATGAGCATCGGCGGCTGCTCCGATCACCAGCAAAATAAAGCAAGTTTAGTTGCCTTGATTTATTACTATATAAATATTTTGTACAGCGCTACAGAGGATGATGACATATACGACATATGACATTTATATATAATAATAATAAAAATAATAACAATAATAAAAAATAATAATACAAATAAATATAATACAAATAATACAAATAATAAAAAATAACAATAATAATAATAACACACACACGCCTGTGTGCGTATAGCGGCGCCATGAGCAGCGGCGGTGTACACATGTAGCCGCACTTATCTTGAACCATGATGACTGGCAGCCTTATGTCGGGAGCCTCATAGCCTCTCAGTGGCTTCTAATGCTGAGTGTCAGGCTAAGGATTGTTACGTGTCACAGTCGGACGCTGCGCCATAGGAGCTGACGCTCTACTCTCCAGCCTGTTAGTGCGCGGCCACTCACCTGCGGGGAGTCGCTTCCTGTGCTCTGCTCTCTCTCTCGGTGAGTATTTCTCTCCCTCCGGGTGTCTCTCTGTACCTCTGCGTCTGCCGCAAGGCGAGTAAGTGAAAATGAAAGCGCGGCTCTGCGATGCAGGGGGCGGAGCTACACACTAACTGACACACACCAACATACTGACACTGCAATGAGATGCTCAGACTGGTCCACAGGAGTACCAGGAAATTCCCCGGTGGGGGTTAAATTCACATGCATGGATGAGTCATCCTCTGCTGCTGAGCATCTACAAAAGAGAGAGAGAGAGAGAGTTCACTAGGATTCATTTAAAAAATGTTCAGGGGTCCAGTTACAGTGCGGTCGGCTTCAACATCGCGCACCTTTCTTCTTGGCTGTGCGCAGCCTCACCCGCTGCAACTGAATGGCTGTGCGGGGCCGCGCACAGCCGAAGGGAGGAGGTGATGCCGCAGAGCGCTCGTAAGTGCAGCTACCTGCACCTTGGGCTCAAGGAGAGGTAAGTTAACCAAGGGGAAAGGACCGGAACCTGGGATAGTAGTTTTGGTCCGCTTTAACTTGACACATACAACTACTGTACTGTACACAGATGCCATTAAAGGTGAACAAGTATGTGACTTTCCTGGGTTTAGTTCCGCTCTTGGCGGATGCCCCCCCATGTGTATCCCGCGGCGCATGCATGGGCCGCTCTGCCAAACCGCAGATTTCTGTAGCCACCCTGAGCTCGGTGCCGCGTCCCCGCTCACCTCTAGCTGTGGGCGAGCCCGCGCCGCTCAATCAGAAAGGCTTGCGCCTAGCCGGAGGTATTCTGGGGATGCGGCTGTGGCACAGAGATGCAATGGGGGCTCCCAGAAGAGGTGAGTCGCTGGAATGACCCCGGGGGGGGGGGGCGCCCCATAAAGAGGTAGCCCAACCCCCTTCCATGTGTCTTATAGATTCAAGGGCACTGTTGTTCCTCTTTAAAGTCATTTTTTTTTTGTGTATGTGCTTGGCCACCCCCATCCCGCCAGCCTGACAGCGGGTGCGCGCAGTAAAAGGCTTCGATGCCAGGTTACAGCTTTCCCCTGATTCGGGATGCCCCGCTATGTATAATATCTGGCACAGCTGTAATGGATCCCTCGGTGCATGTGCGAGTACGGCGGCATCCCCGGCGCTCCTGTATCTGATGAGTGCACCCCCCGCCCTGCCAGCCTGACAGCGGGTGCGCGCAGTAAAAGGCTTCGATGCCAGGTTACAGCTTGCCCCTGATTCGGGATGCCCCGCTGTGTATAACATCTGGCACAGCTGTAATGGATCCCTCGGTGCATGTGCGAGTACGGCGGCATCCCCGGTGCTCCTGTATCTGATGAGTGCACCCCCCGCCAGCCTGACAGCGGGTGTGCGCAGTAAAAGGCTTCAATGCCAGGTTACAGCTTGCCCCTGATTCGGGATGCCCCGCTGTGTATAACGCGGATGGGGGGGCTGTTACACTGGCGCAGTGCGGGGCAGTGAGCCCTGTATTTGTAGTAATAAATCCAGTTGCCTTGATTTATTACTATTTAAATACTTTGTACAGCGCTACAGAGGATGATGGAGCTATATAGATATTAAAAACAACAATAATAAAATAATAATAATAATAAATAATAATGATAATTAATAAATAATAATACAAATATTGCACATAAATATAATACAAATAATAAAAATAATACAAAAAATAAAATAATAACACAAATAATAAAATAATAATAATAATAATAATAATAATAATAATAGATACAATGACCTGAATGAAGAAAAGACTCCACGGATACAATGAATGTGTGTGCGCATGTTTTTGCCCTCTATTCACTTTAAAGAGGAACAAAACGCAGAAGCGGACAACGGCACCATGAGCAGTGGCGGTGTACACATCTAGCCACCCCCTTACCCTGACCCCGAGCCATGATGGCTGGCAGCCTAATGTCAGGAGCCTCATGGCCTCTCAGTGGCCTCTAATGCCGAGTGTCAGGTTAAGTATTGTGAGCGTCCGGTGTGGGCGCGCCTGTGTGCGTATAGCGGCGCCATGAGCAGCGGCGGTGTACACATGTAGCCGCCCTTACCCTGACCCCGAGCCATGATGGCTGGCAGCCTTATGTCGGGAGTCTCATGGCCTCTCAGTGGCCTCTAATGCCGAGTGTCAGGCTAAGGATTGTGAGTGTCCGGTGTGGGCGCGCCTGTGTGCGTATAGCGGCACCATGAGCAGCGGCGGTGTACACATGTAGCCGCACTTACCCTGACACTGAGCCATGATGACTGGCAGCCTTATGTCGGGAGCCTCATGGCTTCTCAGTGGCCTCTAATGCCGAGCGTCAGGCTAAGGATTGCTGTGTGTCACAGTCGGACGCTGCGCCATAGGAGCTGACGCTCTACTCTCAAGCCTGTAAGTGCGCGGCCACTCACCTGCAGGGATTCACTTCCTGTGCTCTGCTCTCTCTCTCTCGGGTGTCTCTCTGTAAGTCCCGTCCTGCGCCCCTCTGTGTCTGCCGCAAGGCGAGTAAGTGAAAATGAAAGCACGGCTCTGCGATGCAGGGGGCGGAGCTACACACTAACTGACACACACCAACATACTGACACAATAGGCTCTTGCAGGCTCGGACTGCTCCACAGGGCTACCAGGAAATTCCACTGCTGTGGGTTGAGGATGATGGCGCTATATAAATAATAAAAACAATAATAATACAAATAAAATAATAATAATAATAAAATAATTATAATAACAATAAAAGTATGATGGCGCTATATAAATAATAAAAACAATAATAACAATAAAAATAATATTCAAAATAGCAATAAAAATAAAATAATAATAAAAATAATAATAATGACAATAAAAATAACAATAATAATAATTTCTAAAAATTCCCTGGTGGGGGTTGAATTCACTTAATCTGTATGGATGAGTCATCCTCTGCTCACTAGGACTTATTAAAAAAAATGTTCAGGGGTCCAGTTAGAGTGCGGGGGAGCGGCAGCGCTATCGCTTTTTGTTATGCTGGTGCAGTGTGGTGCAGTGAGCCCTGTATCTGTAGTAATAAATCAAGTCAACTGGGCTTATTTAATTTTACACAAGAGGTTTTAGTGTTCACATGATTTGTCCAATCACCAGTAAAATAAAGCACAGGGTCCAGTTGCCTTGATTAATTACTATTTAAATACTTTGTACAGCGATACGGAAGATGATGGCGCTATATAAATAATAAAAACAATAATAACAATAACAATAATAATAATAATTTAAATAATAATAATAATAATACAAATAAATATAATAATACAAATAATACAAATAATAAAATAATACTAGAATAATAATAAAAATACAAATAATAATAATAATAATTTTTTAAAAATTCCCCGGTGGGGGTTGAATTCACTTCGTCTGTATGGATGTGTCATCCTCTGCTCACTAGGACTAGGACTTGTTCAGGGGTCCAGTTAGAGTGCGGGGAGCGGCAGCGCTATCACTTTCTGTTACGCTGGCGCAGTGCTGTGCAGTGAGAACTGTATCTGTAGTAATAAATAAAGGCAACCGGACTTGTTATATTTTATACAAGAGGTTTCAGTGGTCACATGACTTGTCTGATCATCAGAAAAATGAAGCCAGAGTCCAGTTGCCTTGATTTACTACTATTTAAATACTTTGTACAGCGTTATGGAAGATGATGACGCTATATAAATAATAATAAAAATAATAACAATAATAATAATAATAATAATAATAATAATAATAATAATATTAAAAATTACAATAAAAATAAAATAATAATAATAACAATAAAAATGACAATAATAATCATTTTTAAAAATTCCCCGGTGGGGGTTGAATTCACTTCTTCTGTATGGATGTGTCATCCTCTGCTCACTAGGACTTATTAAAAAACTAGGACTAGGACTTGTTCAGGGGTCCAGTTAGAGTGCGGGGGAGCGGCAGCGCTGTCGATTTCTGTTACGCTGGCGCAGTGCGGGGCAGTGAGCGTTGTATTTGCAATAATAAATCAAGGCAACTAGACTTGTTTTATTTTCTACAAGAGGTTTCAATGGTCACATGACTTGTCCGATCACCAGCAAAAAAAAGCCCAGTTCAGTTGCCTTGATATATTACTATTCAAATACTTTGTACAGCGCTACAAAAGATGATGGCACTATATAAATAATAATAAAAATAATAACAATAATAATAATAATAATAATATTAAAAATAACAATAAAAATAACAATAATAATAATAAAAATACAAATAACAGTAATAATAATTTTAAAAAATTGCTGCTGAGCGGGCCCTGCAGAGGGGAGAGAGTTCACTAGGATTTATTAAAAAAAATGTTCAGGGAGCCAGTTCGAGTGCGGCGGCGCAGCAGTGCTATCGCTCTCTGTTACACTGGTGCAGTGCGGGGCAGTGAGCCCTGTATCTGTAGTAATAAATCAAGGCAACCGGACTTGTTTTGTTTTCCACAAGAAGTTTTAGTGGTCACATGACTTGTCCGATCACCAGAAAAATAAAGGGAGTCCAGTTGTCTTGATTTATTACTATATAAATATTTTGTACAGCGCTACGGAGGATGATGGCGCTATATAAATAATAAAAACAATAATAATAATAATAATAATAATAATAATAATAATAATAATAAAAGATAATAATAATACAAATAAATATAATAATTAAAATAATAAAAATAATACAAACAATAAAATAATAATAGAAATAATAATAATAATAATAATAATAATAATGATTACAAATAAAATAATAATAATAATAATAATAATAATAATAATAATAATAATAACAAATAAAATAATAATAATAATAATAATAATAATAATAATAATAATAATAATAATAATAGAAATAATAATAGTAATAGAAATAATAATAATAATAATAAATACGATGACCTGGATGAAGAAGAAACTTCACGGATACAATGAATGTGTGTGTGTGTGTGTGCGTGTTTTTGACCTCCATTCACTTTAAAGTGGAACAAAACCCAGAAGCGGACAGACTGGAATCTAAAAGATTCCAGGACCGGCTGCTGGCTTTTCTCCTGGGGCATCTCGATTGGCTGTGTGAAACCTCCCACACTCCAACAGTGCATGCGCGGTCTCTCGTCCAATCAGAATGCGCCTGCTGTGACTACGTAATTCAGCAAACATCTCTCATTGTTTACAATGCGCGCTGCCACATCGCGTGCATGCCGCGCGCTCCTGCCCCAGCCATTCAGCTCCCCGTTAGAGTCAATGAGAGGCGCCTGGCGAATGATGTAGTTACAGCAGACTGTACGAGAGCCCGTGCATGCGCCATTGGAGTCTGGAGAGGTGAGTCTTCCTGGGTGAACTGGGGAGTTTCACACAGCAATTCAGGATGCCCCAGGGGCCTGGAACAAACTTCAGAGAAGTCTAATTCCGGGTTTTGTTCCGCTTTAACGAAACCCACAGGTGTAGCCATCCTTAAAGCGGAGCAAGACCTGGGATTTTGACTATGCCAGGTTTTGATCCTTGTCCCGGGGGTATTCAGGAAGGCCCCCAGGAAAGGCCAGCGGCCAGCCCTGCAACTTTGTAGATTCCTGGACCGGCCACAGTGGGTTTTGTTCCAAATTTAAAGTGGACCTAAAACCACTATGGAGTCTCTGAGACTCCAGGGCAGGTTTACTCCCTCCCCCCAGCGTGCACAATATCCTTACCTTACCCCCGAGCCCATAGCACATGTGCGGTCGGCTCCGGCATCACTCACCTCCCTTCTGGGCTTTGCGCAGTGCCACCCGCCGCAACTGGATGGCTGTGCGGAGCCACGCACAGCCGAAGGGAGGAAGTGATGCCGCGGGCTGCACAGTAGGCTCGAGTAGAGGTAAGTTAACTCTGCGTCCTGAGGGGTTTCAAACCGCGAAGCATCCTAAAACTGGGGTTTTGGTCCACTTTAACCTGACACAAACAACAACTGTAGTTAGCTGTGCTCAGATGCCATTAAAGGGTAACAACATCCAAGAATGTGATATTCCTGGGTTTTGTTCTTCTCTGGCCGGGCTTTCCTATTCGGGATGCCCCCCGGTGTGTATTCCACAGTGCATGCATGGACCGCTCTGCCAATCTGCAGATTTCCATTGCCACCCTGAGCTCGGTGCCACTTCCCCGCTCACCTCTAGCTGTGGGTGTGCTTCCGCCACTTATTCAGAAAGGCCCGCTGCAGGTGCGCGCTGAGCTAGAGGTATTCTGGGGCTGCAGCTGTGGCACAGAGATGCAATGAGGGATTTCCCTCACTGGGTGTAATGAGGGATGCCCCAAACTGGCTGTAATGAGGGATGCCCCTGACTGTAATGAGGGATGCCCCTGACTGTAATGAGGGATGCCCCTGACTGGCTGTAATGAGGAATGCCCCTGACTGTAATGAGGGGTGCCCCTGACTGTAATGAGGGATTCCCCAAACTAGCTGTAATGAGGGATGCCCCTGACTGGCTGTAATGAGGGATGCCCCTGACTGTAATGAGGGATGCCCCTGACTGGCTGTAATGAGGGGTGCCCTTGACTGTAATGAGGGGTGCCCCTGACTGGCTGTAATGAGGGGTGCCCCTGACTGTAATGAGGGATGCCCCTGACTGGCTGTAATGAGGAATGCCCCTGACTGTAATGAGGGGTGCCCCTGACTGTAATGAGGGATTCCCCAAACTAGCTGTAATGAGGGATGCCCCTGACTGGCTGTAATGAGGGATGCCCCTGACTGTAATGAGGGATGCCCCTGACTGGCTGTAATGAGGGGTGCCCTTGACTGTAATGAGGGGTGCCCCTGACTGGCTGTAATGAGGGGTGCCCCTGACTGTAATGAGGGATGCCCCTGACTGGCTGTAATGAGGGATGCCCCTGACTGTAATGAGGGATGCCCCTGACTGGCTGTAATGTGGGGTGCCCCTGACTGTAATGAGGGATGCCCCTGACTGTAATGAGGGATGCCCCTGACTGGCTGTAATGAGGGATGCCCCTGACTGGCTGTAATGAGGGATACTCCTGACTGTAATGAGGGATGCCCCTGACTGTAATGAGGGATGCCCCTGACTGGCTGTAATGAGGGATGTCCCTGACTGGCTGTAATGAGGGATAATCCTGACTGTAATGAGGGATACCCCTGACTGTAATGAGGTATGCTCCTGACTGGCTGTAATGAGGGATGCCCCTGACTGTAATGAGGGATACTCCTGACTGTAATGAGGGATACCCCTGACTGTAATGAGGGATGCCCCTGACTGTAATGAGGGATGCCCCTGACTGGCTGTAATGAGGGATGCCCCTGACTGGCTGTAATGAGGGATACTCCTGACTGTAATGAGGGATGCCCCTGACTGTAATGAGGGATGCCCCTGACTGGCTGTAATGAGGGATGTCCCTGACTGGCTGTAATGGGGGATACTCCTGACTGTAATGAGGGATACCCCTGACTGTAATGAGGTATGCTCCTGACTGGCTGTAATGAGGGATGCCCCTGACTGGCTGTAATGAGGGATGCCCCTGACTGTAATGAGGGATACTCCTGACTGTAATGAGGTATGCTCCTGACTGGCTGTAATGAGGGATGCCCCTGACTGTAATGAGGGATACTCCTGACTGTAATGAGGGATACCCCTGACTGTAATGAGGGATGCCCCTGACTGTAATGAGGGATGCCCCTGACTGGCTGTAATGAGGGATGCCCCTGACTGGCTGTAATGAGGGATACTCCTGACTGTAATGAGGGATGCCCCTGACTGTAATGAGGGATGCCCCTGACTGGCTGTAATGAGGGATGTCCCTGACTGGCTGTAATGGGGGATACTCCTGACTGTAATGAGGGATACCCCTGACTGTAATGAGGTATGCTCCTGACTGGCTGTAATGAGGGATGCCCCTGACTGGCTGTAATGAGGGATGCCCCTGACTGTAATGAGGGATACTCCTGACTGTAATGAGGTATGCTCCTGACTGGCTGTAATGAGGCAGGTTAAAAGGGAGAGTAAATAAAGGGTTAATGTTCTCCGCGATCCTGTGAGGATAGATAGGTTAGTGTATATACATAAAAGTCTGAATAAACAAATGCAATAGTATCACCACAGTGAAGTTTTGTTTGAGGGGGTGTTTCCACCTTTTAATAAATCAGAAACAACTAGGTATCATTGCCTCTGACTAATTAGGCCCCAAAAACTGTTGGAATTTTTAATCTTGCTGTGTGAGGGATTTCTCCTCTCAGGCAGCGTTTTACAGATTGGTCAGTGTTAGTTACACTATTGGCCCTGTATTCTGAGTTCTTTGAGCTGGTTTGTGGTGGATGATTCCTTGCTCAGGATAAGTTGAGTTTCTAGCGGGTTGGAGCAATGTGGTTGGTGGATCCTAGATGGTTAAGAGGTTGTAGGTCGGCGTTGAAATGAAATAAGCTGTGTTCCGAGGTCCAGGTAGGTGGTGTTCCTGAGGTCCAGGTAGGCTGTCTTCCTGAGGTCCAGGTAGGTGGTGTTCCTGAGGTCCAGGTAAGCTGTGTTCCTGAGGTCCAGGTAGGCAGTGTTCCTGAGATCCAGGTAGGCGGTGTTCCTGAGGTCCAGGTAGGTGGTGTTCCTGAGGTCCAGGTAGGCGGTGTTCCTGAGGTCCAGGTAGGCTGTGTTCCTGAGGTCCAGGTAGGTGGTGTTCCTGAGGTCCAGGTAAGCTGTGTTCCTGAGGTCCAGGTAGGCAGTGTTCCTGAGGTCCAGGTAGGTGGTGTTCCTGAGGTCCAGGTAGGCGGTGTTCCTGAGGTCCAAGTAGGCAGTGTTCCTGAGGTGCAGGTAGGCGGTGTTCCTGAGGTCCAGGTAGGCGGTGTTCCTGAGGTCCAGGTAGGCAGTGTTCCTGAGGTCCAGGTAGGCGGTGTTCCTGAGGTCCAGGTAGGCTGAGTTCCTGAGGTCCAGGTAGGCGGTGTTCCTGAGGTCCAGGTAGGCGGTGTTCCTGAGGTCCAGGTAGGGCGGTGTTCCTGAGGTCCAGGTAGGCGGTGTTCCTGATGTCCAGGTAGGCGGTGTTCCTGAGGTCCAGGTAGGCGGTGTTCCTGATGTCCAGGTAGGCGGTGTTCCTGAGGTCCAGGTAGGCGGTGTTCCTGAGGTCCAGGTAGGTGGTGTTCCTGAGGTCCAAGTAGGCAGTGTTCCTGAGGTCCAGGTAGGTGGTGTTCCTGAGGTCCAAGTAGGCAGTGTTCCTGAGGTCCAGGTAGGCGGTGTTCCTGAGGTCCCGGTAGGCGGTGTTCCTGAGATGCAGGTAGGCGGTGTTCCTGAGGTCCAGGTAGGCGGTGTTCCTGAGGTCCAGGTAGGCGGTGTTCCTGAGGCCCAGGTAGGCGGTGTTCCTGAGGTCCAGGTAGGCAGTGTTCCTGAGGTCCAGGTAGGCTGTGTTCCTGAGGTCCAGGTAGGCGGTGTTCCTGAGGTCCAGGTAGGCGGTGTTCCTGAGGTCCAGGTAGGCAGTGTTCCTGAGGCCCAGGTAGGCTGTGTTCCTGAGATCCAGGTAGGCGGTGTTCCGTAGGCGGTGTTCCTGAGGTCCAGGTAGGCGGTGTTCCTGAGGTCCAGGTAGGCGGTGTTCCTGAGGTCCAGGTAGGCGGTGTTCCTGAGGCCCAGGTAGGCGGTGTTCCTGAGGACCAGGTAGGCGGTGTTCCTGAGGCCCAGGTAGGCTGTGTTCCTGAGATCCAGGTAGGCGGTGTTCCTGAGGTCCAGGTAGGCTGTGTTCCTGAGGTCCAGGTAGGCTGTGTTCCTGAGGTCCAGGTAGGCGGTGTTCCTGAGGGTAGGCGGTGTTCCTGAGGTCCAGGTAGGCTGTGTTCCTGAGGTCCAGGTAGGCGGTGTTCCTGAGGGTAGGCGGTGTTCCTGAGGCCCAGGTAGGCGGTGTTCCTGAGGCCCAGGTAGGCTGTGTTCCTGAGATCCAGGTAGGCGGTGTTCCTGAGGTCCAGGTAGGCGGTGTTCCTGAGTCCCAGGTAGGCGGTGTTCCTGAGGTCCAGGTAGGCGGTGTTCCTGAGGTCCAGGTAGGCGGTGTTCCTGAGGTCCAGGTAGGTGGTGTTCCTGAGGTCCAGGTAGGTGGTGTTCCTGAGGTCCAGGTAGGCTGTGTTCCTGAGGTCCAGGTAGGCGGTGTTCCTGAGGGTAGGCGGTGTTCCTGAGGTCCAGGTAGGCTGTGTTCCTGAGGTCCAGGTAGGCGGTGTTCCTGAGATCCAGGTAGGCGGTGTTCCGTAGGCGGTGTTCCTGATGTCCAGGTAGGCGGTGTTCCTGAGGTCCAGGTAGGTGGTGTTCCTGAGGTCCAGGTAGGTGGTGTTCCTGAGGTCCAAGTAGGCAGTGTTCCTGAGGTCCAGGTAGGTGGTGTTCCTGAGGTCCAGGTAGGCAGTGTTCCTGAGGTCCAGGTAGGCGGTGTTCCTGAGGTCCAGGTAGGCGGTGTTCCTGAGGTCCAGGTAGGCGGTGTTCCTGAGGTCCAGGTAGGCGGTGTTCCTGAGGTCCAGGTAGGCTGTGTTCCTGAGGGTAGGCAGTGTTCCTGAGGTCCAGGTAGGCGGTGTTCCTGAGGTCCAGGTAGGCGGTGTTCCTGAGGACCAGGTAGGCGGTGTTCCTGAGGCCCAGGTAGGCGGTGTGAGTTGAGATAGATGATTGTTTTGGATGGATGGAGATGATTATGTCATCAGAGAAGGTTCTAGAGGTTAGTGCAGATTAATTAGTTGAGGTCTGCTTTAATGTTCTGATTTTAGATGTGTTGTGAGGCTTGTGACCGTTGTGGGGGAAATGTGAAAATACAATTCTGTGATTACTCATCTGTAGAATTTGTATTATATGTATACAGCACGTCCTGTTCCACTTGAATCCTTACTCCTGGAACATCCAATAGCAGTGTCCGTAAGGTAGGGCGGGATCCCCAAAAAGTAACAGCAGGCAGTTTAAACCACTGCCGCCTACAGAACTTTGCGACCAAAAGCAGCATCCGCTGAAGTCCGAACATCAACCTTGTAAAACTTTGAAAAGGTATGAACAGAAGACCAAGTAGCGGCCTTGCAAACTTGTTCAACAGAAGCCTGGTGCTGAAAAGCCCAAGAGGCACCAATAGCACGAGTAGAATGAGCAGTAAGGCGGAAGGGAGGATCTCAGCAGAGCCATCACTCCTGCCAGCACCTTGGTGAATACCCTGGGAGCCGAGGTGAGACCGAAGGGCAAGGCCACAAATTGATAGTGCTGATCCTCCAGAGCGAACCTGAGGAACCTCTGATGACCTGAAAAGATTGGTATGTGAAGGTAAGCGTCCTTGATGTCTACAGAGGTCATGAAGTCCCCTGGACGTAGAGAATTCACAGCGGAGCGCAGAGTCTCCATGCGAAAGTGTCTGAATCTGACAAATTTGTTGAGGCGCTTTAAATCCAGGATGGGTCTGATGGACCCGTCCTTTTTGGGAACAGTGAAAAGATTGGAATAGTAGCCTTTGCCCCTTTCCCTTAAGGGCACCCAGCAGATGACTCCCAATTCCAGAAGGCCTTGGACAGCAAGGGACAGACCCTGAGCTGACAGGAGGTTTTGAGCTATCCGGGATCTGATGAATCTTGGGGGCGGCCAGGCAGCAAACTCTATCTTGTAACCGGAGGACACTACCTCCTGAATCCACCGGTCTGAGACATGACGCCTCCAGACATGAGCCAAGAGCCGAAGCCGTCCCCCCCACCCGGATGGGTGAGGGCGCCCCTTTATGCCTGAGGGGGCTTGGGGGAGGACTTAGGCTTGGGACCCCAGGAGGGACCAGGACGGCCATGTCCTCTGCCCCTGCCCCAAAAATCTCCGTAGGCCCCAGCAAAGGAAGCTCCCCGTCCAATTCTGGAACCACGGAAGGAAGGAGGAAAGGCACCTGAACCCCAAAAGGACCGGGGCTGCCTTCTACGCTGAGGTAACTTGCCTCCCTTAGCAAACAAGTCCAGACATTCACCAAAGAGGCGCAGCCCCTTGAAGGGAAAACCAGTGAGAGCCTTCTTAGCAGCGTTGTCAGCTGCCCACTGGTGCAGCCAGACCGAGCAGCGTATCGCCACCAACAAGGCAGATGCCCTGCCACACATCCTAATGGTATCATCCAAGGCAAAGGGAACATATGCAACAAATTCCTCACAACGCAGAAGAGCTCTATACTCTTCACTACCAGCATCATCATCTAAGAGACTCCTGAGCAGGCTTTTAATAGCAACAGCTGTAATGGCAGAGGCACAGACCGGACGCAGCGCAGGTCCCCACACAGACAAAGGCATGGGAAGCCAGCTGATCTATGCGCCTGTCCTCCCCATCCTGCAGGGTAGTAGAGTCAGGGGAATGCATGACAGATGTGTTGGACAACCCCAGAACTGGTGCATCCACTTCGGGAGGACATGGCCAACGTTTAACCATCTCAGCAGGAAAGGGATACCTCTTATTCCAACTCTTTGGTACCCCAGGAAGCCGGCTAGGCCTTTCCCACTCCTTGATCACCAGATTATTAAAGTGAGTTTGTTCAGGAAACTCCAAGTGTGGTTTAACAGAATGAAACAGCTCCCCCTGCTGCCGCGGAGCCACGGCAGGAGGAGAGATACAGAGTACTTCAAAAATGTGAGCTAGAAGTCTGTCAGTATCATCCGAAGCCCATGGGTCAGACCCAGAATCCGCACCATAAGCCTTAGGCTGTTCCTCAGATGATTCTGATACTCAAAAAATTCCTCAGCCTCCATAGGAAAGAGGGAAACACCAGGTGATAAATGCCGCTTCTTAGCAGAAGCCTTACGCGGGCCAGAGCCAGCATATGTCTCTCAATGCTGGTCACCCGTGCAGCCAAATCAGGTTGAGACTCCCCACTGGTATGCACCTCACTAGGAGTCAGATGTAAGCGTGGGGGGGTAGGCGAAGCCCGAGGAGGCGCAGGCCCAGCCACCGGTAACCCAGACAAGCTGGGCGCAGGGTACACACACCCTGACATCGTCACCTATAGGGGATACCCCACACGCCACACATGGCCGGGCTTGTCCCGAAGGAACCCCAAGCACATTATCCTGAGAAGCCTCCATATGGTGATTATTGTGGCACAACAGGCCAATTGGGATTGACGCTAATAAAGCAAATCCGGGATGCCCCAATAGCCGCTAGGGAAGTGGGAGACAATGGATCACAATAGTCCTCCAATAAGGAGTTAACGCTAAATAGAGGGGATAGGACCGGGAGACCCGCCTGCAAGATATAAAGCTAAGATCCCGTAAGCATAATACAATGAAATGTAAAGAAAAGCCAGCCTGCAGGGGCACTTACGGACCGCGATAGGGAGACGCCAGACACACGCAGCACAGAAGCTCCAAAATGGTGTCCGCATATACCTCAAGGGGCGGGCCGCAGAGAAGTGATGCGTAAAACGTAATCCGCAAGGCCCGCCCCCCGAAGACGTGACAAGGCCAGCCAATGACGGCGCAGCAGAGCCTGAGGAGATGTCGCCACCGTCTACGGAGCGAAGCACAAGCGTGCGGCGGCGGCGGTAATAATAAAAAAACAGTGCACCAAATAAAGCGGGATCACAACATGGATAAATACATAGTTAATACAAACACCAACCCCCCGCCCCCCCCCCCCCCCCGAGATCCACCCAGGGAGAGCGAAGGGGAAGCAGCGGCTGGCCTAAGAGGAGCCTAACTGCGGGGACAGGGAGCGAGGGGCATACAGACCCGGGAGGGGCATCCCATAAGACTCACCATGGGCCTGTACCGCCTACCCTTTGGTGGAGGACTGCGGTAGGAGCAGCGCTCCTTAGCAGCTGACAGCGGTGCTGCCTACCTTCACCCGAACCAGAGCCTAAGCTGGGAGGCAGAGGACAGGAACGGGTGGGAATAGTCCTACAGGGCCGCAGGCTAATAAGCCCCCGCTCACCTGCGAGTAGAGAGAGCCATCTTCTAGTCATCGCAGCCAGGACTGCAGAGAAGAACTGGAGGTCCCTGGTATATATGGGGCCGGGAGGAGCCACTTTTCTGTCTCTGCAGTCCAGCGCCATCTTGTGGATGTATTACCCAGGAGTAAAGATTCAAGTGGAACAGGACGTGCTGTATACTTAGAATAAACTTGTAATTAAAGGTAAAACGAATATAAGGAGATTGTATGACTTACAGTTTCAGGAAGTTGATTAAAATTGATGCAACAATTAGTACAGTATATGCTCGGTGCTTTTTATTCCCCGCCACAGCCTGGATTGTCTGTGGTTTTACTTCCCCGTGTGGGCGCACACAACCTCCTATTCATCCTACCAGTTAAGTGGACCTCAGGTAGTATTTTGGGATGCCCCATAGATGGGAATCAGACATAAAACAGGTGAAAGATTAGAAAGTTTGCGTCCTCCTGTGATACGTCCCATCGCTTCCTCGCGTGGGCGCGTTGGAAAATGTTCTCTTCCTATGTGCTGGACGGGTTAACGCCCTCGGTTGTCGGCTGCTAATAAAGTTAATAAAACAGAAAACCAAAGGGGTCCCACCTGCCCCCCAATTACCCAAGAACACGAGGCACCACTATAATAATTCAATACAATAGCAACGTTTATTAAGCCTGAATTGACATACAAAGACATACAAAAACACCTCTAAAACCATCGACAAACACAAGAGGGCGCTATAGTCACGCCTCCTATTATCTGGTAATCATATACATCATTATCAAGAAGAGCTACTCCTGTGCCCCACGCCACAAAATCCCCCTCAAATGTGCATGTGCAAAAATATATCTATAATACTCAATAATCTATAATCAATCCTATAATGTGCAAAATTCTATTTCATAATGAGGATCACACCGAGTAAAGAGAGGGACAATGGAACAAACATGTAGTAGATCTTACATATCCATGATAGTTGAAGGCTGACAATAGCGCTGTATACCCCCGGCCGATGCGTTCCGTGACGCCTGTCAAGTCACTTCATCAGGGCCAAACGTCTGACATTTAGCACATCTGTGTGGGTGATAATCTTGTTAATAAAGTTACAAAAAGAAATTTACGGGCAATATCGGGGGTTTAACATAGGGGGTCATCCCAAATCAGGATGCCCCCAGGACAATGGAACGGGACCCAGAATAGTGAAAATCATGTAGTTTTGTTTAGCTTAAACTTCCAGTCTAAAAGACTCCAGGGCTGTGCGATTCCCTGTTTCAAGGGCCCCGCTCTGTGAAACTCCCCCGGTTGCCCTTTATACTTACCAGTCCAGGCCGGTGATCTCCCAGTTTGGGATGCCCCGCTCTGTGAAACTCCCCTGGTTGCCCTTTATACTTACCAGTCCAGGCCGGTGATCTCCCAGTTTGGGATGCCCCGCTCTGTGAAACTCCCCCGGTTGCCCTTTATACTTACCAGTCCAGGCCGGTGATCTCCCAGTTTGGGATGCCCCGCTCTATGAAACTCCCCTGGTTGCCCTTTATACTTACCAGTCCAGGTCGGCGATCTCCAAGTTTGGGATGCCCCGCTCTATGAAACTCCCCCGGTTACCCTTTATACTTACCAGTCCAGGCCAGCGATCTTCCAGTTTGGGATGCCCCAATCTGTGAAACTCCCCCGGTTACCCTTTATACTTACCAGTCCAGGCCGGTGATCTCCCAGTTTGGGATGCCCCGCTCTATGAAACTCCCCCAGTTGCCCTTTATACTTACCAGTCCAGGCCGGCGATCTCCAAGTTTGGGATGCCCCGCTCTGTGAAACTCCCCCGGTTGCCCTTTATACTTACCAGTCCAGGCCGGTGATCTCCCAGTTTGGGATGCCCCGCTCTATGAAACTCCCCTGGTTGCCCTTTATACTTACCAGTCCAGGTCGGCGATCTCCAAGTTTGGGATGCCCCGCTCTATGAAACTCCCCCGGTTACCCTTTATACTTACCAGTCCAGGCCAGCGATCTCCCAGTTTGGGATGCCCCACTCTGTGAAACTCCCCCGGTTGCCCTTTATACTTACCAGTCCAGGCCGGCGATCTCCCAGTTTGGGATGCCCCGCTCTGTGAAACTCCCCCAGTTGCCCTTTATACTTACCAGTCCAGGCCGGCGATCTCCCAGTTTGGGATGCCCCGCTCTGTGAAACTCCCCCGGTTGCCCTTTATACTTACCAGTCCAGGCCGGTGATCTCTCAGTTTGGGATGCCCCGCTCTGTGAAACTCCCCCGGTTGCCCTTTATACTTACCAGTCCAGGCCAGTGATCTCCCAGTTTGGGATGCCCCACTCTGTGAAACTCCCCCGGTTACCCTTTATACTTACCAGTCCAGGCCGGTGATCTCCCAGTTTGGGATGCCCCGCTCTATGAAACTCCCCCGGTTACCCTTTATACTTACCAGTCCAGGCAGGCGATCTCCCAGTTTGGGATGCCCCGCTCTGTGAAACTCCCCCGGTTGCCCTTTATACTTACCAGTCCAGGCCGGTGATCTCCCAGTTTGGGATGCCCCGCTCTGTGAAACTCCCCCGGTTACCCTTTATACTTACCAGTCCAGGCCGGTGATCTCCCAGTTTGGGATGCCCCGCTCTATGAAACTCCCCCGGTTACCCTTTATACTTACCAGTCCAGGCCGGTGATCTCCCAGTTTGGGATGCCCCGCTCTATGAAACTCCCCTGGTTGCCCTTTATACTTACCAGTCCAGGTCGGCGATCTCCAAGTTTGGGATGCCCCGCTCTATGAAACTCCCCCGGTTACCCTTTATACTTACCAGTCCAGGCCAGCGATCTCCCAGTTTGGGATGCCCCGCTCTATGAAACTCCCCCGGTTGCCCTTTATACTTACCAGTCCAGGCCAGTGATCTCCCAGTTTGGGATGCCCCGCTCTATGAAACTCCCCCGGTTGCCCTTTATACTTACCAGTCCAGGTCGGCGATCTCCAAGTTTGGGATGCCCCGCTCTATGAAACTCCCCCGGTTACCCTTTATACTTACCAGTCCAGGCCAGCGATCTCCCAGTTTGGGATGCCCCGCTCTATGAAACTCCCCCGGTTGCCCTTTATACTTACCAGTCCAGGCCAGTGATCTCCCAGTTTGGGATGCCCTGCTCTGTGAAACTCCCCCGGTTGCCCTTTATACTTACCAGTCCAGGCCAGTGATCTCCCAGTTTGGGATGCCCCGCTCTATGAAACTCCCCCGGTTGCCCTTTATACTTACCAGTCCAGGCCGGCGATCTCCAAGTTTGGGATGCCCCGCTCTGTGAAACTCCCCCAGTTGCCCTTTATACTTACCAGTCCAGGCCGGCGATCTCCAAGTTTGGGATGCCCCGCTCTGTGAAACTCCCCCGGTTGCCCTTTATACTTACCAGTCCAGGCCGGCGATCTCCCAGTTTGGGATGCCCCGCTCTGTGAAACTCCCCCGGTTGCCCTTTATACTTACCAGTCCAGGCCGGCGATCTCCCAGTTTGGGATGCCCCGCTCTATGAAACTCCCCCGGTTACCCTTTATACTTACCAGTCCAGGCCAGCGATCTCCCAGTTTGGGATGCCCCGCTCTATGAAACTCCCCCGGTTGCCCTTTATACTTACCAGTCCAGGCCAGTGATCTCCCAGTTTGGGATGCCCTGCTCTGTGAAACTCCCCCGGTTGCCCTTTATACTTACCAGTCCAGGCCAGTGATCTCCCAGTTTGGGATGCCCCGCTCTATGAAACTCCCCCGGTTGCCCTTTATACTTACCAGTCCAGGCCGGCGATCTCCAAGTTTGGGATGCCCCGCTCTGTGAAACTCCCCCAGTTGCCCTTTATACTTACCAGTCCAGGCCGGCGATCTCCAAGTTTGGGATGCCCCGCTCTGTGAAACTCCCCCAGTTGCCCTTTATACTTACCAGTCCAGGCCGGCGATCTCCCAGTTTGGGATGCCCCGCTCTGTGAAACTCCCCCGGTTGCCCTTTATACTTACCAGTCCAGGCCGGCGATCTCCCAGTTTGGGATGCCCCGCTCTATGAAACTCCCCCGGTTACCCTTTATACTTACCAGTCCAGGCCAGCGATCTCCCAGTTTGGGATGCCCCACTCTGTGAAACTCCCCCGGTTGCCCTTTATACTTACCAGTCCAGGCCGGCGATCTCCCAGTTTGGGATGCCCCGCTCTGTGAAACTCCCCCGGTTGCCCTTTATACTTACCAGTCCAGGCCGGCGATCTCCCAGTTTGGGATGCCCTGCTCTGTGAAACTCCCCCAGTTGCCCTTTATACTTACCAGTCCAGGCCGGCGATCTCCAAGTTTGGGATGCCCCGCTCTGTGAAACTCCCCCAGTTGCCCTTTATACTTACCAGTCCAGGCCGGCGATCTCCCAGTTTGGGATGCCCCGCTCTGTGAAACTCCCCCGGTTGCCCTTTATACTTACCAGTCCAGGCCGGCGATCTCCCAGTTTGGGATGCCCCGCTCTATGAAACTCCCCCGGTTACCCTTTATACTTACCAGTCCAGGCCGGCGATCTCCCAGTTTGGGATGCCCCGCTCTGTGAAACTCCCCCAGTTGCCCTTTATACTTACCAGTCCAGGCCGGCGATCTCCCAGTTTGGGATGCCCCGCTCTGTGAAACTCCCCCGGTTGCCCTTTATACTTACCAGTCCAGGCCGGCGATCTCCCAGTTTGGGATGCCCCGCTCTATGAAACTCCCCCGGTTACCCTTTATACTTACCAGTCCAGGCCAGCGATCTCCCAGTTTGGGATGCCCCACTCTGTGAAACTCCCCCGGTTGCCCTTTATACTTACCAGTCCAGGCCGGCGATCTCCCAGTTTGGGATGCCCCGCTCTGTGAAACTCCCCCGGTTGCCCTTTATACTTACCAGTCCAGGCCGGTGATCTCCCAGTTTGGGATGCCCCGCTCTGTGAAACTCCCCCGGTTGCCCTTTATACTTACCAGTCCAGGCCGGCGATCTCCCAGTTTGGGATGCCCCGCTCTGTGATCACTGGAAAAAAGAATAGCAACCTCCAATTTAAATAGCTGTGTGAACCCCCAGGTTGTCCGCACCAACCCGCCGTTCCTCCGGTCATACGGGACATGCGCGGCCTCCCGTCCAATCGGCGCGCTTGGCTGCACTGATGTGATCTCGGCCGGGTGTCATCTAAGAAGCAGAATCCAGCCGAGCTCTGCCGCATCCCCCGCTGCCCTCTGACTGGGAGGGTGTCCACGCGGATGCCTAGAGCGCCCTCTATAGGGATAGCGGGGATGCAGCTTGCGCATGCGCCATTGGACCGGGAATCAAGATAAGTGTATGGGGCGATCTTGGGGGGGGGGGGTTGTACACAGCGGGGCATCCCTATTCTGGATGCCCCGGGGGGGGAATCGATTAGACCCAGAATCTTATGGATTCCCGGGCCGATCGCAGTGGGTTTTGGTCCACTTTAGCCCTTTCCTCCCTGTATCGAATAAACCCCCTTTTTTAAATTGGACCAAAACACAGGATTTTCACTATCTTGGGTTTTGGTCCTTGCCCCCGAGGCAACCTGATCTGGGATGCCCCGCTGTCGGAAACCCCCCAGGTTACTACGGCGCATGCGCTGCCTTTCGTCCAATCAGTGAGCTCGGATCCGCTCCCGCCCCTTTCTCCAGGAGCTGGCCCGAGCACACTAGAGTCCACATCCCCCGCTTCCCTCTAACAGAGATTACACACTAAAAGTTCTGCACTGCCACGGGTAAGTAATTGGGTGCTGGCCTAAGGGGGACCTTGACACAAAGGGGGTTATTTAAGAAGGGATAGCGTCAGGTAGCGGCTGGTTAATGACAGGTAGCGACAGGTAGCGAATGGTGAACGCCGGACACGGCACGCAATTCCACATTTATCAAGCAGAATCTGTTTAGCGACTGGGATAGCGCCATGTAGCGTCTGATTCATCATTTTCACAGCCTCAGCGAACAGCGCCGGCGTACAGCCTTGCACAGCGCCAGGTATGACCTCTCGCTACCTGTCGCTCTCCCATACATTTCAATGGAATAACCGGGTTCTTCTATTTCTATTTTTCCCAAAAATCTCCAATAATTCTGTGACCTCTCCTGACATTGAATAAGCAGTTTTTTCTAATTTTTTACATTTTTTAAATATTTCTTCAGAAATGACATCACAGCTCTGCCATTAAAGTGTCATGTTACAATGTTGTTACAATGTAATTCCATATGTTTTCGCTTTGTTACTGGTGGATAGATGCTGAAAAACAGACTTTAATCACACCGCCTCCTGCGCTCTGGGCTTCAGAGAAGCAATTTTTTTCAGCGCCAGAGATTTGGGAGGCTGTTTTTTTGCTGAATATGGTGTGAGTCGGTCGCTATGAGCAGTCGCTAACATGCGTTCCCATACAGCGCTGTACTGGTCAAATAGCGACTCCTCACAATGTATTCGACATTACTGAACAGCGACTGAGTCGCTATAAAGTAGCGACTCACGGCCGAGCACTGCGACTACTAGCGGGCGCTCTGAAAATGCCGCTACAGACGCTCATCTGTCGCTACCTGGCGTTAGTGATGAATCAGCCTCAAAGTGTCAATATAACAAGATCTGTACACAACGAGCTGCCAGCATCCGCTCCAATTGGACCCCACCAGACAAAAGGCGGCACAAACCAAAGCAAAGGAATCAATAAATTATATCTTTCATTTCAGAAAAGTACTAATCCACAATGACAGAAACATATACTAAACACACACAAGCAGGCTGATTCATTATTAGCGCCAGGTAGCGACAGATGAGCGCCAGTAGCGTTATTTTCACAGCGCCCGCTAGTATTCGCTGTGCTTGGCCGCTGTTCGGTTGTTGACAGCGACTCAGTCGGTGTGCGGTAATGTTGAATACGGGGTTAGGAGTCGTTGTTTGGCAGGTTCTGCGCTGTATGGGAGCACATGATAGCGAATGGCCATAGCGAACGGCTTCCACCATATTCATTAACAAATCACGCTCCAAAAATTCTCGCGCTGTGAAATGCTTGTTTAAACCCCAGAGCGCTGGCGGCGATGGGTTAAAAGTAGTTTTTTAACCCCCAAACAACCATATTTTTCGAAAAAAAAACAAAACATGTTTTTCAAAACATTTGGTAATATGAATACATTAATATCAGACCTGTAATATCAATTCTGCACAAATTTTTTTCGCTTAAAAAAAATATCTAACATTGCAGAAGTGGTCACAGAATTTTTGACATTAAAAAAAAAAATAAATAATAATAGCAATTAATTATGAATATTTAAAGATTGCTCCATTGAAATGCATTGGAGAGCGCCAGGTAGCGAGAGGTCATACCTGTCGCTGTTCAAGGTCGGACGCTGGCGCTGTGGGGTGAGGCTGGAATAATGATGAATGAGTCGCTATCTGGCGCTCTGTCAGTCGCTAAGCAGGATCGGCTTGATAAATGTGTGATTGTTGAGGGGAGCCGGCGTTCTCGTGGCGGTGAGCGTCATTACCGTTCGCTCACCATTCGCTACCTGGCGCTATCCCTTGTTAAATAAGGGCCATAGTAATAAAGTGCTGTGCAGAAAGATTAAGGGAAAATCCACATAATATACAACAATCTCAGGGGAACCTCATCTAAATATTGTGCCATATAAGGTAACACTTTATTTAGATAGTAGCACAGGTTACCTTATATGGCACAATATTTAGATTAATCCAGAAAGTTTGCGTCCTCCCGCGATCCGTCCCGTCGTTTTCTCGCGTTTGAAAATGTTCTTTTCCAACTCGCTGAAGGGGTTAACACCTTTGGTCATCTGTGACGGTTGTTAATAAAGTTACAAAAAAAAAAAAAACTGTACCGGAGGCAACATGGCAGCGTGTGACGAGCAAGTGAGTGTCGCGCGACCGTCTGTTTACCGAACTAATTGCCGCTGGCGCATATTTTAACCGTCGGCCACGCTCCTGATTAAGCGATCACCTTTAAAGCGCTGAGTTGTTTTTTTTTTTTTTTCTTACGTTAGCAAATGTGTGTTTTATGGAACCGTCTGCAGTCTATAGCTATTGCCAACCGTACACCAAGCTCTACAAGAAGAGAGAAGCGAGGCCTGTGCGCACAGAACGCTGCTGCTGGCCATTTCCCGTGTGTCTTAGCTCAGCATCTTATAGATTCCCGGGTCGATTGTGCTGGGTTTTGGTCCACTTTAAGACTCTGGGCCACCCCTGCTCTTTAGCCCCATATGTGCGCCCCCGAGAACTGTATGCACACACCTCCAGGTGAATATGTGCTCACACTGACGCGCATGCATGCCAGATGTGCATGCGTATACATCCCCAGGCAAGCATGCGCCGCAGCATTGGTGTGTGTCTGCCATGCACAGGGTGCGTGCACAGCGGGGGGGTTCTGCCATGCACAGGGTGCATGCACAGCGGGGGGGGGGGGGGTTCTGCCATGCACAGGGTGCAAAGGGTGCGTGCACAGCGGGGGGGGGGCGGTTCTGCCATGCACAGGGTGCAAAGGGTGCTATCACGCTCTGGGTACTCTAATGATCCGCTCTGGTAACTCCAGCCCTCTAGGTAAGCCCTCAACCCCCAATCTCCGCAGCCAGCTTCACTTGTAGGAGCCCCCGCTTGCCGGGACGCAGAATACGCCTGCCCGGGATCGGTTGCCCCCAGGACTTCAATGGCTCAAAGGATGTGGGCTTACTGTTGGGAGGTCTGGAGAACCAGTGGCTGGGAGCGGTATTGAGAGAGCCCAATAGCAGGAGCGTTTTAACAAGAAAGTCCAGACAGGCTAGGGGTCGGCAACGGGTGTTCTGAGATGGCAGTGGTACAAAAGGAGAAGACAAATCGTAGTCTAGGTTCAGAGCAGAGGTCGTCAACAGGATATCAGATCAAGGATGGTCGGTACAGGTGGTGGTCGGCAACGGGAGTTCAGATCTAGAATAGTCAATTCAGGCGAGGGTCAGCAACAAGATCAATCACAAGACACATGCAAGAAAGGCTAGGTACTAGGCGCTATCACAGGCACTGAGCAACTGACACGGTGAACCTTTATAGGGACGGAAGTGATTGGGGATGGGGGAAATATGTATGTGATTGGTGCACACTTGGAACTCTAACCTGATAGGGTCTCAGTACCTGCCTAGGACTCATTGGACCTGTCCCCGCACGGCAACACCCCTCACCCACCTGGGCTCATTGGCCCTTTAACTTAACTTCCTCCGATGGCCGCGTTACAGCAACGCCGCCGGAGGGAATATGATGGACGTGCTCGCGCTCGCAGCCCCCCTGGTGCGGCCGGGCATGAGAGGCGGAGGCGGCGCTGGAACGGGGTGCAGGTAGGTGCATCGTGACAGGTGCTTGCACAGCGGTGGGGGGGTTCTGCACAGAGTGCAAAGCAAAGGGTGCGTGCACAGCGGGGGGTGCCGATCAATGTGCCGGGGGAGCACCCTAGATGCTGCGATAGGGTGAGTTATCCAGGGCGAGGGAGAAGGAGGAGGGGGAGTTATCCAGGGCGAGGGAGAAGTAGGAGGGGGACCTAAAGTCAGAGGTACATTTTAGTGTCTCTTTAAAAGATGACAGAGGCTCTTATAACTATAGTAACATATAGGCAGACCTTCACCCAGCAGAAGCGGCGCAGGAGCCGCGTGCGCAGGTGTTCCTGCAGCTTTTTTCCTTTTCCCTCCTTTATTATTTAGGAACGGTTGTGTGGTCAGCGCTATGGCTTGGTAACGTTATCATTGATATTGTGTCGGAATTGTCATACCTATTCGCTCTGTGCACTTCTGTGTCCCTAACTGCCGGCACAAAGATACATTTAATTAGTGTAGGATTTATTTCGTTAATCATTTATTGTGGTCTTTGAGATCCAGCAGCATACCCAAATTTCATAGCATACACAAATATAAATACATAGATCTTTACATGATCTTACCATGATCTTACAACATATATACAGTGTATATACAATTTCACATATATTCACATATATACAAATATATATACAATATAAATACATAGATCTTTACATCTCTTACAACAAAATATAAATATAAATACAAATTTCAAGCATACCCAAACTGATAGGGGGACAGGTTTATTATTTATTTAAACATCAGCTGCAGCATGTATCCAGTGGGTCATTTTGAGGAAAGTTTGTAACTAGGGGCAGTGGGCGGGGCTTTTAATGTGTCTGTCTAATTTGTTGGTTTTAAATGTTTGTTTTTTTATGTATTCTTGAATAAATATTTTTGTAGATCTTTTATTGGTTGTGCTCCTTTTTTTTTTAATCCCTGGGGGAACTGTATACCCCAGGCTTCATTTGGTTTGCCGAACTAGAAAATAAATTGGGGGGTTAATTATTTATATATATATATCACACATTGGATTGTTTTATATTTAAAGTGAACCAACACCCAGGAATTTCAATATCCTGGGTGTTGGTCCACTTCTGCGGGGCACCCCGATCAGGGCTGTGTGAAACCCCCCAGAAAGCCCCAAAAAAACGTACCTCACCGCCAACGGACAAGCTGAGGCCGCCGCCGCCTCTCGCGCGTCCCTCTTACAGGGAGCGAGCCCGCGCCGGCCATTCACAAACGGCCGGCGCAGGTGCGCGCCCTGCTGGAGGGACGCGCGGCGGCGGCCTGTGCATATGCCGTTGGGACGGGATTCAGGTAAGGTTTGTGGGCGTCCGGGGGGGGGGATTTCACACAGCGGGGCATCCCGATTTCAGATGCCCCGCGGGGAGGGAGCTGATCGGCCCGGGAATCTTATAGATGGGTGTTGGTCCACTTTAAGTGTTTATTTATTGTCCTTCTGGGGCGCTGCTATACGGTCTTATTAATTTATTAGGAAATATTGCACATTAGAGAGACTTATTGTGGGTTCAATCGGGTTATGGTTAGAGCTTGTGCCGGCACAAATCATATTGCAGAAAACCCCCTCAACCAGAACATTGTGTGGGGTTTTTTTTTTCCGTTCCTGTAGACAGCAATATTTTTAGTTGATGATGATGAATTGTCCCTCTTCCTGGGCAACTTTCTATACGGATAATGTGTTGATTCCGGGAAAAAGCGGCTGTTTTTAATGTTGTGTCTTGTTGGATGTCATTGTGTTTTTGTGTGTAAACATTTTTTCTTATATTAAAAGCCTTTTGTATTGATTCTAGTGTTTGGTGCTCTTTTTCTGAGGTGGATGTGATAAGGTGGTTCACAGTTCCCTCTTGTTGAAGTCCCTCTTGTTGTTGTAAGGGGCAGTTGTGGCCTAGAGGTAAGGGTGCGGACTTGTGACCGGAGGGTGGTAGGTTCAAATCCCGGTCCTGGAACATGACTGATGTGCTCTTGAGCAGGGCACCTAATCTCCCCGGGCAGCCCACCTATGTGTATACTCACTGCACGGATGGGTTAAATGCGGAAGACGAATTCCTATGTGTGTGCAAGCATACAATGGCGATCTATGCATTATTTATTTATATTATTGTTGTAGAAATAGGCAGCTAATAATATTAAAAAGGTCCCAAACAAGGGCACAGCTCACAATATAATCAAAATCCAAATGTCTTTATTGGGTTCCAAGCATTAAAAACATATAAAGACATGATTAAAGTGGACCAACATCCAATCTATAAGATTCCTGGGCCAATCAGATCCCTCCCCGCGGGGCATCCGAAATCGGGATGTCCCGCGGGGTGAAACCCCCCAGGAAGCCCACAATCCTACCTTTTCCACATTCCAGCGGCGCATGCGCGTCCACCGCCGCCTCCCGCGCATCCCTCTAGCAGGGCGCGCTCCCGCGCTGGCTGTTTGTGAATGGCCGGCGCGGGTGCGCTCCCTGTAAGAGGGACGCGCGGGAGGCGCCGGCGGACGCGCTCTGCTTGTCCGTCGCTGCCTCCCGCTTGTCCGTCGGCGGGGATTGGATGCAGAGGTCACGTGGGAGGGGGGTGAGGGGAGTTTTCGGGTCTTTCTGGGGGGTTTCACACAGTGGGGCACCTCCGATCGGAGTGCCCCACCGAAGTGGACCAAAACCCAGGATAGTCAAAATCCTGGGTGTTGGTCCAGTTTAAAAACTGACACCTATTGCATTGCCCAAAGGTTCTGGTTGGAGCACCTCTGGAGAAGCTATTTTCATAGCGGAACGCGTGGGGGACCGTTCTGCTTTTGGAAACTTAGAGGCCGATTCATTAATAGCGCCAGGTAGCGACAGATGAGCGACTGTAGCGTGATTTTTTCAGCGCCAGCCAGTATTCGCTGTGCTTGGCCGCCGTTAGCTTGATGACAGCGACTCAGTCGGTGTGCGGTAATGTTGAATATGGGCTGGGGGGTCGCTGTTTCACAGGTCCAGCGTTGTATGTGAGCGCCTGACAACGAATGGCCAGAGCGAACGGCTAGCTTCATATTCATCAACAAATCACGCTCCGAATGTGCTGTCGCTGTCCATTCCTTGTTTAAACCCCAGAGCGCTGGCGGCGATCTGTATTAACTAGTTTTTAACCCCTAAACAACCATATTTTTTGAATGTAACATTATACATGTTTTTAGAATCATTTTGTAATATGAATACATTAATATCAGACCTGTTAGATCAATTCTGCACAAATTTTATTTACTTTTTTTTTTTACTTAAAAATAAATCCTAACATTGCAGAAGTGGTCTCCGATTTTTTGACATTAAAAAAAAAAAAAAAAAATTAATACCAATTAATTATGAATAATTATAGATTGCTCCATTGAAATGCATTGGACATCGCCAGGGAGCGACAGCTCATACCTGGCGCTGTGAGGGAATTTGCAGCGGCGCTGTTCGGTCCAGGCGGCTTCATGATGAATGCCGCGCTAGCCGTCGCTCTCGCCGTCGCTAGCCTCATTTTGCTTGATAAATGCGTCATTGTGACCGCCGCCGGGCGTACTTGAGTCGGTAGTCGCCGTTAGCTGCCGCTACCTGGCGCTCGTCAGACACTACCTGGCGCTATCGCTTGATGAATAAGGGCATTATTCCCAGCGCACTTATGGACTTTGAGATGGGGCAGTATAATAGATTTAACTGAATGTTTATCTGCTGTTCATTTGATTTCGATTAGAGATGAGCGAACTTTTGAAAAGTTCGATTCGGCCGATTCGCCGAATTTCACAAAGAAATTCGGGTTCGGCCGAATCGAACTTTTACGAAGTTCCCCATAAAAAATGCCGGCATGGTGGGAGCGGGCCGGCCGGTTCCGCTGTCAGCGCCTCTGATGACGCGCCCTCAGATGACAGCTGAGAGCGGCGCCGGCCTCCACGCTCCGGACCTGCAGGTAAGTGTTTGCTTTTTTTAAAAATGCCGGCATGGTGGGAGCGGGCCGGCCGGTTCCGCTGACAGCGGAGCGGGCCGGATGGTTCCGCTGTCAGCGCGGAACCGGCCGGCCCGCTCCCACCATGCCGGCATTTTTTTTTTTTTTTAATTTCAGGAAAAATTCGATCGGCACGTACCACAAAATATTCGGGTTCGTGCCGAATCGAATATTTCCTGAAATTCGGAGCGAATTCCGGTTCGTCCGAACCGGTTCGCTCATCTCTAATTTCGATCATTGGATTGTCTCGTGCCTGGAGCAGATCTAACTGCCCTTATACTATAATGATTGTATTGCACAACAGCGCTTTTTGCACAGTACACTGTTAGAGCGAATTGTTTACAGTGCTGTCGTATTTATTCTATCCAGCGCCTGCACTTTGATATGATAGATTTATGCACAGATTAGCACCAGCACATTTTTGTATGTATATATTCATTTTTGACAATTATTTAGAGTGAGTATAATTTATTGATTAGATATTTGAACCTTATGTTAAAGTGGACCAACACCCAGGATTTTGACTATCCTGGGTGTTGGTCCACTTAGGTGGGGCACCCCGATCGGGGGTGCCCCGCTGTGTGAAACCCCCCCGATCGCCGCAAAAACTCACCTCTCCCCGCTCCCACGTGACCTCGTCCGGCCAATGACAGCACTCAGAGCAGCTCTGGTATGCGCGTCCGAGGGCCGCTTGGACGCGCATACCAGAGCGCTGTCATTGGCTGCGTCTCTCGCTTCCCTCTAACAGGGAGCGCGCCTGCGCCGGCCATTCACAAAACGGCCGGCGCGGGAGCGCGCCCTGCTAGAGGGAAGCGAGAGACGCGGCCGCGTCTCGCGCATGCGCCGTTGGATCGCCGGTAAGGTGAGGATTGTGGGCCTCCTGGGGGGTTCCTCCCCGCGGGACATCCCGATTTTGGATGCCCCGCGGGGAGGGATCTGATCGGTCCGGGAATCTTATAGATTCCCGGGCCGATCCCCCCTGGGTGTTGGTCCACTTTAAGGAGCAGTTTTCTTTTATATTTATATTGCACACATACGCATACTCATCCCCATTAGACAAAAACTAGGTCTCTGACTGGATTACTCCCAACCAGAACCTTTTGGGCAATACAATAGGTGTCTGTTTTTAATCATGTCTTTATATGTATTTTTAATGCTTAGAACACAATAAAGAAATTTGTATTTGATGATATGAGGTGGGTGATTATTTTGGTTCACTTGAAACTGAAAAAGCTCTGTGTGTTATACAAAAAGCTCTACCCATCCCGGACCACACAGAGAGAGCTCCACCCCTCCAACCACACACAGAGAGCTCCACCCCTCCGACCACACACAGAGAGCTCCACCCCTCCCTGACCACACACAGAGAGCTCCACCCCTCCCTGACCACACACAGAGAGCTCCACCCCTCCCTGACCACAAACAGAGAGCTCCACCCCTCCCTGACCACACACAGAGAGCTCCACCCCTCCCTGACCACACACAGAGAGCTCCACCCCTCCCTGACCACACACAGAGAGCTCCACCCCTCCCTGACCACACACAGAGAGCTCCACCCCTCCCTGACCACACACAGAGAGCTCCACCCCTCCGACCACACACAGAGAGCTCCACCCCTCCGACCACACACAGAGAGCTCCACCCCTCCGACCACACACAGAGAGCTCCACCCCTCCGACCACACACAGAGAGCTCCACCCCTCCGACCACACACAGAGAGCTCCACCCCTCCGACCACACACAGAGAGCTCCACCCCTCCCTGACCACACACAGAGAGCTCCACCCCTCCCTGACCACACACAGAGAACTCCACCCCTCCCTGACCACACACAGAGAGAGCTCCACCCCACCCTGACCACACACACACAGAGCTCCACCCCTCCCTGACCACACACAGAGAGCTCCACCCCTCCCTGACCACACAGAGAGAGCTCCACCCCTCCGACCACACACAGAGAGAGCTCCACCCCTCCGACCACACACAGAGAGCTCCACCCCTCCGACCACACACAGAGAGCTCCACCCCTCCCTGACCACACACAGAGAGCTCCACCCCTCCCTGACCACACACAGAGAGCTCCACCCCTCCCTGACCACACACAGAGAGCTCCACCCCTCCCTGACCACACACAGAGAGCTCCACCCCTCCCTGACCACACACAGAGAGAGCTCCACCCCTCCCTGACCACCCACAGAGAAAGCTCCACCCCTCCCTGACCACACACAGAGAGCTCCACCCCTCCCTGACCACACACAGAGAGCTCCACCCCTCCCTGACCACACACACAGAGTTCCACCCCTCCGACCACACACAGAGAGCTCCACCCCTCCCTGACCACACACAGAGAGCTCCACCCCTCCCTGACCACACACAGAGAGAGCTCCACCCCTCCCTGACCACCCACAGAGAAAGCTCCACCCCTCCCTGACCACACACAGAGAGCTCCACCCCTCCCTGACCACACACAGAGAGCTCCACCCCTCCCTGACCACACACACCGAGCTCCACCACTCCGACCACACACAGAGAGCTCCACCCCTCCCTGACCACACACAGAGAGCTCCACCCCTCCCTGACCACACACAGAGAGCTCCACCCCTCCCTGACCACACACAGAGAACTCCACCCCTCCCTGACCACACACAGAGAGAGCTCCACCCCACCCTGACCACACACACAGAGAGCTCCACCCCTCCCTGACCACACACAGAGAGCTCCACCCCTCCCTGACCACACACAGAGAGCTCCACCCCTCCCTGACCACACACAGAGAGCTCCACCCCTCCCTGACCACACACAGAGAGCTCCACCCCTCCCTGACCACACACACCGAGCTCCACCCCTCCCTGACCACACACACCGAGCTCCACCCCTCCCTGGCCACACACACCGAGCTCCACCCCTCCCTGACCACACACAGAGAGCTCCACCCCACCCTGACCACACACAGAGACCTCCACCCTTCCCTGACCACACACAGAGAGCTCCGCCCCTCCCTGACCACACACACACAGAGCTCCACCCCTCCCTGACCACACACACACAGAGCTCCACCCCTCCCTGACCACACACACAGAGAGCTCCACCCCTCCCTGACCACACACACAGAGAGCTCCACCCCTCCCTGACCACACACAGAGAGCTCCACCCCACCCTGACCACACACAGAGAAAGCTCCACCCCTCCCTGACCACACACAGAGAAAGCTCCACCCCTCCCAGACCACACACAGAGAGCTCCACCCCTCCCTGACCACACACAGAGAGCTCCACCCCTCCCTGACCACACACAGAGAGCTCCACCCCTCCCTGACCACACACAGAGAGCTCCACCCCTCCCTGACCACACACAGAGAGCTCCACCCCTCCCTGACCACACACAGAGAGCTCCACCCCTCCCTGACCACACACAGAGAGCTCCACCCCTCCCTGACCACACACAGAGAGCTCCACCCCTCCCTGACCACACACAGAGAGCTCCACCCCTCCCTGACCACACACACAGAGTTCCACCCCTCCCTGACCACACACACAGAGTTCCACCCCTCCCTGACCACACACACAGAGCTCCACCCCTCCCTGACCACACAGAGAGCTCCACCCCTCCCTGACCACACACAGAGAGAGCTCCACCCCTCCCTGACCACACACAGAGAGCTCCACCCCACCCTGACCACACACAGAGAGCTGCCCCTCCCTGACCACACACAGAGAGCTGCCCCTCCCTGACCACCCACAGAGAGCTCCACCCCTCCCTGACCACCCACAGAGAGCTCCACCCCTCCCTAACCACACTCAGAGAGCTGCCCCTCCTTGACCACCCACAGAGAGCTCCACCCCTCCCTGACCACACAGAGAGCTCCACCCCTCCCTGACCACACAGAGAGCTCCACCCCCCCCCCCCCCCCGGCCGCACAGACAGACACAGTCCACAATTGATGGTCTATTAACAGCAAGTGTTTGGCGGGCTGACTTACCGTACTCGCCGGCTTGTCATGCTTGTGGGAGCCTCCGGAGATCTTGATGTGCCACCACTAGTTCCCAGAATGACTGGCTCAGGAGCACGTAGTAGAATATTACCCCTGCTGGGGCAATAGTGGTGGAGAGGTCTCTCTTTGTATGGGGTGTGATACTGAATATTAATCAGCAGGCCTCTCTCCCTTCTCAGGTGGTGACGCTAAAGTCCAAGGTGTGTCTGGTCACCGGGGCCAGCTCGGGGATCGGTGCAGGAACCGCCGTCCTCTTTGCCCGTCTGGGAGCCCGACTGGCCCTAAATGGGAGGAATCTGGAGAAGCTGCAGGAGACGGCCCAGAGATGTGAGGAGATCTCTGGACAGAAGGTTTGTATGTGTCACATACCTCCCTCTGCTTAGCTCCACCCCCGAGGAACTTTTCAGCTGATCAAGGAGCGTGTCGATCAGCTGAGCAGGAACAAATCATGTGATTTATGGGTGGATATAAGATGGATAGTACTGAAACTATAATATCATAGGGGCAGACGCTGTTCTAATACAGTTATGATGCTGAGGCCAAAACATTGGGGACATGCTGGGGGTGCCTTGACTTTGCGGGGGTTACATTAAAGTGGTCCGTCACCCTGAATAAGAGCCTATCTTGTATGTTCCCCCTGTACATACAGATTGCCCACATTGATCCGGACCTTCACCCTGAATAAGAGCCTATCTTATATGTTTCCCCACTCTGTACATACAGATTGCCCACATTAATCCAGACCTTCAACCTGAATAAGAGCCTATCTTGTATGTTTCCCCCTGTACATACAGATTGCCCACATTAATCCAGACCTTCACCCTGAATTAGAGCCTATCTTGTATGTTTCCCCCTGTACATACATATTGCCCACATTAATCCGGACCTTCACCCTGAATAAGAGCCTATCTTGTATGTTTCCCCCTGTACATACAGATTGCCCACATTAATCCAGACCTTCACCCTGAATAAGAGCCTATCTTGTATGTTTCCCCCTGTACATACAGATTGCCCACATTAATCCGGACCTTCACCCTGAATAAGAGCCTATCTTGTATGTTTCCCACACACTGTACATACAGATTGCTCACATTAACCTGAACCCTCACCCTGAATAAGAGCCTATCTTCTATGTTTCCCCCTGTACATACAGATTGCCCACATTAATCCGGACCTTCACCCTGAATGAGAGCCTATCTTGTATGTTTCCCCTGTACATACAGATTGCCCACATTAATCTGAACCTTCACCCTGAATAAAAGCCTATCTTGTATGTTTCCCACACCCTGTACATGCATATTGCTCACATTAATCCGGACCCTCACCCTGAATAAGAGTCTATCTTATATGTTTCCCACACCCTGTACATACAGATTGCCCACATTAATCCAGACCTTCAACCTGAATAAGAGCCTATCTTCTATGTTTCCCCCTGTACATACAGATTGCCCACATTAATCCGGACCTTCACCCTGAATGAGAGCCTATCTTGTATGTTTCCCCTGTACATACAGATTGCCCACATTAATCTGAACCTTCACCCTGAATAAAAGCCTATCTTATATGTTTCCCACATCCTGTACATACAGATTGCCCACATTAATCCGGACCTTCACCCTGAATAAGAGCCTATCTTGTATGTTTCCCACATCCTGTACATACATATTGCCCACATTAATCCGGACCTTCACCCTGAATAAGAGCCTATCTTGTATGTTTCCCACATCCTGTACATACATATTGCCCACATTAATCCGGACCTTCACCCTGAATAAGAGCCTATCTTGTATGTTTCCCACACCCTGTACATACAGATTGCCCACATTAAAAATCATCCTACCTGCACCTATTGCTTTTTTTTTTTTTTTTTTTTTACCTTTTAACATCCAAATTGGCGTCCCATGGAGTCTCAGGCTGCCTGTAGACAGGAAGTGTCTTCTGACTGTTTCGCTCTGCATTCTGGGATTGCAGTCCTGTTCCTGACCCCAGCTCTGCTCTGTCTGTGCAAAGCACAGCTGTAACCCAGCCCCATGTACTTTATCCTGCTCTCCTCTCCTCGGTATGTGATGCTTCTGAGGCAAGACGGCGGCCACCGTATCCTAGAGTCCTGCACAGAGTTGCAGCCCGGCGGGGGAAAGAATAATAAGTAAGTGACTAAAAACTTAAAATATATTAACTTTAGATGCTGGGGAATCGTTTTATAAGGGTTTGGGCTTTTTGTTCTATGATGCTGAAGGTCCGGATTAAAGCCAGGTAGGAGGAGAGGGGTTGGGGAGCCTGTGAATAGAGGTTGGCCCTGGAGATATTAGCTGTAGGCCTTAAAGCGGAACTTCAGTCAATATTAACCCCTTCCTTGCCACCCTCCCCTGGCACTGAGGCAGGATCGGGGCGGTTTCAAAGAAAAAAAAAACCCGTAAATCCAAGGACTCGCGCTTCTCTCGGTCTCTCATGGCCGCTGCAGGTAAAACAAGAAAGCGGCGTCCCCCGGGCGCACACGCCACCGCCGCCAATTCACTTAAATGTGTGGGCGGGGATGCGGCTCTGAGTTTGACTTCAAAGATGGCGGCTCCCAGGATTCTGAGTGCCAACGGAGTGGCACGGGCCCCCTGTCCTGCCTTAGTGCCAGGGTAGGATGGCAGAGAAGGGGGGGGGTACTATTGACTGAAGTCCCACTTTAAAGAGGACCAATCACTAGCCAAAAAGACTCCAGTGCTGGCCGATTAGGTGACCCTGGGGCATCCATGTACTATGTTAACCCCCCCAGATCATCCGTATAGCCCTTACCTTTCTACTGATCACTTGCTGCCACATTCCCGGCATCCGTGCGCCCTCCCGCGCCTAACCGTTCCGATTGGCCAGGCGTGCGGGAGCGCACCCTCCACAGGGGAGCCGGGGGTGTGGCCGCCTGCATTCCTTATGTCCAAAAAAAACGGATTTAGAAGAGCACTCTGGGAACAGTGGAAAGGTGAGCGGAGTTGGTTATTTGGGGGGTTTCCCAGAGCAGGGCAATTGTGCAGAATACCCCAATCCCACTATAACAGGCAGTGTGCAGAATTCCCCAATACCACTATAACAGGCAGTGTGCAGAATCCCCCAATCCCACTATAACAGGCAGTGTGCAGAATCCCCCAATCCCACTATAACAGGCAGTGTGCAGAATCCCCATATAACAAGCATTTTGTAGAATCCCCCAATAACAGGCAGTGTACAGAGTACCCCCAATCCCCTCATAATAAGCAGCATGCAGATTCCCCTCAGTCCCCCTATAACAGGCAGCGTGCAGAATCCCCCAATCCCCCCATAATAAGCAGCGTGCAGAATCCCCCCAAACCCTCTATAACGGGCAGAGTGCAGATTATTTTCCCCTTATTTCATGTTTGTATCACTTGTCCTCTCCCCCCCACCCCCCCCCTTTTCTCAGGCCCTTCTGGTCCCCGGAGACCTTACGGATGAGTCGGTGGTCCAGCAGATGGTGGAGAAGACGGTCGAGCACTTTGGACAGCTGGATGTTTTGGTGAACAGCGGCGGGATCCTGGCAAACGGGACGGTGGAGAGCACCACACTGCAGGACTATGACCGAGTGATGAACGTTAATGTGCGGTAAGAAGGCGGAGCTCCCGGATACTCCTCTATGGGGATTCTGGGGGTGCTCCCTACACCCTACCCTCACTGTCTCCGGAATTCACATTTAATAATTGCTGAGCATTTCAATACACAACAAGTACAACTGGAATTCTTCCAGGGTGGATCACAGTTCTATCACCACTAGGGGGAGACACTGCCCCATAGATTTCAGGTGTGTTCATATAGAGCACGTGTCAAACTCAAGGCCCAGGAGCCTGATGCGGCCCTCCAAGCTTTTTATGCGGCCCTCGGAAAGGTTCCATATGGTGGCTTCTGGGCAGCGCTACCTCTAGCCGGCCCGGTCACTCCAGGGCCTCTGGCATTGGCAGCACGTCATTGTGCCTGCATGTGGAGGTGCCGTATGATGCAGCGGAGCACAGTACTGCCGCTAATCCTGCCGCCTAGCCCACCCAACTTCCTGCCGCAGCGGAAGGTGCTACAGCTGCTGCAGGGGTTAATGCTAGCTTTTGCCAGGTGGTTAAAATAAAATAATAAAATATTAAATAAATAAAATAATAAAAAAAAACATAAATAAAAAAATATTAAATAAATAAAATACTTAAAAAACATAAAAAATAAAATATTAAATAAATATAATAATAATACAAATAAAATAAAAAATATTAAATAAATACATTATTAAAATATTAAGTAAATTAAATAATGCAAAATATAAATTAAATTAACAAAATATAAATTAAAAAAAATGTAAGGGAAATATAATTGTATGCTGTCCTGGGCAATATCATTCTGCATTTAACCTTGGAAAATATTAAAAAAATAAAATAACAAAACATCTAAATAAAATATTAAATAAATAAAATAATAAGAAATATAAATAAAATAATGAAATAAAAAGGCAGGGAAAAATAATTTTATGTTGTGGGCAATATCATTCTGCATTTGTCCTTGTAAAAATATGAAATAAATAAAATGACAAAAATATACAGAAAATAATAAAATATGAAATAAATAAATAAAATAATAAAAAATATAAAGAAAATAATTAAATAAAATGGCAGTGAAAAATAATTGTATATTGTTGTGGGCAATATCATTCTGCATTTGTCCTTGTAAAAATATGAAATAAATAAAATGACAAAAATATAAAGAAAATAATAAAATAAAATGGCAGTGAAAAATAATTGTATGTTGTTGTGGGCAATATCATTCTGCATTTGTCCTTGTAAAAATATGAAATAAATAAAATGACAAAAATATAAATAAAATAATAAAATATGAAATAAATAAATAAAATAATAAAAAAATATAAAGAAAATAAAACGGCAGGGAAAAATAATTGTATGTTGTTGTGGGCAATAACATTCTGCATTTGTCCTTGTAACAATATTAAATAAATAAAATGACAAAAATATAAAGAAAATAATAAAATATGAAATAAAAAAATAAATAAAATAATAAAAAAAATAAAGAAAATAATGAAATAAAATGGCAGGAAAAATAATTGTATGTTGTTCTGGGCAATATCATTCTGCATTTGTCTTTGGAAAAATATGAAATAAATAAAATGACAAAAAATATAAAGAAAATAATAAAATATGAAATAAATAAAATAATAACAAATATAAAGAAAATAATAAAATAAAATGGCAGTGAAAAATAATTGTATGTTGTTGTGGGCAATATCATTCTGCATTTGTCTTTGGAAAAATATTAAATAAATAAAATGACAAAAATAAAAAGAAAATAATAAAATATGAAATAAAAAAATAAATAAAATAATAAAAAATATAAAGAAAACAATGAAATAAAATGGCAGGGAAAATAATTGTATGTTGTTCTGGGCAATATCATTCTGCATTTGTCTTTGGAAAAATATGAAATAAATAAAATGACAAAAAATATAAATAAAATAATAAATTATGAAATAAATAAAATAATTAAAAATATAAAGAAAATAATGAAATAAAATGGCAGGGAAAAATTGTTCTGGGCAATATCATTCTGCATTTGTCTTTGGAAAAATATTAAATAAAATAACAACAAATATAAATAAAATAATACAATATTAAATAAAATAATAACAAATATTGATAAAATAAAATGGCAGGGAAACATAACTGTATGCTGTCCTGGGCAATATCATCCTGCATTTGCCCTTGGAAAAATAAAATACATGTCTACATCTGTCCTAGGCAAAATAATTTTGCATCCCTCCTGGGCAAAGTAATTCTGCATTTGTACAGAAAAAAACAAGAAAAATCAGTATCTGCATCTCTCCTGGGTTTTGGTCATTGTCCCCCGAGTCATCCGATCTGACTCTCCCTTCCCTGGTCCTATGGCACATGCGCAGCATCTCGCCCAATCAGCGCGCTTGGATCCGCTCTTGCATCTTCGCCTAAGAGCTTGTCTAATGCAAGCAGATCTGAGCTTGTGGTGGCCGCATCCCCCCTCTTCCCTCTAACACGGAGCGTGTCCATACCGGCCATTCACAAATGCCTGCCGCAGCTTGCGCACGTTCCCTTGGACCACGAATGAAGGTGAGTTTTTGGGTGATCTGGGGGTTTCACACAGCCACATCTAGAATTGGAATTCCCTGGGGGTGGGAACCTAGCTAGGGCGTGGGTTTTGGTCCACTTTAATTGGGACTATTTCTTTTTCAGTGCTTCAGCATCAATAATGTATCTACGAAAAGGAGACCTCCCCCTCTAATCATGTTTGTTTTTTGTTTTTATCCCAATACCTGTCAATGAGTTTATTGTGTGTGCAGCAAAAAAAGAATTCCCCCTATTTGTACTCCACCAGGTCCATCTTCTACCTCACTCAGCTGGCAGTGCCGCATCTCATCAAGACTAAAGGAAATGTCGTCAATGTGTCCAGCGTCACTGGCCAGAGATCGGTAAGAGCCGTCCTGTGCTTTACTTATTGGAGTGTCTTTACTTTGGCTTCACCAGGGATCACGGGCGAGGTGAGTATATGATTTGGGATGCACCGCTGTCTGAAACCCCCCGGATTGCCGGTAAAACTCACCTCACCGCCTATCATTGGATCGGAACATTAGTGGTCCGTGGGCCCGCTCTGCTGTACCTTTAGCCAGGCGTGTGCCCCTGCTAGGCATTGGAAATTGGGAATGCTTTCGGGGCTAGAACCAAAACCCAGGATAGTAAAAATCACAGGTTTTGGTTCATTGTAATATGTGAGGTAAGTATACCAGCGATCCCAGGGGGTTTCATAGAGCGGAGCATGTGACGTGACACAAGGAGCCCACTGACACTGTCAGCCTGGGGCCCACAAAACCCTGGAGCAGGAGGTGAGTAATTTTTTTTTTTTTTTTGAACTAATAAGGGGTATAGCAGTTTATATGTAGTTGTGAATCGTTTGACCTGGATATTGCTGGTATCTGGGATGGGGGTGAACCAGACTGAAATTAAAAGATTTGGTTTCAGCTCGAGCTCTGGCAAAATCCTTCCGTATTATGCCTTGCACCAACCAATCCAAGCACACCGTGGAACTATATTAAGGGCACTACAACCTAATAATGCAAAAAATCATTTTTATTAGAATTATTGAATCAAAAAAAGCCACCTATTGCAATAAAACACATAACAAACAACACACATAACACAAGAGATAACAAACCTACAAAACCTGTCTACCCTGGACCCATTTGTATTGTTCAATAGTATATATATATATATATATATATATATATATATATATATATATATATATAAAATTCCTTAGGCGGACAAATAAATACAAATAAAGAAGAAGATTCTTTTCAAAATGGATCCCTGTATGAATGTATTTTGCTGATAAATAAACTGATCCACCCCAATGTGTACAATATGATAATTCAAGTTTATATGTTCCAATATGACATGTGTAAGTTATAAAGTGCAAAGATATAAAGAATATAATAAATGATTTCTAATTGATAAAGTGCTACTAACAATACATATGCATAGCACAATAGCTGCCTTGTGAAAATAACACACCAACCATAAACAGTAAGATAAGGGCCGAACCTGAGGAGGGGGAGGGAGAGCTTGTAGAGGGGAGGGAAAAGTAAGGAACCAATAGCAAAAACGATCCATAATCTCAGAATAAAAAATAAATACCGACTATTATTGATCTACGTGAAGGTCCAGGTTGGCATGGGTGCTGCCCCGCATGCTCCGCTGCATGCCCACAGCTTCAGGAGGGGTGTTGCACCAACCAGTCTGTGCTTTGAATCAGCCACAAGTCTCTTTGCAGTGCCATGAGCTACATATGAGAAATATCCCTCTGTGTTAAGATTAGGGTTTCCACTTGGACCGTATTTTTTTTTTTACTCTACTGGCCACTGGCTGGGCAGTACCGGTATTTGTTTTTTTTTTTTTTTTTACTGGTAACTGTAAATGCGGGCATACTTTTCCCACCTTCAGTTACCAGTAGAAAACAAATATCAGCCCTGCCAGACCAGTAAAGTAAGAAATAAATTCCGGACAGGTGGCAACCCTATTTAGGGTCATTGTCTTTAGGTGACATTTCGGGCCTTTGTTAATCCACATTTTGTCTCGCAGTTCCCGGGGGTCTTGGCTTATTGTATGTCCAAAGCTGCGGTGGATCACATGACCCGATGTGTGGCGCTTGGTGAGTAGAATACAGCTTCTGATCCAGTCCTGATCCCTTATCTTTCAATAAATCTTGGACACATGGCCGGCCTTTAGGGTATTCAGAGGGTGTGGCTGCAAAGGGCGTCTTCCTCTAAGGGGGGGGGGGCACTGATATAGTAACTCATTTCCTGTCATTTTAATGGAATTATATGAGACAACTCGACTACTAAGGAGTAAAACACAAATGTCGCTTCGTTTCTGTCCTTGAGGCCAAATAATCTGCTAAATAAAGATTAAGGAGGAGAAGCAGCATTGATGGGGCCCCCTGACCTTATGGGCCCCAGTGTAGTCGCTACCTCTGCACACCCCATGCAGTGGCTTGCCACCACGCAACCCATGCAAATGCATGGGGCCCCACCTCTCAGCCCCCCCCCCCCCGAACTCTGCAGAGTGCACATTGCAGAAAAGAGCAGGGCAATGATGGGGTGCATTGGGGAGCAGGGCAAAGATGTGGTTGCAGCAGGGTAAAGAACACAGATGGAGATCAGGATGGAGATGTGGGTGCATTTGGGAGCAGGGCAGAGATAAGGGTGCAGCGAGGAACAGGTAAAAGATGGAGAGCAGGATGGAGATGTGGGTGCATTGGGGAGCAGGGCAGAGATGAGGGTGCATTGGGGGGCAAGGGCAGAGATGAGGGTGCATTGGGGAGCAGGGCAGAGGTGGGTGTGCATTGGGGAGCAGGGCAGAGATGGGAGTGCAGGGCAGAGATAGGGGCGCATTGGGGAGCAGGATGGAGATGGGGCGCATTGGGGGGCAGGATGGAGATGTGGATGCATTGGGGAGCAGGACGGAGATGGGGCGCATTGGGGAGCAGGATGGAGATGTGGGAGCATTGGGGAGCAGGATGGAGATGGGGCGCATTGGGGAGCAGGGCAGAGATGAGGTGAATTGGGGAGCAGGATGGAGATGTGGGCGCAATGGGGAGCAGGATGGAGATGTGGGAGCATTGGGGAGCAGGATGGAGATGTGGGAGCATTGGGGAGCAGGATGGAGATGTGGGCGCATTGGGGAGCAGGATGGAGATGTGGGAGCATTGGGAAGCAGGATGGAGATGTGGGAGCATTGGGGAGCAGGATGGAGATGTGGGAGCATTGGGGAGCAGGATGGAGATGTGGGTGCATTGGGGAGCAGGATGGAGATGTGGGAGCATTGGGGAGCAGGATGGAGATGTGGGTGCATTGGGGAGCAGGATGGAGATGTGGGTGCATTGGGGAGCAGGATGGAGATGTGGGCGCATTAGGGAGCAGGATGGAGATGTGGGAGCATTGGGGAGCAGGATGGAGATGTGGGAGCATTGGGGAGCAGGATGGAGATGTGGGAGCATTGGGGAGCAGGATGGAGATGTGGGAGCATTGGGGAGCAGGATGGAGATGTGGGCGCATTGGGGAGCAGGATGGAGATGTGGGAGCATTGGGGAGCAGGATGGAGATGTGGGAGCATTGGGGAGCAGGGCAGAGATGAGGTGAATTGGGGAGCAGGATGGAGATGTGGATGCATTGGGGAGCAGGATGGAGATGTGGACGCATTGGGGAGCAGGATGGAGATGTGGATGCATTGGGGAGCAGGATGGAGATGTGGGAGCATTGGGGAGCAGGATGGAGATGGGGCGCATTGGGGAGCAGGATGGAGATGTGGATGCATTGGGGAGCAGGATGGAGATGTGGATGCATTGGGGAGCAGGATGGAGATGTGGATGCATTGGGGAGCAGGATGGAGATGTGGATGCATTGGGGAGCAGGATGGAGATGTGGGCGCATTGGGGAGCAGGATGGAGATGTGGATGCATTGGGGAGCAGGATGGAGATGTGGGCGCATTGGGGAGCAGGATGGAGATGTGGATGCATTGGGGAGCAGGGCAGAGATGGGGCGCATTGGGGAGCAGGGCAGAGATGGTGCGCATTGGGGAGCAGGGCAGAGATGGTGCGCATTGGGGAGCAGGGCAGAGATGGGGCGCATTGGGGAGCAGGGCAGAGATGGGGCGCATTGGGGAGCAGGGCAGAGATGGTGCGCATTGGGGAGCAGGGCAGAGATGGGGCGCATTGGGTTTTGTTCCTCTTTAATATTGTATTTTGTGATATAAAAATGCTTTTGCATAGGGCCCCCAGATACCCCTGACCCCATGTCGTTTTGAATAGAAGCCCGGGTCTCCCATCACGTCTCTCTCTCTCTGCAGAGCTGGCTGGGAAGCAGGTTCGAGTCAACGCTGTCTGGTGAGTACGATGACTTTTCCTAGGGTCATGTGACTGGACGGGGGTCTAAAAGACTGACCATGGTGATTATAAAGCTTCCTCCTGACCAATGACGACTCTTCTTGTCCTTCCAGCCCCGGGGTGGTGGTGACCGAGGTCCACAAGCGATCTGGGATGAGTGAGGAGCAGTATCAGGAGGTAGGTTACCCTGCAGAGATTGGGAGGCCGCCATGGCTGACCACCACCAACTATGCTGATTCTTAGGCTGCCATGATGCTCCTCCCCCTAATAATGGCCGCTGGCTTGGGGCAGAATGTATTGCTGCATGTTAAATAAGGTGGTGTGGGGGGCAACAGGTCCCCCAGCCCCACCACAATGCCTCTCCCTGCGCCATCATGAACTGCTACTGTTTAGTGTGATGTAGGAGTGTGCTCTCTCTAGTCGTCAGTATGTGGTATTACATCCGTTGTCACACTGCTCACTGACCACTAGAGGGAGCACACTGCCATCATGAGCCCCTTCTGCTTAGTGTGATGTAAGAGTGTGCTCCCTCTAGTGGTCAGTGTGTGTATTACACCCTCCATCACACTGCACACTGACCACTAGAGGGAGCACTGCCATCATGAGCTCCTTCTGCTTAGTGTGATGTAGGAGTGTGCTCCCTCTAGTGGTCAGTGTGTGTATTACACCCTCCATCACACTGCACACTGACCACTAGAGGGAGCACACTTACATCATGAGCTCCTTCTCCTTTGTGTGATGTAGGAGTGTGCTCCCTCTAAAGAGAAGGAGTTCATTATTGCTGTTCACTCCTTCCAGTGGTCAGTGTGCAGAGTGACGGAGGTGTAATATTACTCACTGACCACTAGAGGGAGCGCGTCCCTACATCACACTAAGCTGAAGGAGCTCATGGTGGCAGTGTGCTCCCTCTAGTGGTCAGTGTGTACCATGACAGCTGGTGTAATACCACACCCTGATTGCTAAAGGAAATCCTACAGTACTCTTAACAGAAGGAGCTCATGATGGCAATGTGCCCCCGCTAGTGGTCAGTTGGCAGTAGGACAGCAGGTGTAATAGCACACACTGACCACTAGAGAGAGAGCATTTCTACATCACACTAAGCGGAAGGAGCTCATGGCGGCTGTATTCTCCCTCTAGTGGTCAGTGTGTGTAATAGCACACACTGAACACACTGACCACTAGAGGGAGCGTGCTCCTATATCACACTAAGCAGAAGGCGCTCATGATGTCAGTGTACCCCCTTCTAGTGGTCAGTGTGCAGTGGGACAGCAGATATAATAGCACACACTGACCACTAGAGGGAGCACACGTCTACATCACACTAAGCAGAAGTAGTTCATTGGACACATTGGAGTTGGCAGCAGCATAAGGAGCCCATATATTGCCTGAAAACACATTGGAGTTGGCAGCAGCATGGGGAGCCCATATATTGCCTGAAAAACACGCCCTCTAGTTGGCAGCAGCATGGGGAGCCCATATATTGCCTGAAAAACACATTGGAGTTGGCAGCAGCATAAGGAGCCAATATATTGCCTGAAAGACACACCCTGGAGTTGGCAGCAGCATTAGAAGCTCATATATTGCCTGAAAAACACACTGGAGTTGGCAGCAGAAGTAGGAGCCCATATATTGCCTGAAAGACACATTGGAGTTGGCAGCAGCATAAGGAGCCCATATATTGCCTGAAAACACATTGGAGTTAAAAACAGCATGGTGAGCCCATATAGTGCCTGAAAAACACGCCCTGGGGTTGGCAGCAGCATTAGGAGCCCATATATTGCCTGAAAAACACACTGGAGTTGGCAGCAGCATTAGGAGCCCATATATAGCCTGAAAGACACATTGGAGTTGGCAGCAGCATAAGGAGCCCATATATTGCCTGAAAGACACACCCTGGAGTTGGCAGCACCATTAGGAGCCCATATATTGCCTGAAAGACACACCCTGAAGTTGGCATCAGCATAAGGAGCCCATATATTGCCTGAAAGACACACCCTGGAGTTGGCAGCAGCATAAGGAGCCCATATATTGCCTGAAAGACACACCATGGAGTTGGCAGCAGCATAAGGAGCCCATATATTGCCTGAAATACACACCCTGGATTTGGCAGCAGCATAAGGAGCCCATATATTGCCTGAAAGACACCCCCTGGAGTTGGCAGCAGCATTAGGAGCCCATATATTAGACAAAACAGATAAAAGCACAGAGCTCATAGAGAAGTCCTTTGACGATCTTATAAAATGAAGTGACTTCCTCTTCACAAATGACTCATCTCCAGGTGATCCTAGACAGGTTTAGTGCACAATCCACCACCTAATACTAAAATGCTTACCAGATGTAGGTAAGAAAATCGTTTTTCACACCCAATAATACCGGTGCTATTTTAGATAAATCATCCGAATATATCCAATTGTAGATTCCATAAATAATTCACCGTATCTTTCAACACAATATGGCTTCCACATTCAAGGAGTTAGGGAGTATTACTCACCAACACATAGAAAATATAATAAAAGGAATCTAGTGCAACTCAGCTAACAAACAGTAAAATTTATTTAAAACAGGTTCTGCACTCACATATAGTTCCATAAAATACAGGCACATCAATCAAGTTTGTAGAAAAGCGACTCTCACCGCCAATCCATCCCGTCCATCAGGTCTATTCCACAGACACAGGATTCAAAGGAAAGAAAAAAGAAGCTGCTGCTCACCAGCCCATATATTGCCTGATAGAAACACCCTGGCGTTGGTAGCAGCATTAGGAGCCCATATATTGCCTGATAGAAACACCCTGGCGTTGGTAGCAGCATTAGGAGCCCATATATTGCCTGAAAAACACATTGGAGTTGGCAGCAGCATAAGGAGCCCATATATTGCCTGAAAGACACACCCTGGAGTTGGCAGCAGCATAAGGAGCCCATATATTGCCTGAAAGACACACCCTGGAGTTGGCAGCAGCATTAGGAGCCCGTATATTGCCTGAAAAACACATTGGAGTTGGCAGCAACATAAGGAGCCCATATATTGTTTGAAAGACACACCCAGGAGTTGGCAGCAGCATAAGGAGCCCATGTAGCCAGGTACTCTTAAAGTGGACCAACACCCAGGATTTTGACTATCCTGGGTATTGGTCCACTTCCCTGGGGCACCCCGATCGGGGGGTGCCCCGCTGCCCAAAACCCCCCCGAACACCCCGAAAACTCACCTCTTCACGATCCCACGTGACTGCGCTGTCCAATGTGACGTCCAAAGTGACGTCCGTCGGCGGACAAGGGATCGCGCCCGCCGCCGCCTCCCGCGCGTCACTCTTGACGTGTGCGCACCCGCGCCGGCCATTCAGAGACGGCTGGCGCGCGCACGTCTGGAGGAGCGCGAGTGAGGCGGCGGCGGCGGAAGCAGCGTCTGAAGAGGTAAGGTTTTTCGGGGTGTTTGGGGGGGTTACACCCCGCGGGACATCCCGATCTCGGATGACCCGCGGTGTGTGAGGTGATCGGCCGGGCCGATCACCCCTGGGTGTTGGCCCACTTTAAAAGATAAGTGCTAGCACTCGGGATGCCCCCCCCCCCCCCCGGTGAAAGTGAATTACTGCTGTAAACTTGAAAATGTGACTTTTTTTTACAAAATGCAAAAGGTAAGTCGGCAGGTACTCTTAAAATATTAATGCTAGCACACTTTTTAAAGAATGACACCAGGAAAAGCTAAATAGGCAGGAGTGTTATTAACACTAAATAGGCTTGGAAGCTAATACAAACACTGAAAACTGTCTCTGTCTCTGTCTCTCTCTGTCACAGCCTCTCTCCTTCTCTCCCTGCCTCTGTCCCTCGCTCCTTCTGTCCCTTGTTCTATCTATCTCTCCCACACTCTATCTATCTATCTATCTATCTATCTCTCCCACACTCTATCTATCTATCTATCTATCTATCTATCTATCTATCTATCTCTCGCTCTGTCTCTGTGTGACCCGTTCTCGCTGCAATACAGTGTCAAAATGAGCCCCTGCAAAATGGCCGCCGCTTATATAGGGCTGTGACATCATCGGGAAGCCTGGCTGCTGATAGGCAGCATGTGATGCCTACCCAGGATTCTTTGCCCCATGGAACATGTCCTGACATGTGGATCCAACATTTTAGATGGCCTGGATAGTAGTAAATGGAGTTTTAAGGAAGGCGAATCGAGCGATCGAATCGCAACGAATTCGGATTCGTCAGATTCGATTCGCTCATCTCTAGTGGTCAATGTGTGTAATAGCACACACTGAACACACTGACCACTAGAGGGAGCACATCCTACATCACACTAAGCAGAAGGAGATAATGTTGGCAGCGCTCCCTCTAGTGGTCAGTGTGCAGTGTGATGGAGGGTGTAATACACACGCTGACCACTAGAGGGAGCACATCCTCATCACACTAAGCAGAAGGAGCTCATGATGGCAGTGCTCCCTCTAGTGGTCTGTGTGCAGTGTGATGGAGGGTGTAATACACACACTGACCACTAGAGGGAGCACATCCTACATCACACTAAGCAGAAGGAGCTCATGATGGCAGTGCTCCCTCTATTGGTCAGTGTGCAGTGTGATGGAGGTTGTAATACACACACTGACCACTAGAGGGAGCGCACTCCTACATCACACTAAGCAGAATGATCTCATGATGGCAGTGTGCTCCCTCTAGTGGTCTGTGTGCAGTGTGATGGAGGGTGTAATACACACACTGACCACTAGAGGGAGCACATCCTACATCACACTAAGCAGAAGGAGATCATGATGGCAGTGCTCCCTCTAGTGGTCAGTGCGCAGTGTGATGGAGGGTGTAATACACACACTGACCACTAGAGGGAGCGCGCTCCTACATCACACTAAGCAGAAGGAGATCATGATGGCAGTGCTCCCTCTAGTGGTCAGTGCACAGTGTGATGGAGGGTGTAATACACACACTGACCACTAGAGGGAGCGCGCTCCTACATCACACTAAGCAGAAGGAGATCATGATGGCAGTGCTCCCTCTAGTGGTCAGTGTGCAGTGTGATGGAGGGTGTAATACAGACACTGACCACTAGAGGGAGCGCGCTCCTACATCACACTAAGCAGAAGGAGATCATGATGGCAGTGTGCTCCCTCTAGTGGTCAGTGTGCAGTGTGATGGAGGGTGTAATACACACACTGACCACTAGAGGGAGCGTTCTCCTACATCACACTAAGCAGAAGGAGATCATGATGGCAGTGCTCCCTCTAGTGGTCAGTGTGCAGCATTACAGTGGAAAATTAGACCTCAGATGACACCCTGGGGATGAGGAGCTGCTGCTTTCCTATGACACCCCTCAGCAGTGCTGCGCTCACCCTCCTTTGTCTCTTTTTTCTTCCCTTTAGTTCTTGAGACGCACGGAGCACACCCACGCCCTGGGACGCCCCGGCCAAGTGGAGGAGGTGGCCCGGACAATCGCCTTCCTGGCCTCGGAAGCGGCGTCTTTCATCACCGGGGTGACTATGCCGGTGGACGGCGGCCGCCATGCCATGTGCCCCCGATGATCCTGGGAGGGGCCTCCTCACTCACTGTAACCCCGCCTCCCTGCACTTCATTCCATTACCGGCCAATCACGATCCCATATTCTGGCTCCACCCACATCCTGACTCACTGGATGAACCTATGAAATTACTACTTTACAATACTGAATTCTCTTTATTTACCCCCCGGGGTATTAGGTCACATGACTCTCTGCACGGAATTCCGTTACCGGCCAATCACGATCCCATATTCTGGCTCCACCCACATCCTGACTCGCTGGATAAACCTGTGAAATTACTACTTTACAATACTGAATTCTCTTTATGCAAGTCTGAAGATCAAAGAATATATATATATATATATAAAATCTATTTCTCTATGTTACTGTCTTCGCGTTCATCCTTGTTTTGTCGCGATACACTTACCTTTCTGGTCCCGCGGTGTCCTCGCTTGGCTGCTCGGGGGACGTGCCCAGGCCCCCCCCCATCTCTCTACCCCTCAACTGACGACCTCTCAGGTCCCCCTGTGGTCAGCTCTGTCCACCTTCTGGGTGGGATCCGGGGGAGGCAGAAAAAGAGAAAAGTAGAGAAGGAAATAAAGAGAGAGACAGAGGAAATACGAAAGAAGATATGATCAAAATTTATTAAAGTTTATTCAGTAAAAATATCCAATGCATAAGACGTGTTCAAGACAAAACTAACAAACGTGACAAGATTAAAAAACATGAAACGGAAAGCTGGGTGGGAAACAAAGCCGGGCGTATCGATACACAATTACCGTATAGTAATAATTCATCCACAATTATTGGTAAAGTGGACCAACACCCTCCCCTGATCTATAAGATTCCCAGACCGATCAGCTCCCTGACTGCAGGGCACCCCGATCGCTGTGTGAAACCCCCCAGATCCCTGAAAATCCTACCTGATCCTCGTTCCAGCGGCGCATTCACGGGCCGCCGCCGCCTCCCGTGCGTCCCTCTAGCAGGGCGCACACCCGCGCCAGCTGTTTGTGAATGGCGCGCTCCCTGTAAGAGGGATGCACGGGAAGCGGTGGCGGCCCGCGCTCAGCTTGTCTGGCGCTGCCTCTTCTTGTCCGGCGGTGGCGATTGGACGAGCGGGGTCAGGTGAGTGTTTCGGGGCTTTCTGGGGGGTTTCACACAGCGGGGCACCCCCGATCGGGGTGCCCCGTGGAAGTGGACCAATACCCAGGATAGTCAAAATCCTGGGTGTTGGTCCACTTTAAATCATTTATTAAAGAGTAATAAATGGTATCAAATACATGTTGAACGGCCGGCCGCAAAAAAGTGCTGGTGCCTTTAATTACAGGGATAATGTGTGGATACAAAAAGAGTAAGGCCTTTATTCACTAAGAGTTAAAAAAGATTCTCATGGTAGTAAAAAATTCAATTCATAAGTAAAAAGCCTGAGAATGTCACTGTTACTGAATCACTAGATAAAAAGACAATGAAAGTCAATGGCAGTTTTTACTGCAGGTAAAAAGTTCAATACTTTTCTCAGGAGTAAAATAGTTCCATTGACTTTCATTGTCTTCCTATCTGGTGATTCAGTAACAGTGCCATTGGCTTTCATTGTCTTCCTATCTGGTGATTCAGTAACAGTGCCATTGGCTTTCATTGTCTTCCTATCTGGTGATTCAGTAACAGCGCCATTGACTTTCATTGTCTTCCTATCTGGTGATTCAGTAACAGTGACATTGACTTTCATTGTCTTCCTATCTGGTGATTCAGTAACAGTGACATTGACTTTCATTGTCTTCCTATCTGGTGATTCAGTAACAGTGACATTGACTTTCATTGTCTTCCTATCTGGTGATTCAGTAACAGAGCCATTGACTTTCATTGTCTTCCTATCTGGTGATTCAGTAACAGAGCCATTGACTTTCATTGTCTTTTTATCTGGTGATTCAGTAACAGTGACATTCTCAGGCTTTTTACTCATGAATTGAATTATTTACTACCATAAATTTTTTTTTCAACTGTTAGTGAATCAAGGCCTATGTGTCAAAACAATAGCAAAGATGATGCTTGAAAGAGAAGTGCACTTGTAAAGCTGTGCAATGTGCAATAGAACATACCAAAAAGATAAGGCACTGGCAGGCTGATTCATTGCCAACGCCAGGTAGCGACAGATGAGCGTCTGTAGCAGGGATTTCAGAGCATTTTTTAGGGAAAAAAAATTGGGATCAGTAAAGGGATTTTTAAAGTGGACCAACACCCAGGGGGGATCAGCCTGGGAATCTATAAGATTTCCGGGCCGATCAGATCCCTCCCCACGGGGCATCCGAAATCGGGATGTCCCACGGGGTGAAACCCCCCAGGACGCCCAGAAACCTTACCTTATCCCCGTTCCAACGGTGCATGCACGGGCCGCAGCGGCATCTCGCGCTTCCTTGTAGCAGGGCGCGCACCCGCGCCGGCCATTCACAAACTCCTTCATCCCTGTTAGAAGAAAGCGCGAGACGCGGCCTCCAGCGCTCAGAGCCGCTGTGGTTGTCCGTCGCTTGTCCGTACATACCACAGCGGCTCTGAGCGCTCGCGTAGGAGCAGGGTGAGGTGAGTTATTTAGGGCAATCGGGGGGGTTTCACGCTGCGGCCCCGCGGAAGTGGACCAAATCCCAGGATAGTGAAAATCCTGGGTGTTGGTCCACTTTAATGATCGTCCATAGAAATGTATGGTAGAGCGCCAGGTAGCGACAGGTAATACGTGGCGCTCTGCAAGGCTGAACGCTGCCGCTGTACGCTGAGCCTGGGATAATGATGTTTCGGATGCTACATGGCGTTGTTCCAGTCGCTCACCAGATTTGGCTTCATAAATGTGTAATTGCTGCCATGTCCGGCGTTCACCTGCCGCTACCTGGCGCTGTACAAGCGCTACCTGGCACTACCTGTCGCTGTACAGGCGCTACCTGCCTCTACCTGGCACTGTACAGGCGCTACCTGCCGCTACCTGTCGCTGTACAGGCGCTACCTGCCGCTACCTGTCGCTGTACAGGCGCTACCTGCCGCTACCTGGCACTGTACAGGCGCTACCTGCCGCTACCTGTCGCTGTACAGGTGCTACCTGGCGCTATCCCTTCATGAATAAGGCCCTTAAATGACCATATAAAGTGCTTGGTGCCAGGTGTAGAGGAAAGCGTCAGCCGATACAAAATGTATTATATGACCAAAATAATGAACTGGCCAATCAGCCCATAGTTTGTAGTTGGGCCAATGAGCCCAAGTGTTTCCCCCGTCCACTTCCCTTCTTTATAGTTTTTCCCAGCTCACACTCTCACTTCCTGTGACAGCGCGCTGCTGGGTGTTATAGTTCCTGTGATTTTCCAGTTGTTTCCGTTGCCGACCTTGTTTTGCCTGACTACAAGGAAACCGCTGCACCAACCAAAATTAAAGCCTCTGCTCCCTGCAACCACACAATTGGCAGCACCGCACCACTGCTTAATGTTCCTTATTACATTCTTTATTCATGTTTCACATAGAGCTTACAAACACAATTAAAACCATTTAAAAACATACAATCTAGACAAAACACCATAAAAAATTTTGGTGGGTTTTTGCAACACCTTGCCCTGAGGAAGTGACGCTTGTTTGCCGGCGTCGCGGAACGTGTGGGAGGCGGGCACTTTACATATCCTAGTAATTAATCATCTATAATATACTCATCCCATTTTTTGGTCACGGTTATTCCCTCTGGATAAAGTTTTTTGCACAATGCATATGTATTTTTTATGGTAGATTAGGTTAGCACATTGCACCTTGGGGGTCCCCTTGTTTTTTCTGGGGGAGCTGGTGATCTAGTTATGTATAAGTGATAATATTATCCTGGTTTGCACAATATTGTTTGCACAGTTAATAGAGACTTAGCACATTGCACTTTATAGGAGGTCTTAGTAAGAGGGATCATTTCTGTGAGGGATTAAGAAGAGGGATAACTTAAAGGGACATTGCAACAAATATTGTTCTTTGATTCTTTAATATCCAGGTATTAATAGAGAATTGCACAGTGCCCAACAATAATTTTTTTCGTGGTATTTTGTCTAGGGCCCTTATTTAACAAGGGATAGCGCCAGGTAGCGAATGGTGAGCGAGCGGTAATGACGCTCACCGCCACGAGAACGCCGTCTCCCCTCCGCAATCACACATTTATCAAGCCGATCCTGCTTAGCGACTGAGATAGCGCCAGATAGCGAATCATTCATCATTATTCCAGCCTCACCCCACAGCGCCAGCGAGGGACCTTGAACAGCGACAGGTATGACCTCTCGCTACCTGGCGCTCTCCAATGCATTTCAATGGAGCAATCTTTAAATATTCATAATTAATTGTTATTAATTTTTTTTTTTTTTTAAATGGCAAAATTTCTGTGATCACTTCTGCAATGTTAGATAATTTTTTTAAGGTAAAAAAAAAAAAATAAAATTTGTGCAGAATTGATATTACAGGTCTGATATTAATGTATTCATATTACTAAATGTTTTGAAAAACTTGTTTTCTTTTTTTTATCCAAAAATATGATTGTTTGGGGGTTAAAAAACTACTTTTAACCCATCGCCGCCAGCGCTCTGGGATTTAAACAAGCATTTCACAGCGCGAGAATTTTTGGAGCGTGATTTGTTAATGAATATGGTGGGAGCCGGTCGCTATTAGAGATGAGCGAGTAGTGAAATATTCGAAATTTCGAATTTCGATTCGAATAGACCGCGTTACTCGACTACTCGACCGAATATCGAATCCCATTATAGTCTATGGGAAAAAAATGCTCGCCACTTGGAAATCTCAATTCGACCACTTGGAGGTCACCAAGTCCACCCTGAAACATCAGAAAATGATGCCAACACTGCTGGAATGCAACTGGGACAGCCGGAGGAAGCATTTCTGGGTGCATATAACGCGCCCAAGTCGCACTATTACGCCACTATCACAGCCACTCAACAATACACTCCAAACACAATATAACTTCTACGTAAAGTGAGACAAGACAAGGAAACCTTCTTTCCTCTACATTGCCATGGACCCCAAGCCAAACTGTACAAAAAAGAAGAACAAAATTCTGCACCCCTTAAAATCACGTTGCCTATGACAACCACAGATGGCATAGGCAAGGGGGAAAATAAATAGACCCCACCCCTAATTGTCATTGTGTGTGTGTGTGTGTGTGTGAGATGTGGTCAGACATGTCCTCTTGTGTCATTGTGTCACCCCAGCAGTAAGGGAAGCTTAAAGGAGGAGGTATGTTACAGTGTGTCACCCCAGCAGTAAGGGAAGCTTAGAGATGAGACCTCTTAAAAATTGTGTGGAGGCCCAAGAGCTGAGACCTTTTAAAAATTGTGTGGAGGCCCAAGAGCTGAGACCTTTTAAAAATTGTGTGGAGGCCCAAGAGCTGAGACCTTTTAAAAATTGTGTGGAGGCCCAAGAGCTGAGACCTTTTAAAAATTGTGTGGAGGCCCAAGAGCTGAGACCTTTTAAAAATTGTGTGGAGGCCCAAGAGCTGAGACCTCTCAAACATTGTGTGGAGGCCCAAGAGCTGAGACCTCTCAAACATTGTGTGGAGGCCCAAGAGCTGAGACCTTTTAAAAATTGTGTGGAGGCCCAAGAGCTGAGACCTCTCAAACATTGTGTGGAGGCCCAAGAGCTGAGACCTTTTAAAAATTGTGTGGAGGCCCAAGAGCTGAGACCTCTCAAACATTGTGTGGAGGCCCAAGAGCTGAGACCTCTCAAACATTGTGTGGAGGCCCAAGAGCTGAGACCTTTTAAAAATTGTGTGGAGGCCCAAGAGCTGAGACCTCTCAAACATTGTGTGGAGGCCCAAGAGCTGAGACCTTTTAAAAATTGTGTGGAGGCCCAAGAGCTGAGACCTCTCAAACATTGTGTGGAGGCCCAAGAGCTGAGACCTCTCAAACATTGTGTGGAGGCCCAAGAGCTGAGACCTTTTAAAAATTGTGTGGAGGCCCAAGAGCTGAGACCTCTCAAACATTGTGTGGAGGCCCAAGAGCTGAGACCTTTTAAAAATTGTGTGGAGGCCCAAGAGCTGAGACCTCTCAAACATTGTGTGGAGGCCCAAGAGCTGAGACCTTTTTAAAATTGTGTGGAGGCCCAAGAGCTGAGACCTCTCAAACATTGTGTGGAGGCTCAAGAGCTGAGACGTTTTAAAAATTGTGTGGAGGCCCAAGAGCTGAGACCTCTCAAACATTGTGTGGAGGCCCAAGAGCTGAGACCTCTCAAACATTGTGTGGAGGCCCAAGAGCTGAGACCTTTTAAAAATTGTGTGGAGGCCCAAGAGCTGAGACCTCTGAAACATTGTGTGGAGGCCCAAGAGCTGAGACCTTTTAAAAATTGTGTGGAGGCCCAAGAGCTGAGACCTCTCAAACATTGTGTGGAGGCCCAAGAGCTGAGACCTCTCAAACATTGTGTGGAGGCCCAAGAGCTGAGACCTTTTAAAAATTGTGTGGAGGCCCAAGAGCTGAGACCTCTCAAACATTGTGTGGAGGCCCAAGAGCTGAGACCTCTCAAACATTGTGTGGAGGCCCAAGAGCTGAGACCTTTTAAAAATTGTGTGGAGGCCCAAGAGCTGAGACCTCTCAAACATTGTGTGGAGGCCCAAGAGCTGAGACCTTTTAAAAATTGTGTGGAGGCCCAAGAGCTGAGACCTCTCAAACATTGTGTGGAGGCCCAAGAGCTGAGACCTTTTAAAAATTGTGTGGAGGCCCAAGAGCTGAGACCTCTCAAACATTGTGTGGAGGCCCAAGAGCTGAGACCTTTTAAAAATTGTGTGGAGGCCCAAGAGCTGAGACCTCTCAAACATTGTGTGGAGGCCCAAGAGCTGAGACCTCTCAAACATTGTGTGGAGGCCCAAGAGCTGAGCACTTATTAGTGCTGCAGCTATGGCTGCTTTAGTGAGGGGTAGCTGCTGCTGCTGGAATAGGGACAGAAAGACTTCAGTGGTGTATTAGCACCTATATACAAAACTATATTTGGCACTACTGTTTTGTGTCCTCTTTACCAACAAAACCTTGTTATATACCCGGTGCGTATAGGCACCATTTCACCTTCTGGCAGTATACGGCTGTATAGCCAGGTGTTCTTCTTAAAAATATTTTTATATTTGGCATAACGCGTGGCCAAAAAAGTAAAACGTCTGAAATGCGGAGGGCTAGCGCAAAGGGACGTGGACGAGGACGGGGGCGCGGAAATGCTGGTGGGGGCACAAACCGCGTTGAAGCCAGTGGGGATACAATGCGTGCTGGTGAGGGGCAGCCAGCATTACGCTCATCCAGCTTCCCTGCCTTTATGGGACAGTTATGCGGGGGGCGGGGTACACCTCTGTTAAAGCCTGAGCAGCGTGAACAGGTGGTGCAATGGATGGCCGATAACGCTTCCAGTCACTTGTCCACCACCCAGTCATCCACACAGTCTCACTCTGACCCTCCTTCCTCCCAACCTGGCCAACAGAGTCAGCCCAACCTTGACCCCTCCCAGGACCTCTTTTCGGGTCCTTTTCCAGATGTGCTGCAAGAATCCCAGGAGCTAGCAGAGGAATTTGTTTGTAGTGATGCCCAAACACTTGAGTATCCGCCATCTGCTAGTGATGTGGACCCGGAACCAGCATCTGCTATCATGAGCGATGATGATGAGACGCAGTTGCCATCAAGGGAGGCTGTTGGAATGTCCAGTGGGCAGGAGGAGGAGCAGAGAGAGGAAGTGGAAGAGGAGGTGGTGGACGACGAAATGACCGACCCCACTTGGACAGGGGTGATGTCCAGCGGGGAAAGCAGTGGAGATGCGGTCTGCGCATCACCGAATAAGGCAGCAAGAGGCAGAGGACAGTCCAGAGGCAGAGGACAGTCCAGACAGAGAAGGCAGGCCACAACCAGCAGGGCCGAAGCTCTTCCCGGCAGCAGGCAGTCGCGCGAAGCTCCCCCATCGAGGCCTCGTACTTCTGTGGTGTGGAGATTTTTTAATGTTTGCGCGGATGACAAACTGAGCGCGGTTTGCGCAATCTGCCACTCAAAACTGAGTAGGGGCTCTGAGAAGAGCAATCTGACCACCTCAGGCATGCGCCGTCACTTGGAATTAAAGCACTGGGCTGAGTGGGAGAGAGCAAACACAATACAACCTGCGCCCCGTCTTGCTGCCACTGCCTCTTCCCCTTTGTTGTGTGCTGCCACTGCGGTCCAGACCTCCAGCCAGGACACCTCCACATCTGACTCTGCCTCGGCTACTTTGGGGCCTTCTCCTTCAGCCCCCCCTTCCCCCGCATCTTCGTCTGCACCTTCCATCTCCTCGTCCCATCAACTGTCCATCTCGCAGGCGTTCAACCGCAGGCGGAAGTACGCCTCCAGTCACCCCCAAGCCCAAGCCTTAATCTGCCTCATCTCCAAACTGCTGGCCCTGGAGATGTTGCCGTTTTGGCTTGTGGAGACGCAGGCCTTCCGCGACCTGATGGCGGCTGCCGCACCTCGCTATTCCGTCCCTAGCCGCCACTATTTTTCCCGGTGTGGCGTCCCCGCCCTGCACCAGCACGTGTCGCGTAACATCAGGCGGACCCTGAGGTACGCAGTCAGCGCAAAGGTCCACTTGACCACCGACTCGTGGACAAGCGCTTGCGGCCAAGGACGCTACATCTCTTTGACGGCACACTGGGTGAATGTTGTGGAAGCGGGGACGGGGTCGCAAACAGGGACGGCCTACATACCACCCCCGCCCAAGATTGCCAGCACAGGTTCTGATAGACCCCCCTCCTCTTCCTCCTCCTCCTCCTCCTCCTCCTCCTCCTCTGCCTTAACATCGCCCTCAGCCCCTAGCTGGAAGCGTTGCAGCACTGGCGCGGGGAGACGTCAGCAGGCGGTGCTTAAGCTCATCAGCTTGGGCGACAGGAAGCACAGCGCCGCAGAGGTGAGGCACGCCATATTGCAGCAGACAGAGATGTGGCTGTCGTCGCTGCAGCTAGGACCAGGCATGGTCGTGTGCGATAACGGCCGTAACCTGGTGGCGGCTCTGGAGCTTGCAGAACTCAATCACGTACCATGCCTGGCCCACGTTTTTAATTTGGTAGTACAAAAGTTTCTAAAGACTTACCCCAACCTGGCAGAGCTACTGGTCAAAGTGCGGCGCTTGTGCGCTCACTTTCGGAAGTCAACTGTAGCTGCTGCTAGCTTAAAAAAAAATCCAGCAACGCCTCCATTTGCCTCAACATCGGCTGTTGTGCAACCTGCCCACTCGCTGGAATTCCACCTATTGCATGTTGGCCAGGGTGTGTGAGCAGCAGAAAGCATTGATGGAGTACCAGATGATGCATCCACGCGTGCCTCCAACTCAGCTCCCTCAGTTTGCCAACCACGAGTGGCCATGGATGGCAGACATATGCGATGTATTGCGTATCTTTGAGGAGTCCACTAAGAAGGTCAGCAGCGAGGACGCTATAGTGAGCGTAACATCCCGCTCCTAGGCGTCCTTAAAGAATCGCTCATCGCAATAAGGGAGAACGCATTGCACACAGAGGAGACGGGGGTAGGAGGAGACGCAACGCAGGTAGACAGTCAGACCACACTTTTGTCTGCTGCTCGGTGGCAGTTGAAGGAGGAGGACAACGTGGAGGTGGCTGTGGAAGAGGATGCTGGCGGCGAGGGTAGCAGTCAGGCTGTGTGCGTCCCATTGGTTCAGCGCGGATGGGGCGGAGAGGAGGAGGAAGAGGAGGAAATGGAAAATGATCCTTCTGGTGGGGGCAGTGACGTCATGCCTACTCAGAGTCTGGCACACATGGCTGACTTCATGCTGGGCTGCTTTTCCCGGGACATACGTGTTGTCCGGATATTGGAGAACAAACTATACTGGGTCTTCGCACTCCTGGACCCCCGGTATAAAGATAACTTCTCCTCTTTTATTCCGGTAGAGGAGAGGACGAATCGATTACTGGAATACCAGAGGGAACTCTTGCAGAACATGATGCAGATTTTCCCACCCAGCATCGCTGGCGGCAGAGAGGAGAGTGTCTCCCAGAGTCTGACAACATCGATCAGGCCCACAGCCACCAGGGGAACACTCTCCAAGGTGTGGGACACGTTCATGTCACCCCCTCGTGCAACTTCCATCACTGCGGGGCCCGCTATCAGCAGGAGGGACAAGTATCGGCGGATGTTGCGGGACTACCTGGCAGACCACACCCCTGTCCTCCCCGATCCCTCGGCGACCTACACTTACTGGGTCTCCAAGTTGGACACGTGGCTGGAACTGTCCCTGTACGCCTTGGAGGTGCTTGCCTGCCCTGCCGCCAGCGTGCTATCAGAAAGGGTGTGTTCAGCGCAGCCGGGGGCATTATAACCGATAAGCGCAGCCGCCTGTCAACCGACAGTGCCGACAGGCTGACGCTAATCAAAATGAACAGCAAGTGGATTGACCCAGACTTTTTTTGTACAACAGTGGAAAGCAGCCAAGAGTGAAGTGCCATCTGTATGAAGTGCCATTTCCTCCTCCTCCTCCTCCTCCTCCTTAACCGCCGTAGAATTGCTGTATTAATGAAAAAAATTATGGCTCACCTCTTAGGCTTAATACAATCAATTTTTAAGAGGTCTCAACTCTTGGGCCTCCACACAATTTTTAAAAGGTCTCAGCTCTTGGGCCTCCACACAATTTTTAAGAGGTCTCAGCTCTTGGGCCTCCACACAATGTTTGAGAGGTCTCAGCTCTTGGGCCTCCACACAATTTTTAAAAGGTCTCAGCTCTTGGGCCTCCACACAATTTTTAAGAGGTCTCAGCTCGTGGGCCTCCACACAATTTTTAAAAGGTCTCAGCTCTTGGGCCTCCACACAATGTTTGAGAGGTCTCAGCTCTTGGGCCTCCACACAATTTTTAAAAGGTCTCAGCTCTTGGGCCTCCACACAATTTTTAAGAGGTCTCAGCTCGTGGGCCTCCACACAATTTTTAAAAGGTCTCAGCTCTTGGGCCTCCACACAATTTTTAAAAGGTCTCAGCTCTTGGGCCTCCACACAATTTTTAAAAGGTCTCAGCTCTTGGGCCTCCACACAATTTTTAAAACATAGCAGCCCTAATAAGGGCTCTCAATGACTCTCTTGTCTTCTGGTAGCTGGTATATATGGTGGTAAATGCGATATTCTGAGCTTCTGGGGCCCTGCCTGACTACATAGGATATGAGCTATATACTGTTCAACATAGTAGCCCTAATAAGGGCTCTTAAGGACTCTCTTGTCTTCTGGTAGCTGGTATATATGGTGGTAAAAGGTATATTCTGAGCTTCTGGGGCCCTGCCTGACTACATAGAAAATGAGCTATATACTGTTCAGCGTAGTAGCCCTAATAAGGGCTCTTAAGGACTGTCTTGTCTTCTGGTAGCTGGTATATATGGTGGTAAAAGGTATATTCTGAGCTTCTGGGGCCCTGCCTGACTACATAGAAAATGAGCTATATACTGTTCAGCGTAGCAGCCCTAATATGGGCTCTTAAGGACTGTCTTGTCTTCTGGTAGCTGGTATATATGGTGGTAAAAGGTATATTCTGAGCTTCTGGGGCCCTGCCTGACTACATAGAAAATGAGCTATATACTGTTCAACATAGCAGCACTAATAAGGAATTAAGGACTCTCTTGTCTTCTGGTAGCTGGTATATATGGTGGTAAAAGGTATATTCTGAGCTTCTTGGGCCCTGCCTGACTACATAGAAAATGAGCTATATACTGTTCAACATAGCAGCACTAATAAGGGATTAAGGACTCTCTTGTCTTCTGGTAGCTGGTATATATGGTGGTAAAAGGTATATTCTGAGCTTCTGGGGCCCTGCCTGACTACATAGAAAATGAGCTATATACTGTTCAACATAGTAGCCCTAATAAGGGCTCTTAAGGACTCTCTTGTCTTCTGGTAGCTGGTATATATGGTGGTAAAAGGTATATTCTGAGCTTCTGGGGCCCTGCCTGACTACATAGGATATGAGCTATATACTGTTCAACATAGTAGCCCTAATAAGGGCTCTTAAGGACTCTCTTGTCTTCTGGTAGCTGGTATATATGGTGGTAAAAGGTATATTCTGAGCTTCTGGGGCCCTGCCTGACTACATAGAAAATGAGCTATATACTGTTCAACATAGTAGTCCTAATAAGGGCACTTAAGGACTGTCTTGTCTTCTGGTAGCTGGTATATATGGTGGTAAAAGGTATATTCTGAGCTTCTGGGGCCCTGCCTGACTACATAGAAAATGAGCTATATACTGTTCAGCGTAGTAGCCCTAATAAGGGCTCTTAAGGACTCTCTTGTCTTCTGGTAGCTGGTATATATGGCGGTAAAAGGTATATTCTGATCTTCTGGGGCCCTGCCTGACTACATAGAAAATGAGCTATATACTGTTCAACATAGCAGCACTAATAAGGGATTAAGGACTCTCTTGTCTTCTGGTAGCTGGTATATATGGTGGTAAAAGGTATATTCTGAGCTTCTGGGGCCCTGCCTGCCTACATATGAGCTATATACTGTTCAACATAGTAGCCCTAATAAGGGCTCTTAAGGACTGTCTTGTCTTCTGGTAGCTGGTATATATGGTGGTAAAAGGTATATTCTGAGCTTCTGGGGCCCTGCCTGACTACATAGGATATGAGCTATATACTGTTCAGCATAGTAGCCCTAATAAGGGCTCTCAATGACTCTCTTGTCTTCTGGTAGCTGGTATATATGGTGGTAAAAGGTATATTCTGAGCTTCTGGGGCCCTGCCTGACTACATAGAAAATGAGCTATATACTGTTCAACATAGCAGCACTAATAAGGGATTAAGGACTCTCTTGTCTTCTGGTAGCTGGTATATATGGTGGTAAAAGGTATATTCTGAGCTTCTGGGGCCCTGCCTGACTACATAGAAAATGAGCTATATACTGTTCAGCGTAGTAGCCCTAATAAGGGCTCTTAAGGACTGTCTTGTCTTCTGGTAGCTGGTATATATGGTGGTAAAAGGTATATTCTGAGCTTCTGGGGCCCTGCCTGACTACATAGAAAATGAGCTATATACTGTTCAACATAGCAGCACTAATAAGGGATTAAGGACTCTCTTGTCTTCTGGTAACTGGTATATATGGTGGTAAAAGGTATATTCTGAGCTTCTGGGGCCCTGCCTGACTACATAGAAAATGAGCTATATACTGTACAACATAGTAGCCCTAATAAGGGCTCTTAAGAACTCTCTTGTCTTCTGGTAGCTGGTATATATGGTGGTAAAAGGTATATTCTGAGCTTCTGGGGCCCTGCCTGACTACATAGAAAATGAGCTATATACTGTTCAACATAGCAGCACTAATAAGGAATTAAGGACTCTCCTGTCTTCTGGTAGCTGGTATATATGGTGGTAAAAGGTATATTCTGAGCTTCTGGGGCCCTGCCTGACTACATAGAAAATGAGCTATATACTGTTCAACATAGCAGCACTAATAAGGGATTAAGGACTCTCTTGTCTTCTGGTAGCTGGTATATATGGTGGTAAAAGGTATATTCTGAGCTTCTGGGGCCCTGCCTGACTACATAGAAAATGAGCTATATACTGTTCAACATAGTAGCCCTAATAAGGGCTCTTAAGGACTCTCTTGTCTTCTGGTAGCTGGTATATATGGTGGTAAAAGGTATATTCTGAGCTTCTGGGGCCCTGCCTGACTACATAGGATATGAGCTATATACTGTTCAACATAGTAGCCCTAATAAGGGCTCTTAAGGACTCTCTTGTCTTCTGGTAGCTGGTATATATGGTGGTAAAAGGTATATTCTGAGCTTCTGGGGCCCTGCCTGACTACATAGAAAATGAGCTATATACTGTTCAACATAGTAGTCCTAATAAGGGCACTTAAGGACTGTCTTGTCTTCTGGTAGTTGGTATATATGGTGGTAAAAGGTATATTCTGAGCTTCTGGGGCCCTGCCTGACTACATAGAAAATGAGCTATATACTGTTCAGCGTAGTAGCCCTAATAAGGGCTCTTAAGGACTCTCTTGTCTTCTGGTAGCTGGTATATATGGTGGTAAAAGGTATATTCTGAGCTTCTGGGGCCCTGCCTGACTACATAGAAAATGAGCTATATACTGTTCAACATAGCAGCACTAATAAGGGATTAAGGACTCTCTTGTCTTCTGGTAGCTGGTATATATGGTGGTAAAAGGTATATTCTGAGCTTCTGGGGCCCTGCCTGCCTACATATGAGCTATATACTGTTCAACATAGTAGCCCTAATAAGGGCTCTTAAGGACTGTCTTGTCTTCTGGTAGCTGGTATATATGGTGGTAAAAGGTATATTCTGAGCTTCTGGGGCCCTGCCTGACTACATAGGATATGAGCTATATACTGTTCAGCATAGTAGCCCTAATAAGGGCTCTCAATGACTCTCTTGTCTTCTGGTAGCTGGTATATATGGTGGTAAAAGGTATATTCTGAGCTTCTGGGGCCCTGCCTGACTACATAGAAAATGAGCTATATACTGTTCAACATAGCAGCACTAATAAGGGATTAAGGACTCTCTTGTCTTCTGGTAGCTGGTATATATGGTGGTAAAAGGTATATTCTGAGCTTCTGGGGCCCTGCCTGACTACATAGAAAATGAGCTATATACTGTTCAGCGTAGTAGCCCTAATAAGGGCTCTTAAGGACTCTCTTGTCTTCTGGTAGCTGGTATATATGGCGGTAAAAGGTATATTCTGAGCTTCTGGGGCCCTGCCTGACTACATAGAAAATGAGCTATATACTGTTCAACATAGCAGCACTAATAAGGGATTAAGGACTCTCTTGTCTTCTGGTAGCTGGTATATATGGTGGTAAAAGGTATATTCTGAGCTTCTGGGGCCCTGCCTGCCTACATATGAGCTATATACTGTTCAACATAGTAGCCCTAATAAGGGCTCTTAAGGACTGTCTTGTCTTCTGGTAGCTGGTATATATGGTGGTAAAAGGTATATTCTGAGCTTCTGGGGCCCTGCCTGACTACATAGGATATGAGCTATATACTGTTCAGCATAGTAGCCCTAATAAGGGCTCTCAATGACTCTCTTGTCTTCTGGTAGCTGGTATATATGGTGGTAAAAGGTATATTCTGAGCTTCTGGGGCCCTGCCTGACTACATAGAAAATGAGCTATATACTGTTCAACATAGCAGCACTAATAAGGGATTAAGGACTCTCTTGTCTTCTGGTAGCTGGTATATATGGTGGTAAAAGGTATATTCTGAGCTTCTGGGGCCCTGCCTGACTACATAGAAAATGAGCTATATACTGTTCAGCGTAGTAGCCCTAATAAGGGCTCTTAAGGACTGTCTTGTCTTCTGGTAGCTGGTATATATGGTGGTAAAAGGTATATTCTGAGCTTCTGGGGCCCTGCCTGACTACATAGAAAATGAGCTATATACTGTTCAACATAGCAGCACTAATAAGGGATTAAGGACTCTCTTGTCTTCTGGTAACTGGTATATATGGTGGTAAAAGGTATATTCTGAGCTTCTGGGGCCCTGCCTGACTACATAGAAAATGAGCTATATACTGTACAACATAGTAGCCCTAATAAGGGCTCTTAAGGACTCTCTTGTCTTCTGGTAGCTGGTATATATGGTGGTAAAAGGTATATTCTGAGCTTCTGGGGCCCTGCCTGACTACATAGAAAATGAGCTATATACTGTTCAACATAGCAGCACTAATAAGGGATTAAGGACTCTCTTGTCTTCTGGTAACTGGTATATATGGTGGTAAAAGGTATATTCTGAGCTTCTGGGGCCCTGCCTGACTACATAGAAAATGAGCTATATACTGTACAACATAGTAGCACTAATAAGGGCTCTTAAGGACTCTCTTGTCTTCTGGTAGCTGGTATATATGGTGGTAAAAGGTATATTCTGAGCTTCTGGGGCCCTGCCTGACTACATAGAAAATGAGCTATATACTGTTCAACATAGCAGCACTAATAAGGAATTAAGGACTCTCCTGTCTTCTGGTAGCTGGTATATATGGTGGTAAAAGGTATATTCTGAGCTTCTGGGGCCCTGCCTGACTACATAGAAAATGAGCTATATACTGTTCAACATAGCAGCACTAATAAGGGATTAAGGACTCTCTTGTCTTCTGGTAGCTGGTATATATGGTGGTAAAAGGTATATTCTGAGCTTCTGGGGCCCTGCCTGACTACATAGAAAATGAGCTATATACTGTTCAACATAGTAGCCCTAATAAGGGCTCTTAAGGACTCTCTTGTCTTCTGGTAGCTGGTATATATGGTGGTAAAAGGTATATTCTGAGCTTCTGGGGCCCTGCCTGACTACATAGGATATGAGCTATATACTGTTCAACATAGTAGCCCTAATAAGGGCTCTTAAGGACTCTCTTGTCTTCTGGTAGCTGGTATATATGGTGGTAAAAGGTATATTCTGAGCTTCTGGGGCCCTGCCTGACTACATAGAAAATGAGCTATATACTGTTCAACATAGTAGTCCTAATAAGGGCACTTAAGGACTGTCTTGTCTTCTGGTAGCTGGTATATATGGTGGTAAAAGGTATATTCTGAGCTTCTGGGGCCCTGCCTGACTACATAGAAAATGAGCTATATACTGTTCAGCGTAGTAGCCCTAATAAGGGCTCTTAAGGACTCTCTTGTCTTCTGGTAGCTGGTATATATGGTGGTAAAAGGTATATTCTGAGCTTCTGGGGCCCTGCCTGACTACATAGAAAATGAGCTATATACTGTTCAACATAGCAGCACTAATAAGGGATTAAGGACTCTCTTGTCTTCTGGTAGCTGGTATATATGGTGGTAAAAGGTATATTCTGAGCTTCTGGGGCCCTGCCTGCCTACATATGAGCTATATACTGTTCAGCGTAGCAGCCCTAATAAGGGCTCTTAAGGACTGTCTTGTCTTCTGGTAGCTGGTATATATGGTGGTAAAAGGTATATTCTGAGCTTCTGGGGCCCTGCCTGACTACATAGGATATGAGCTATATACTGTTCAGCATAGTAGCCCTAATAAGGGCTCTCAATGACTCTCTTGTCTTCTGGTAGCTGGTATATATGGTGGTAAAAGGTATATTCTGAGCTTCTGGGGCCCTGCCTGACTACATAGAAAATGAGCTATATACTGTTCAACATAGCAGCACTAATAAGGGATTAAGGACTCTCTTGTCTTCTGGTAGCTGGTATATATGGTGGTAAAAGGTATATTCTGAGCTTCTGGGGCCCTGCCTGACTACATAGAAAATGAGCTATATACTGTACAACATAGTAGCCCTAATAAGGGCTCTTAAGGACTCTCTTGTCTTCTGGTAGCTGGTATATATAGTGGTAAAAGGTATATTCTGAGCTTCTGGGGCCCTGTCTGACTACATAGAAAATGAGCTATATACTGTTCAACATAGTAGCCCTAATAAGGGCTCTTAAGGACTGTCTTGTCTTCTGGTAGCTGGTATATATGGTGGTAAAAGGTATATTCTGAGCTTCTGGGGCCCTGCCTGACTACATAGGATATGAGCTATATACTGTTCAACATAGTAGCCCTAATAAGGGCTCTTAAGGACTCTCTTGTCTTCTGGTAGCTGGTATATATGGTGGTAAAAGGTATATTCTGAGCTTCTGGGGCCCTGCCTGACTACATAGAAAATGAGCTATATACTGTTCAGCGTAGTAGCCCTAATAAGGGCTCTTAAGGACTGTCTTGTCTTCTGGTAGCTGGTATATATGGTGGTAAAAGGTATATTCTGAGCTTCTGGGGCCCTGCCTGCCTACATATGAGCTATATACTGTTCAACATAGTAGCCCTAATAAGGGCTCTTAAGGACTGTCTTGTCTTCTGGTAGCTGGTATATATGGTGGTAAAAGGTATATTCTGAGCTTCTGGGGCCCTGCCTGACTACATAGAAAATGAGCTATATACTGTTCAACATAGCAGCACTAATAAGGGATTAAGGACTCTCTTGTCTTCTGGTAGCTGGTATATATGGTGGTAAAAGGTATATTCTGATCTTCTGGGGCCCTGCCTGACTACATAGAAAATGAGCTATATACTGTACAACATAGTAGCCCTAATAAGGGCTCTTAAGGACTCTCTTGTCTTCTGGTAGCTGGTATATATGGTGGTAAAAGGTATATTCTGAGCTTCTGGGGCCCTGCCTGACTACATAGAAAATGAGCTATATACTGTTCAACATAGTAGCCCTAATAAGGGCTCTTAAGGACTCTCTTGTCTTCTGGTAGCTGGTATATATGGTGGTAAAAGGTATATTCTGAGCTTCTGGGGCCCTGCCTGACTACATAGAAAATGAGCTATATACTGTTCAACATAGCAGCACTAATAAGGGATTAAGGACTCTCTTGTCTTCTGGTAGCTGGTATTTATGGTGGTAAAAGGTATATTCTGAGCTTCTGGGGCCCTGCCTGACTACATAGAAAATGAGCTATATACTGTTCAACATAGCAGCACTAATAAGGGATTAAGGACTCTCTTGTCTTCTGGTAGCTGGTATATATGGTGGTAAAAGGTATATTCTGAGCTTCTGGGGCCCTGCCTGACTACATAGAAAATGAGCTATATACTGTTCAACATAGTAGCCCTAATAAGGGCTCTTAAGGACTCTCTTGTCTTCTGGTAGCTGGTATATATGGTGGTAAAAGGTATATTCTGAGCTTCTGGGGCCCTGCCTGACTACATAGGATATGAGCTATATACTGTTCAACATAGTAGCCCTAATAAGGGCTCTTAAGGACTCTCTTGTCTTCTGGTAGCTGGTATATATGGTGGTAAAAGGTATATTCTGAGCTTCTGGGGCCCTGCCTGACTACATAGAAAATGAGCTATATACTGTTCAACATAGTAGCCCTAATAAGGGCACTTAAGGACTGTCTTGTCTTCTGGTAGCTGGTATATATGGTGGTAAAAGGTATATTCTGAGCTTCTGGGGCCCTGCCTGACTACATAGAAAATGAGCTATATACTGTTCAGCGTAGTAGCCCTAATAAGGGCTCTTAAGGACTCTCTTGTCTTCTGGTAGCTGGTATATATGGTGGTAAAAGGTATATTCTGAGCTTCTGGGGCCCTGCCTGACTACATAGAAAATGAGCTATATACTGTTCAACATAGCAGCACTAATAAGGGATTAAGGACTCTCTTGTCTTCTGGTAGCTGGTATATATGGTGGTAAAAGGTATATTCTGAGCTTCTGGGGCCCTGCCTGCCTACATATGAGCTATATACTGTTCAACATAGTAGCCCTAATAAGGGCTCTTAAGGACTGTCTTGTCTTCTGGTAGCTGGTATATATGGTGGTAAAAGGTATATTCTGAGCTTCTGGGGCCCTGCCTGACTACATAGGATATGAGCTATATACTGTTCAGCATAGTAGCCCTAATAAGGGCTCTCAATGACTCTCTTGTCTTCTGGTAGCTGGTATATATGGTGGTAAAAGGTATATTCTGAGCTTCTGGGGCCCTGCCTGACTACATAGAAAATGAGCTATATACTGTTCAACATAGCAGCACTAATAAGGGATTAAGGACTCTCTTGTCTTCTGGTAGCTGGTATATATGGTGGTAAAAGGTATATTCTGAGCTTCTGGGGCCCGGCCTGACTACATAGAAAATGAGCTATATACTGTTCAACATAGTAGCCCTAATAAGGGCTCTTAAGGACTGTCTTGTCTTCTGGTAGCTGGTATATATGGTGGTAAAAGGTATATTCTGAGCTTCTGGGGCCCTGCCTGACTACATAGAAAATGAGCTATATACTGTTCAGCGTAGTAGCCCTAATAAGGGCTCTTAAGGACTGTCTTGTCTTCTGGTAGCTGGTATATATGGTGGTAAAAGGTATATTCTGAGCTTCTGGGGCCCTGCCTGACTACATAGAAAATGAGCTATATACTGTTCAGCGTAGTAGCCCTAATAAGGGCTCTTAAGGACTGTCTTGTCTTCTGGTAGCTGGTATATATGGTGGTAAAAGGTATATTCTGAGCTTCTGGGGCCCTGCCTGACTACATAGGATATGAGCTATATACTGTTCAACGTAGCAGCCCTAATAAGGGCTCTTAATGACTCTCTTGTCTTCTGGTAGCTGGTATAGATGGTGGTAAAAGCGATATCCCGAGCTTCTGGGGCCCTGCCAGCGACAGCCTGTCTTTCCCTGCTGTGAGCGTCTGTCCCTCACTAAGTTCAAGCTGCTAATGCTGACGAAGAGGAAGTGCTGAGTTTTGTATATTCGAGGTCACATGGTTTTTCCAGCCAATGCGTGTAGACGCCGTTCTCGCGATGCCAGCGTCCTACCAGGACCTGTCCCACCCCCCCCTGCATGGTGATTGGTGTAAAAAACGCGCCAGGGAAGGTGGGAGGGGAAACGAATTGTGAGTGCGCCATCGCCGCTGTACTCGATCGAAATCGAGTATGACGAACAGCGTAGTATTCGATCGAATACCGGCTCGGTCGAATACTACTCACTCATCACTAGTCGCTATGGCCGTTCGCTGTCATGCGCTCCCATACCTGTCAAACAGCGACTCCTCACCCCGTATTCAACATTACCGCACACCGACTGAGTCGCTGTCAACAGCCGAACAACGGCCAAGCACAGCGAATACTAGCCGGCGCTGTGAAAATAACGCTACTGTCGCTCATCTGTCGCTACCTGGCGCTATTAATGAATCGGCCTCCCCGTTGTGTTTTTTTTTTAAATGTCTTTAATTGTGTTTGTAAGCTGTATGTGAAACATGAATAAAGAATGTAATAAGGAAGATGAAGCAGTGGTGCTGTGCTGCCATCTGTGTGGCTGTGGGGAGCAGAGGCTCTCCCCACGTTTGCCTGACCACTCCATGACACCTGCCTGGACCCTGACCACAAACCCGTCCCACCCCTTGTGCTGTGTACCCGCTGACCTCCCGCCTTCAACCCATCTCTTGGTTCTCCCTTGATGCTGTGTTATGGTGAGGGCTGATCACCGGTGTATGACCCCGGCTTACCCAACGTCTTGCTTCTGGTTCATCCACCTTCACCCCTGTAGGTTCACAACCTTTGTACTGGGGGCAACTGTGTCCGGCAAGTTGTGTATAAAGCGTCCCGGCAAACTAGGGCTTGACTATAGGTGAAGCTAACACCTGATATTGGGGGGCGTGGTCTCCCACAGGGCTTGACAATATTGTACAAAAAAGAAATACTCCGGATGAAGTTGCACCACTATGTTAAATTTTAAAGTGTAAATCTTTATTAAAGCGCGCCTTCACCCTGAATAAGAGCCTATCTTGTATGTCTCCCCCCTGTACATACAGATTGCCCACATTAATCTGGACCTTCACCCTGAATAAGAGCCTATCTTATATGTTTCCCCTTTTACATACAGATTGCCACATTAATCCGGACCTTCACCCTGAATAAGAGCCTATCTTGTATGTTTCCCCCTTTTAGATACAGATTGCCCACATTAATCTGGACCTTCACCCTGAATAAGAGCCTATCTTGTATGTTTAACCCTTTTACATACAGATTGCCCACATTAATCCGGACCTTCACCCTGAATAAGAGCCTATCTTGTATGTCTCCCCCCTGTACATACAGATTGCCCACATTAATCTGGACCTTCACCCTGAATAAGAGCCTATCTTATATGTTTCCCCTTTTACATACAGATTGCCACATTAATCCGGACCTTCACCCTGAATAAGAGCCTATCTTGTATGTTTCCCCCTTTTAGATACAGATTGCCCACATTAATCTGGACCTTCACCCTGAATAAGAGCCTATCTTGTATGTTTAACCCTTTTACATACAGATTGCCCACATTAATCCGGACCTTCACCCTGAATAAGAGCCTATCTTGTATGTCTCCCCCCTGTACATACAGATTGCCCACATTAATCTGGACCTTCACCCTGAATAAGAGCCTATCTTGTATGTTTAACCCTTTTACATACAGATTGCCCACATTAATCCGGACCTTCACCCTGAATAAGAGCCTATCTTGTATGTTTCCCACACCCTGTACATACAGATTGCTCACAATAAAAATCATCCTACCTACATATGCTGCATGCTATGAGCCTTTAAACATCCAAGATGGCGGCTCATGGAGCATCAGGCAGCCTGCAAACAGGAAGTGTCTTCTGACTGTGTCGCTCTGCATTCTGGAATTGCTGTCCTTTCTCTAACCCCAGCCCTGCTCCTCCAACTTTGCCCCCGCTCTCCTCTCCTCAGTATGTGTAATGCTTCCAAGTCAAGATGGCGGCGCCCGTATCCTGAACAGAGTTGCAGCCCAGCGGGGAAAGAATAATAAGCGACTAAAAACGTAAAATATATAAACTTTAGATGCTGGGGAATATTTTTTTAAGGGTTTGGGCTTTTCATTAAATCATGGTGAAGATCCGGTTTAATACATATACACAAGACTAATTAAAACATATTTAAAAAACATACAAAACCCAACACTAGAGGGCGCTGCTAGTCACTATATTCCTCAAAGCTCATATGCAATCCATATATTAAATGCCACAAATCCTCTTCATTTGCAAAATGGCAAGTGCTATTTCCTAAACCTATAATAACTTAATATAAAACAATTCAATATACTGTGCAAATTCTTAATCCAGTAACTGATAATAGACAATAAAGTGCCAATCTGCAGTAAATCATGATAGATAAAGTGCTAATGTGCAATGCAGTGAATTTTCCCTATATCCAGTCCAGGTCGTCCCAGTGATGACATGTGGGTATTCCGCCCCCAGGGGGCGCTCAACTGCAGGATCAGAAGATGTAGCTCCTCCCGGCCCCCTATAAAAGCAGGTGTCCCTCTATGATTCTCCAGTGTTCATCTTGCAGTCTGGCTGCTGAAGATCGTTGGATACTCTCTCTTGGATTTTGGCACCTTAACCGGGACTCCTAGCCCGTCGGCCACTGCGGACCCTATTTCCATTTGATCCCGTGAGACACACGCTTGCCTCCCAGGCACTGGCTGACTCGGGATCATGACGGTAGGGATAACGCCAGGGTCAGGCGTTTTCTGGCAGAGCTAGGCTCTGGGCCGCAGACCCTGTCTAATGGGTAGCCGGCCATAGGCTGATGGTGAGCCTACCTGGGGGAACCACATTACAGGCTAGATCATTTTGGACCATGAGTGGCCTTATAGCCCTTCCCATATGTGCTGTGCCTTGTCTGTGCGACTTTACTTGGGCTGCTCTTTGAGTTTCATACTTACCTCCCTCGCGGTTCTTCTTGGACTGCCTTCTACCTCCCCTCCATCTTGCCTCATCACATACGCTGTGAGAGGGGGGGGACGCCGCTCGCACGGGTCTGTATGACAGGTGGCGGCGCACGGGTTGTGCGTGCTGTGCGGCGTTGAATGCCTTTGTGGTTCTGGACGCCATTTTCATATATTTCCCCACAGCGGCCTTGGCGCCCTGGTGATGGGCGGGCGCTCGTTTCGCGCCGCCGGGGGGCGGAGCCGTACGCTGACCCTTTTCGCGTCATCCCTCGAGGATCGCACCAGAAGCTGTGTGTGTGTGTGTGCGGACGGCTCCTCTCTTCCCGGTCTTTGCTGCTGCTGCCTTGCCGGTTGCATATCGCTCTCCTGTCGGTGTCGTGAGTCCCTCTTGCTAACGATTCTTTTTGCTTTACTCTACATACGCTTGTGGGAGTCTTATGGCCCTCTCTCTTTTTCTTGTAGGTTGGGCCTAGTGATTGAGGGTTGTGGTTCGTCCCGGTCCCCCCTTCCTTTTATTAAGAGGGATCATATAGGTTTGGGCCGTTAGTGCCTTGTTGTAACCTTCATTGCCATTTTTTTCCTAATCACCATAATGGAGGCATCTGGGGACAGTGAGCTGGGGGCCCCACCTGGTGGGTGAAGCTCTGCCCCTTGTGCAGTGCAAGCCCTCTGGGCGGATTCAGCACTGTTTGTACCACTTGCGCCAGGAGCATAATTTTGGAACATGTTTGGGTGGGCGTCCCTGCTCCTAGCCCTTCACTGCCTGTGGCCTCTCTGGACCCTCCGCTGCTGCACTCAGCCCTCAGTGAGAGAAAGCCAGCCGGGAGTTCCAGGTTGATTTGGCGCATAGGGTGGCCAATCTCGAGAGACAGATCTCGTGGACGGCTCCTAGGAAGGCCACGAGTAAGAAACGGCACATCGAGCCCGTTTACTCGAATAATGACGATTTTTTTGAGGATCTGGGCTCTGTGGAGGAAGTTGAGTTGCCAGATGATTCCCGCTCCACGGCGGATTATTCTGCGGGTGATGACAGTTTGTCTGGTTCTGCCTCGGATGAGGATGCGTGGTTCCCTGATGATACGGAGCAGTTGCTTGCCTCGGTTTTTGAGACTTTACACATTGTTCCTCCCAGAGTGGCTAAGAGGAAGCAGGGTGATTTGTTTAAGCCTGAAAGACAGAGGCGAGTCTTTCCGGAGCAGGCCCATTTTCTCTAATATGATTTTCAAGGAATGGGAAAGGCCTAACAAGCTACTGTCGGTTCCTAAGGGCCTGGATAGGCGGTATCCCTTCCATGAGGAGCTGGCCCGGCTATGGTCTCGTCCTCCCGAAGTGGATTCCCCTGTGTCGGGGTTGTCCAACACCACTATTATGCCGTCACCTGATACCGCTTCCTTACATGACCCGGCTGACAAGCGCATGGATCAACTGGTCTGTCATGCCTTCACCTTTGCTGGTGCTTTGTTTCGCCCTGTGTGTGCCGCGGCTATTGTCTCCCTGGCCATCAGAAAGAAGGTGAGACGCCTTGTGGATAGCGCTAAGGCTCGCAAGTGGGCAGAGGAGTATAAGGACCTCAAGGCCTGCATGGATTTAATTGCCTTTGTTGTCTCTGCCATGGACAATGGTGTCCGGCTTGGTGCCAGGATTTCGGCCCTGCTTGTTGCTCTTCGCCGCTCGCTCTGGTTGCGGCAATGGTCGGCTGATGCCGCGGCCAAGAAGTCGCTTTCTAGTATCCCCTTCGTGGGGCACAGGTTTTTTTTCGGGGAGCGTCTGGACCTTCTGGTCAAGGATGATAGACTCCCTCAGAGACAGAAGCCTTCTCGGCCCTTTCGGAACTCATCTGCCTATCGCGCCTTTCGAGGAGGAAGAGGCTCTTAATTTTTAGGTAACCGCAGAGATACCTGGGGTATCCTAGGTTTGCTCTGGAGGATCAGCATTACCAGTTTGTGGCACTCCCATTCGGGATATCCTCAGCCCCCCGTGTGTTTACCAAGGTGCTTTCAGGCATCATGGCTATTCTGAGGAACCAGGGCATTCGTGTGCTGCCCTATCTGGACAACTTGCTGATAGCGGCCCAGTCCTTGCAGCAGGCCGAGAGCGATACTCGGAAAGTATTGTCAATCCTGGAGGCCTTCGGCTGGGTAATCAATTACCCAAAGTATTTTATCACTCCCTCAACAGTGAGATCCTTCCTGGGAATGACGATAGACACCGCTTAGGTAAAGCGTTACGTGACGAACCGCTCGTCACTGGATAGAGTCATATTCTTTCCTTCTGTGTTCAGGACAGGAACAGGAAGTACATCTCACAGTTATGCTATGTTGGATGGATGATCTGCTAACGAGCCATTTTCCCATAGATCTTACATGTAAAACCAAACAGCTGCAGGCTCCCCTCCCCCGGCCAACGCGTTACGTGACGAACCGCTCGTCACTTCATCAGGGCAAAAATGACAATATTGTTTAGCGATGAGCAAACCCGTAAACGTTTGGGTTTGGGTACCACTTGGGGACCATAGGAATGGCTGGTAGTAAAGACTAGAGCGCTGCAAACAGGGAAGGGGGAAGGGAGAAACAAGGGCAATTGCCCTGCACAAAATGTACATAAATAAATAGATTACATAAATAAAAATAATTAAAACATAAATGTTTCTCCCATCGTTCTTCAGGACGGCCTTGTAGCGAGGCTCCTCCCCCTAGAGAGGAAACGCAGTCTTCCTCATTATTGTGTTTCCTCTCCAGGAAACCTCAGGGACTTTCTTTCATCTTCAAGTTTATTTTTTTATTTATTTTTTTCAACCAGAGGAGTTTTCTGTGGAGGTGCTCGCCAACCCCTGGCTATACTATACCCTGGCAGGGTACCTATGGTCAGGGGGTCCGCTGGAGCGCCACATCACTTACTGGCTGGTCTTCTGCAGTACTTAGCAGGTTTGCTGTCCAGTCAGAATGAGACTCCTTCTCGGCAGCAGCACTGGTGGCACTGGCTAGATGGGTGCCCAGGCTTTGGTGTGCCCCAGACGGGGGAGGGGGGGAAGCCGGGCAGCCGTGTGGTAATCCCAGGACCGGATGCTAGCGGGCTTTACTGTCCGATTGGCGTGGTCCTCCCTCTCAGCAGCAGCACTGGGGTCATTGGCGCTTTGGTTGTTGTCCCCAGGTCTCCCCTCTGGTTCCCCAGTGGTAAATGGGTGCATGGGCTTGGGTGTGCCCCAGATGGTGAGTGGGGGGGGTGAAGCCGGAGGTGTCCCCAAGTTTCCCCTCCGGTTCTCCAGGGGTAGACAGGTGCACAGTCTTGGATGTGCCCCAGATGGCGATGGGGGAGAAAGGGTGAAGACAGCCAGGCACATGGTAATCCTGGGACTCGGGCTTTACTGTCTGATCAGCGTGGTCCTTCCTCTTGGTGGCAGCATGGGTGTCGCTTGGTTTTGTGTTCCCAAGTCTCCCCTCAGGGATGGGTGCACAGGCTGTAGTGGCATTCTGACCAGTGCTTGCGGCTGCGAGACAAAAGGCAGGGCTGGAGGTCATGTGTTAGTGCGCCACCCAGTTCAGGGGTTGCTTCCAGAGCAAAACCTTGGCACTCGTCCTTTCCATCAGACAGGAACATGTGCAGCCGGCTGTCTTCTATCTGCAACAAAAGAACCCGGGCTGCGGCTGTGCAGATCCTGGGGCCTCTACAGAAGAGGAGCCAAGTCATGTGGAGGCCTCTTCAGGAAAGTCGATGAGAGGTATACAGGGCCGGAGTAAGTGTGGTGGAGGCCCTTGGGCACAAAATATGGTGGAGGCCCCAGATACAGTATTTCTCAAAACATCCTACGGGCAGCATACGCCTGAGACCTCCGGGCTCCTCCCACCAAAGGGGAACACATGAACACCAGCCAGAATAAAGTCTTGACTCCTACTTCTATTCCCCAGTTGTTTCCGTGTTCCTCCGTGAGGTAGGAGCCAGACCACTAGCTCCTGAACCAGGAAGGTTTAGGTAGGTATTTTTTCCAGTGCTATGGGCCTGATTCAGCAGGGGGTCCATTTCTCTGTCCCGAAGGTCTTTTATTATGCCTGGGGCCTGGGATACCCTATGGGATTCTAGGCCAGATCCCATTCTTTGATTTTTATTTTTAAAGGAGGGTAAGCTATGTTTTTCCCTCTTACTGAGGATAAGCTATATGGAAGAAGCCGGGGAGACCGGACCCATTATAAAAAAATGTATAATGGTTTAATAGTGAGGTTGTGATTATCTAGAAGCTCCCCGAGGAATTGGTTGCTCTGGGATATTTTTTCCAGGTTAATTTTAACTTTACTAGTTAATGGGTGCTTTACCTTTAAGAGGCGGGGAAGAGAGGGGAATGTCGTGTTCTCGCTCTCTCTTCCCCGCCCGGCTCTGACAAATGCGGTCGCGCTTTTCTTTCCTCCAGTGCGGCTTTCAGGTGGGGGTCGAATGCTTCAGGATGCCATTTCCCAGTGGATTCTTCTCGGATCCCGCTCGTCTTGAGATTCAGGTTTATCAGGGGGATTCAGGTTTATCCTGAACCTAAAAAAACTCAATGTTTATGTCCAATACAAGCATTTCCACATGGAAATTTTTTTCAGTCAAGATCATGCTTCTCAAGGGTGCCTACATGGTGTCGATAGATTTGAAGGATGCTTACTGGCAGGTACCAATGAGTCCTCAGGCTCAGTCTTTTATGAGATTTGCAATAAAAGACGGAGACCAGATCTTGCATTTACAGTTTGTCTGTCTTCCCTTCGGCCTAGCCTCAGCTCCGAGGATTTTTACAAAGGTGTTGGCGGAGCCTCTGGCATATCTGAGGCGGAGGGGGATGGGTGTGGTCGCCTATCTGGACGACCTCTTACTTTTTGCCCAATAAGGGACAAGTTGTTGGAAAATCTCAATTACACCCTGAATTTGTTAACCCACCTAGGTTGGATTTTGAACTTCGAAAAATCAACCTTAGTGCCCTCACAAGTAATGACATACTTGGGGTTCGAGATCAATTTGGTCCGCCAAGTTATGATTCTGCCTCATCAGACTTTGACTCTTCAGGAAGCAGTTTCTCTGCACTTGCCCAGCGCCTTCCATAAGACAGGCGATGAGAGTACTGGGGCTATTGACCTCAGCATTTCCGGCAGTGAGTTGGGGGCAGTTGCACTCCAGGTCCCTTGAGATGCATATTCTGAAAAACTGGAACGGGACCCAGGACGAGTTAGAACAAATTCTGCCTATTCCAGAGGAAGTGAAATGTTCCCTGAATTGGTGAGTAGTAGAAGATCAGGTTCTCAGAGGGATTACCTTGGATGGATCCCAAAGAGATGATAGTAACTATGGATGCTTCTGCGCGGGGCTAGGGAGCCCATTGCAAGACTTGCACAGGACAGGGGAAATGGTCCAAGGCCCTGAGCCAGTCCTCTTCGAACCTAAGAAAGCTAATAGTGATAAAGGAAGCATTCTGGGCACTGAAATCACACCTAAAAGAGCGGCATGTGCAAGTCAGGTCAGACAATGCAACATCAGTGGCGTACATAAATCATCAAGGGGGAACTAGATCCTCGAGATTGATGACAGTGGCATCTGAATTCTTGCTGTGGTCGGAAGAAAACCTGAAATCCCTAACAGCAGTACACCTAAAGGGGACCTTAAATCAGGTGAAAGATTTTCTGAGTCGGTCACAAATAAAGGAATTGGAATGGTCGCTCAACCCGGAAGTGTTCAAGCAGATATGCGATCTAAAGCCAAAAATCACAAATTGGACAAATACTTCTCGTTGAATCCGACGGATCAAGCGTTAGGAGTGGATGCTTTAACACAGGTGTGGCAGTTCAATCTAGCCTATGCTTTTCCTCCAGTCCGATTTATTCTGATGGTGTTGAACAAGATCATCAGGGAACCAGCTACGGTTCTCCGGTGGCACCATGGTGGCCCAAAAGGCCTTGGTTCTCGACTCTTGTAGAACTATCTGTTCAGGATCCGTGGGTGATTTCAGTAAACACACGGTTGTTGTCCCAAGGACCAGTGTTTTGTCCAAACGTACAGTGGTGGAGACTGACAGTATGGACCCTGAGGTCTCCTTACTGCAGAAGGAGGGTTACTCCAAACGAGTCATAGACGCTCTGCTTTCAAGCAAGAAAGTGGACACCCGGAAGATCTATCTTAAAGTCTGGAAGACCTTTAAATCCTGGAGTATTGAAAACAGGATTTTTTCTTTCAAGATCCCTGTTATTTTGGAATTTTTACAGCATGGAGTTGATATGGGACTGAGTGTGAATACTCTGAAGGTCCAGTTGGCAGCATTGTCAGTTTTCCTGGAGAAAAGGTTGTCATCTTTTTCTATTGTCAAGCGTTTCCTTCTGGCAGTTAAGCTCTCTAAGCCTGCACCATCCAAGATAGTGCCTCAATGGGACCTGGCTAAGGTTCTTTCAATGTTGAAATCTCCTCCGTTTTTTTCCAACAAGAATCTGGACATTAAATTCCTCACCTGGAAAGTTTTGTTTTTGGTGGCCATTACTTCTGCACGCAGAATTAGTGATATTCAGGCCTTGTCATGTCATCATCCTTTTCTTCTGGTATTTCTGGATCGCATAGTGATGAGAGTGGATCCTTGTTACCTGCCTAAGATTGCTTCAGATTTTCACAGAACTCAAGAAATTATTCTTCCATCTATTAACCAGGAGGACTCTTCTGAGTTAATTGCCTTGGATGTCACGGCGCATCTGTTGCAATATCTACAACAGACGAAGGATTTCAGAAGATCTGACAGTTTATTAATTTCCTTCTCAGGCCCTAGGAAAGGTCTAAAGGTATTCAAGATAACATTGGCAAGATGGATGAAGAGTACAATTAAGATGGCTTATCAAGATGTCAATATTCCAGGTGGAGTCACTGCTCATTCCACAAGAAGTGTTTCTACATCTTAAGCGGAGCAAGCTGGGGTCTCTATGGAACAGATATGTAAAGCAGCCACTTGGTCCTCAGCAAAGACCTTTGCAAAGCATTATCGGTTGGATCTTCTGTCCCAAAAGGATAAGTCGTTTGGCAGAAGTGTCCTTCGTGCTGTTCTTCCCACCCAATGAGGTAGTACTCGCCTATCACTCAGGCGTATGCTGCCCGTAGCATGTTTGCTGTTCTGTAGCTGTAGGATGTCTGCTGGTCCAGCAGAAAACAGTCCTCTGCATTGAGCTGCCAGCGGCTGTGCTTGGTGGCTCATGTGCAGCATGAGAAAAAATAAAAAAGGCTTGCATAGCTTTGTTGCCGGCCCATCAGACCAAAGATTAAAAAGCCTCCTGGACCAAACCATAACCAAAAGGTTGGTGGAGGCCCCCTTTGCAGGGCAAGTGGTGGAGGCTCCAGGGCTCTGGACATATACATCTGCTGTTATTTGGAGGTTCACATGTATTTGGTCTTCCCTACATGTCACCTTACAGTCTACGCAGTCCATTTATACTTCCAGCCTTTATACCCGGTTGCTATATACAAAGTGAAGGACAAGGAGGGCCTCCTAGGGCTACTCCACAGGAGACAGAACAGGTTACACTCTGCCAGCACTATTCCACCATTTTTTGTCGAAATCCTGGACAAATGGAGTGAAGTTGCCAGTTTTAAAAGGAGGAAGTGACGCGTGATGTCACGCAACGCGTCGGCGTGGAGGCGGGGGGCCTGCTTACAGAGTTGTGCCATCTTTCTTATGGATATGTGAGAATACCTTTTGGGCCAATTACTTGACTGTGCCTTTATTTCTTCACCCGATTTGTCCTCAAATCTTTAATATCTAGCACATAACACTTTATATAGATTTTTTGCACACTTGTAGTATAGGTTATTGTTATTTGCACAGAAGTTTACTTAGTCATTGCGATTAGGAATATTTTTATAGGTCAGTCTATTGTGCCCCCTCATTCATTGTTTATTATTGAATATATCAGTTGGCCACACAGCAGCGCCCCCCAGTGTTTGTCATACATATTTTTTAAAATGTAACGTATGTATGTACTTTTGGCTTTTTTGATTCACAGTAAAATTGAGATTTTTATTAATAGTGGTGCCACCTTTGTCGGGGATTTATTGGAGGAAGTTGTGGGACTCCTCATCTTCTTTGTTCACTCATAGAGTAATCCCCCAGGGTGCACACTGTCTTGATTTACAGCCGGTGCTGCCCCATCCCATCTTCAGTTTTAAAAGGACACGGCATTACTATGCGGATATGGTCTCTTTACTGGAAATTTGCAGGGCCCGAGCTTCCCCAGGGCCCCCATCCTCCAGTAAAATAGAGGATTTTAAAGGGGTATCTGTCAGATTTCCGGAGCATTGGATGTTCTGCCTTATTATTGTCCTCGTCTGGAATTTAAACAATAAACCTTTGTCTCACCATTGTCCCCCAAAGCTGTGATTTACTTATCAGCATGCGATGCCCATGTTTCTTATATTTCTGTGTGTCTGTGATCCTAAGGTGGGCCTGGATTTCCTGGCCTTTCACCGTAGCAGCTGAGCTATATTTGTTAAATCACACAGCAGTCATTACCTCCCCAGGTGAGAATGCTGCAGTAACCCTTTAGCTTCTGGTACACAAGATTGTAATCCCCTTATCTGAAGAGTTTGAATTAATGCAGAAGGGGTTAAACCTGTCTCTGAGGATTTGCAAGCTAGAGTCAGGAAGTCTTGTATATACCTCGAAAACAACCCCGTGGTTGCTACAGAAATGATAATGCTCGCTGGTGCCAGTAAAGAGGGTCCCGCAGCCAGTTAGGGTCATTTAGGACTCGTATTGACATATGTATAATAAATATAAGACTATGCACAACATTAATTTAACCTCTCCTATTGTAGGGGTGCAGCTGCAGAGGAGAACCTCACTCCTCAATACCTTAATAAATGTGATAAATACAGTGCGCACCCATTCTAGTTCTTAGCTATTTATTATGCATCATTACACAAAAAACAATTAATAATAACACACTTATTTATGTAATACATTCCAGTTACAAACGCAGCTCCTTTGAGAATCCAGCTCTGTACATAGATACAATAAATAGTGAATGTAATGAAGCTGTAAAATATCAAATGAATGTATCAATTTCCAAACAGTATAAATCTCCACGAAATGTAACTCGTGTTGGACTCTCGGGGTAAAGCAGCTGCACTTAAAAACGTAAAATATAGCAGATCAATAGTTAGCAGCAATACAAATGTAACAAACTATCGGCTAATCTCATACTAAGATGCCTGCTAGGGAAAGGGGCGCGGAGACCCCCCGAAATGTTGCAGGAAGGGGGCGCTGGTAATGACTGATTTTATAGAGGATTTGGAACGTTATGCACTTTATGAATGTAGCCTGTTTATAGTTACTGTTTCTATGTGGGACTTTGGTCATTATGAACTTTATGAATGTAGTTTGTCTTGTGTAATGGAGTAACGATTATAATACACCGTTGTACTGTTAAAAAAATGTGTGCTCTTACAGTGATTAAATACATAACCTAATCTTAACCTGTTCTGTATCCTGATCCTGAACTCTCGATTGTTATATCTTGGTTATATTTACACCTCACCAGACTGGCTTCTGGCCTGATATACTCCCACTAATGGATGGGGTGTATCTAACAGAGCTGGTGGCGTTTCTACTGGGCTGGCAGGGCTCTGCTCGCTGGTGCCAGTAAAGGGGGTCCCGCAGCCAGTTAGGGTAATTTAGGACTCGTATTAACATATGTATATTAAATATAAGACTATATGAGACTTTAAGACTATATACGACTACCATTAATTTAACCTCTTCTATTGTAGGGATGCAGCTGTATAGGGGAACCTCACCCCTCAATGCCTTAAAGTGGACCAACACCCAGGATTTTCACTATCCTGGGTTTTGGTCCACTTCTGCGGGGCACCCCGATCGAAACCCCCCCGATCGCCCTAAATAACTCACCTAGCTCTGCTCCTACGCGAGCGCTTGTCCAATCAGAGCGCTCAGAGCCGTTGTGGTATGTACGGACAAGCGACGGACAACCACAGTGGCTCTGAGCGTGCTGGAGGCCGAGTCTCGCGCTTCCTTCTAGCAGGGTGTGCGCCCTGCTAGAAGGAAGCGCGAGATGCGGCCCGCGCATGCGCCGTTGGAACGGGGATAAGGTAAGTCTTCTGGGCGTCCTGCGGGGTTTCACCCCGCGGGGCATCCCGATTTCAGACGCCCCACGGGGAGGAATCTGATCGGCCCGGGAATCTTACAGATTCCTGGGCCGATACCCCCTGGGTGTTGGTCCACTTAAATAAATGTGATAAATACAGTGCGCACCCATTCTAGTTCTTAGCTATTTATTATGTATCATTACACAAAAACTATTATTAATAACACACTTATTTATGTAATACATTCCAGTTACAAATGAAGCTCGTTTGAGAATCCAGCTCTGTACATAGATACAATAAATTGTGAATGTAATGAAGTTGTAAAATATCAAATGAATGTATCAATTTCCAAACAGTATAAATCTCCACAAAATGTAACTTGTGCTGGGCTCTCGGGTTAAAGCAGCTGCATTTAAAACCTTTAATATATCAGCTCTCTAGTCAGCAGCAATACAAATGTAACAAATTATATCCTAATCTCATATTGAGACGCCTGCTTGAGAAAGGGGCGCAAAGAGCCCTGAAACTTCCAGGAAGGGCGTGCGCTGGTAATGACGGATTTTATAGAGGATTTCGGACGCTATGCACTTTATGTTGTTGTTTCTATGTGGGACTCTGGTCATTAGGCACTTTATGAATGTGGTTTCTCCTGTGTGACGAGTGTAATACATTTTTGTACTGTTACAAAATACCATTTTGTGATTACTCACCTTTAAAATGGGTATTGTAAGTATGTCACACACCCCGCTTCCACTATTCATGACATATGGGTTATGGTCCAGTAGAGGGCGAAATTCTGCAGAGATGAAAGCAAAAAAGAAGCCCCTCCCGGTCCATAAATACCTGGGACCTCCCACACATTCCCCAGTATATGACAGCAGTAAGGGGACCAGGAAGAGCTAATAAAACATTCATAACAATAAAAGGTTCACCATATAAAGGATCCAGAATACTAAAGGACGGGATGAAGCGGGGTGTGTGACAAACTTACAATACCCATTTTAAAGGTGAGTAATCACAAAATGGTATTATTCCAAGTATGTCACACACCCCGCTTCCACTATTCATGACATATGGGACATCCAATAGCAGTGTCCGTCATGGGTGGGGATCCAAATACAGCAAAAAAAAAAAATGCACCAATTTAAACCACTGCAGCTTGCAGAACCTTGCGGCCAAAAACAGCATCCGCCCTCCTGGACTGTTCTCAAAAACAGCATCCGCTGAGGCCCGCCCATCAATCTTATAAAAGTTTGAAAAAGTATGAACGGAAGACCAAGTAGCAGCCTTACAAACTTGTTCAACAGAAGCCTGGTGCTGAAAAGCCCAGGAAGCCCCAACAGCACGAGTAGAATGCGCAGTGATCTTAAAAGGAGGAACCCTCCTCTTAGCAGAATAGGCCCCAACAATGGCCTGGCGTATCCATTTACTAATGGTAGACTTGGCGGATGCCAAACCTTTTCTGGGCCCGGAAGGCACTACGAACAAGGCGTCCTTCTTACGAAAAGGAGAAGTAGCAACCAAATAGTACTTCACACAACGAACCACATCCAAAGAGTGCAAAACCCTCTCCTTGTCATTGCTAGGCCTAGGACACAAGGAAGGGAGAACTACATCCTGATTGAGATGGAAAGCAGAAACCACCTTAGGAAGGAAATCTGGTTTAAAGCGAAAAACCACCCTATCCTGGTGTCTCTCAAAGTAAGGGGCCTGAATAGACAGAGCCGCCAACTCAGAGACACGCCGAACAGAGGTAATAGCCACCAAAAAGGCAACCTTTTGAGTGAGCACAGAAAGAGCCACATCCTGCATCGGTTAAAAAGGAGGCCCCTGGAGGGCCGAAAGAACCAAATTTAGGTCCCAAACGGGAACCAAAGGGTTTCTAGGGGGCCGAACATGAGTGACCCCTTGGAAAAAAGTCTTGACCAGATGATGCAAAGCAAAAGACCTTTGAAAAAAGACAGCCAGGGCAGAAACCTGACCCTTCAAAGTACTGAGCTGAAACCCCAGATCCAGACCGTGTTGTAGAAACTCCAAAATCCTAGGAATCGAAAACACCCTGCAAGGTAAGGCCCTAGCCTCACACCAGTCAATATAGGACCTCCAAGTCCTATAGTAAATGTTAGAGGAAGACCTCTTCCTAGCTCTAATCAAGGTTTGAATAACCGCCTCAGACAAACCTTCCTCCCTCAGGATGAAGGTTTCAGCAGCCACGCCGTCAAAGCGTTTGTAAATTGGGGTAACGTAGTTGACCCTGAGAGATCAGATCCGGAAACAGGGGCAGCCTGTACTGATCTACCACCAATCTTACGACGTCTGCGAACCAAACCTGTCTTGGCCACCTTGGGGCCACCAGAATTGCTGGTGCCCCCTCTAGAGCCAGCTTGCGCACTACCTTGCCTACCATGGAGAAGGGGGGAAACAGGTACAGAAACCCCAGATCCCTCCAGGCAAGGGACAAGGCATCCACTGCCAGGGCCAGAGGATCCTGAGACAGAGATACAAAGGTTGGGAGCTTGTGATTGTGCTGAAAAGCAAAGAGATCCACCTCCGGAGTCCCCCACTTGTGACACAGGGCCCTAAACACCCTGTGGTTGAGAGACCATTCCCCTCGGCGAGAGAATCCCCTGCTCAGGGAGTCCGCCTCCGTGTTCTCCACTCCTGGAATGTACACTGCCGAGATGCAAGGAACATTGCTCTCCGCCCATGTCAGAATCAGAGAGACTTCCCTGAGGGCACTCCTGCTGCGAGTCCCTCCTTGGTGATTGATGTAAGCTACCGCAGTACGATTGTCTGATAGAACCTGAACCGGTAAACCCTGTAGGTGAAGTGTCAGGCGCGACAGAACCAAGCGGATAGCTCTGAGCTCCAAGACATTGATGGGGGTGTGAGCCTCCTGAGGACCCCACAACCCCTGGAACTGATGATCCTTCCAGAAACCTCCCCAGCCCGACAGGCTGGCATCCGTGGTAACCGTCTCCCAACGAGGGGCCAGGAACGATCTGCCCCTTATCAGATTGCTTGATTCCAGCCACCACTGAAGGTACTGCCGAACCCTGGGAGATATCAGAAATGACTGATCCAAGGACTGTGGACATCTGTCCCATTTCAGCAATAGATGGAGTTGTAGCGACCTCATGTGGAATTGAGCAAAGGGGGCTGCCTCGAAGGAGGCCACCATCAAACCTACCAGAGTCATCCCTAGCCGAATAGAAGGGCGAGGGTTGGTCAGGAAAACACGTATCAGATCCTGAACCCTCTGCACCTTTGGCTGAGGTAGGAACACTCTGGCCTGACTGGTATCCGGATTCATGCCCAGAAAGGAAATCTCCCTTGATGGGGAGAGAGAAGACTTGGGGTGGTTGATCACCCATCCGAACCTCTCCAGCGTCGTCACCACGGTCCTGGTGTCCAGCTCCACCTGGCAGAGGGAGGAAGCTGTAATGAGCAGGTCGTCCAGATATGGCACAATGCGAATGCCCTGGGCTCTGAGCAGGGCCATAATGCCCGCCAGAACCTTGTAAACAACCTCGGTGCCGATGTCAGCCCGAACGGGAGGGCCACAAACTGAAAATGCTGATCTCCGACCACAAATCTGAGAAATCTCTGGTGTGCTGGGAAAATTGGTACATGAAGGTAAGCATCCTTGATGTCTATGGACGTCATGAAATCCCCCTGACGAAGGAACCGATGGCTGAGCGCAGAGTCTCCATGCGGAACCTCTTGGTTCTGATAAACCTGTTGAGAAGCTTCAAATCCAGAATGGGTCTTATGGAGCCATCCCTTTTGAGAACCATGAAAAGATTGGAATAATAGCCCCAGCCTCTCTCTGAAAGAGGCAACGGGCATATGACCGCCATGTCCAGGAGCCCCTGCGCTGCCCGAGGATCTGAAGGCACCCGAGACCTTAGGAATCTGGGAGGAGGCCGGTACTCGTACTCCAGTTTGTACCCAGAAGAGACCACTTCCAATATCCACTTGTCCGTAACCTCCTGGGCCCAGACCTGGAAGAAGAGCCGCAGCCGTCCCCCCACCCAAAAGGATGAGGGCGCCTCCTCATTGCTGAGCTGGCTTGGCAGCGGGCTTGGGCTTGGAACCCCAGGTAGAGGCTGGACGGGCACGTCCTCTACCTCTGTTCTATGAACCCTCTCTGAAGCCAGAGTAGGCAAGACCTCTGCCCCCTCTGGCGCCGTGAAAGGAAGGACTGAAGGAGCTTGCCCCCCAAAAGGAGCGATGCTGCCTCTTGCACTGAGGTAGCTTTCCACCTTTCGCCACAGAATCCAATTTGTCTCCAAACAGCCGCGTTCCCAGGAAGGGCAAAGCTGTGATTTCTTTGCCGCAATGTCAGCCGCCCACTGGTGCAGCCAGACCGATCGGCGCATGGCCACCAACAGGGACGAAGTTCTACTAAACATGGTAATAGTGTCGTCCATAGCCGACAAAACAAAATTCATGAACAATTCACACCTCTTAAGGGCTGTGAATTCAACGCTGTCCGGGTTGAGCTGGGACCCATTTAAAGTGGACCAACACCCAGGGGTGATCGGCCCGGAACCCCCCAAACACCCCAACTCACCTACCTTATCTTCGGCGGCGGCCGCCCGCCGCCGCCTCCCTCGCGCCCCTGTAGGCGTGCGCGCCTCCGCGCTGGCCGTCTGCGAATGGCCGGCGCGGGGGCGCGCGCGTTCAAAGTGACGCGAGGGAGGCGGCGGCGGCCGCCGCCGCTTAGACGTTCAAGGTCTTACCTTGTACGTCGGCGCTGGGAGCGGGGAGAGGTGAGTTGTTCGGGGGGTTCGGGGGGGTTTCACACAGCGGGGCACCCCGATCGGGGGTGCCCCACCGAAGTGGACCAAGACCCAGGATAGTCAAAATCCTGGGTGTTGGTCCACTTTAACATGTCCCTGATCTCCGACCTGGTAGCCACAGCCACGAGTGCTGATGCACAGACAGGCCGCAAGGCTGAACCCACACTGGCAAAGGCATGGCATGCCATCAGATCAATGCTCTTGTCCTCGCCATCCTTAAGGGTAGTGGCGTCAGGTGTATGTACAACGGAGGTGTTGGACAATCCTAAGATGGGCGCATCAACCTCAGGAGGGGAAGACCAGCGCTTCACCGCGTCCACCGGAAAGGGATACTTTCTATCCCATCCCTGAGGAACACCGTGAAGGTGACACGGCTTCTCCCATACTCTAAGAATCATGCTGTCAAAATTATCCTGATTTGGAAACTCCAAGCGGGGCTTAGAGAACCCAAAGAATTCCCCCTTCTTCGGAGGGGCCTCCGCTGGTGGGGAAATACCCAGAACCTCTGATAGATGGGTCAGGACCCTGGGAGTATCCACAGCATCCCCCAGCGCCTGCCCAGCATCAGAATCAAAGAACTGCAGTTCCTCAGTCTCGGATTCCTCAAATAATTCCCCCTCCTTGAGCGGGGAATAATCAGCCCAGTCAGGGGAGTCATAATCATCAAAATCAATTACCGGCGTAGCCGGTGAAAGATGCCTTTTCTTAGCAGTGGCTTTTCTGCCCACTGAGCTAGAAATAATTTTCTCGAGGTTGGCCAGCCTAGCACATACATCCGAGTGTGACTCCCCACTACTGACAGTGTCACTTGGGGTACGGATGATGCGGGGAGGGGTAGGAGATGAGGCGGGAGGCACGGACCCAGACGCCTGGGATCCCGACTGCCGCGTAATGGCCTGTTGCGCACATGGTATACAAATTAGCACATTCTCCCTGTAAGGGGTACCCCACAACCCACACATAGCCGGGATTGTCCGAAGGTAGCCCAAGCCCGGTATCCTGTGGAGCCTCCATATGGTGATTTTAAGGTAGTCGTAAAGACCAGAGGGAATTATGCTGGTAAGCAACCCGGGATGCCCCTTTAAGTCCCGAGTGGGAGGATTTATAAGTACCCCAATTACAGCTAGGGACCCTAGGACCGGGAGAACCCCCTTTTAAGCAAGGCACAGGGAGTCCTCCTGAAAGACACAAGATATGTGACCATAAGCACATGCACTCACACACAACATTGCATAATAAATACATGTCATGAGTAAAACAAAAGCAGAGAGGCCAGCGCTGCCCCAAGCGGCGACTGGGGCATATTGGCCAAGCATCGCAAGAATAGGGGGAAGCCCAGCAGGGCACTCACCCACCACAGAAAATGGCGTTCTAATCGGCCAGCAGCGCTTGCGAGAAAGAGGGAGGGAGAAGAAGGGGCCCCGCCTCCTTCCCTCCGAGTCCAAGTTATGCGGTTCCCAGCAAGGGGAATGGGCCCGCAATGGCGCCAACAGAAGGGGGCGCGCCCCCTCACAGAAGGGGAAGAAGCTCCCCCAGACTGCAGGCAGAGCGCGCAACGTGAATCAAGCGCACAAGCACACTCACACACACACATATACACATAAAGTGAAAAATAGGAGAACAATGCCATCCCCCCGCTGGAGGGTAACAGAAGGGACCCGGAAGGGGGAGAATCCCTCACCAACAGGTGTAAGGGAATTAAATGGGGACAGGGCATCCCAAACCGGGGTCACCAACCTGGATCCCGCCTACCTCCTTGTATTCTCACGGGGGAGCATGGCTCCCTAAACACCTATTAAGGTGAAGGCTACCATTACCCGGACCTGCAGCCAAGGGTGGGAGGCTAGAAATGGGCTTAGTGCATAAAGGTCCGGGCAGAAATAGGGCACAACATGGCCGGGTGTAAGCCCGGCTTACCTGCAAGGAAGAGCAGCAGACATCTCCTGACTTGCTTGCCGTCCTGCAGAGAAGGAACCCGAATGTGTGGGAGGTCCCAGGTATTTATGGACCGGGAGGGGCTTCTTTTTTGCTTTCATCTCTGCATAATTCGCCCTCTACTGGACCATAACCCATATGTCATGAATAGTGGAAGCGGGGTGTGTGACATACTTGGAATAAATGATTTAGGAGATAGTTGCTGCCAACTAGTGAGCTGCTATATTTAAGGTTTTTAAATGCAGCTGCTTTAAAGTGGACCAAAACCCAGGAATTTGACTATCCTGGGTTTTGGTTCTTGCCCCCGGGGCATCCCCGATCGGGGGGCTGTGTGAAACCCCCCAGGTCGCCGAAATCAACCCACCTCTTCCCGGTCCTAGGGTGCTTGTGCGGCTGCTCGTCCAATCAGCGCGCTCTGAGACGCTGACGTGACAGAGTCTAAGCCTTCGTCTAAGGCCAGGGGCTCCGAGTGAGCTGAGGGCTGCATCCCCCGCTTCCCTCTAACAGGGAGTGTGCCCGCGCTGGCCATTTACAAATGCCTGCTAGAGGGTTAGCGGCTCGGGCATGCGTCGTTGGACCGGGAAGCAAGGTAAGTGAATGGGGCGACCTGGGGGGTTTCACACACTTTGGATGCCCCGGGGGGAGGGAATCCATCAGCCCAGGAATCTTATAGATTCCCGGGCCGATCGCTGTGTTTTGGTCCACTTTAACCTGAGAGCCCAGCACAAGGTACATTTTGTGGAAAATTATACTGTTTTAAAGTGGACCAAAACCCAGCGCAATCGATTCCCTCCCTCCGAGGCATCCAGAATTGGGATGCTCCTCTGTGTGAAACCCCCCCGGTCGCTCCATACACTTACCTTGTTTCCCGGTCCAACGGTGCATGCGCAAACTGCAGCCACATCCCCGCTATCCCTCTAGCAGGGTACATGCCTCCTCCAGGCATTTGTAAATGGCTGGCGCGGGCGCGCTCCCTGTTAGAGGGAAGCGGGGGATGCGGCTGCCAGCGCACTCGAAGCCGCTGGCCTTAGACGAGGCTTAGATGACGTAATGTCAGCGGCTCCGAGCTCGCTGATTGGATGCGTCGTAGGACTGGGAAGAGGTGAGTTGCGCTCGGCGATCTGGGGGGTTTCACGTAGCAGGGTATCCCCGATCGGGGGGCTCCGGTCTAAGACCCGGGATAGTCAAAATCCTGGGTTTTGGTCCTCTTTAACCTGAGAGCACAGCACAAGGTACATTCTGTGGAAATTGATGCTGTCTGGAAATTGATACATTCATTTGATTTTTTACAACTTTATTACATTCACTATTTATTATATCTATGTACAGAGCTGGATTCTGAAAGGAGCTGCATTTGTAACAGGAATGTATTACATAAATAAGTGTGTTATTATTTATTGATTTTTGTGTAATGATTCATAATAAATAGCTAAGAACTAGAATAGGTGCGCGCTGCATTTATCACATTTATTAAGGACTCGTATTGACAAAAACGTATCGTGTGATTCTTGAAATCAGTAGAAAATAAATAAATCCTTATGCCCTTAGGTCGGCTCGAGTGCAGCCGCTTAGGGGGTTAGTGTATAGCGCCTCTAACAGCGCCATGTAGCGTCACATGTATTATTACAGGCAGGTCAGTGTATAGCGCCTCTAACAGCGTCATGTAGTGTCACATGTATTATTACAGGCAGGTCAGTGTATAGCACCTCTAACAGCGCCATGTAGCGTCACATGTATTATTACAGGCAGGTCAGTGTATAGCACCTCTAACAGCGCCATGTAGTGTCACATGTATTATTACAGGCAGGTCAGTGTATAGCGCCTCTAACAGCGCCATGTAGTGTCATATGTATTATTACAGGCAGGTCAGTGTATAGCGCCTCTAACAGCGCCATGTAGTGTCACATATATTATTACAGGCAGCTCAGTGTATAGCACCTCTAACAGCGTCATGTAGCGTCACATGTATTATTACAGGCAGGTCAGTGTATAGCACCTCTAACAGCGTCATGTAGCGTCACATGTATTATTACAGGCAGGTCAGTGTATAGCGCCTCTAACAGCGACATGTAGCGTCACATGTATTATTACAGGCAGGTCAGTGTATAGCGCCTCTAACAGCGTCATGTAGCGTCACATGTATTATTACAGGCAGCTCAGTGTATAGCGCCTCTAACAGCGCCATGTAGCGTCACATGTATTATTACAGGCAGCTCAGTGTATAGCACCTCTAACAGCGCCATGTAGTGTCACATGTATTATTACAGGCAGGTCAGTGTATAGCGCCTCTAACAGCGCCATGTAGTGTCACATGTATTATTACAGGCAGCTCAGTGTATAGCACCTCTAACAGCGCCATGTAGCGTCACATGTATTATTACAGGCAGGTCAGTGTATAGCGCCTCTAACAGCGCCATGTAGTGTCACATGTATTATTACAGGCAGGTCAGTGTATAGCTCCTCTAACAGCGCCATGTAGTGTCACATGTATTATTACAGGCAGGTCAGTGTATAGCGCCTCTAACAGCGCCATGTAGCGTCACATGTATTATTACAGGCAGGTCAGTGTATAGCGCCTCTAACAGCGCCATGTAGCGTCACATGTATTATTACAGGCAGGTCAGTGTATAGCGCCTCTAACAGCGCCATGTAGCGTCACATGTATTATTACAGGCAGGTCAGTGTATAGCACCTCTAACAGCGCCATGTAGCGTCACATGTATTATTACAGGCAGGTCAGTGTATAGCACCTCTAACAGCGTCATGTAGCGTCACATGTATTATTACAGGCAGGTCAGTGTATAGCACCTCTAACAGCGCCATGTAGCGTCACATGTATTATTACAGGCAGGTCAGTGTATAGCACCTCTAACAGCGTCATGTAGCGTCACATGTATTATTACAGGCAGGTCAGTGTATAGTACCTCTAACAGCGTCATGTAGTGTCACATGTATTATTACAGGCAGGTCAGTGTATAGCGCCTCTAACAGCGTCATGTAGCGTCACATGTATTATTACAGGCAGGTCAGTGTATAGCACCTCTAACAGCGCCATGTAGCGTCACATGTATTATTACAGGCAGGTCAGTGTATAGCACCTCTAACAGCGCCATGTAGCGTCACATGTATTATTACAGGCAGGTCAGTGTATAGAGCCTCTAACAGCGCCATGTAGCGTCACATGTATTATTACAGGCAGGTCAGTGTATAGCACCTCTAACAGCGCCATGTAGCGTCACATGTATTATTACAGGCAGGTCAGTGTATAGAGCCTCTAACAGCGTCATGTAGCGTCACATGTATTATTACAGGCAGGTCAGTGTATAGCGCCTCTAACAGCGCCATGTAGCATCACATGTATTATTACAGGCAGGTCAGTGTATAGCACCTCTAACAGCGCCATGTAGCGTCACATGTATTATTACAGGCAGGTCAGTGTATAGCACCTCTAACAGCGCCATGTAGCGTCACATGTATTATTACAGGCAGGTCAGTGTATAGCGCCTCTAACAGCGTCATGTAGCGTCACATGTATTATTACAGGCAGGTCAGTGTATAGCACCTCTAACAGCGCCATGTAGCGTCACATGTATTATTACAGGCAGGTCAGTGTATAGCGCCTCTAACAGCGCCATGTAGCGTCACATGTATTATTACAGGCAGGTCAGTGTATAGAGCCTCTAACAGCGTCATGTAGCGTCACATGTATTATTACAGGCAGGTCAGTGTATAGAGCCTCTAACAGCGCCATGTAGTGTCACATGTATTATTACAGGCAGGTCAGTGTATAGCGCCTCTAACAGCGCCATGTAGCGTCACATGTATTATTACAGGCAGGTCAGTGTATAGAGCCTCTAACAGCGTCATGTAGTGTCACATGTATTATTACAGGCAGGTCAGTGTATAGCGCCTCTAACAGCGCCATGTAGCGTCACATGTATTATTACAGGCAGGTCAGTGTATAGCACCTCTAACAGCGTCATGTAGCGTCACATGTATTATTACAGGCAGGTCAGTGTATAGCACCTCTAACAGCGTCATGTAGCGTCACATGTATTATTACAGGCAGGTCAGTGTATAGCGCCTCTAACAGCGCCATGTAGCGTCACATGTATTATTACAGGCAGGTCAGTGTATAGCACCTCTAACAGCGTCATGTAGCGTCACATGTATTATTACAGGCAGGTCAGTGTATAGCGCCTCTAACAGCGTCATGTAGCGTCACATGTATTATTACAGGCAGGTCAGTGTATAGCGCCTCTAACAGCGTCATGTAGCGTCACATGTATTATTACAGGCAGGTCAGTGTATAGCGCCTCTAACAGCGTCATGTAGTGTCACATGTATTATTACAGGCAGGTCAGTGTATAGCACCTCTAACAGCGCCATGTAGCGTCACATGTATTATTACAGGCAGGTCAGTGTATAGCGCCTCTAACAGCACCATGTAGCGTCACATGTATTATTACAGGCAGGTCAGTGTATAGCGCCTCTAACAGCGTCATGTAGCGTCACATGTATTATTACAGGCAGGTCAGTGTATAGCTCCTCTAACAGCGACATGTAGCGTCACATGTATTATTACAGGCAGGTCAGTGTATAGCGCCTCTAACAGCGTCATGTAGCGTCACATGTATTATTACAGGCAGCTCAGTGTATAGCGCCTCTAACAGCGCCATGTAGCGTCACATGTATTATTACAGGCAGCTCAGTGTATAGCACCTCTAACAGCGCCATGTAGTGTCACATGTATTATTACAGGCAGGTCAGTGTATAGCGCCTCTAACAGCGCCATGTAGTGTCACATGTATTATTACAGGCAGGTCAGTGTATAGCACCTCTAACAGCGTCATGTAGCGTCACATGTATTATTACAGGTCAGGTCAGTGTATAGCACCTCTAACAGCGTCATGTAGCGTCACATGTATTATTACAGGCAGGTCAGTGTATAGCGCCTCTAACAGCGTCATGTAGCGTCACATGTATTATTACAGGTCAGGTCAGTGTATAGCACCTCTAACAGCGCCATGTAGTGTCACATGTATTATTACAGGCAGGTCAGTGTATAGCGCCTCTAACAGCGTCATGTAGCGTCACATGTATTATTACAGGTCAGGTCAGTGTATAGCACCTCTAACAGCGCCATGTAGCGTCACATGTATTATTACAGGCAGGTCAGTGTATAGCTCCTCTAACAGCGCCATGTAGTGTCACATGTATTATTACAGGCAGGTCAGTGTATAGCGCCTCTAACAGCGCCATGTAGCGTCACATGTATTATTACAGGCAGGTCAGTGTATAGCGCCTCTAACAGCGCCATGTAGCGTCACATGTATTATTACAGGCAGGTCAGTGTATAGCACCTCTAACAGCGCCATGTAGCGTCACATGTATTATTACAGGCAGGTCAGTGTATAGCACCTCTAACAGCGCCATGTAGCGTCACATGTATTATTACAGGCAGGTCAGTGTATAGCGCCTCTAACAGCACCATGTAGCGTCACATGTATTATTACAGGCAGGTCAGTGTATAGCGCCTCTAACAGCGCCATGTAGAGTCACATGTATTATTACAGGCAGGTCAGTGTATAGCACCTCTAACAGCGCCATGTAGCGTCACATGTATTATTACAGGCAGGTCAGTGTATAGCGCCTCTAACAGCACCATGTAGCGTCACATGTATTATTACAGGCAGGTCAGTGTATAGCGCCTCTAACAGCGTCATGTAGTGTCACATGTATTATTACAGGCAGGTCAGTGTATAGCACCTCTAACAGCGCCATGTAGCGTCACATGTATTATTACAGGCAGGTCAGTGTATAGCGCCTCTAACAGCACCATGTAGCGTCACATGTATTATTACAGGCAGGTCAGTGTATAGCGCCTCTAACAGCGTCATGTAGCGTCACATGTATTATTACAGGCAGGTCAGTGTATAGCTCCTCTAACAGCGACATGTAGCGTCACATGTATTATTACAGGCAGGTCAGTGTATAGCGCCTCTAACAGCGTCATGTAGCGTCACATGTATTATTACAGGCAGCTCAGTGTATAGCGCCTCTAACAGCGCCATGTAGCGTCACATGTATTATTACAGGCAGCTCAGTGTATAGCACCTCTAACAGCGCCATGTAGTGTCACATGTATTATTACAGGCAGGTCAGTGTATAGCGCCTCTAACAGCGCCATGTAGTGTCACATGTATTATTACAGGCAGGTCAGTGTATAGCGCCTCTAACAGCGTCATGTAGCGTCACATGTATTATTACAGGTCAGGTCAGTGTATAGCACCTCTAACAGCGTCATGTAGCGTCACATGTATTATTACAGGCAGGTCAGTGTATAGCGCCTCTAACAGCGTCATGTAGCGTCACATGTATTATTACAGGTCAGGTCAGTGTATAGCACCTCTAACAGCGCCATGTAGTGTCACATGTATTATTACAGGCAGGTCAGTGTATAGCGCCTCTAACAGCGTCATGTAGCGTCACATGTATTATTACAGGTCAGGTCAGTGTATAGCACCTCTAACAGCGCCATGTAGCGTCACATGTATTATTACAGGCAGGTCAGTGTATAGCTCCTCTAACAGCGCCATGTAGTGTCACATGTATTATTACAGGCAGGTCAGTGTATAGCGCCTCTAACAGCGCCATGTAGCGTCACATGTATTATTACAGGCAGGTCAGTGTATAGCGCCTCTAACAGCGCCATGTAGCGTCACATGTATTATTACAGGCAGGTCAGTGTATAGCACCTCTAACAGCGCCATGTAGCGTCACATGTATTATTACAGGCAGGTCAGTGTATAGCACCTCTAACAGCGCCATGTAGCGTCACATGTATTATTACAGGCAGGTCAGTGTATAGCACCTCTAACAGCGCCATGTAGCGTCACATGTATTATTACAGGCAGGTCAGTGTATAGCACCTCTAACAGCGTCATGTAGCGTCACATGTATTATTACAGGCAGGTCAGTGTATAGCACCTCTAACAGCGCCATGTAGCGTCACATGTATTATTACAGGCAGGTCAGTGTATAGCGCCTCTAACAGCGCCATGTAGCGTCACATGTATTATTACAGGCAGGTCAGTGTATAGCACCTCTAACAGCGCCATGTAGCGTCACATGTATTATTACAGGCAGGTCAGTGTATAGCGCCTCTAACAGCGTCATGTAGCGTCACATGTATTATTACAGGCAGGTCAGTGTATAGCGCCTCTAACAGCGTCATGTAGTGTCACATGTATTATTACAGACAGGTCAGTGTATAGCACCTCTAACAGCGCCATGTAGTGTCACATGTATTATTACAGGCAGGTCAGTGTATAGCACCTCTAACAGCGCCATGTAGTGTCACATGTATTATTACAGGCAGGTCAGTGTATAGCGCCTCTAACAGCGCCATGTAGCGTCACATGTATTATTACAGGCAGGTCAGTGTATAGCGCCTCTAACAGCGCCATGTAGCGTCACATGTATTATTACAGGCAGGTCAGTGTATAGAGCCTCTAACAGCGTCATGTAGCGTCACATGTATTATTACAGGCAGGTCAGTGTATAGCGCCTCTAACAGCGCCATGTAGTGTCACATGTATTATTACAGGCAGGTCAGTGTATAGAGCCTCTAACAGCGTCATGTAGCGTCACATGTATTATTACAGGCAGGTCAGTGTATAGCGCCTCTAACAGCGCCATGTAGCGTCACATGTATTATTACAGGCAGGTCAGTGTATAGCACCTCTAACAGCGTCATGTAGTGTCACATGTATTATTACAGGCAGGTCAGTGTATAGCACCTCTAACAGCGTCATGTAGCGTCACATGTATTATTACAGGCAGGTCAGTGTATAGCGCCTCTAACAGCGCCATGTAGTGTCACATGTATTATTACAGGCAGGTCAGTGTATAGCTCCTCTAACAGCGCCATGTAGCGTCACATGTATTATTACAGGCAGGTCAGTGTATAGCACCTCTAACAGCGCCATGTAGTGTCACATGTATTATTACAGGCAGGTCAGTGTATAGCGCCTCTAACAGCGTCATGTAGTGTCACATGTATTATTACAGGCAGGTCAGTGTATAGCACCTCTAACAGCGCCATGTAGCGTCACATGTATTATTACAGGCAGGTCAGTGTATAGCGCCTCTAACAGCACCATGTAGCGTCACATGTATTATTACAGGCAGGTCAGTGTATAGCGCCTCTAACAGCGTCATGTAGCGTCACATGTATTATTACAGGCAGGTCAGTGTATAGCTCCTCTAACAGCGCCATGTAGCGTCACATGTATTATTACAGGCAGGTCAGTGTATAGCTCCTCTAACAGCGCCATGTAGCGTCACATGTATTATTACAGGCAGGTCAGTGTATAGCTCCTCTAACAGCGCCATGTAGCGTCACATGTATTATTACAGGTCAGGTCAGTGTATAGCACCTCTAACAGCGCCATGTAGCGTCACATGTATTATTACAGGCAGGTCAGTGTATAGCACCTCTAACAGCGTCATGTAGCGTCACATGTATTATTACAGGCAGGTCAGTGTATAGCTCCTCTAACAGCGCCATGTAGCGTCACATGTATTATTACAGGCAGGTCAGTGTATAGCACCTCTAACAGCGTCATGTAGCGTCACATGTATTATTACAGGCAGGTCAGTGTATAGCGCCTCTAACAGCGTCATGTAGTGTCACATGTATTATTACAGGCAGGTCAGTGTATAGCGCCTCTAACAGCGCCATGTAGCGTCACATGTATTATTACAGGTCAGGTCAGTGTATAGCACCTCTAACAGCGTCATGTAGCGTCACATGTATTATTACAGGCAGCTCAGTGTATAGCGCCTCTAACAGCGTCATGTAGCGTCACATGTATTATTACAGGCAGCTCAGTGTATAGCGCCTCTAACAGCGTCATGTAGCGTCACATGTATTATTACAGACAGGTCAGTGTATAGCACCTCTAACAGTGTCATGTAGCGTCACATGTATTATTACAGACAGGTCAGTGTATAGCACCTCTAACAGCGCCATGTAGCGTCACATGTATTATTACAGACAGGTCAGTGTATAGCACCTCTAACAGCGCCATGTAGCGTCACATGTATTATTACAGACAGGTCAGTGTATAGCGCCTCTAACAGCGCCATGTAGTGTCACATGTATTATTACAGGCAGGTCAGTGTATAGCGCCTCTAACAGCGTCATGTAGCGTCACATGTATTATTACAGACAGGTCAGTGTATAGCGCCTCTAACAGCGTCATGTAGTGTCACATGTATTATTACAGGCAGGTCAGTGTATAGCGTCTCTAACAGCGCCATGTAGCGTCACATGTATTATTACAGGCGGCTCAATGTATAGCACCTCTAACAGCGTCATGTAGTGTCACATGTATTATTACAGGCAGGTCAGTGTATAGCGCCTCTAACAGCGCCATGTAGCGTCACATGTATTATTACATGCGGCTCAGTGTATAGCGCCTCTAACAGCGCCATGTAGCGTCACATGTATTATTACAGGCAGGTCAGTGTATAGCGCCTCTAACAGCGTCATGTAGTGTCACATGTATTATTACAGGCGGCTCAATGTATAGCACCTCTAACAGCGCCATGTAGCGTCACATGTATTATTACAGGCAGGTCAGTGTATAGCGCCTCTAACAGCGCCATGTAGCGTCACATGTATTATTACAGGCGGCTCAATGTATAGCACCTCTAACAGCGCCATATAGGGTCACATGTATTATTACAGGCAGGTCAGTGTATAGCACCTCTAACAGCGCCATGTAGCGTCACATGTATTATTACAGGCAGGTCAGTGTATAGCGCCTCTAACAGCGCCATGTAGCGTCACATGTATTATTACAGGCAGGTCAGTGTATAGCACCTCTAACAGCGCCATGTAGCGTCACATGTATTATTACAGGCAGGTCAGTGTATAGCGCCTCTAACAGCGCCATGTAGCGTCACATGTATTATTACAGGCAGGTCAGTGTATAGCGCCTCTAACAGCGTCATGTAGTGTCACATGTATTATTACAGGCGGCTCAATGTATAGCACCTCTAACAGCGCCATGTAGCGTCACATGTATTATTACAGGCAGGTCAGTGTATAGCGCCTCTAACAGCGCCATGTAGCGTCACATGTATTATTACAGGCGGCTCAATGTATAGCACCTCTAACAGCGCCATATAGGGTCACATGTATTATTACAGGCAGGTCAGTGTATAGCACCTCTAACAGCGCCATGTAGCGTCACATGTATTATTACAGGCAGGTCAGTGTATAGCGCCTCTAACAGCGCCATGTAGCGTCACATGTATTATTACAGGCAGGTCAGTGTATAGCACCTCTAACAGCGCCATGTAGCGTCACATGTATTATTACAGGCAGGTCAGTGTATAGCTCCTCTAACAGCGTCATGTAGTGTCACATGTATTATTACAGGCAGCTCAGTGTATAGCGCCTCTAACAGCGTCATGTAGCGTCACATGTATTATTACAGGCAGGTCAGTGTATAGCACCTCTAACAGCGTCATGTAGCGTCACATGTATTATTACAGACAGGTCAGTGTATAGCACCTCTAACAGTGTCATGTAGCGTCACATGTATTATTACAGACAGGTCAGTGTATAGCACCTCTAACAGCGCCATGTAGCGTCACATGTATTATTACAGACAGGTCAGTGTATAGCACCTCTAACAGCGCCATGTAGCGTCACATGTATTATTACAGACAGGTCAGTGTATAGCGCCTCTAACAGCGCCATGTAGTGTCACATGTATTATTACAGGCAGGTCAGTGTATAGCGCCTCTAACAGCGTCATGTAGCGTCACATGTATTATTACAGACAGGTCAGTGTATAGCGCCTCTAACAGCGTCATGTAGTGTCACATGTATTATTACAGGCAGGTCAGTGTATAGCGTCTCTAACAGCGCCATGTAGCGTCACATGTATTATTACAGGCGGCTCAATGTATAGCACCTCTAACAGCGTCATGTAGTGTCACATGTATTATTACAGGCAGGTCAGTGTATAGCGCCTCTAACAGCGCCATGTAGCGTCACATGTATTATTACATGCGGCTCAGTGTATAGCGCCTCTAACAGCGCCATGTAGCGTCACATGTATTATTACAGGCAGGTCAGTGTATAGCGCCTCTAACAGCGTCATGTAGTGTCACATGTATTATTACAGGCGGCTCAATGTATAGCACCTCTAACAGCGCCATGTAGCGTCACATGTATTATTACAGGCAGGTCAGTGTATAGCGCCTCTAACAGCGCCATGTAGCGTCACATGTATTATTACAGGCGGCTCAATGTATAGCACCTCTAACAGCGCCATATAGGGTCACATGTATTATTACAGGCAGGTCAGTGTATAGCACCTCTAACAGCGCCATGTAGCGTCACATGTATTATTACAGGCAGGTCAGTGTATAGCGCCTCTAACAGCGCCATGTAGCGTCACATGTATTATTACAGGCAGGTCAGTGTATAGCACCTCTAACAGCGCCATGTAGCGTCACATGTATTATTACAGGCAGGTCAGTGTATAGCGCCTCTAACAGCGCCATGTAGCGTCACATGTATTATTACAGGCAGGTCAGTGTATAGCGCCTCTAACAGCGTCATGTAGTGTCACATGTATTATTACAGGCGGCTCAATGTATAGCACCTCTAACAGCGCCATGTAGCGTCACATGTATTATTACAGGCAGGTCAGTGTATAGCGCCTCTAACAGCGCCATGTAGCGTCACATGTATTATTACAGGCGGCTCAATGTATAGCACCTCTAACAGCGCCATATAGGGTCACATGTATTATTACAGGCAGGTCAGTGTATAGCACCTCTAACAGCGCCATGTAGCGTCACATGTATTATTACAGGCAGGTCAGTGTATAGCGCCTCTAACAGCGCCATGTAGCGTCACATGTATTATTACAGGCAGGTCAGTGTATAGCACCTCTAACAGCGCCATGTAGCGTCACATGTATTATTACAGGCAGGTCAGTGTATAGCTCCTCTAACAGCGCCATGTAGCGTCACATGTATTATTACAGGTCAGGTCAGTGTATAGCACCTCTAACAGCGTCATGTAGCGTCCCATGTATTATTACAGGCAGGTCAGTGTATAGCACCTCTAACAGCGTCATGTAGCGTCACATGTATTATTACAGGCAGGTCAGTGTATAGCTCCTCTAACAGCGCCATGTAGCGTCACATGTATTATTACAGGCAGGTCAGTGTATAGCACCTCTAACAGCGTCATGTAGCGTCACATGTATTATTACAGGCAGGTCAGTGTATAGCGCCTCTAACAGCGCCATGTAGCGTCACATGTATTATTACAGGCAGGTCAGTGTATAGCGCCTCTAACAGCGCCATGTAGCGTCACATGTATTATTACAGGCAGGTCAGTGTATAGCGCCTCTAACAGCGTCATGTAGCGTCACATGTATTATTACAGGCAGGTCAGTGTATAGCACCTCTAACAGCGTCATGTAGCGTCCCATGTATTATTACAGGCAGGTCAGTGTATAGCACCTCTAACAGCGCCATGTAGCGTCACATGTATTATTACAGGCAGGTCAGTGTATAGCACCTCTAACAGCGTCATGTAGCGTCACATGTATTATTACAGGCAGGTCAGTGTATAGCACCTCTAACAGCGCCATGTAGCGTCACATGTATTATTACAGGCAGGTCAGTGTATAGCACCTCTAACAGCGCCATGTAGTGTCACATGTATTATTACAGGCAGGTCAGTGTATAGCACCTCTAACAGCGTCATGTAGCGTCACATGTATTATTACAGGCAGGTCAGTGTATAGCGCCTCTAACAGCGTCATGTAGCGTCACATGTATTATTACAGGCAGGTCAGTGTATAGCGCCTCTAACAGCGCCATGTAGTGTCACATGTATTATTACAGGCAGGTCAGTGTATAGCGCCTCTAACAGCGCCATGTAGTGTCACATGTATTATTACAGGCAGGTCAGTGTATAGCGCCTCTAACAGCGTCATGTAGTGTCACATGTATTATTACAGGCAGGTCAGTGTATAGCGCCTCTAACAGCGTCATGTAGCGTCACATGTATTATTACAGGCAGGTCAGTGTATAGCGCCTCTAACAGCGCCATGTAGCGTCACATGTATTATTACAGGCAGGTCAGTGTATAGCGCCTCTAACAGCACCATGTAGCGTCACATGTATTATTACAGGCAGGTCAGTGTATAGCGCCTCTAACAGCGCCATGTAGCGTCACATGTATTATTACAGGCAGGTCAGTGTATAGCGCCTCTAACAGCGCCATGTAGTGTCACATGTATTATTACAGGCAGGTCAGTGTATAGCGCCTCTAACAGCGCCATGTAGCGTCACATGTATTATTACAGGCAGGTCAGTGTATAGCGTCTCTAACAGCGCCATGTAGCGTCACATGTATTATTACAGGCAGGTCAGTGTATAGCACCTCTAACAGCGCCATGTAGCGTCACATGTATTATTACAGGCAGGTCAGTGTATAGCACTTCTAACAGCGCCATGTAGCGCCACATGTATTATTACAGGTGGCTCAGCGTATAGCGCCGGAGCTCTAGCTTCCAGATTGCCAGGTATTACCTGTTGCTCAGTGTTGCTCTCACATACATTTTCAATGGCCGTTCATTTGCTTCTGTTTAAACAGCATTTTTTTTTTGCTCCAATCATTGTGTGACGTCTCCTGGCTGAAAATAAACACTTTTAGAAATGTTTTTTTATATTTTTATGCAGAATTTATATTGCAGGTCTGGCACTTAAATGTTAATGTCACAATGTTATAACAACGTCATTCCATGTGTTTTCGCTTTGTTACTGGTGGATGTGTTCAAAAACAGACTTTAATCACACAGCGTCTGGCGCTCTATGCTACAGCGCCCAGATCCAGAGTGCCAACGATGTGTGAGTCCTTTTTTGGTGCGAAGCGCTCAGTGCCGAACGCACTGAGCTAGCGCCACCTCTCGCTCCCTGCAGCGTTATACTGTTGTTCCAGTGCCCAACACACGTCACATTCATCAATGCTGGCCAGTTACTACAGCAATTGAGGCGCTATGTTACAGCGCCCAATACCAGCTTACAGGGTCTACTAGCAGTCGCTCTAAGCGCCGCTTTACAGACGCTCATCTGCCAATACCTGGCGCTAGTAGTAAATCGGCCTCCATGGCCTAGAATCAAGAAAGGTAGAAAAAAATTCTCATGGTAGTAAAAAATTCAATTCATGTCATGAGAAAAAAGCCTGAGAATGTCACTGTTACTGAATCACTAGATAAAAAGACAATGAAAGTCAATGGCAGCTTTTACTACAGTGTTCTCTACTTTGCTTAGGAGTAAAAAGCTGCCATTGACTTTCATTGTCTTTTTATCTGGTGATTCAGTACCAGTGACATTCTCAGGCTTTTTTCTCATGAATTGAATCTTTTACCACCATGAGAATGTTTTTCTACCTTTATTGAATCGAGGCCCAGGTCTCGGTGAGCCGGTCATACCTCTCTCATTCCATAGATTGAGGCCAATAGAAGCCCTTAGGAGGAGAACAGCCGTCATGGGCGCTGTGCAACAGTTGTGCAGCATATTTGTAATATTACACATTACTTTCATGATGGATGTCAGACACCACCACACATCACACGCAAGTTTCTACGAAACGTCTCGGACAGACATGTTGCCAGTATCACTTATGTAGTGTGTCGCAGGAAATTTGGCCATTTCTCCTTATTTATGTCGTTTGGTTGTTGGATTCGGGATTCCCTCTGACCAAACATCACAAAATCACTGCGTATGATACCGTACTTCTCAAGGAGGGTCAGTCCCCCAACTGTCTGTCCTCAAGTTTTATTAAAAACGAAAGGGGCGTTTCTAACATACATTTTGGGCGTATACATCTGTTTTAACCAATCACTGAATACAAGCCTTATAGTACAATGACATCATGCTTTCACATTACTATACATCAGAATATGATCATATGTATGATAAGAGCATGACAGCTGCTTCAAGGATAATCTTACAATTTAAAGTGGACCGAAACCCACCTCGACCGGCCCGGGAATCGCCATTTGATTCCCTCCCCGATTTTGGATGCCCTGGGGGGAGGGAATCGATCGGTGATTCCCAAACCCCCCAGGTCGCCCCATACACTTACCTTGTTTCCCCGTCCAAAGGCGCATGTGCAAGCCGCATTCCCACTCTCCCTCTAGCAGGACTCATGCCCGCGCCAGGCATTCATGAAAGGCTGGGCACGCTCCCTGTTAGAGGGAAGCAGGGGATGCACCCGCCAGTGCGCTCGGAGCCGCCACTGGCCATAGACACCGTCTTAGATAGTGTGACGTCAGCGACTGATTGGATGAGCGGCCGCGCATGCACCGTAGGACCAGGAAGAGGTGAGTTTCTTTGGGCGATCTGGGGGTTTTCAGACAGTGGGGCATCCTCGATCGGAGTTCCCACGAGGGCAAGGACCAAAACCCAGTATAGTCAAAATCCTGGGTTTTAGTCCACTTTAAAGCTTAAAACGGAACTCTGCTTACAATACTATAAATTAATATAGATTTGAATTGGATTGGTCAAGTTTTAAACCTATTTCCTCATCAAGTGTTAAAGACTGAGTCAAGCAACGCAAGGTCAGCTGCTTCCTGGGCTTTCGGGATAACATCCGTGGCAACACGTTCTTAGTGTTCGCTCACCTCCATTCGGGATCCAGCATCAGGGGCCCCCTCTTCCCCCCGGGGGGGGGGGGGCCTCCGATCATTCAGTGTGGCAGAAAACACCTGTTCTCTGGCCCACGCGGAGGCTTCTGACTGCATGCAGGCTGAAATAGGGAGGGGCCTTTTATACCTGTGAGTGAGCTCACTCAGCATAAAAAGCCCCCCACAGCGGCAGGAGTGAGCAGAGAGGCCCGGAGTGATTGGAGGAAGCCAGGTACAGAGGGCAATGGACACTGATCCTCTTCCCCCTCACCTGGCTTCCTCCGCTCACTTCCGGTTGAAGATCAACCACATGGGACAGCAGGGATCAGTAATGGAAAAAGGTAGCAAGTAGTATTTTTTTACTAGTGTGTGTGTGTGTGTGTGTGTGTGTGTGTGTGTGTGTGTGTGTGTGTGTGTCTTTTACATTAAACCCTTTCTGAACTGCTAAGGGGTCCTTTTGACCAGTAAACATGGCAGGAGGGGCTATCAAGTCATCTACCAGCAAGTGGGTGACTTGCCATAACCCTGTATCCCCAAAACCCGGGGGGCAGAAAAGCCTGGGGCCATGTGTGCCACCAAAGCTCTACAAGCCCCCATAGCTGGTCCCCGGGCTGGTTATGCTGGGTAGGGGATGACCAGCTGTGGGAGCTTGTAGAACAGGGCATGGGGGGGGGCCCAGGTGTGGGGGCTTGTAGAACAGGGCATAGGGGGGGGGCAGGTGTGGGAGCTTGTAGAACAGGGCATAGGGGGGGGCCCAGGTGTGGGGGCTTGTAGAACAGGGCATAGGGGGGGGCCCAGGTGTGGGAGCTTGTAGAACAGGGCATAGGGGGTGGCCCAGGTGTGGGGGCTTGTAGAACAGGGCATGGGGGGGGGGGCCCAGGTGTGGGAGCTTGTAGAACAGGGCATGGGGGGGGACCAGGTGTGGGGGCTTGTAGAACAGGGCGTAGGGGGGGGCCCAGGTGTGGGAGCTTGTAGAACAGGGCATAGGGGGGGGGCCCAGGTGTGGGAGCTTGTAGAACAGGGCGCAGGAGGGACCAGGTGTGGGGGCTTGTAGAACAGGGCATAGGGGGGGGGCCCAGGTGTGG